>JAQQZR010000016.1:5942762-5968535 GCA_030068235.1 Notoglanidium macrostoma | reverse complement strand
AGATGCTGGGATTGGCTCCAGCTTCCCCGCCACCCAGACGGATAAAGCGCTATAGATAATGGATGGATGGATGGAAGATTTCGCACTTGCATGTTTCGCCATTTGCGCTTAGAGTTTGGTACATTTATTACAGTTTGAAAGCTGTTCTTGAGGCCAAGAGGAGTCCAGAGAGCCTTGGTTCACTTGAAAATAATGGGCTTGGGCTCATTTCCAACAAACCACGGTGAGATCCGCATCAGACGGCTATTGACTCTCCCTGCACTGCTTGCTGAGTAAGGCGATCGCTTCGACATGTTAGGTTACTTCCTGTTTCAAGTTGTGTGAGGTGTGGAAAGGGTTGTTAAGGTCGGCGGACGACACTGAATGCTTACTGATGTATAAAACGAGCCTTTCATAGGACTGGAGCACTTTAATTAGTTCATATTTGAGTGAACCTGCTTGCAGTTAGAAGATTGGCCTGAATGATTAAAATCTATGAGAATGGCTCCTTAGAAATAAACCAAGCTAAGCTCTTTCATTACTCAGTTCAGGCTTTAAAGCTTTAAAAAAATGATGACTTTTCATTTTAAATATCAAATAATCAATGTTTGTGTACTTAAAAAAAAAAAAAAGAAAGAAAGTTAAACAGAATATCAGGGGTTGCAGTGCTTCATGCTGCAGTGATTAGCAAGAAGGTTATGGGTTCGACCCTTCTTGCCAATGAAGTTTGCATGTTCTCCCTGTGCCTGCGTAGGTTTCCTGCAGGTGCTCTGGTTTTCTTCCACCTCGATTAGGTCAACTGGCTACTCTACATTGCCCGTAGGTGTGAATGTGAGTGTGAAAGGCTGTTATCGCTCTGTGTTAGCCCTGTGATAGATAGCAGACCTGCCCGGGTTGTACCCGGGGGATTGGCCCCAGCTTCCCTGCGACCCTGACATGAACTGGTATCGATTATGGATTGATGGATGGAAACAGTATGCCCTCCATTATTCTGGGTTAACTAGCTGACCTGTTTTCCATTTTACATCCTGTCATGTTAAATCAGGAAAATTTTTATAGCATGTTTTCTTGACCCTGTTCCTTTATCCATGATTTTAAGCCATGTAATGTTCTAGCCTGGGCTAGCGGGAATGTGGAAAATGATACAGCGAATGAAATCACAGCTGAAATAAGGACATAAGATAAATGGTAGGCTACGCAGTCCAAGAGGGGAAACAAAACTAGTAAAAATGATTTCCAGTCAGTTCATTATTTAATTATTTATAATCCCTACATTCTTTTCAGCATAATAACGCATGACAAGGAAATACTCACAACGCATACATCTGATGCATTTTTGCTCCTAGCAAAATACAATTTGCTTTGTTTTGATTTGCTCCTTTCAGTCTTCTGTACAGACAACATACGTCTCGTGTGGTTCAGTACTTGAAAGTGGAAATAGACGCAGAGTTCAAACTTCACAAACCTCCCAACATTTACCAATAAAACAGAGATTCTGTTATGAAATCCTGCGACAGCCTTTTATCTAATCCGCTGCACCCATCCATTTCTTTTTTGCGGTTGCGAGTGCGCACATCATCTGTTCTTGCAATGGCAAGCCATACATCACTGCTCGCAGCGAGCGAGGAGATCTTTAAGCTGCATAAACACTGTCGCCGAGGTGCCCGTGGCTCCAGGTGATGAATGACAGACCCCACAGAGTTTCTACACACCATGATGAAGTGTCTCATGTCGACTAAAGCCCCAAATCCTGAGGTGTGCATTGGGCAGTCGCCATATGGTAGCTTGCAGGTTACAGATGCAGGACTTTAATATTTTTGAGTCATAACAATTATCAGAATTGTATATATATATAGTGTCATGAGTGAGCGAAAATAGGGTGCGAAACAGTCATTTTGTGGATGATCATCGTGTTTGTCCTTGTGAAACACGTCATGCACTTTGCTCATTCAGGTGTAACTCAGTTGACTCACATGCATAAATAAGATATTTTTGAAAATGTCATTTTTACTCCATGTAAAAAAAAAAAGGTGCAGCATTTTTGTACGTACTTGTCTGTCCAAAAGGAGACGATTTTTCTGTTTTATTTCTGTTGCTAGGCTCACATCTGTTTAAAAAAAAAAAAAGAAAAAAAGAAAAGAAAAGAAATTAGTTGTCTTTCGTCCGCTGACATACTCGAAGGTTTTGGTGATAAAATTCTTCCTTTTCTCTCTTTTTCACTGTCTTTGCACATCTGGTTGCGTTTCCAGACAGACTATTAGCTAAGCTGTTTAATTAGCATGGCCGAAACAACTAAAAAGAGAACTGATATAGTTATCTAGCTACCAGCATGCACCTTCCTCTTCCATGCTGTTTACTCATTTCAAAATTAGGTTTCGAATTAAATCTGTAAATTGAACAGCCATTACAATGACAGCAGTTATGTTAAAACAGAAGACAATATCCACGTTACAAATAATAGCAGGTTTAAATAAATGATCAAAACACTTATCTTTGGCTTTAAGCTGGTGGAAAAGGATAAACAAATGATAATGGTGAGAAAGTGGAGAAATGGAGCGTCACATTTGTGGCACAGTGTGAGCAGAGTGTGTCCAGTAATGCTTTTTGTTTTGGACAGGTTTTAATGCTGTTGGCTACATTGCCATTAGAAACTCATAAGTGCATTATTTCTATTGACCAGCATTCCAGTTTCTTCTCAATGTTTCTTCTTTACGTCGTCTCAAGCAGGTTTTCCTTGCTACTATCACCTCTAGCTTGCTCATTAGGGATCTAAGGCTCAACATGACCACCACACCAATATGTGCTTTTTCATGATCCCGTTCCAGACTTAGTCCCTCTTTGCTATTATAATAACCTTCACTTTTTGACTAGTTCATCTCAAAGATGTTCAGTGGGTTGAGGTTAGAGCTTTGGGCAAGCCACTCTGTATTTAATTTTTATACCAAGTATATATATCATAAGTATACCGTATCATGTCGTTATGGATCTGAATTTGTGCAGAGATGTATTGCCATGTTGGAACAGGTTTGAACCTGAGTTCCAGTGAATGGAAATTTGTAATGCTACAACATACACAGACATCCTGTACAACCGTGTGCTTCCAACTTTGCGGCAACAGTTTGAGGAAGAACCATATATGGGCGTGACGATCAGGTGTCCGCATACTTCTGTCCATATAGTGTATATGGATATTTTTGCAAATGTAGTTCCACATGAAAAATGCTCTCATGCTAATGTTAGCCAGGTCGGTGACGATAGTATTTTATAGACTGTTGTATCAAATGCCTCAAGAATAATAATTATATAATTATTTATAATAATAAATAAACTGTGTACTGATTGAGATAGAGAAGGCAACATTCTAAAATAACAAAAGATTTGTTAATCATTTGTTCATCCATTCATTTATCTTCATTAGCTGCTCTGTCCTGGTCAGGGTCATGGTTGGCGGAAAAGTTCTAAAATATAAAACGATTATAAAAATTATAAAATTTATAAATTATAAAAAAATTATTAAAAAAAATTTGTATATGCATGACACTATTTTTTTTCGTTGTAATTTGTAATTTATAAATATATAAAAAAATACCAATACAATATAATAATTGTTATATATGTATATAAATACATACATACATACATCTCTCTCTCTCTCCCTATATATATATATATATATATATATATATATACAATACAATTATAATAATATTAATTCAAGTGTAATTATTTGTGTTGTGGTGAAACAATACAGTTAAAACATATTTCAAAAAGTAAATAAATAAACATCACAACATACCTTTATTGAATTGGTTGTAATGGCTGGAAACGTGTGTGTGGCCCCTGTGTTTGTCAGTCTCAGTGAAAGAGGTGCGGCCCCTGCGTCTTTTGGTCTTCATGAAAGAGTTGTGACCCCTCTGATTTTATATATATATAAAATTGAAAGCAATTTATAATAATACAAGATTAAACATGAATGGGAATATTTCCAGTTCAATGCTCTAACCAATTCCTGTTGCAGAAACGAAAACACAGAGAGCCTATGTTAAAATACAAATGGAAGTTTCGCATAAAAGGACCGGCCGAATGAACGAAACTAAAGAATTTATTTCTCTCTGTCTTCCTTTGCCATGTTTCTAGGTTTGCCTTGGAATGCTGATTGATGTGAAGAACCCATGAATATAGGCATTGCATAGGTAACTTGAATTCATAAATACATAAAGGTCATAAATAGCAAAACTTTACTGTGTCTCTGCTACCACTTACGACGCAGTCTCCTCTGAAAAAGCTGCAGTTTCCATGACGACGAAACCAGAGCCAGCATCTTTGAAACTCTTTTATTTAAAAAAAAAAAAAAAAAAAAAAAAAAAAAAGACAAGATTTAGTATTCCTTTTGGATTTTCAGCATTCCTTCATTTGTTTTTAAGGGCAGATTGGAATCTTTTTCACACTTCTATTACTTTTCTGAAGATTTGTGTGAGTTAGCTGACATTTTTAAAGTCTCATGTTCCTTCCTGGAAGTCCCTTCTTCAGAGCCAAGATGCTGTAATGCCACATGCATATGTTTCTTTTTAATTAATTTTTTTATTTTTTAAATCTGCTAAAGACCCTGTGCCTTTGCACATTTATGTAACAGATTGCAATATAAGCTCATTATCCTGAATGCCAGTCTCTTTATAGAATTGTGACGTGGTTCTCTTCATGCTTTCACCAACTGTCACTTTTCATAAGATTTGCTCCCGCTCAAGATAATAAAGTGTGTTTCAGGGTCCCACACTGCAAATAAGAACGGATTTCAATTATTATGTCCTTATTTAGTTGTAAAGTATGCCCTCATATCTATATGAGGGCGGTTTTTGCAGCCAAATCCTCCATAATCTAGTCAAAATAGCAACTTTAAGTGGTAAGTAGTAATCAATACATTTAACAACGATGATCAAATTAAAATTTTGTTTTTCAGAAGGAGCAACGACCCTCATGGGCATTACCTAAAGAGCACTTCTCAAATACTTCACAACCCCTCAACCAAATACTTTGCAGAATGCGTTGTATATAAAATGGGCCATGCTCCTTGAAATGGTTGTTCACCTACTCCCTTTTTTAAATTTAGTGCATTTTTAAAAATAAAATAAATAGGTGATGTATATACAGCTGCAGTCAGAAGTTTTCACTCAGTCATCATGAATGTCATGGCAATATTGGACTTTCACTGATTTCTTCGAACTGTTCTTTTTCCGGGGATGAATGATTGTACAACATATATCTTTAATAGAAAAAAAGGGTTTTTATATATTTTTATATATATTATATATTTTTATATAAAATATACATGCATACCCACTTAGATTGTTAATTCAGTGGTGCTGAAAGTTCAAAAATGTCTTTTAACTTGCCAAGGCCTCTTAACTTCCTGTTACTGATCATGATTGACTACAGCTGGTAGCTTAAACAACATAAAATGGGTTTGTTTGATAAGTACAAGTTAATGGGAGGTGTAGCCACTTTGCCAAGGTCTGGAAGAAGACTCAAACTGTCACCCTCAGCTGAGAGGAAATTGGTTCGGATGGTCAGGAACAACCCAGGAAGCATCAAAGCACAGGCCTGCCATGAACTGGAAGCTTGGACTAAGAGGCTGCCATCCAATAAAGAAGCCCCTGCTCCAAAATCGACACCTACATGCCCAATTAATGTTTGCAGCTGAGCACATGGACAAAGAACAAACCTTCTGGATGAAAGTTTTATGGTTAGCTGAGACAAAGATTGAGTTGTTTGGCCACAATGACCAGAGGTACACAGGAACACTGTACCAACTGTTAAGTATGGTGGTGGTAGTATCATGCTCTGGGGCTGCTTTTCTGCCAGTGGAACTGGTGCATTGCGTAAAGTGGATGGAATAGAAGGAGAAAGAAGGAGGACTACCTCAGAGTTTAGCAAATTCCTTCAGCATAACCTCAAACAATCAGAAACTTGGATATAATTGGGTGATCCAACAGAACAGTGACCTCAGTCACTCATAAAAGCTGGTTGTGGAATGGATAACATCAAACTTAGAACAAGTCCTGATCTCAACCCTATTGAAAATATATAGACTCTGCTTAAAAGTCAGGGTTGTGCCTGGAAACGCACACATTTAATAGAATTCTACCAATTCTGACAAGAAGCTTGTTTATTGCTAGCAAAAGCATCTGGTCAAGGTGAAACGTGTTAAGTGACATGTAACCCAATGTAAGGTGTACATTACGTATCGTTTTGACCCTGCGTTGTTTTCAGAAATCCAAAATAAATTAGAACTTGTACACCAATTTCTTATTTTTGCATGGTGTACAATATTGTACAATCATTCTTCCCAAGAAGAAGAAGAGTTCAAAGAAAGAATATTTCAATTGGGCTTTCCATAAGTCCATGATGAGTGTATCTAAACTTCTGAACACAGCTGTATATACTGCTATATTTTGCTTAATATGTATATGTAGGAAGCTCTAAAATTGCTATCATTACATTACAGAAATCTTAAGTGTTGTTGCTGATACCACTATATCTCCATATCTCTTTTTTTCCCCAATGTATCTACCATCTCCAGTGTTCTTCACTGAAGTATGTAAAGAAGAATATTCACTTGCCTGATGGCCCCAGGACTTGAACTCACAACCTGCTGACCAGTAAACCAAAGCCTTAACCGTCTAGAGAGTAAGCATAGCATTTCTTTGGAAGAGCATTCAGTGCTCAGGAAACACATGTGGGATATTCCTGGTAAGCAGTGGTTAGTACCTACCAAAGTAGTTCATGAAATACAATTGGTGCTTTTCACCCATGCAGGACTTGAACTCTCAACCTTCTGATCAGTAAATCAAAGCCTTAACTATCTAGAATATAAGCATAGCATTTCTTTGAAAGAGCACTCAGTGCTCTGGAAACATGTATTTTTTGCATCTACTAGTTCAGAATCCTTTATTCAGAAACATCTTTGCATTGATGTTGATAATAAGGTTGATTAATAGTGGTGGAGAACTCACCCATAGATTGAGTTGATGAGCAATTATTTGTACATATTGAAACACATTAATGTGTTGGTTATCAAGAAGGCTGCTTTTATGCCAATGATTTATTTGTTCAATGGTAGTTCAGGAATACCACTGCCATCTGATTAGATTGTTTATATACAGTAGATCTAAAACTATGATTGAATTTTTATACACCACATTGGTTTGGGGGACTCAGCAATTGGGGTGCCATTTATCTTAAACATGTAACAGTTTTTAGCATTAGTAAATACACAAAAAATGGTTAAAAATTTTTGTAAAAGTAAAGAAAAAACAGTGAAAGAGAGTGCTTTTCTTCTTCCAGTGATGTTCAGGAAATTCAGCTGGTGGAACATCCTGTTGAACCTGAAATACTCCTGTAGAATGTTCCACATATCTCCAAAACGACAGGTGGGATGTTCCTGGTATGCGGTGGTTAGTACCTACCGAAGTAGCTCGTGAAAGTACAACGGGTGAACAGGCAACAGGGTCGTGGGTGCCCAAGGCTCAGTGATTTAGAGCTTTAGAGGTCTTGTGGAGTCCATTCCTCGACAGGTCAGTGTTGTTTTGTTGGCATGATGAACCTACACAATATTAGGCAAATGGTTTTAATGTCATGGCTGATCAGTGTATATTTGAAAAAAAGTGTTTTTCACCTTTTACTTGTAAATGTTATAGTGATGCACCAATGGCACCCCTATCCTGCAATCACACATTTCACTGTATTCATTACTTTAAAATAAACTACACGCAGTAATTTTCCTATTAGGCCCTCACTATTAACAATTTTAACATTACTTGGTGTGACAGTTGCAGTTGGCATCCATCTTCAACTCTGCATCCTCTCATCCTGTGATTGGCAATGGTACTTCAGCTGTTAGGACTATATTGTACCCACAATAAGGTTGTAAGTTCAAATCACTGAATTGCCAGAGAGCCACTAGTGGGTACTTGAGCAGGGCCCTTAGTCCTCAATTGCTCATCTGAATGCTTGGATTTGATCCTACCCCACTTGTAAGGATCAAATCAGAGTCCAAATGAATTTTGATGAATGTAAATGTAGCAATTTGCCTGCAATTTACTAATCAGAACTGCCACTGAAAACTTCCCATTCTCGTGACTATTGTGCAAATTTCGTCCTTAACCATCCTATCCACTTTCACAGACATATCGCCCACCACAGCATCTTTGCCAGTAACTCCTGCAAAAATCAAATGGAAGCACACCAAAAAAATGGTAGATGTCAATGAAGCCTGACATGACAGAGAGCAACTTGGGGAAACTGATAGCAGATTCTTTCAGACAGGATTTAAATGACACTGAAGTCTGGTGAATTGAGCAACAAATCAAAGGCTCTGATGCTTAGCTCTGGTCGCCGTCCTTGTCTGCAGGGATATTTCAGCAGATACACACCTGTCAAGCTGGCGAATCTATATTACTTCGGACGAGATATTGGACAAGTGGGGTGGCTGACAATACCTCAATCAAAATGCAGCAATGGTACCATTAAAGTCGCTGAAGCATATCATTACTTTTAGAAAAGGTCTCATTTTGAAAATATGACTTGAGGTCTTGGATCATGTCTTTTCTTACAAATGTTCATATAGACAGATAGTTATTTGAATATTGTGGATATTAACGTGGGTATTAACCCGTTACGTTTACTCCGTTACATGTACTTAAGTAACTTTTTCCCATAAATTTTACTCATCGGAATAGTTGTGCATAATTCTTTTCACTCTTACTCACGTACTTAAAAGGAGTACTTCTTTTGTACACTGTTTTGATACACATTTATGACTGTCCTGTTTAAATAAACCACACCCCTGCCCTCCATGACTCCTCCCCACAATATGGCTTAAGAAACAGCAACGGTAAGCCTGAATCCCTGGCCTCACCTTCAGAAGATATTCTCTTTCCAAACTACGAAGAATAAAGTCATGCGCTGTCTTCTCTGTCACCAAAAACAGTGGAAATTTCAGGATTACAGAACTCCACATACACACCTAAAAAACATGTGGTGGCATGTATACAGCTATGCTATAAGTTAACTTTGAAAGCTAGCTCCTATTAGGCGTGGTACCTAACTAGCAAGCTAATGTTATTTATGAGTGAGGGAGGATCTCTTTGATAAAGTTACTTCATAAAGTCATAACCTACGCAGCCCCTAGGTTCGGGAGCAAAGTGTAAATCCATGCTCTCGTTTTATAAACCGTGCTCTGGGATTCCTAAAGCATGCTATACTGTGTTTTGAATTTGATGTTTCACAGCTTTAATTTTATACCATTGTATTTATTGTGCTTTTCACTCCGAGAGCATGGATTTACACGTCGCGCCTTTGTTTTTCTCTCAGCTGAACCTTCATCATATGAAGTTACTCACTCCCTGAGTGGTCATTTTATCAGATACTTTTTTACTCATACTCAAGTTGTTATTTTTGATAAATACTTTTACTTCTACTTGAGTCACTCTTGTTATAAAGTATATACAATACTTTTATTTGAGTGCAGTTTTTGCTTACTCTACCCACCTCTATGTGGATATAATGCTACAAGCGAATAAGATAATCTTTTAAACCAATTGATATCCCACTCAGTCTCTGCTAGTAGATTTCTGATGTACTTACAATTTAAATATGCATAAATTTACATGCGTTGTAGAACCAAAAATCTGATGTTTGGATGATTATAGAATTAAAATGTTCATTTCACTGTGAACACACTATTCAGAAAAGGGCATCAACAGAAAAGTACGCTTAACAGAAAATAATTTGGCTATCATTTAATCAAACAAATGTTACATTGTTTTGAAGATCAGTGCAAAATCTATCATAAAGATAATTGATCATTTTTTACAATTCTCTGCAATGAGTTGATAAGATGAACATGTGAAATTTTAAAAATACTGGTAATCTAGAAACAGATATTTGATTTTGGACAAGGAAAAATGGAAAATAATGAGTTTAAAAATAAATGCGGTTTAATGTATTGACATACAAGTAAGCATAAGGTCTATATAACTTCACTTGCACGTTGTGCAGCATCACTCCCAGAACCACAGTCCCCCGTCACCCCCAGCTTGTTACAGAGAAACCAGAAAGTGTAAAATCCTGAAGACTTAAGACTTTCCTGTGCTTATAAACTGCTACAAAGCACTTACAAGCCAGCCTCCTTCTATAAATGTTAAACAAATGTCTCCTAACAAAAAAATGTCACCGCATCAGCAATTCTATGTTTCACTTTTTTAACTGCACGTTTTTTAAATCCGTTTATTATTAGTCTTAGATTGTGTGGAGTGTTTGCCATCCAAGTCCCTGCTGTGTGATCTGTTGCTATGGAAACAATATCATACATTAATAAAAACCTATCGTTCATGTTACAGCTGGAAATACTGTCTAAGTCGTACTGCTATTAACCAATCAGATTCAAGCATTCAATCACACTGTGGTATAAAAGCAAGCAATGTGGATGTCACAATGACAGATGAATTCATATTTTCAAGCTTATCACGGATACCTGACATGATGTGATTGCACCAAGTAAATTTGCCAATTGTACAGTGAAAACAATGAAATAACATAATGCTGGGTTTTTACATTTTTATTACTGGAGTTAAAGAGCAGAGATGTTATAGATGCATACTACTTTTCAAAATAAGTAAATAAATAAATAAATAAATAAATAAATAAATCACCTTTCGGCTATTCCTGTTAGGGGTCGCCACAGCAGATCATCTCTTTCCACTTTTTCCTGTCCTCCGCATCTTCCTCTGTTACACCAACTACCTCGCCTCTCTGACTTTGTCTCCAAATCGTCCTACCTGTGCTGACCCTCTAATATACTCATTCTTAATCCTGTCCATCCTGTCCATCCTGGTCACACCTAGTGCAAATCTTAGCATCTTTAACTCTGCTACCTCCAGCTCTGCCTCCTGTCTTTTGGTCAATGCCACTGTCTCCAACCCATAAATAAATAAATAAATAAATAAATAAATAAATAAATAAATAAATAAAATCACCTCGAAATGTAGTGTCTTGCCTTTCGGTCGACGTATAGAGATAAATATCTATGCATATTTGCAAAAATATAAGATTAAGATATGGTTTGAAAATCTGTAACGTGTTCTATAAATATGCCTTAAATCTGTGGGTTGAGATTTTATAAGATCTAGTGAGATCTAACTAGAAACATGGCTATAGATCTCTACCTAAATATCCATAGATATTGCTAAAGATCTAGCGACATGGATACAAATTCATGAATATGTCTAAAGGGGTCAATGGAGCATGGCCAGGAGTCTAAACCTTGCAGTAAATAAAACTTTGTTAATGATGTAATCACAACCCTTCATAATCAAAGTAAATCCTCAAATAAGAGCTGCTAAACATTTAGGGACCCCCAGCTTTAAGGCCACGTTCAAGGCCCCTGAGTCAGTGAAGCAGTGAAGCATGCACTGCAAGGAGCAGATGTTGCAGGTGTGTGGGAAGTGCTAGTTGTGCATAAGCAGCAGTAGATCCGTTAGTAGAACATTAATTATCTCCTAACACTATGTAATGAATGCCATATCGGTTTATGTACCACCCACTGGAAAAGAGGTCTGGATAAGTGAGCTGATTGTAATTTACAGCTGATACACAACACATGCTATAACGTGACATTAAAAACTGGACAGCTCAAGGGAAATGATCAATGAGATAGTGAACCCAACCCAGATTCAATGCTCAGGCGATATAATTATACTTTTTAGGTTGATCGAATCCTGATTCCTGAGCCAATCAATACACAAATTTGTGAGCAAGCTTTTTTATATATATATATACAGTATATTGAAATCAAATAAGTTCTTGGTAGTAAACTGTATGACCTGATTTTGGACCTGATATCAATGAGTAGAATCCTGCCTACACTATTGACATGGTTGCCTCCACCACCATTAAGTCTTGACCTTCTTTGTACAAGTGTGTAAATCTCCTTAATATATACTTCAAGCAAGAAGGAAACTTGAAAAAAAACCAACTATTTCAGATATTTGACCTTGCCATGACCTTGACCCTGTGTGGATCAATTCCAAAATCTAATCAGTTCATCTTTTAATTATAATGATAATTCCACATAAATCCTTAAGGGAAAAAAAACCCCACTTGTTCTTGAGATCATGCAAACATGAGAGATGCACAGACAAACTGAAAACATATAGTGGCTGAGGCATAAAAACATTAATCATAATATTAATATTATTCTCACTATTATGAATAATGTGAAAAAAAATCTGTGGTAGTACAATGACAACTTAATTGTTGAAACAGTTTGGGCAAACTGAGTGTATTACAACTACGTAACATGCACCTGAATTTTTTTTTAATCAACAGGCCTTTACCCCCATATTTTTTTGCCCTTATAAATAAACATAACAGCACAAGAGTGCATTGATGCTGAGAAGGAGCTACAATGATCCTGCCCAGGTTATGCAATTATTAATAATCTAACCAGCTATAAACTGTTTGGATTAGCAACAAAACAGTAAGATGTTTGGAGTGTCAGTATGTTTGCATTGTAGATGATGAAATCCCCTAAAGTTCTTTGCCATTTTTACTTTGGGGAACATTATTTTTAAATTGTTGCATTATTCGCCCACACAGTCTTTCACTTCTACTGCTAAGGCACTAGTTTTATACCCACTCATGTTGCTGACCTGGGGCCAATTAACCTTATTAGCTGTGAAATGGTCTACCAGGTCTTTCGTTGCCCCGTCCCAACTTTTTTTTTTTTTATATATATATATAAATGTGTTGCTGGCATCACATTTAAAACGAAAATATATTTTACAAAAAAAAAAAACAAACATTTCTCAATTTTCAATTGAATATGGGTTACATGATTTCCAAATCATCACATTCTGTTTATATTTCCATTTTAACCAGCATGCCAACGTTTTTGGGAATGGGATTGTATTTGAGTAAAGAAGGTGTGTACTTTTGCCATCTCAAATGATGGCTAGCGATCTACCAAACTAAAGTAGATAAACTCCATGGCTCCTATAAATCCAGGGTGGGAGGCGGAGCTTTGTCTGGAAGGGCGTGGATTAGAGGTTGGAGTTCATTCCAACGATTTTATAGTTCATTTTGCAACCGCTAGAACTAAAAATTCTAATAAGTGCATGATTAGTTAGAAATTCCAGTCACTGAATTGACTGACTGTTCATTGGAATGTACAGTCCTCAGTGTCTGGGTGTGATATTAAATGGAACGGTTAAAAAAATTCCACTACCTATCGATAATTCTGTGTTATTTTTATGAAACCTTTCTGTTAATAATGTGAGATCTCATCATAGGCTTACAACTATTATACGTTCACACAAGAACACACTCATTGGAACACTTACTACTATTTTTCAGGTGTTTAATAAGTCTAAAAAAATCCTTGTTAAGCCATTTGTTAACAGCAAGTAAGCAAAAATATGGCACAAATTGAGCCTCATATTTACTTACTTGACAAAGGAACAAAGTCTTAGCCCGTTTATACCAGCTGGCCCTGAGATCCGTCATAATGATTACATTGCCACAGTGTTGTTGTGCAGAAATTAGGATTTCATTTTTCTTGAAAGCCAGAAGACGAAGCGCTAGAGCAGGTCATGTTTGTTGCAAACACACTCAGGGTGCTTTGACCCAAAACGCACGCAAGCACGTTGTGAATTTGTTTAATGTAATTTAACCTCTCGTTGATTTTACCTAATGATCCTCATCATTCAAGAGCCCACAAATGTACCTGAACTGCCTCGGTAGTGTAATCAAACATGCAACTCTACGTTCTGTACTGCAGATGTCTTCTGAGCAATTGAACCCAAGTCAGGAATTAAAGTCTATTACTGTAATCCACAGCTATTTGTTCCAGTTCACTATGTGCTCATCTGATATTTGCTTATAATTATAGATGATTTGTACATGGCTGCACTAAAGAACCGCGTACTGAACGACTTCTCAGGTGGAGCGACTAGCGAGTAACTCCTATTGTATTTCATTCCATTACGTGACGTTTGAATACCGTGGAAAGCGCATATGTCTAGACATGATAATAACAACTGTGGATGTTCTTATTATACTCAGAGACTTCGCAGTACCATTAGATCAGATTCCTGTTTTCTGTGATTAACTCATAGCTAATGCAGCAAGAAGGATAAGCCATTATGAAGTTTAATGAGCAATAGCTAAGCTGATTTATGATATGTCAAGTTAAGGACAGAAGTGTGCTTTTGCAAGTAATGTATTCAGAAAATGTCCCCAAATATCAAGTCTTATGTGTGTGCTTGTGTGTGTAAATGGATTACTATCTAAGTTTGTTGCCAAAGGTGACACTGAGCCGGTTACCATGATCTGGTGTTGGACCAATAACAGCGTTGGTGGAACGGATATCGGAGAAAACAAATATCGAATATCTACGGAGCCCTGCTCGTGACATGAAAAGAAAATAATATATATATTAATATGTGGCAACGATGTAACTAAAATGAAGGAATGAATTATTAAAACATGGGCCCGATTTAACTAAAATATGGGAGCGACTAAATGAGGAACAGATTATCAATACACAGCCGTGATTTACATAAAATGAGGGAATGAATAGATATGGAATGAATAGAAGCTAACCTTCTGGCTATCGAGAACTATATGCCTATACTTCTTTCTAGTTCCTTTTGTGCTAATTCTAAGTTCAGGGCCAAAGGTGAGAAGCCATTTATCTTCTGTGACTAAGTACACATTGTCAAACTAAAGTACAAATACGAAATAAAGACCAAAAAAAAAAAAAAAAAACTATTTTCTTAGCACATGTTTAATTTGATCAATTTTAGTATTTCTTTTACTATATGAAAATAAAAATATTTTAATCTCAGTCTCAGATTTTGCCTCCTACAGTGCTTATTTCCTCATTGTCATTCCTATAATAACAACTTGCACAAAGACTTGAAAGGTTGGCTCACCACATAAATGGTTTAAAAAAAAAGCATTTAGCATTTATTGAAGACGTCGCCAGTGTCACGGTAAAGTTGTACGTTTGTCTTCAGGACAGAGAGATTTCAGTAACATCATTTGTCTTATTATTCAGTAAAGAATAGAGGATTTTGTGGGAATGGCTGTTTCTAGCTGCTATAATGTTTAAACATAGCTATAAAAATGTTCTTTGGTTAACAAAACAATATATAAGATAAATTGCTGAATAAGAGGAATAAAACACTTGTTGCTATTGTGACATGAATCACTCTGTTAATTAAATTTAAAAGCACGTGTTTTCCTGTTTACCCTTTACTTGACTTGTATAGTTATTGTCAATAGGACATTTGTAATTGTATATTTGTATGGTTTCTAAATATTAGGATTTGCTGCTGGAGCTTACAGTCCAGCCATTTTTTTTAAAGTTTTTTCTTATTAATTTGATTGCAAAGCAATCGCACTATTGTTATCCAGTTGTTTTATTATTATTATTATATAGACCACTTTTTCGCCACGCTTCTTCTCTTGCAGTTTTCGAGATATTAGCCGTAAACCAACTTTCTCTCATCCGTCATGTCTGGAAAAAGTCTGCTTGTATACAGCTTTTGGAAAGTTCTCTCATTCTTTTTGTTTTTCTGCCACTTTTTCTAGCCCCAATGAATTGAATGGAGTTTCAGAATCAAAGTCTTCCTGCTTGGTCACTCTTCATCAGAGAGCCACCAAACTTCATATGACACATCAGGGCAACACAAATCAGCTATAACCCACACTTATCTTTTTCTTTCTTTTAGTCCATCCCTTTTTCTCCCATTGACTTCAATGCAGTTTTGGCCCAGTTGAAATGAATTGGGTTTCAGAAACAAAGTCTTCCTTCTTGCACATGTTTTGTCCGAGATCCACCAAACTTCATTTCATAGCTCTGACCAACTCACCTGACACATTCATCCACCCATCATGAGCTGCACTCATTTTTTTTTTTTTTTTTTTTTTGCACCTGAGCGGAAATCCATCTGTAGTTCTTTCGACTACTCTTTTTTTTCAGTCAGTTCTACACCAATATTGTATTCTCTATCATTCTATATTTTTTCACATGGGATGCATTTCAAACTATAGGTAGCGATTTATCTGGTGTCTAACACAACCATACTATTGTTCACTACTTAGCTAATGGTGTACTAGCAAGTTTTATTGCATAGCTGCATAAACTAGCTACATATAAATGTTGAAGGTGCACAATGTTTTTTTGTTTTTTTTAAATGACCACACATTCACAAAACAACAACAACAAAAAAGTCTGTTAGCTAAGAGACAAGCAATTCATTTATGTTAGTAAGTGTCAGGTGTTGAGTCTGACCTTTCATGACCAACAAATTCTGGGCAAAATAAAGTAGCTCAGCTGCCGTCCGAGTGGGACAGATTTTGTTTCAGGAGTTTGTAACCTAAATGGAGCCCAGAAATCCTGTCCTGCTTTCCAAAGCTGCTTTCCAATGGCAAGGAAGGAACTGTTAGCAGGGCATATATCACAGTCTGTTCATTTAACAGCTATTCGGTAAGATTGGATTTCACCTCACTTTGGATAAAAGCACCTGCCAGAAGAATAACTGTATAATAAGTGTAATGTAATACATGGCTTTTTTTTTTTTTTAAAGAACATTTTGTAATAGGATTTTCTTTTTTCAAGATAATGATTATTATTCGTATTAACACAACAATCTCTGCATTTCCGAGTTTTTATTTAAAGTTGTCGGAATCATCGGGTATATCTGAGGAACACGTCGGACCGTGCTGATTTATTGCTATGACGTAGAAGTGGGTTATTTGTATATATTTGCATATAAATCCTCTTATACCAGAGATTTGCTAATAATTACAATGGCTACTTTATTAATGAAAAATGCATCCGAAATTTTTAATCATTTAAAATTACATTTAATGTTATGGAACATCTGTAAGACATGTTAGCTCCAGTTATCTATATAACTGGTATATATACAGCTATAAACTGTTCTCCTATCACCTCTCTTTCTTTCTCAATCTTGAAGTGTATTAGACAAGCTCGTCTTGCTAGTGAGAAAATAGACCATGCAGATTCCTCTGTCCTGAAAACACAATGCTGAAACCCAAGAATAGATAAAGATATCAACTTAATAGATTTAAATTATGTGGTCCGCTATACACGTCCCTCTGAATTAGCTATAATTAGCTATAGAAACGATAACATATTAGAATGAGTACATTAATATTAACCTGTGATTTGAATTACAGCCAGATCTACTGTTATCAAAAATCTTCCAATTTAAGAATTCAACAGTACTGCGGTAGAAGGAGTATAATTAACTGGACAGTGTTACTCTCTGGTCCCTTTCCAATTCTTGCTGTGTAAAAAAAAACAAAAAAAAACTGGATTTTAAGCCAGACTCTGCACTTTAACCTCATTGTTTCATTTCAAAATGCAGCACAGAGCTAAAACAACAAAATTACCGCCTAATTTTTGTGCCTTTTTTTTTTTTTTTTTCTTTTTTTTTTTTTAACACACTGTGTTTAAAAGCTCTGTTCTAACAGGACGGTTTGAAATGGCTGCACACAGCAGACACATTTCTGCCTTGTTGAATCGAACACGATGCATTCTCATCCATATGCTCTGAGCTGTTACATCCTGCACCTCCTGCCCTTTAGTTCAGCATGGAGAAGATTAGCTAGCATCTCGACTGCGTCTGCTGTTGTCTGGCTGAGTGAAGTGGGCAGCGCTAATGTGTGTGTGGGGGTGTGGGTGATAGGGGAGACATCTTTCTTTCTCCATCTTCATCCTGGCATCACTACTTTCCGTTCCACCAGCCGCCTCAAAGCAAAATGCATGCTTAGTTCTTCTCCACATTACCTGAACTGTCTCAGACAGCAGTAATGTGATCAAGTAAAAGTATGTGCAAGCTTTTATTATATATATATATATATCTGTTAAAAGAGTGTGTTTATTTCAGCATATTAATAGCTTTTCCAACCAAATATCCAATTTATTCATTTTTTATTTATATTATCAGAGGCAGTTACGATCCCAAACAGTCAAAGTTCTTAAGTACTTTATGTCTTCGGCGTAAATTCTAGGCCATAGGTATGGCGTCGATGCTCATGCAGGGTGAAGTATTTATACTTACATGTAAGGTGTGTGTTTCCTCTAGGAGGCGCTGTCGTATGAAAGACACCAGAAGTTACTACTTTTACACACCGAAGCAGAGCAGGTTCGGCTGAGAGACAAAGGAGCGATGTGTTCTCGGTTTATAAAATGTGCGCTCCTGATCGTGCTCTTGGATTCCTAAACTGTGATTTCAGATTCCTAAACCATGAAAAGTGAAAAGTACAATAAATACAATCTTACACAATTAAAGCTGTGAAACATCCGATTCAAAACACAATATAGCATTAAATCTACCCTCGCTGTCCAAACGCTCTGTTCTTTGTTCTCTGAAGAAAGAGGTCGTTTGCAGCTGTGCACACGGATTAGGAATCCGAAAGCATGGATTTACACATCGTTCCTTTTTTTTTTCTCAGTTGAACCTTGGGGGGCTTCCTACAAAGCATTTCTGAACTGTTTTAACTCCTCTGTATTCAGCAGTATGAGCAGCTTGAAAGTGAAAGACCCACAGCGCACTCAGGAATGAGACTCAAAAATAACACCAGAGTGTTTAAATCCACTGGACTAGATGCAGGATTATAACTGGCCTTTATAATGATTTACAGCCACCATAGAACCGCACACTTTATACAGGGTGGGCCAAAAGTAGCTATAAAGTACTGGTCAGGTCATGTTTATTCGCTTAGATGCTCGAAATGACCTCCATTAACACTGCAACATTCCTGAACCCATAACAGTGACGTAGTAAAACATAAATTCCAGTTAGCCTCAATGGCCATAAATGCTTGGAGATGCTTCAATTCAAAGCAACCAATCACAGTTGTTGTGGGTTTTGTCACTGCAACATGTTTCTGGAGAGGATATGACGTAGGGTACATGGCATAGATTTAATGCAGAAGTATAAATTGGCCTTCAGGAATTTTTTTTTTTTTACATTTACTTTTACATTTTTCTGCCTTGGCTTTATAAGAAATGTCACTTGAAGGGTTTGTATTGTTGTTTATTTGTTTGTGTTTGTTTTGGGTTGGTTTTTTTTAAGCATATAACTTCGAGTTGTATCTAAAATAGCATACTTTATGGTAGAATCATAAAGGGCTTCCCTAGACCTTTGCCATAACATACATGCATTATTATAGATCTAATACCAATTTTTAGAATGTGGTATGTAAGGAATCAAGGGGTATGCTGTTAAAGGAAATTAATCAATGCTGATATCAAGCTGAAGCTAATTACAATCCAGCAACAGAGCATCCCAAAGTGTTTTTTCCACAGCAATTCTTTATTTTAATTGAGCAATGGAACGTCATTGTTTGTCTATCTATTTATTGTTACATTTAATGTTGTGGAACAGCCGCAAAACAAGTTACCTTTTTTTTTTTTTTTTGCTCTAGCGGTCTTGAAGCAGCTTGTCATGTTACCAATAACCCGCAATGCCTGTCGACTTTCCTGTGTCGAACACTGTAAAGGTACTGCTTCCATAAAATGTTACATTTCTTCTGACAAAACTTTATTTGTGAAAAAATTTGGATCATTTTCGTACAAGCGTTTATGTAAGTTGTTATTACCTCCGTCAAGGAGGTTATGTTCTTGGTGTGGTTTGTTTGTTTGTCTGCTTATTTGTCTGGCTCTAAGCAGGACTGCACAAAATCTACTAAACCATTTTTCATAAAACTTTGTTTCATGGACCAAGGAAGAACACATAACATTTTGGCATGGGTGAAAGTTACGGGGCGGCGCCATGAAATCAGTTTCACTTTCACTAAAGTTCCTAGTTACGGCATTTGGGCTTGGCGGAAGTCTGCGCCATACATCTTAAAATCCAGCAGATGGCAGTAAAGTTCAATAGCGACAAAACATAGCCAATGTAGAAATATGATGGCTCCATTGGAAATCTATCCAGACATATAAAAACATAAAAGGTTGCGGTTGCAGATTTGCACATCAGAAGAGTCGACTGTTGTCCTTGACAGAGCTCTACACTCTCTGAGTGCGCTTCTAGTTATAGCGATGATATTGCATCAGAACAGCTTGCATCAGAACGGCATCTTAATACAAGCTTAAAACCCAGTTTTATCACTTTCAAAAGAATTACCCAAAGGTACAATATTTCATGAATACATTTTTTTCTAGCTTTCCATTTTTTTTTTTTCTGGGATCACATCGCCTTGCTACCTGTGACAAAAAGCTCCTATTTGTGAGCTGAAAACGATCCTCCTGCAACACCTGCGCATTGTACAGGACATCAACAAGAAAAGTGCACAAGATAATGATACCTACTATTCTTATCCATCCAGCGAGCGCCTGTGGTGCTTTAGATGATTTACAGATATACTGAATCCCTACTGTATTATCTTACTTTTATGGCTTTGGCTGTCCCTTCAGGGCTATTGTACAGTAAGTGTTCGATTATGTGTGACTCTTCAGTCTTATCTCGAACCCACCATTTGGCCAGTGATAGATACATGTCTCCGGGATAAAGCCTTTGCACACGCCATTGGGAATAAAAGAAAGATTAAGAAGACATGTCCAGAGAGTTAAGGGTTACAACTATTTCCTTGTTGTACTTAAAGTTGGGAATATTTCCCCAAAATATCATGCGAAAGAGAGAGATAGAGAGAGAAGGAAATATCAGAGAAAGCAAAGCATAGCTTTTGGGTGATGTCAAATGTTTTTTTGGTCTTTTTTTTTTTGTTTTGTTTTGTACTTCATGACCTTATCTGTGACCGTTCTGAGTTATGTATGTACCAGGGTGATTGTACACTTGCTAGACAAGACGCAGCCATGTAGAATAAATGATGGCGAATATTGACCATGCACTGTACGTGAAGCTCGTTTAACTGTACGTTACTAAATAAAAACACAAAATGGAAGCAAATACAGAAATCTAGATATCACTCAGACAACATCAGCCTGAGTAATACACAAATCATACACACAAATGGACACCAAGAATGATTTTTAGTGTCTGGTCGAAAACAATCAACAAAACATGCTTACTATTTATTTTACTCACTTATTTGCAGTTTTCATTTAGATCACTGTATTTCCAGGTCAGTGTTTATCCCCGTGCCTACACCCAAACACTGAGTTAATATCATCATATTTAAGTCTAATCTCAAAATAAAAGTTTATGAAAGTTTTGCGAGATCCTGAACAGTTTTTCATTTAGGTCAGCGTACTTCTGGGTATGTTCAGGAACATGGAAACTACAACAATGGAACACACACACACACACACACACACACACACACCCGTGGGAGAGGTTTGCAGAATTGGCCTCTAATATATTTTGAGATTGGCCTCTAATATAAAAATATTACTAGATCAGCGCTTGGCAGTAGACATGGTTTTCACATAAGTGAGAGAAATCTAAAGAGGATACTTAGTGCATTTGTCGCATGTTTGCCAATCTGACCTGGAAGTACAGTGACCTAAGTGAAAAACTTGCGAGATCTGACAAAACTACATTTTCCCCCCTCTCCTCCGTATTCCTTCTGGGGCTCCATATTATCTTGTCTCTTTGTTGTTGTTGTTGTTGTTTTGTTTGTTTGTTTGTTTTTTTGCTAAACATACTTTACTTAGCTAATAATTTAGATGAATTGTGACATATCCTTTCTTTCTTTGCTTGCTTGCTCATTTCCTTATTGATGACATTATGATGTGGGTATATCTTGTACTACAGCTCTGTTGAATGCATGATGCTGATTGGTCAGAAGGTATTGAAGAATGACCAATCGCATGATCTCATTTGATAAAATAGTAGAAACTTTCGGTTTAGAAAAAAGCAAATATTTAGAATATCTTCAGCTTAAATCATTAATTCAAAGTAAACTGAATTGTAAGCGAATAGAATTAGAGCATTCACCTATAATAACAAACTTCCTAAAAACTCCAACCAAAGAATTACTGTCCAGAATTTATGCTTATACAGCAGAATATGAGACAACACTTTCGCTCCCTATACAAAAATGGGAAAGGGATTTACTTATCAGTCCAGACATTGACTTCTGGAAGCAAATTTGCTCAAACACCTTTGGAATGACCCAAAATTCTAATCTGCAGCTAATACAGTATAAAATTTTACACAGGACACACTACAGAGGACAAAAGATGTTCCAGATGGGCATCAGAAATACTAACATGTGTGTATCTTGCAAAAATGATACCCCGGATAATTACCTGCATGCTCTGTGGCACTGCACACCGGTCAGGGAACTCTGGGAGGATGATCTGTGAAATATTAACAACACACCTAGGGCACCCCATTCCTGCTTCACCCACACTTTGTCTGCTCGGTGACCTCACCAACATTAATATAGAAACAAACAAGTCTCACATGCTCCTATCAGTATTAACAATTGCCAAGAAAACCATCCTTCTGAACTGGAAGTCAAAAGAGAACGGCCTTGGTCGGCGGGGGCCCTTGGCTCTGGGCCTGACCTGCGCCGGTGTGGGGGTCTTGGACGGGACTTTGGGTCTCGCTGTTCATCCCCCCCCCTGTGCGGGTCTCCTCAGTTCCTTGTTGCTTTCTCCCTGGGTCGGGGGGGGTGGCTGTCTCGGGGGCACGCGGCCATGGGCACTTGCATTGTGGGGGGTTGCTCGGGGCCTCGATTGTCTGGTCCCTTCTGCCTTCGCCTTGGGCCGGGGGTCTCTGTATCACCCCGATGGCATCAACCATCATCACCACATCAATAATCACCACCACTTCCAGTGACAAACCAGTTCACACTAACACATCTACACATTGGCGGATCCATACGAGGCGACTAGGGAAATCTTCAAAGATTTGATCATTATTATTATTATAATTATAATTAATAGTTACCAATGTTTTGTATGTTGCCAATGATTTTGTTTATGCATGTCCCCCCCCCCTCTCTTTTCTTCTCTCTTTCCTTTACCGTGGTCTGTTTGTCTCTGTTTTGTACCTGTCCATTCGGTTGCCTATGATAAATGAAGGAATAAAGTAAACTCGGCAAGATGGGGAACATCCAACATTCTCACTAGTTTAAGGAGAATATCTTAGATTCCCCCAGTTGTAGAGCAAAACTGCCCTGCCACTACAGGCAACCCGAATTCCCATACTGTTTGCCAAACAGTCAGGACAGGACAGGGTTAAAAAAAAAAAAAAAGGAGAAAATTTCTGTTTTGGTATTTGTAGTTTTTCAAATTTGCTGTGAACTAGCTCCAGATGTGCGAGTGGGATGCTCTAATTAAACCATATGAGCTAATACATCATTAAAAAATATGCAAGTTTTAATTATTTTTTCTACACATTCATGTGAAAAATTCAACCTTGTAATCCTAGCAGTAAGTAGGAACATCACTAAGGGATGGCCAGTGCCACCCTAGCATGAAGCATGGCCACCCCAGTAAGATATCATTTTTATTATGATTATTATACAGTAAGTGCATGGTCATGATTCGAAATCAAATGACTTGGCAACCTTGCTGTAAAAAATGCGTGGAAAAACACTGGAATGTTCACTACAATGTCTGTGTGAAATTTCAGTGGTTATTTTTTTTATCACTGCACAATTTGAAACACTGAAGGTTTAGTCAAATAACACAGAAGTGAAATATTCCTTGGTACTGAGCCAAAACTGGTCGAACTTCTAGACATGAATAATATTCATGATATTGGTTTTCATTAGTTTGGTATTAGCTACCATTAGCTAAAGATATTGTATCCACATAGATAGTGTATTTCAGCAGTAGCTTAATGTTGTAATGCAGAGTTGGATGCAAATGCAGAGTTTTATCACCATCCACAGAGAAAACAAGCTTGAACGGTAATCCAAGGGGAAAAAAAAGCAAAAATATCTGGAGACATGTATGGAACTGTGCATTGTAGTAAAGACAGGAATCAAAAGGATCAAACAGAGATTATAATGCAGAAGTTAAAACAAACAAATAACAACAAGAATCATCACTAAAAAAAACTTGGAGATTAACTAGAGAAACTAGATTCTAATGAAACTAGAATAATTAGAAGCGACAAAGTAAAGTGGTGATTGTGTTCAGGAGCCTGCAGTACAGAATTCGGGATAGTTTGAGTCATGTGACTGACATCGTGGTGCGTGTTTGTAGTAGGAAATTTGTAGGAAGTTTGTTGCGGAGGATTCTGGGAATGGGGGTTGAAAGTGAAGATGTCGTGACCTATGTTATCTGTGAATTTTATACAGTGTCGCTTGATCAAAAACAAACAAAAGTTGCTTAGCTGTGTGCTTTTTATTTTCGTGTATATGAGGATCGTATACAGCCCATACACAGACAGAACTCATACTGCCGTTTTCCACAAATGCAGATTAGTCTTACGTCTCACCATCAACTGCCACCCCAATAGAGTCATTGGGTCTATCATGGCAACCCCTTGGTAAAAAGTTTGGCTATGCTCATGACGTACTAAAGTCTCCATAGCGCCACTTATAATATCAAGTATGCTCATGCAGATCATTTACAATATCTAGTAATAGCAGGATTAGTAGATTTGTGCTATGAACTTCTTCTGAATTAATGAATAGGGACAGAATTTATGAAGCCGCTCAGCTGTTAAGAATTTTCAGGTTTCTAAGAGAGTTTCAGTCCTCTAAGTATTTTACTCCTAGAAATCCATAAGACCTTTATCAGTGAAAAAGGCAGGTATTAACTGTGCTGCTACCAAGAGCACAAAGCCTTTTCTCCCGAGTCCACCCTAGATAAGCGCATGCATAGCCAACGATACTTCACATTCATTTGCATAACCTTATGTATTGGCTAGCCCACGGCTTCCCTTCTTTCCCGACTCACGATATGGAAATCCTGTCCTGTTGCAATATAGAACCTGTGACAGGTGGATAAGACTTCCTAGAGCTTTTATCTCCCCTGCAGACTTCTTGCTTCGCCATAATGGCTGCTGTCCTCCTAGACACTGACAGCATGTCCACGGTTCTCCTCGGTTCTCCTGTCGAGAGTCAAGCCATGCCTTCCAATTACAGCAGGATCTGCCTCACACTATTTCAGGGCTGCGTATTTCGGTGCACAGAGTCATTAAGGCTTTCAGGAGCGTCTGACAGTGCAATTAGCCCGCCCACACATTTGATAAGTTGTCTGTTGATTGGTGGGAGGGATGTCAGGCTTGCACACACCCCACAATCTGCCAAACCACACACACACACACACACGCGCACATACGTAGGCTTGTATTTCGACTGCCAGAAATGCCAGTAGACCGCATAGAATATCTATAATGATTAAGTAAACGAAAAAATGTAGGAGGCGATGGGAGACTTGGAAATTTCATGAGTTTGTGACACTCTGTGCTGTTTAATGAAAGGAAGCAATATTGAGCATGGTTGGAGTTGGTTCTATTTCTAAAAATACGTGACTGCTAGCTTGCACCCAGAAGCTTCATCTCTGAACTCTGACTTGAAAAATAGAAAAACCTTCGGCTTGGGTGACTCTTTTTTTTTTGACTCCCAACAAGATCCCAGCCCAGGTGCACACTCTAGCTTCAACCAGATGCCCTGTGAACCTTAATAAAAAGAATAGATTAAAAGAAATACATGCGGTATGCATAATACATTAAAAATAGAAAAGAAACAAGAAAAAAAAATTAATAAATAAAATAAAATATATATATATATATATATATATATATATATATATATATATATATATCATGT
>JAQQZR010000016.1:5925997-5942662 GCA_030068235.1 Notoglanidium macrostoma | reverse complement strand
CACACACACACACACACACACACACACACACACACACACACACACACACACACACACACACACACACACATATACTGTACAAACACACACACCCGTCTACCCAGCCACCCACAAACACAATATGGTGGAAGCTCCTGAAAGTGTCGGCATTTTATAAGAATCTCGCATTCTGGCCTTCTGCCAAGAGAGTTTGCGTCTTTGCAAAGCGACGAGACTTCCAAGCTAACCTTCAAAACTTAAAGAGTCCATGAACTTCTCAGCAGGTAAGAAGTTGTATTTTTAAAATGTTTAAAATGATTACATTTAAATTGTATTAGAATATTTTTCATTTTACATTTTGATCTTAACCTATACAATATTTTAATATATGAAATATTCAGAATGCTTCCAATTGTAAATTATTTCTTCCAGCTAAAGACTGCTTTAATGGAAAGCTTTAACATCTTGTTAATACATTTCAAAACAACTTACAGTAGGTAAAGATTTTGTTATAGCATTGTACAGTACCCTGAAATGTTAGAAGGTTAGGGGTGTAAATATATATTTGATATATTTGAAAACTCTAAGAAGGGTATGGCACAGAAATACAGAATAACATTTCAATTACAGAAACAATTACAGACGCTAAAAAAATTAGAATTGAAAATACTCAAGCATCCCCCCATGATTTCTGCTATAATGAAATCCATCATGATCCATACACAACTCTGAACCCATCACTTAACTGTCAACCAGCTGAATGAAAGTTAATTCAGTCACACCAGGACATTATTCATAGTCCAATTACAATGTAACAAATACATCAACAACTCAATATATTCCATAATACGTCAGGGTTTATCTGTTTAATTAGGGTTTAATTGTACAGAATGAGGGTGTTCATTTAGGATATTCACTTTAATTGTGAATATAGTATATAGGGGTGATGCTGAAGTATTTTAAATTCTGGACAAATCTTTCAAATCTTTTTAGCAACTGTAACTGAAATGTATTATACATGGATTGAAATAGAAGGAAAATATATCATCTCACCTGAAGACCTTGAATCATCATCACTAATCGGGATGTCCTCAACTTCTAAATATGAAACAAGCAAAGTAAAATCCCATATGATAAATAATAGAAATTACAGCATGAAATATTCATATTTTTATGTTGTGATATATTTTGAAAGATTGCTCTAGTCGTATTGCTTCAGCGGCTATCGGTCTTTGGCTAGAACGCCACAGTGATCTAGGGTTCAAATGGTCTTGTGTGGATGTTCCATGAATCTCGTCATCAGAAATAATCACAACATCGCTGTCTAAAATAATCAGTAAGCAAATAAAAACATTCTCATAATAACAAACCAGTTACCTTTTAGCTTACTATACAGTTTTAAGAAACTGAAATATGTTTTCATATTATTTATTATTATATTATTTATAATATTATTATATTATTATATTATATTATTATTAAATTATTATAATATTTACATACATATTATTATTTCAGCTTATTTGTTGCAGTTTCCTAGACTCTACAAACAGATGAGCAGTATTTCAGTGTTGTCCTGTAATAAAAATTTATTGAAAATGAAACTTTTAGGCCTGTACCAGAATACATAAATAATCGCAAGTAGTTGGAACATTTCATTTAAAATTGAAAGCATTCTGAATATTTCATACATTGAAATAATGCATAGATTAATATCAAAATGTAAAATTCAAATACAATTTAAACATTGTAATACAATTAAAATGTAATGATTTTAATCATTAATCAAAACAATTGGTTGGCCCTCTCCACTTTGACCATTTGACTGGGAGTGATAGCCAGATGTGAAACTTATGGAGACCTCCATTTTCTCCATGAAGCCAGACCAGACATGGGGGGGTAAATTGGGCACCCTGTCACTGATAATGCCCTCTGGGATCTCAAAGTAACAGAACACATGATTAAAAATGAATTCAGCTGTCTCAAAAGCTGTGAGTAGACCTGGCAAAGAGATCAACCAGAGGGAGAATCAGTCTATGATGACCATAATGGCAGTGGGTCATTCTGACTTGGGGAGATCTGTGATAAAGGCAGTTGCTATGTGGGACTATGTTCACTGCGGGACAGGAAGTGGCATGATCTTACCAGTGGGTAGGGTGCAGGGCACTTTAGCATAGGTGACTACTGTGCAGGAGGAGACATGATGACTGAGCTCTGATATCATATTCGTCCACCAGGATTTGGCTTTGAGCAGCACATAAGTGTGATGACTGTCTGGGTGACCAGTGGCAGGAGTTGAGTGTGTTCAGATTAACTAATTATTAATGTGCTCTGGATTAATGTATTTTCAGGGGAACATGCAGTGGGTACTCTTTAAGCTCGGCTCTTTGTAATTTCTCAGTTGATATCCCAGGTGATGTCCTGGATTAAGCAATAAGAAGAAGGATGGAATAGGGGACATTCAAACATATTAGTGAGTTTGCTTTTGTGTTCTTGGAACCAGTTCTGTAGGGAAGTGTGGAAGTGAAACTAGTGAAGAACAAAGCCCATCAAGCTTGACATGGTTTTAATTGAATGCCACAGGATGAAGTTTTGGTCATTCTCCAAAGTGTTGGGCCAGAACCACCACCACACCTGTGTCTACCTCTACAACTGAAGGAGATCTTGATGTATGCATCGAAAGTCATTTGCTCATTGCAATAGACCAGCTCAGTGAGCACTTCTGCTGTCAGATCTTGATGAAATGCTGCTTTGAGTGCCGGCTTGTTCCATCCGATCACTGCTGCCATGGTGAAGAATTCGAGTGCATATTAAGCTGTGCACTACATTCCTTGTTTGATCGCCAAAAGTTGTTCCCCAATTTCCTTTCCTTCAGGTGCATAGTCAAAAGTTTGGTAGAACATATAAATGAAGCAGTCATAGCAGGTGATAGAATCTCTACCCTTTTCCCAGACCACTGTAGCCCATTTGAGCACATTGCTGGTGAGTAGACTTACATTAACTGGGCAACGTTCTTTTGGTCGGTTATAGTTTCTTGGCCTTCTGAAATACAGGGAGCATTGCAGCAGAAACCACTTACACCATGATGTTTCTCCCACAAACTTGTTGAGGTGTTAGACAAGAAGAGTGGCAGGCGTGGCCGGAGGCTGGTGGGTTCAGAGTGCTTGGGAGAAAGCTATGGTGAGTTGGTTGATTCATGTGTCGAGATCTCCCAGGCACAGGATATTTATTTATACACAAGACAATGGATCCAAAAACATGATGCAAGAATGGAGTCAAAAATCAGGCACAAAGTCAGGCGATCAGCTAATAACAAAATCAGAGCAAGATCTGAAATAGCAAATACAAGGGACCAGAATTGGATCAAAACTGGAATAGCAATCACAAATAAATAAAGCTTGGTAAAGTCAGGCAGTGAATACTGAGCATTTAGCTTGTGAGGTATGCATGTGTGTGGAGTCCTTAAATAGTCTATGGATGTGATGATGAGCATTTGAATCCTTTTCTTTGACTGTAGTATAATGATGTTGAGATGATGTATCTCTCTATAAGCTCACATGTTTTGCTGTGTAGGGTTGAATTATGCAAGATGTGTAATGACAGGTTGCCCTTGTTTTGAGGAACAAAGTCATGATTTCTTCAAATCTCATGATTTCCAAAGAGGGGTGACAAAATAAGATATAAAATTGCAGACAAGTCAAATTTGGCTGCTGGCAACCCATGAGTGAGAAACTACACTATAGCATGTTTTTGTAGATTCAATATACAAATGAACATGATATCAAATAACAGCATGTTGTTTCATGAGTGCATATGCTTAAGGATATTTGTGCATTATAAAAGTCATGTGAAATGTCTTTCAGTGTTTCTGTGCATTGATATGTGTGTTTGCATGCTTGTGTTCTCCTGTGTGTGTTTATAATTGTAGCGTTTGACGCAGTTAGTCACGCTTAAGGGGAAATCTCTCAATTGTCTTGTGATGAGTAGTGTGAAAGTTCAAAAATCTGATCCTATTCCTGGGACAGTTACATCATCAGAAACCAGTGAACTTATGAGGAACCTAGTCTTGTGCTACTCTGAAAAACCACTAAATGTTCAGACAATTTTCTTATCAAAGTTCAGATCTGTCAGGCCTTTATGAATTTTGTATAGGAAAAAGTGCTGCTTTGTTTTATCACATATATAAACAAAAAGACCAGTCTTCTCCCATAATCACAAAAAATGAGCTAAAAACTGCAAATGAGCTTATTGGTCTGGAATGAGTGAAAGTGAGGGCGGCACGGTGGTGTGGTGGTTAGCACTGTCGTCTCACAGCACCCAGGGTGCCTTTCTGTGTGGAGTTTGCATGTTCTCCCCGTGCATATGTGGGTTTACTCCAGGTGCTCCGGTTTCCTCCCACAGTCCAAAGACATGCAGATTAGGTCAATTGGCTACTCTAAAATGCCCACAGGTGTGAATGCAAGCATGTGTCTGTGTTCGTCTGTGTTGGCCCTGTGGTGGACTGGCGACCTGCCCAGGGTGTACCCCACCTCTCGCCTGAAGATGCTGGGATTGGCTCCAGCTTCCCCGTGACCCAGATGGATAAAGCGGTATAGATAATGGATGGATGGATGAGTGAAAGTGGCATAAGTGTTTTAAACTCCCCAATATTAACTGAAACTTCCCCCATCTCACATTAGTAGTATGTGGCTTCACTTTCTGTCAAGGATAAGAATGTTTTCAGTAAATTAATGTGAAAATCAAGCAAAGTTTGCTTGACTTGGACAAATATATTGTCAGTTAAATATATTTATTGGGGATGCCGACGAACAGTTTTGGCTGAAAATAAAAAAATTGCACCTTTTCAGTGAAAGATGGACGAAAATGGAACAAAAATAATTAAATAGGCCTACAACTATGTGTTCAATCAAACACTGTACAAATAGTGTTAATGGTAGTAATAATTAGAAAGTAATTAAAAACACTGTCCTACATTGGTTAATGCAGATGTATTCATTGTGATCAAGCCTGTTATTGGTAGAATCTGGAGTGTGCATTAATTCAGGTGTTTTTGGTAACCACCACTCACTTTGGGAAAAGAAGCTGCGTTAAACTGATTATAAGAACTCAGTAACTGAAAATTGTTTGAAGAAGTCAATCTGATTGAATTGCTCAATTTGTGTGTGAAATCTTAAGTAAGCGCAACTAATGTGACTCAAGTTTTAATTACTTAAATTTTAATTACTCAAATAATATTAGATCAAACCATTGACTGTATAAAAAATGGACAACGCATCATCTTTAAAAAGTGAAGCCACCACAGGTCTAGCACACCTGTTAGCCCCGCCCATCCCCATGTGTTTCAGTCACATAATAGATTGTTTTCCATGTCACTTTCCATCTATAGTGTCTAATTTGAACAGTCAGATTTCCCTATGCTGATATCTGCATATTTTAAATTTTACCCCAGAAATTATTTTTTTTAACCGTTATTCTACTATAAAGTAAGAAGGTGTGGCAACACTTGACTGACAGTCTTTGCTGAGAGATACTGGTTAACTTCACCACACAATTTATTGTCATATAACTAATTATTTTAACTTTTTTGGATACATGCACATATACAAACTGTCAAACCATTTCTATTGAAATGTTTGAAATATCAGGAGGTTTCATAGGAAAAGGCTAGTTTAATCAAGCTAGCTACCTAGCCATATAGCCTCCATCCAGCCAGCCAGCTATTAAAATTATTGGCAAAAGACATGTTCATCACTGAACATACACACTACCAATAACATTAAGATGGATTTCATAAGTAGTATTAGTTAAGTTAGTTAGTATAAAGTGTGCTTGGAATAGCCATACGTCCCAAATGATGAGTTTTTACTGCCATTTTGCATTAGTCACATCCATTGATTCATCAGTGAATTTCCAGCATATTTGATAAATGACACATGTGTATTAATGAAAAATCTCCAACTGAGATTATTCAAGCTCGCTGGATTGATGTATGAGAATTTGAAAACACGACCATATTCGTCTGATCATTTCTCCTGGTCAAGAGGGTGGGCTTAGCAAAGGAGCGACTTCTCTTCTCATCTCTACTGTGCAAACTCGACAAGTCAAAAGTCCCTACTGCACAGACTCTGGCTGCAAATTGGTGGAGGTATTTTGGCATTATTTCTATAAAATGGGAGTGAATGGGAGCATGCCATCCATTTTTTATACAGTCGATGGTTCAGACCAAGACCAAACCTTCTCCTTTCAAATTTCTCCTAAACATCTCATTCCAAAAATTCTTGATATGTTCTTTCACTTCAGTTCAGTTAGGTAACAAATTATGAACAATATAAGCCAGGGGTATTCAATTAAATTTGTAAACGTATTTTTCATAATATCTGTCTTTTTTAAATGTCCAGATAAGTGACTCATGACTAATGGTGACTAATACTAATAAAATAAATAAAATTAAAAAAACATATATATATATATATATATATATATATATATATATATATATATATAATTTCTCATTTCTTTTCTATTTTTAGTGTATTATGCTATGCTCTATTTGTCATATATATGGCTATACATATATACATTTACTACATTTAGAATATAGTCATTTATAACTTCTACACATGAATGTCTGGAAGCTAACGGCCACCACTCTGAGCACCTCTTGTAATTGTAGAGGCCTAAGGTTACTTGTATTAACCTCATGATGTCTGAATAAATTTAGTATTAAAATATTTATACAAATTTTTCTTTTCCTGAAGCGTGTATACATTTTTATGTATATACACTTATACACTCACCATGCCTTTCCACTCTATCGATAGCCTTATATAATATACTAAAGACTTCGGAGAAATCAGTATATACGGCCAACAGTGTGAGGTATCCAACTAACGCCTCACAGTAACTTGTTAGCTGCAATATAAGCTCTTTGTAAAGGTCAGAATTGTGCACTTTAAGCACTTCTTTAAACTGGAGCCAATCCCAGCTGACTTTGGGAGAGAGATGGGGTACATCCTGGACAGGTTGCTAATCTATTGCTGGGATAACACACAGACAAACAACCATTCACACTCATGGGCTTTAGAGCAGCCTAATCTTATATCCTTTACTGTGGAAGGAAACCAACACATGCACAAGTTTGAATCCAGAACCTTCTTGTTTTGAGGCAACAGTGCTAACCACTACATTACCGTGATACTTCTTTACGCTAGTCCTTACTAAATGTAAGCTACGTGGATTACATACAATAATTACAAACACATTACAATAATGTTTTTCTACCAATGAGCACAAAATTCCCCAAATTCCCTAAGCTCATATCTAGCAGATTAATTATTTCATCTTCATTAACCATTTTATCCTGGTCAGGATGGAGCCTATCCCAGGAACACTGGATGCAAAGTGGGAATACACTCTGGTTGGGATGCCACTGCACCTAAGGGTAATTTAATGTAGCTAAGTCATCTATCAATGTTTTTAAGGACATAAAGGAAACATGTGAAACTCCATCCAGGCAGTAACACAAGATCAGCATTGAACCAGTTATCCTAGAGCTGTGAGGTGGCAACTCTTCAAAAACTAATAGAGGTAAATTTAGTCAAAGACTAAGGTTCATCCAAAGAAAGTTTTTAAAGCTGGATTGAAGTTGGGGATTCTTTCACACCACTGCAGAACATCTATCTTATAACAGCCGTATTGACACTGGGGATATCTCAACTTAGCATTTCTCTCCATCGAAAAAGAAAGAGAGAATCTTAGCGTAAAGAGACTTAATTCTTATATAAGAAAAGAATGGTAGTAGACCACTTCACACATACACTAGTAGGAATTATGGTAAATTATGGGCGACAATTTTGCAACGTGAATTGGTAAACAGCCTCCAGGCAACGGAGTTCATATTTTGTTCAACAGGTCCAGTGTTTTTGTGATCCTTTGATTTTTATTACTATTTATTTTCTCCTAAATTTGCCTATTAAGCCCAACTTATGAAGATGCAAGCTTGAAACTTTTCTTGTTTATCGGCTGATTTCATTTGCTTATCAAAAGCCTGGCTGGAGGTCGACTCTTGATTTCGGAATCCCCGTGGTTTGCAACATAGCAATCTCCGTCGTTGGCAAAATAAAAACCTGTGTGCCGTAGCTTCCTGCTGAGAGAGATTGTACACCACTCCTCCATGCGCGGCTGAAATCAACACTTCAAAGGTCAGTGGTGTATTCACACAGCCCTCAGTGCGTAAGAACACAATCATGCTTAGCTTTTTACACTTCTGTCAGAGTTGCGCCTCTGTTTATTTTGTGTCTGAGCATTTCATATCCGCCTCCGTCCTCAGTAGCCAGGAATGTGTAGTCTGTGCCAAGTTTTAGCCCCAAAGCCTCAAAGGTCCAGACATAAAGAAGAGGAGCATTTTATCATGTGTTTGGACTTCAGGAGCGAAGAATATTATATGTCTAGTCTGAAGAATATTAGATGTCTAGCCTGAGGAATATCATATGTCTTATTTGAATCCTTTGGGTTGAATTCAGAGTCTGTGGCTTAAGTCCAAAAGTTACCTCAGTATCTACACAGGGAAAGTTTCCCATATTCAGAGTTTTGGATTTTCTGTGCTCCTTATTTAGATTATGGACAATATCTGTATGTACTTCACACATCTGTAGTTGCCCGGGTTTTATAGACCACCACGTTTAAACGCAAGCGCTGGTATGAAAAAAAAACTTCTTTTTTTTTTAGAGATCGAAAATATGGACTTAAAAAAGGAAATTGCATTTCTTTTAAATATTTGCAGGTGTAACACAATGTAACAAACACAATGCAAGAGACAATTTTAAAAGGAAAAAGAAAATACACTAGTATGATGATGGCAAAATTACAGGAAACGAGAATGAAATTCGCATCCATTAGGAGTCTAGTACATTGCCAGTATATCGCTATATAGTTGAACAACGTGGCTTCCACCCTTATTATTTGGACGCTCACAGAATAGCACTTGATCCAGCACATCCTATTATTTTGCATTTTTATTTTATTCTTTTAGATCGTGTCTATATTTTATTGTGTCAGGTGAGGTGCTTCTAAGAGGCAACACTATTTATTAATTGTTTTATATTTACTGTATGCAGTCTATATTTTTTAGTATATTTACAGTTCAAAATATTAATTTCAGTGTAGCATATTGTGATTATCCAACTGTCAGGCAAAGACACTGGACTTAATACCACTAAGTAAGAGCCCATATCTCACAAGAAAATCGGCTTAAGTGAAAGCCCAGACCCACATGTTAACTAAGACATGCCTCTGTTTTACTGAAACTTTACACTGTGTACATAACTCTTGCATAAATGAGTGAATCTTTAACTATATTTGAGGGATTTATTTGCTACTTGTTGCTTGCTATTTATGTTCATTTGTGTTTAAATGTACATGTTTAATGCCAGAAACAAGCATTCTCTATTTAGGTCTTACAAAACACCCTAATAGCTGCCAATCGACACTAAAGCCTGAAATCGACATGACTTCAAGTAACAAATTTATATATATATTTTATTTTATTTATTTTTTTTTTATTTTATGTTAAGTTGATGTCCTTTCATTGGTTAAAAGCTGATACTATAAATCAACCATGACATCTCATAAAGAACAGGAAATGTAGAGAAGTGACGTTGGCGTGAAACATGATTAGGACAGAAGGTTTCTGTGGTTTGATTTAAAGGAGCATGGAGGAAACCATTCATCTTCACAGCTCCCACACACACTCAACTACTTTCTCAGAAACTCATGGAAAACCCCCAAAACGTGAACACCGGGAGAGAAAAAAGTGCCTTTTCTGCACTCTAATGTGGAGAATAAGCTACAGGCAGGAAAGAAGCAGAACTGTAAGAGCTCTGCTTGTGGGGAAAGGATTAATATTGACTATAAATGTGAAAATAAAATCTGCAAGTGGGTGGTGTGTAGTGGAAACACAGCAGGGTAGATTTACAGAGGTTGGCTAGGATCAGTACATACATCAATTTACAACAAAAATATTAGAATTCCCACTGGGCACTGGTAATGCCAATGTTTTAAAGAATGTGAACGGCATCTACATAAGTGAAGTTGCCATAAACTTGATGTTTTCCTGTACTGAGATGAAAATTGCATCGACTAGAAATTTATTTGATTTGGAAATTTAAGGCCAGCTTTTAATATTAAAATACACAAATACATGATGCAGTTATTCCAGCATTACACATGAGCCAGTGAAACTTTTAGGATATAGTTTAGAGAAAATCTTTAGTAGTCAGATTCTGCTACATAAACACAAAGACGTGAACAAGGAGGATCCATTTTCATGATTTTCCTTTTTTTAATTTCATATTTTAATGCAAAGTTGCTTTTTTTTTTTTTTTTAGAAGCTTGAGTCAGATTTCATAGAAGAACAACAATCACGGGTCAAAATATTGCCAACTTTGGTTTGTTTAGAAAAAAAAAAAAAAATGCAGTGAGCCGTTCAGGAGCCAAAAGACTCGACTCTTATTGGTGAGCTGAGCCAAAAGATTTGACTCGTTAAAAAGAGCCATCGTTAAAATGCACGTTAGCTAGCTTGATTTGCACCAAATGTAAGGGCAATAAAGTGATGGAGCTTAATTTAAATCAAACATTTGCATTATGCAACTATAGAAATTTCTTCGCGCACACAAAATAAATAAATAAATAAATAAATTGTTGCCTCGTTACCATGTTGCATTCCTCCCTGAGGGCTGGCTTAAATCAAATCAATCAACAGCAATGTTGCCAATACCAAAAGGAATACATAACATATCAAAATATACAAAATTTTGATATATGGAAGCCAAGATCCTAAAGGATTTGGACAAAACTACACCTGACGCTCATCAGCAACATCGGCTTAACAGTAAAAAATATATATATATTTGTGAGCTCCATGGTGGATAATGTAAATGCCATGCTGCTTCTGAGCAAAACTGGCTTCTAGAGGATAAAAATGGTTGAAAAATATCATAAATAATTTTAATTGTAATGATTATTACATGTAACACGATTAAAATGCTGATTCTTTCCTTTGCTCTCTTTTATGTCATGACATTCTTTTCAAGAAAAGTAAATATGTCACGGTTTCAGTGAAGATTAAACCTTAAAAATTCGCCAACCATTTGGACTGATATTAGTTACATACTGTACATTCTGTTAGGTTGGATAAACACACAGGGACAGATTTTTTTTTTTTCGCATCAATGGATGCAAAACGTTCTCCGTTTACCTTGACAGAAAGCAAAGGTGATAATTTAGTGCAGATTTCACGAGAGAAATGGAGTCCTGCCCTGATGTGAGAAGGGGGTAAGAGGGCAGGGCTTTCAAGACTGTCAATTAATCATTCTAGTTATTCATGTCATTCATTCCACATTTTTCATTCTGATTTCATATATTCAGTACAGCAGGAGCTCCAGCGTATATCACTTGGACACTACTTATCTTGGTCCAGTTGTAGGATTGTACAGCGGATATTCTTCACTCAGTTTTCAGACAGCTAGGAATTGGGTTGAAAAAACACTGGTGTATTCCTTTCAGGTTATTTGTAAGTGGCAGGTTGTGAGCTTATTCTCAGGCCGCCTGGGGGCCAATGATCCGCCAACGAGACCCTCAACCTCTTGGTTATTTTCTTGGCTTGAATTTTGCCTCACTTGTAAGTGACTATAAGGCGTCTTCTAAATGAAAATAAATATAAAATATTGGAATATACTTGCAACATGTTCAACGTGATACTCCTACAGAACATTTTTCCAAGTTGAAAAGATTTTTTTCTTTTTCTAAATCTCCCAAACAATAGCTTATGCATCTAGGTTTGTCGACTCGTGTATACAGATGTACAAAGCATCTGGCACAGCAACAGAGCGGTTTTTCATTTTAGTCAGGAAAAAGAAAAAATCTTTGATACTATCAAATCACACATCTGTTTCTATTTCCTCTGGGCTTACATGCTTTCAAAAGGACGAAATGCAACACGGAACATTGTGATTTTAAGCCACAAATATCAAGCAACATGTTTATCCGAGGTCTTGTTCCATGCGCTTAGTAACACAAATGCACTTCGGAGGAATTCACCACTACAATGCGGGAGGTTTTAAGACAGTGTCAACTGTGAAGATGGCTGAGGTCGATTTTAACAGAGGGTGGCTGTCAATCTGGCACTGAAATGGGGCTTCGGTGTTACAGAAACACACCAACAGTTCTTCATTCTGTCACAACATGTCCAAACTCTGGCAGTCTGAGCATAATGGGATGGCCTGGACACCTGAAGTCTCTTATCTTGATGCTGGAAGATGTTAAATGCAAACCTGGCACATGGCTACAGTGTACTCTGCCTGCAAACATCAACAAGAGCATGAGCTGTATAAGCATTAAGATGCAGATGTTTCATTTAAAGATGTTCCAAAAAAAACTTTAGATTTAAACTGATATGCAGGCACGCAATGCAAATGCAGTGCAATGCAGCGCAATGCAGGCACGCATGCAAAATATAATGCGTAACTCTCTCCCAATTGCAAGTTAATAATTCACTACTATGAATTTATCTTTCAAAATTATGATTTTTTTAATCTTGATTTTGTGAGTTAATGTGTGATAGCAACCACGCATCTTGTAATTGTATCATATTACCATTGTAACCACATATCTCGTAATTGTCTGACACTATCTCAAAACTGTGAGGTAAAACGTCAGGGGATAAATTGGCACAATATTCTCTCAAATGTGGTGGAAACAAGCTTCCATAGCTACGAAAAACATTTGACAGCGGTCATGCCAATTATTCTTTTTCCTATGAAACCCTATATTTTGAAACCTCTATTTTAAGATACTGCAAATGTATTCCACCAAAATGAAATCCTTTTATTTGCTTTATAACCATGCATGGGCTAACTTCCTGCGAAGATCATGTCAGGTCAGGTCAAATGACGTAGCAAAATAGTCAATCAATAGTGTCAGGCTTTTGAAGTGTTTAGATAGCCATGAAGACCGGACATAAAGTACCATCGTCATCGTCGTCGTTATCAAAAAAGATAGGAGTGCTTACAAACTCTAGAAAGGCTCCTGGATTCAAGATTTCTCACTGCCACAGTTACATTCACCTGCCTAGTCCTTGAAAGGTTTGTTTGTTTTTATTTGGTTGGGCTTTGGCCAATTGAGAACTTTCCTCTCTGTTCAATCGTTTCTAGGCCACTGAAGCTGAGGACAGAGGAAAAGGAACAGCGTTCCCTAGACCATCTAGGGGTTAAACACATTGCTCAAGGGCATAACAACAGCACTTAAAATCAGAGCGTGGCCCTCAGAACTTACAGTCCTCCAGTACAAGGTCAGTTTCACTGAATTCCCAAACTGAGCCAACCACCGATTCACCTGCTCCAGATTCAGGGGCTTGTTTTACATCTCTAGTATCATATATATTATTAATGAATGCATTGTGCTGAAACTCTGGAGGTGTCTCTTAGCAAAAACGTGGAAATGTCTAGTAAAAGCTAAATCAAAATGCAGCTCACAATTGGGTAGTTTTGAGTTTGTAACATAGTCACACAGAAACAAGGTAAAGAAGAACTCCTATTGAGCCCAACAAAGAGCATGCTGGGGGAGTTCAGCCTGTCATCATGAAAGTAATTCCCTGAAACAAGCCCCATCTATCATCAGCTCCCCTGGGCGTCGTACTCTCCCCTAGGCATGACATCTCTCCTCCTCCTTGTCACGTCGTGTCTCAACTCCACTGAACCTCGTCTCATCTTTCCCAACGAATTCCACAGGCCACCCACTCATACACCAGTGCAGTTCACTGTTTGCTTCCACGTGCAGCTGTAGAGACGGCTTATTTATTTTGTGATCCATTCGGGAATAAAGAATAAGATGAAAAAAATAAAATAGCGAAATAAATAATTTCTTTATAAAGTAAAATAAAATGAAAAATAGTGGTGGGATAATTACTATGTCGTGGAAACAATTCTGTTGAAGAATGTCTACATTCATGAACATATTTTTTCAGCAAAACACTTAAACACACCATTGGTGGATTAATTTTACCGTACTATACTGTACATCCAATCAGCACCAAGAACTGTTTTTATTTTCTCATTTATGGAGCAATTTTGCCTGTCTACGTTTCTCAATTATTGGTAACTGCTAATAAGCAGAGGTGGACAAGATTTTAGAAATACTTCCTTAGGTTTATTTATTTATTTTTATTTACCTGAGTGCTACGGAATTTGAATAGTTATTTGAAAACTTACCTTTCACTCCTTACATTTTTTATTTAGACCTTCAAATTACTCATTACAGAGCTTGAGGGTCTTTTCATCTCTCATCAAGCCAGTGACTTTTTACTTTAGTTTCAGTTTAGCATCCAATTGAGGTCATGAGTGTGGAAAAAAAACTATAAGAAATCATGCCAATTCATCATTTGGCCGTGACCTTCTCATGCTACACAATGTAGTTAACACTATATCGATCTGTGTGCGTCTGATTATGGATAGTCCACCAGACTGCAGTGCTGAACTTCAGGAAGAGGACTTGAGAACGTTTCAATATGCTGGAGTAAGCAACGACTTTACCTTCCTAAAAGCCACAAATTCCATCTAATTTAAATGTTGCTAATTTGCTAATTAACCTGCTTAATGAGCAACTTGAAATGGCGAACTAAAAAACCGTGTAGTGGAAACATACGAATTTCCCAAAAAAACTTTACACAAATGTTTGTATTCTAGTATGAGGTGGTTTTCCAGACAATTTGATAAAGTGATATTTAGCAAAATTGAAATGGAAACACAATTTTCGCATTTAAGTCACATGACATGGCATGAAGCGCAAATGGAAATCCTACCTTTCTGAAAAGAGAGTGCTCTGCAAAAGCTATCATGAGAGGAGAAACTATCAGGAGAGGGAAAAATTCAGATTTAATTGCATAACATTACGCACATTTGGAAACACATTTGCAATTGTGGTTTGTCGATTTAGTTTATTTTTTTATATCGCTTCTATTTTGTGCAAAACTGCAATGAAAACCCACCTATTAACTGGCTAGGGTTAATTAAATTATTCTGTTTCCTTTGCTAATACCAGGTAAGACTAGCATCTGATCCGGCATCTCACTTAGCAGGCTCGACAGCAAATCAAATCCTAGCTAATGCTCAATATCGCAAACTTACAGGGACTGAACGGTTTTCAGGCGAAAAGGTATAGACGCTATTGCACAAAAAATAATCTTCTGACAGTTTTAGGTAAGTATTAAAATTATATTACATGAAACCTGACAATTATTTCAGTACATTTATAAGTAGAAATGTTTACTTTGACTTGAGTGCATGTATTGGCTGGATCCTCCCACTTTCACTTGAGTAAGATTTGGACACATTATCTGTACTTTCACTTAAGTATAATTTCTCACTACTATGTACTAAATCAATAATAGCTAGATGTAAGTCATTAATATGAGTTGATTGTAAAAATTACAATATCTGGTCTAGTAAATAGTCTAGTAAAAATTAATAGCTACACAAAAGGCATAGGAATAAAAAAATATATATAAATGACAGAAATTAAAATCTTTTACAGTACATTTATTTCTACTTGTTCGTTCAGGGCACTGCAAATATATCTTTGGGAAAGTGTTCACGATTGTTACATTTTTCCAATTAACCTTACTTGGCCTGTTGTGACACATTCATTACTGTTTTAATGTTTTTACTGAGAGTGTTTACCAAAATCGAAAGACATCGAAATGCCCTCTTTTCTTTGACATTTTCTTTCCTCTTTCAATAGAAACTTACAAAAAAAATCAGTTTGATACTTCACAGTGATAACCTATTAGTGATCTGACTTGAAGTGTAGGTGTGTGTGTGTGTGTGTGTGTGTGTGTGTGTGTGTGTGTGTGTGTGTGTGTGTGTGTGTGTGTGTGTGTGTGTTTGAAGGGTGGCAGAAGAAAATCTAAAGCTCCTGTACTCAAGTATTCCATTAGAAGAATATGTCAGTAAATGTTAATGTTTAAAGACATGGTTCAGTTCACATGTTTTCTGAAGTTTGAAAGACTCGGGGGATTTGGAAAACTCATAACTGACCAGGGATTCACGTGTTATGTTTTGTTTTTTTTGGGGGTTTTTTTTTTTCCCGAGGGCACCAGCAGATTTCAGCAGGTTCCAATTGTAAGTCAGTTCCGTAATTACCAGCATTTATTTCAAAACCTGTGAACAGTTTGTCATTACTGAGCAGGACTCACTTCACACACAACAGCATTGTGAGCTAATAAAGTCTATTTCATATTTCTATGACACCATTGGATGTGGGCTGCAATATGCACAGCTAGTGATTTTCAAGTTGGTGAAATCTGACATGACAAGCAATATTTGATGGTCTTTTTTACCGGTTGCTCTTAATGACACAAAAGCATGGGGTTCATTATACTACATTAGACTTTCATGACGTCTGACATAAGCCTACAAGACTTATATTGATGTCAAAACTGTCTTGTGTCTTCATATGTTCTGGACTTACGTGATAATTGTAGAGCAGTATGCCAAAGTTGCGTAATGGGGATATGATTTCCATCCATCCATCCATCCATTATCTATAGCGCTTTATACGTCTGGGTCGCGGGGAAGCTGGAGCCAATCCCAGCATCTTCGGGCGAGAGGCGGGGTACACCCTGGGCAGGTCGCC
>JAQQZR010000016.1:5915053-5925897 GCA_030068235.1 Notoglanidium macrostoma | reverse complement strand
AACTCCACACAGAAAGGCACCCTTGGTGACCCGGGGATCGAACCCAGGACCTTCTTGCTGTGAGGCGACAGTGCTAAGCACCGCACCACCGTGAACCATTGGTATGTTTAATTAAAAAAAACAAAAACAGGACTGAATACAATTATTTGTACAGCTACCTATCTGCCCATTCAGGAATATATTAATGTAGGTTGCTACTACTACTACTACTACTAATAATAATAACAATAATAATAATGGGGTGGCACGGCGGTGCAGTGGTATCCATAAAATAAGTTATTATATGAATAACAAGGTGTTGCTGCAGAAACATACAGTACTGTGCAAAAGTCTTGAGCCGCCCGTCACCTCTCGTTTCTTTATATTTTGCTATAGAAATGACACAATAGGTACAGTGTTTTCTTGCAACATGTGCAAACCTACATGTAAGTACAGTATATAAAGCAAAGAGAGTTTGTATAATTCTAACAAGCTATAAAATCAATGTTTGGTATGACCACCATTATTCTTCAACACAGCCTGAACTTTCTTAGACAAGCTTTCTGGTAATTTCTTTAAGTAGTTTTCAGGAATACTTCTCTAGGATTCTTGAATGACAGTCCAAAGCTTTTCTTTGGACATTGGCAGCCTTTTGCTCGGTTCTCTGTCGAGATGATCCCACACTGCTTCAATAATGTTGAGATCTGGGCTTTGGGGAGGCCGAGCCATGACTGATAGTGTTCCATCGTGATCTTTTCTTCTTTTCGAGGTATGCAGGAATTCTGGAGAACTATTCCTCAAGATTACATAAAAAATACAAGAACGTCTGGCTCTTTGGAAATAAAATATGAAGAAGTAAGGGGTGGCTCAAGACTTTTGCACAGAACTGTATATGTACTTGACTTTAACCGCAGTGACTGGTGAATAGTGTTTGTCTGTGACTGGGAAATAGTTCCGAGTACCTAATCATTGAGAATATTTGATGTATTAATAATCATGTTGTAGCAATAAACACTGCTTCTGAAGGTAAGTAAAGTTAGGTTGCTATCACTGTTGCTAAGCAACAGTAATCAGATTAAAGGCTAGTGATGAAAGTGCAAGAATTTGGAGTATTTTTTGCGTGAGGATGCAAATCAAAAAAAAATATTTCACAAAAGCATTCAGAGATGACGATCAACAGTTTTGTAAATTTCCACAAGGAGAAAGGTGTGCGCATTCAGAGTCTGGTTATGCAGCTGCTTAAGTGAATTTCCAATCAAGCTTGTAGTTCACGCCTCTGAGGTTGCCAGATTGTTACTGAGTAGAAAAGTCTGAAATGGGATTTTTCCAATAGCATTTAAACCACAGCCTTTTAAACACAAGCACTTGCCTTTAAGGCCAAAAGGAAATTTGGGGATGGGAAAAGAAGACTGGAGGAATCAGATATAGTTTTATTTTTCCTTTGCTGCCAAATGTAATACAATGTAATTTGAAAGCAAGTGACAATTTAAAACAAAAGAGAAAAATAAATAAACAGGAATGATATAATGATACACGGATTAGCCATAACTTTAAAACCCCAGATTCCAAGGTTCCCCAATTGCTCTGACCCAGTCTTCTAGCCATCGCAATTTTGGCTGTCAAAGTTGCTCAGATCCTAACGCTTGCTCGTTTTTCCTGCTTCCAACTTCGAAAAGTGACTGTTCACTTGCTGCCAAATATATCCCCCCTTGACAGGTGCCATTGTAACAAAATAATCAGTGTTATTTTGATGTACTTACTTTGATTGTACTGATTTATAATCCGCAGACGCTTTTTTATCACCAAGGACAAAGATGCTAAGGGTAGGTTTTGAAATAATTTTCTGAAATTAGTAACCTGATTCTCTTTAATAAATATCAAGTGATCGATAATACACCTTTATGAATATTCCCCATCCTTGACATTTCATTTTTGTGATTGGGGATGAATAGAGGTGATGAACAACTAATCGTCCCATTTTCAACAGTGTTATTTTTCTGAAGCACAAAAGAGAGACTTAGACCCGTGTTTGGTTGCTACTTACATCCAGGCAGGATGGAGTTAATTTTGTTGTAGTGCTGCCAGAAGGACCTGAGAAGAAATGTCAAATACTTACTTAGCATGCAGCTGAAAGAGATCAATGCACCTTTCATAGGCTCCCCTCTACAACCTGAGCCTCCTTCGCAAGTAAATGAAAAGGCCAAAACATGAACAAAAAAGTCCTGGGCAGGGTTAATAACTTGCTTCCTGTGGATAGAACAAATTGAGGTTTATTGACACCTGCTATTTCTTTTTTGATAGAGGCGAGAGACCTCATTAAATCAGGGACACAGCTATTTGTGACCAACTGTGCAATTTTTCTTATTCATGGACATTCATAATAGAGCTGTTTCCACTGGACTACTGAAATATTGAAATATTAGTGGTTTCCACTGAAATATTAGGGGCTTTTTTTGCATACGGAGTGATTGTATTGGCTAGTACTGTCTTGAGTCATTCTCAAACTCAGGCCTGCATATACAATGCCTGGGTCTAGGATGGAATTTGCATCTTGAACCAACGCTTTTTAATCAGATAGGTCTATATTAACCAGTGGAACTCCCTGAAACCCAAACTAACAGCTCATGATCATGGGGCTTCTCAAGCTAGTGACTTAATAAAGAATGCAATATGAGCTAGGATTCAATAAGTTGATCAGGCTTTAGTTTGGTGATCAAATTGTTTAAACGGCGGTTTGGTTCAGTAAGACGTCTTGATAACGAACAACGATATTGCATCTTGCATTTTGTACTCACTTTGATTGACTTTTATTCACTAATCTGGTAGTACGTGTTTGCAAATGATAGTGTGCTGTATGTGTAACCAAATCTCAATAGTTCGAAGAAAGCAAAGAAATCACATAGTAACACTTCCTGTGCCTCATATAATCATAATATTTAATACATTTCTTCTATAATACTTTATACTGGCTTGCGTAACTCATTTAACTCATTTATTTGTTTAAAAGTAGTTATAGTTATGCGCATAACATTTGATAAAAGATGTGTATTCTATAACTTTATAATGGCAGGCATTATAATATAGCAAGCATTGTGAAAACCAATTTTGTAAAGCATGTCATAGCAAACTGCTGTTGAATTCTCTAATCTGATTGGTCAGAAGGTGTTCATTTAATTTTCCATAACAGCACCTGATCAGACATCAGTGCTAGCTGGAAGTCAAATCCCAGGTTCGTATCAATGTGCTCATTTTATTATCATGTACTTGTTTTATTATGTTATTACTTCAACAAGCACTTATATGTTGGATGCTGTACAACGTTAAAAAGTTAAAAGTTGTTCAGTAATAAATTCAATAATCAAATTGTAGTTAATTTGGTTGCAAATTGGTGTGGTATAAAATGAAGAAAACATTTCATTATGTGCTATTATAGGACAATATGCTATGTTGCTAACAGGACCTCTGCTTCATGGCAGGTTTCATTACACAACCCTGCTGTTCATCTTTATAAAACAGCACACCCTGAATTGCATTATTCCTTACCTAACAAAGGTTCCTAATTCCTTAGTGTAAATTATACCAGATTTGTAGTTATAATGTCAGGCACTCTGAGGTGTTATAGTCACATAATAAATGTGTTTATAATTTGTGTTTATCATTTGCTGGATGGACTTATGTACTCTTGTTCAACCAAAGAACAAATCCATGAGACGGAAAGCCACATAGTTGGATGACATCTGGGGTCGAGTCAGCCGTTTTTAAGCTTCTTTTGCAAACTGTGCAGTTTTATACTGTACGTATACTATGAAACCTCTGAGACACTTTCTTCCTTTAGAAGACATCCCATTGGCCTTGACAAAAAGACAAGCCTGCCATTGTGTGATGAGGTGAGAAGAAGAAACTGCATGCAGAGTTTTCTGCTGAGTGTGCATGCTGTCATTTAGCACAGGGTCATGCGTGCTAATACCCTGCCAATCAATGTCAACTTTGATGGCCTTTATTGTAATGCAGAACCCGGCTTCTGGGAAATTTGGTGGAAAACATGTTTTCTGTACTATCTTAAGATAAATGTATAGAAAGAGCCATTGGAGACACTGGATTTGGTAATGAGGCTGAATGAAACTTATCAATAGACACCTTTGAGGAGTCCATTAATATAAAAAATCTCTATCAAAGCCAAATGAAACCTGGTACATTTTCTCCCTTGGTATGGCAGGTGCGAACACACCGATAACAATCATGTAATGACCAAAATGACTGGTCTGAGTGTCTCAGTAAGGTGGCCTCGCTCCAATTCCAAACAAGCTCAACTGCATTTCAATTTCCATCTGAAAGCCATTTGAATGTGACTTAACCAGACTACAGGAAATGAACCAAACGGGTCAGGTATGTCATCTTTTTTCCTCTCACTGTATTTCTAACCAATAAATCAAATAGTTTTCAGACCTTTATGCCCCTATAGACAATTTGTTTATGATTTTTGGTTTGTTTCATTAACGTAAAAAATGAAAGAAAATCAAACTCAATTATAAAATAAACCAAAAGTATTATTTAGTCTCGGATTTGGACTCGGCCAATGAACTAAGAGGTGTGAAAGCATTCTTAAGAGCCACCATGGAAGCAGACTTGTAAACACACCTCTCAAAATACAAAGTAAAGTAAAAAATAACCACATTGTTTTGTGAATTAAAAAATAAAAATAACCCAACAGTTTTATTTCATGTCGATACATTCTTGGACAACACCACAGTAAAGTTGCATGAGTGGCCAAACGGAAATGTCTCCCACAATATTAGCACATAAGCAGCAAGGGCAACATGAATATACTTAATACAAACAGTATAAAACATACATGCTTTTTATTTCATTTTAAGTCTTTTTTTTTCATTTTTTTTTTTTAAATATATATTCATATTCATCTTTTTTTTCCACAATTTCTCCATACGTTGCGGGGCAGTTAGAAATTCCCAAACAAATTAAAGCCATATTCTGCCTTGAGTGGGTGGTAGTTTGAGAAAAAAAAAAGAATAAAAGGAATTTTTTTAAAAAGGTCAAATAAAAGCAAAAGTATCAGTTTTCTTGAGAGCAGGCCAACATTAATTGCCTTCTTGAGGTGAAATATTTAGTTTACTTCAACATCAAACATATCAGGCATGCATTGACATGACAACTGCTACGTGAACACCTTTTAAAACCTGGAACACTGTCAGTCTGTTTAATTTTCAATATCGTAAGACCCAATGCGACACTTATCCTCTCGAAGTCACTGGAAAACACAGTCGATGGTCTACAAACCCTCACAACGTACCGTAGATCAAATGTGAAGCAAACAAGAAGAGAGAAACAAAGGGTTCGAGGACCTCACACACAATAAATGGGGGAAATCTCAAAGTGAAGAATATGGCTTTAATATAATGTGCATTCAAGAGGCAAGGAAAAAGAAGAAAACTTAAAATTGCGAAACAAAAAAGTCCAACATCAAAGGTAAGAGGAATGCTAAAGGACTACACAACCTCGCACGGTGAAAGTTTACAAAAGTTGCAGTTTGGAAGTCCATTTTAAAGCCTTAGGCTTTGCCATCCTTCACCGTGCTCTCACAGAGACATCTCAAGAGTGCTTATTACAGAAATGATAACAACAAATGCCTTCAGGAAGGTTGTTCAGGTTGTTTAGGACCAGAGCTCAGAGCTGCCTTGTACAGTACAGATCAGCTGAGAGCTGAAATTTGTGCCGTTACTTGTTACATCATTCTCTGTCCATTCAACAGGCCTCCTCTGGTGGGAAAACAACGAAACATCCAAAATAAATTAATGTCGATTTTTTTTTGGGGTGGGGGGGGTTTGGGGAATCAGCATCCTGGTTCTGCTTCTCCATCCCTTTCTGTTGCTCACATCTCACGAAATAAAAATCAACCGTTATCCTGTGGTATGGGTGCAGTACAGTGGAGCTCAGACGTGAGCAAGCAGTACGCCAATGAAACACAAAAATCCTTCCTCCCGCCAATCCGGGGTCTGTTTATTTTTTTGCCAAAAAAATGGCAAAAGACCATGTCTTCTCGCTGATTGCGTCCCTCTGGTGATGGAGGTCCTTAGATCACAAGGTCGTTGTAACTCACATATTTCTTCTTTGCAGCTGGACCTGGCGAGGTAGACAGATTAAAAAAGTGAGTTTTCACCTGAGAGTTGCTGAGTTATTTATTTATTTATTTATCTCCCTGCGGAAATTTTACAACCTGTTCCATGTTCAGAGTTTGTGTACAACAGTGCAACAGTCCCACAAGCTTGTAACAATTTAGAAGAACCTGTATGGGTCATGGTTAGAATGAGGGACAGGGTTTACTCATAAAATCCATTACTTACTATCAAGAAAAGTATTATTATTATTATTACAACCAAGAGCTTCACTGTTAGTTAACCCACTACATTCATAAGGATTTCATAACAAATGAATAAGCACTGAGTACCATATTTATAAGATGAGAATGCATGAGAATTTATGATCTTAGTAATATTTTACTTGAACCCTGTGTCATAAGACTAACATAACCATCCAATGACCACCTAACAGCATATACTTAGTAACACGACAGTCTCTTGTTTCCGTAATCGGCAACGTTTTGATGCTCAGACAGTTTTAGGCCACATACTTTATAACGTGTCATAACATAACAATATAACATTATGTTACCTGAGAAAAAAAATCCCTAATGGCACTCGGAAAAGTATATACATTATAACAAATGTCATTGCAAGTCATCTATGATGCTGCCAAAGGCAACAGCAGGTCGTGATACAAAGCATACCCCTTTAAACAATACCCTTTTATATGAAACGATGTATGTCAAGTCCTATTTCTTAAGAGGTCAGAGCATCTTATGTTATAACAGTTGTCATGATATCTGTATGCTAACTAGAGGGCACTAGAGAATGCGACAAAAGCTGTCATCAATCATTTAAACAGCTGTTGGACTCTTGAACATAACGTATCGTGGCAAGTCAACATAGCATGCTATGACAGCCACTCACCAGGGATCGTATTAGGAACACCTGGACACCTGCACGTTCATGCAATTATCCCATCAGACAATCTTGTGGCAACAGAAAATCATGCATATACAGCTCAAGAGCTTCATTTGATGGTCACATCAAACATCAATATGTGATGGTTGGAGCCAGATGGGCTGGTTTGAGTATTTCGGCTGGTATATCTGCTGATCTCCTAGAATTTTCACTCACAATAGACTACACAGAATGGTGTGAACGAGAAAAAAACACCCAGCGGGTGGCAGTTTTGCTGTTGATTGAGAAGAGAAGAGAAGAGAATGGCCAGATCGTTTCTAGCTAAGGTTACGGTTACTCAAATGACCACTCTTTACAACCATGCTGAGCAGAAAAGCATCTCAGCATGCACAACACATCAAACTTTGAGGCGGATGTGCTCTTCCATCAATAACAAGGTATTGAAGTTGAAAAAATCTTGTGATATGTTGTAAATATTGACATAAACTGTTCATATAGTCTTATGCATTATGTTAATGTAAAGTAACTTGTTATGAAGTCTTTTGTCTTTTTACCTCCTTTGAATTTAATTATTAAAAGTTGAAAGTTGAAAGCAAAAGTATTAAAAGTAAAAACTGAATTGCTTTTGTGTATGTAACGAATTATATACACAAGCTTGGCTTGACTATACAACTAAAGCTAAAACAAGTGCTAGTCAGCATTGTGCACAATGCCGTCTGAATAGTTCAGAAATGCATCGGCGTATCAATAAATGTTTAGGAAAAAAGTACCTAAGTGATTTTGGCGTTTGGATCACACACACGTTTTTGCAAGGTCCTAAACGGTCGTGCCTTTTTTGACTTCGGGTTAATGAGCATTCGAAGCCGTCTCATAATAACAGACTTAATTCCAGTATTATCATGTTTATTTTCCGTGATACATTTTTTTTTACTCCTCTGACAGGCAGAGTACTTCCAAACCTTTCAAATTAAAGGTCAAGAACTGACAAGATTGTAGTGACCTTTAAGTTTCGGTTACTCATCGGATATTTGAAATTAATGTCACATTCCGAAAAAGCAAGCTTCTGGGAGATGTGTCCTTGATGAAGGCTGGGTTTAATAAGGCATTGTCGGTGTTAAATATATAAAACATGATGATTAATTCAAGTTTCGGACAAGGTAAGGCCAACATAACCTAGTCTTTCTTCCTGTGTGGGAGAGATAAAAAATAGTAAGAGCATAATATTTTAGCCAGTGAACCAAATATCTGCAGGTGGTTCCGAGTCCATCCATCCGTCCATCATCTATACCGCTTATCTGAAAAGGGTTTCAGGGAAGCTGGAGCCAATCCGGCTGACTTTGGGTGAGATGCAGGGTTCATCCCGGGCTGCTCACCAATCTATCACAAGCCTAACACAGCCATTCACATTCACATTCAGACCTCTAGGCAATTTAGAGTAGAAAGTTGACCTGCATGTCTTTGGGCTATGGGAGGAAACCCAAGCAGGCAAGGGAAGGTCATGCACACAGAAAGGCCGAGTTGGCCATCAGGTTCAAAGCCAGAACCTTCTTGCTGTGAGGTGACAGTGCCAACCACTGAACTGTTGTGTTGCCCTGGTTTAGAGAATTGGATAAAATACACTTTACTTCTTATAGCACCCTACCCCTGTGTTTTAAAGCCTTTAAACATGGCAATTTTCAGTTGATCTCTTTCAGTCCAATGTCTATCTCACAGTCATCTGTGGAAGTATCTGGTCTGTTAAAAAAAAAGAAAGAAAGAAAAGAAAAAAAACATGGAAGAGTGGAAAAGAGTGAGTGACCCCTGTTTAAGATTCCTTTTGCCGGACAGCAGCGGTGCCTGACGCACACCACGGCGGCAATCACAGAGTTCTGAACATAATGAATGTTCAGGAGAGGGGAAGAAAGCCATTATCTCTTGCTTGACCTAAAGCAGGACATTCGAAAAGCAAGAGACACTATAAATTTCTTAATGCCTCTCATCGCTTTCCTTCCATTCCCATAAGGGTGACAGGAAAAGTTCTGACTAAATACAGGCAGCCATGGCTAGATGAGAATAGTTCCACTGGTCAGAAGTCTAAGTTCTTCAGAACGGTAGGAAATTCCACTTAAAAAAACAAACAAAAAATCCATCCTGAATATTATCTTTATAAATAACAGCCTAATTAATTAATTAATCTGGAACAACAACAACAAAAGTTAATTAGTTGATTGATAAATTAATTAAAGGACTGCGGCATCACATGTTTAAAATTGCCAGTTGATCTAACAGAACTCGGACACCGTTGAAGATCACGTTAATTATAAACATGAAGCAGCGCTTCAGTCCTTTACTCCCGCAGTACCTAATACCATCAGTACTCATCATCATAGATCACTAACGAGCCAAGCAGCGTCTCCTATATGCAAAATATTGCACCAACCAACAAATTAGTGGCAGAATGACTAAATACATCAACAATTATTTCAATAAATATTTCAATATAAATATGTTTAATGTGTTTTAGACATGGCATTTAAAAAAATAATAATTTATCACAATTCTGGCCAATTGAATGTGCCCTTTTTTGTTCATATAATATATGTATATAAAAAAAACAAGCAAATTTCAAAATATGTTTTTGTTTTTTTTTGGGGGGATTTTCTCAGACATTTTTTTTATTTGTATTTTATTTACCCTTTCTAGCCTGATTGGTGAAGTGACAAAATGCATTGTTAAACAAAAGTTGACAGTAAATCCTTATGTTTAAAGACTACTGGACTGAGAAATGTGTGTTGATTCAAAGCAGAGTTCTTCCAACATACTGATGTGAAGCACCAGTCGTCTGATCTTACTGTATTTATAGCCCTGAACTGATCATTAATGGTTAAGTGTTAAAAGGCTGTTGTTTTCACAATTCAGTCACATTTATTGTTTATCCAGACATTTTATAAGCCAGGAATTTAATGTAACTGGACCTTCACAAATGTTCTATGTAGAACCCGACAAACCTACAACAGTGTTTTTCTATGTTCAATGTTCCAAGTAGAGTACATTGAGAAAGCTACGAACTCTTAACAAACCATAACGACCCCCCCTTGAGAACTTGAGAATCTAGCTCCATGAGACACTCAACTAACGTGACTAAAATCCCGATATACTCACTTTCTATACCCTATAAACCTTAAACCATTAAAACCATATTATACAAGGTAGCAACCTTTAATGTTAATGATAGAAGAAATGACCTTTCACCAAAGTAATCCCAAATTCAGCTTCATGGTTTCTGTCCTAATCATCTAAAATGAAACCATACTGTCAAAAAAGAAAAAGTTCATTTTAACCCAGACCCAAATATAAAAATGTCCCTTATACTGAAAAGTAATGAGAACAATGACCGTTTCTTAAAGAAAATGCTTAAACTTGTTTCTCGCATTAGGTCCATCATCACTGTCAGCGTCGTAATGAAACTCGCATAGTAAATGGCCTTAAATTTGCATGTGCCAGCAGGATTGATGAGAATGATTGGAATAATTATACTATGTACTGACAGCGTCATCACTTGGGCTTTTTATCATTATAGCCCATTCACTTAAGTGTCAAAGCGTTCCAGGGTTCAGCATATTTGCATACATACATATCCATAAATATAATTTAGACACTGAAGGCTACGTTGACATGGGAAACAAGAGGGGGGGTATAAATGTGGGACATGTTGAACAGATAATTTATGGTTCTAATGGTATTATGAGAGCTGAGCTTTGGGATACAGTCCTATTTTGAGAATGTCGCCTCACAGCAAGAAGGTCCTGGGTTCGATCCCCGGATCACCCAGGGTGCCTTTCTGTGTGGGGTTTGCATGTTCTCCCC
>JAQQZR010000016.1:5859282-5871249 GCA_030068235.1 Notoglanidium macrostoma | reverse complement strand
TGGCTGAGCTGCATTATTGGAAGCTTTAGTTGCAGTGGCTGAGCTGCATTATTGGAAGCTTTAGTTGCAGTGGCTGAACTGCATTATTGGAAGATTCAGCTGCAGTGGCTGAGCTGCATTACTGGAAGATTCAGCTGCAGTGGCTGAGCTGCATTATTGGAAGATTCAGTTGCAGTGGCTGAGCTGCATTATTGGAAGATTTAGCTGCAGTGGCTGAGCTGCATTATTGGAAGCTTTAGTTGCAGTGGCTGAGCTGCATTATTGGAAGCTTTAGTTGCAGTGGCTGAGCTGCATTGTTGGAAGATTCAGCTGCAGTGGCTGAGCTGCATTGTTGGAAGATTCAGCTGCAGTGGCTGAGCTGCATTGTTGGAAGATTTAGCTGCAGTGGCTGAGCTGCATTGTTGGAAGATTTAGCTGCAGTGGCTGAGCTGCATTATTGGAAGATTTAGCACACACCAAACTTAGGAGGCTCTCTTTATTTTACAGACTTTTGTGGTTGTCATTAAATGTTAGTATCAGTTTTGCCATGAACACAATTGGTAGTTTACAATTGATTGCCATTCATCAACATATGCACAAGCATGAAGAATATCAACGTGTAATTCTGAATAAGTTCGGTGTTACCAAAATTTTTGTAAATCTGGTGGTAATTTTGTTTTTATGTGGCCTAAGAATACAATTACATACAACTTTACTGATTATTGATCATACACATGCAGGTGGGGTCAAGCACCTGCCTCTTTTTAGCAAGGCAGGGTTTTTTTGTTTGTTTGTTTGATATGTTGAGTTTTCTTGTCTGTCAATGTCCCCAATCAAGAAAAATTTGAACTATTAATAATTTTTTAATTATAAGTTAAAACTGTCCATCAGGCTGCAATCAATAGGCTCAAGGGTAAAGTTACTACTACTCATGGGTTTGTTACGTTCTTTGTTACAGCCATGAATTTAAAGAAGCAGCAGTCAGTGACACTGGCAAACAGGGAGGAAAGATATATCTTGTTTTCCATAACTGCCAGTTTAAATTAAAATCTGAACCCTTACAATATCTGATGTGACACAACAAATGAGCTATTTGTACACTTCATACTGAGATGACTACTCAATGACATTGAGAGATGGAGAGTTTAATTTGTGTTTCAAGGCAGTCGGCTCGTCTCTCACCTCTTTGCTTGTTGTCATGTTATATTTAGGCCTGTAGTATTACATTTCCTGAGGAAATCATGCAGTATAGTTCAACGGGTTACAATGTAGTTAGTGTTCTAAGATCTTGATCCATGTGCCGCTTTTTTTAATTTGAGCATCTGCGCCTCTATAAGTCTCTGCATGGGCCTGTTATTGATGATTGATAAATGGGGCATATTATCCGCCTCAGTAACAGAAATTTGTTTCATGAGTCAGCAGTAATAAAAATACTTACTCATAATATAATCAGAGCTTTGATGTCATTCGAATCATAGTTTAGTCAAATTCTAATTTTGGACCTTGGGCTACACCTCATACCTCTTTTGTACTTGAAGTGACATAATATTATGTCATGAGGAAGAAAACTGAACTTCAAAATGGCTGCCGCTGCTATTGCTTTTAGCTCTGTAGCATCCTTGTGTAAATCATTACATCAGTGTTTCACTGTAACTTGTAACCGTGAAGCCACAAAAAAAGCTGTTTAATCTATTTTAGATCCTTTGATAAATTATTTAAAGCAAGATTTCATGACACTAAACTGATGGCTGAAAACATAAAAGCTTTCATTACATGTTAGCTATATTACTCCCTAATTAGATGGAGTACCAAACTAAACCACACTTCTGACAGAAAATGTGTTTGATTGAAAAAAATAATTTGGGTTAATTTTAGTTTAAATTGAAATTTGTCCTGGTAATCATTTTACTTAATTCATAGCCACATTTTACTAATTATTTCCCTCTTTTATTCATTTACTTGTTTTAGTTAAATCATGTTGTACTAATTCATTTCTTTATTTATTTGTTCCTTCTTTTTAGTTAAATCATGGCCACATTTCATAATTTGTTTCCTCATTTTAGTTACATCATGGCCATGTTTTAATATTTTTTCTTTTCGTGTCATCTCCTTAGGAATCCATTGGAGCACCTGTAGATTTGAAGAAGCAGCTCAACCTGATAATGATTGAAATTGTTTTCATCCTGTTGCAATGCATTACAGTGCCCTGTGCTACACTGCAGATTTACACTCTATTTGTATTTGACAGGGAGGCAAACATGAACCTGTTTCCTGCATTTGTTCTTTGTCAAGTGAATGACGGCGTTGCTCGGCATTAATCCGGAAGTGTGGATGATCAATAACATGACGCAGAGCAGAACTGGGACATGCCTGCTGTCTTAGTAATTAGGGATCGATGCGTCTGCTGGTCATTAAAACGAACTCCCAAGGCATGATATTCTACATAAATATTTCACAAGATATGGATATTAGCACTAACTGTAAAAGTAAACAATTAATATAGGATATAGGATAATGAACAGAGATGCGCTTTTTAACAAAATGTTTTTTGCTGCAACTCGGTTGAATTCTCGGTACTGATGAGTCATAAGGTGTTGATTAATTACCTACAATAGCACCTCTGACAATAATTCATAATCACATGTTTATATTAATTTGTTAGTCATACTGTAATACATTATTATTTCTATAGCAACAACTCATGGTGGACGATCTATGTAATCAAAGCCTAATAATTAATAGTTAAAAAAAAGTTGTTATTTAAGAAAGAATTATAAAACTAATAATTGATAATGGTTGACACGGAGAAACTTTCTGTAAGAACATGATTATTTAAGGAAGGAGTCTCCAGTCAGCCAGAGTTCTACCAGGCTTGTGTACTTTCTTTTTTCTTTGTAACAAGGCAAGCTGTGTTTTTCTTTTGTCCTCTTCAGAGAAAAATAAAAAAGAGAGACTGATGGAATGGCTCTCTCTACCTGCTATACTGTAAGTGATAACGAAGAAGCAGCTTGTTTCCTGGATGTCCCACAACATTTATAGAAAACTATAAATGTACCTATATGTAACAATATATATTAAAAATGGTAATAATTGAAAAGTTGCTATGGTGTCAAAGAAAAAACATTGAGACATGCCGTAATAAGAAAACAATGAACTTCAGGTTGGTTAGACCGCACTTCATGTTTGTTCCTTGCTTACTTCCTTGTTTGTTGTCACATTTCAGTGATAAATACTAGTTCAAGCTTTTTATTCAGAAAAAAAATTAAAATAAATAAATAAATAAATAAATCAGTCAAGACAAGAAGTAAACACGAAGCATATCAAGAACTAGTTGCTAAATAAAACATGGCATGAAGATTTAGAGAAACAACAGCAACAACTAACTACTAACACAAACAGATGCTAAGCAACCAAGATAAGAAAACAGAGAACTTATCTACAGGCAATAAACCAGGGACAAATGATGGAGATGAATGAAGAAAGATCACAAAATTCTTGGTAAGGTGTCTTCTGGACTCTTGTGGTGAATTGTGTGGTGGATGTGACGTGCTGATTATTTATTTTTCTTACATAATTAAAAACCAAAAATGCATCCTAAATGCAACAACATTAGGCATGTAACAATTCATCCATTTCACGACTTGGTGAAAGTGAAGAACATTTTATTACCAACAAAATGCAACGGTTATTTTCCTGATCTTAATTAGCTAAAATATCTTGATTTTCTTAACAACCAACAATAATGATTCACATACATTTGTAAAGGTTGGAGTAAAATATAATAGTCTATTAACTAAAATATTGCTTTATTAAGAATGAAAAAGTTAACAACAAATAGGCCTTTTCATAATAAACATTTATAAACATTTGTGAAGGCTTTAGTCAGCTTAAACGCAACTATCGCCATTTGTTTGTATTTACCTTAGCTTTCACCAGTCTGTAAAAAGACAGCTCAGATTTCTTGTTAAATCTATTTGTAGTCAATCGCACAAAAGCTCATTCCCATTTCAGATCTGTTTGTGTGTGTGTTTACACAGCATTCGAGCCGTGTTACTTCCACCTATGCTGACGTCACATGCATTCCCTCTATTGCATGTTAAAGGGAATGTTATCGTTACTGTCCCTCTATTGCCCTCTGCTGTCTAAGCAATGTGATTACAACTACGACACGCTAAGAGATTATGCAGCCTGATAATAAACATGATTCATTTTTTATTTCCTTGATTTGAATCATAATATATTTGTACCATGATTTATCATTGCATGATATATCATTACTTTCCTAAACAACACGCTTCATGAAAAACTTAGTAGGGTTATTTTGGGCTTCATACAAAAAGTTACAATTGCTAACCCTGCCGCTAAGCCATTCCAAATTATGAAATTGTGATGAATGATAAATGGTCATGCAAACAATTGTGATTCATGATTTATTTTTCTGTTCTTTTTGCCCCTTTTATATGCCAAGAAGAAGTGTAAGAATGCACATGCACTTCTTGAATAGCCATTTACATTGAACATGAACTGTACATACTGTAATTCATTGTAGATTTGTTTGCATTATTGTATAAAACCTATTGTTGAAAAATCAGGGTTAAAAACAACCATATTTGTATTATCTCTAAGTTTTAGCAAGAGTGGCCAAAATATTTTTGAGTTACATGACAAATCGTACCTGCAGTTTATAAATCAAAGCCTTGGACCAAGAATAATAATAGGATGGTGCTGAAATTTTATTTTATTTTTAATCATTGCAAGTGAACCTTGTTTACTAACACATTCTTTTTTGACAGCTAATTGCATCAAATCTAAATGAAGCAAATCCGCATTCATTGTTATGCGCGTTGGATCTCAATCAGTATGGAGCAGTAATAGCACACTTCGTTATAAAAGATTTGCCAGTGCTTTCTGAGGATATCACAGACCATCTTGAAATGCTTGATGAATTTTAATAACCAGAGAAGAACGAACACTCATCACTGTGTCAACTAAAGACCACAAAGCTCCCACATATGGTGCATATTATGGGTAATTAAAGTGAATTATTTAGTGCTTGGCCCCATCAGGAGAGAGAAATGTCATTGCTTTATTTATGGCTGGTATTGATTTTGTGTTTTTGTTAAGGCAAATCTGTTCATAGTAACAAAAGGAATCCACATACTTAAGAGTTAAGAACTTAAGAATTCTTGATTCTGATTGGTCAGAAGGTGTTGATTCATTTTCTATGCCAGTATCTCTGATAGTAGTAATGTGCTTGTTCTAATATAGTATGTTATCATTTGTTAACATCAGTAACAAATGATTCCCAGGTCTCATAAGGTGCACAAATTAAAACATATTGATATGATGACGCGATCTGTAAGGAGTCTCCAGTCTCATTGCTTTGTAACAGTCAGTAAGTTTTCAGGCAGTTTTCATGACTTGGCTTGTGAAGGAAAGACTGTTTATAGCTGCTATAATGTTTGTGACAACTTGTTTCATAGATGTTCCACAACATTAAATGTAACAAAAAATGGCTAAAAGGTTGTAGGTTTATAGGTTGTTGATTATTTTTCAGTAACAGCATGACCCATTGTGTTTTATCCTTTACTTAGCTGTCGATTTATTAGACTTTATTATTTATTATTATTATTTTCTATTTAGTAAAGTTAGCTGGGACTCCGATAGCCATATCATATTAAAGCCCTCCACCCCGATACCCTGCTCTGACAGGAGAGCCATAATTTATATCACTTATCAACACACTTTCTTTTTGTTACCGAAGCTACACTTCCTCTTTAATCCTGAGTTTCTTGACAGCTCTGCAGTTGACCATTTCCACTATGTCACAGCGGCTTCTTAAGTGCAATTTGCTCCTCACAGAGTACATTTAGTAGGCACAGTTTGAACAGTAATTTGAACATTCAGATAGTAAGATGCATTGTAAGTACTTTTTTGTGACTACTGCACCTCCTCCGGCTATCAGTTCCTTATATCAAATAGAATTGAATTAGGCAATATCACACAAGAGGGAGAGCTGTTGTGTTTCAAAATCTGCGCAACAGTGATTCAGTCGCAGAATTAATCCTAGCCGTGCTGATATTCAGTACAACAGCAGGACCGTGAGTGATATCGCTTTTATACAAAAGTTCTATAAACAAGAATTTTATATTGAAAAATGACATTTCTGACACAGTATGACCAAATGTTTATATTTACCTCGCTAGTGGAAATAGATCCTGAAGAAGCCACACTCACTCTGGCTAGCTAGCTTACATTGGTTTGTACATTCCTTGTATATTGCATCTGGCAAAATAAGGGTCCCTTTTCATCTTCATCTAATGAGCTTTCATATTTTAAGCTAAAGGTTATATTCCCGAAAAGTATCATTTGCTATGCCCCCTGATGATATCACTAACAGTATTGAGAGACAGAGAGTTGGTTTGTCAAGGACGTTGCCGAGCACATTCATGTATTTATCTTATCAGCCAATCAGGTCATGCATAAAATCATGCCGGTACAGGGCTGCAGCTTTGGGTATTGTTTGGTTAATGTTAATGTCATGACTATTGTGCCAAACGGGAATATTTCTACAACAGCTGAACAGCTGGTTTCATGAACATGCCAATGAGTTCAAAGTTCTTCAGTGGCCTTCCCAGTCATCAGATCTGCATCCATTGGAACACGTTTGAGATGTGGTACAATGGGAGATACGAAGCATGAAAGTGCACCTGAAAAATCTATGTAATGAAATCATGGACCAGGATCTAGTAAAATACAATATTTCCAACAATTTGTGGAATCCATGGCCCAAAGAATTAAGGCTGTTCTGAGAGCAAATGGAGGCCCTACCCAGGATTAGTATAGTGTTCCTAATAAAGTGCCCAGTGAGTGTATATAATAACATAAATAGTGTGGCAAAGCAAATCGTGTAGACAATGTAAAAATAGAAGTAACAGTATTTGCATTTTTATAATTGTAGCACAAGATTTGTTAAGTAAAAGCAGAATCTATAACAATACTAGGAAGTTGAAGTCGATTTCAAAGTGCAAACTACCTCAGTGGAGTGTACTTACGTTAAGCTGGAGTGATTCTGTCCACTGTCCGATCACTCTATAAGTCGGAGAGCTGTTATTGTTGATCTGGTACTGAAAGAGATCATAGCGGCCTGGCGCATCTCCGTTCTGGTTGAATGTCACCGAAGTTCCAGCACTTCCTAAAGAAAAAAAAATCAAAATAGATACATTTTGGTGATAATGATTATCACGCTGTGAATTCACCACGGAAGATTATACTTAAATGAGAAAGTATGGAGACCCAATTGAGCAGAGAAATTTATATGTGGCCCGCGCTGCTCTGTTTTCACATTCCGTCACATGCTTTTACAGACAATCGCAACCACTTTAGATTGAGTCGAAATCTGCACTCTCTGATCTTCCCTTGCTCTGTTATTGCGAGGCTATTATACAGGCTATTGCTAGCTGAAAAGACATCTATTGACTATTCTCAAGAGAAAAAGTGTTCTTTTGTTGTGCTTAGGAATAAAAAGAGCAAGCAGCTCTTGGGTGAGGAGTTGGGGCCTTGACACTCATTCAGGTCCCTTGTCTTCTATTTTGGAAAAGCTGTTGGTTTGGAACAAAACGAATGACAACGATAAGGTCACCCTTTTTACTTCAGCGGAATACAGATGAATGTTTCTCTTTTGCACTCTTTATTAGTTGTACTCGTAGAACAGAGTGAACCGCTCTCAGAGTTTACGGTTTTCTTGGATTTTAAGTTCACACTACTAGAGCTAGGGGCATTTTTAATGGTGTTAAACAAAGTATTAAATTTAGCATTGTTGTTGAAGCAATAGATGTGCAAAAAAATCTAATTAACTTAGCGTTTTACTTTACTACATTTATTCAGTTGACTTGGTGCCTGATGTTGGCTTTTTTACACGCCTGTCGGCAATGTTCAATACAAGGCAGTGTTTTTTTTTTCCATAAACATATGGCTTAAACAGCATCCAGATTTCCACTCAGACTAATGAAACTCAGAAAAGTAAGACATTTCCATGTATACAAATCATTCATAACTATTCTACAAGGTTTGAACGTCTGCCCCGTTGCCCCTGGATGTCTGACATCTGCCCCTTGATGATTTTTTCTTTTTTACACCAAGCCTAATATCAAGAGACGCACTTTCAATGATTAAAATATAACTTATTTATAAATAACTTATAAAAAGAAAGCTTAGGTCAGCTTTGTGGTTGACCGTGGTGCACTAGAATTTAGTTCATGCCTTCTCTACCTAAGAGTGATGCATCAGCGCTTTATTCCTTCAGTCTGCCCAGCTATCTCACCTCCTTATCTATACACTGCTCAAACAGATCAGCTTCCACTGCTTCAACTTTCAGGCTAATACCACCAACACCTTCATCGTATTGTATACCGTTAGCTAGCCGAGTTAATCAATCAATTTTATTTAGAGTGCAGAATCATCCATGCAGCATTGTCCCTTTACACTTTACAAGCAATAGGATGCATGGGATAAAAAAATACAGGCAGCAAGTAAAATATCAAGAAATAGTAAAATAAGGCAATCACATCAGTATAGAATGAATAAAAAAAATGACTAAAACTCAGTGTAAGTAGTAAAGGATCATTCAAATGAAGTAAAATGGATGAAAATTCAAATTAAAAACCACATTAAGAGCATTTAAAGGGATTAGACATAACTGAATTCTAGGGTATGCTGTAGTGAAAGGAGTAAAAATGTTTTTTTAGTCATGATTTAAAAATATGGACTGATGGCCGATAATGAAAATACAGCAACCACCAAATCAGTCGCTTAAAATATCACAAATATTTTCATTTTAACGTAAAGTATTCCAGGATAGAGTTTTCCTTAGTAATTATTTGACAGGATTACTTATTTAGCGATCAAATTACATCGACTAATAATCAAGTATATATTAAGATTTGACGATGTACTAGAAAACGTTCGTTTGTTGTTCTAAAGAGTTATTCTGGTTCCCTAAGGGAATTCCTGCCCATTATTTTTTACTGAAGTACCTTTCCTGGCACCTTTCTTTCAAAGACTATATTTACAGATACTATTCTGAGTGATATAGACTTCCATGACTTTTATCTGCATAAGCCTAGTGGCTTCGATACGCCTTGTGCAAATCACAAAAGCAAATGTTGGACATCAAACATGTCTTGCCGACTACATTTGGGATAAGTGCGAATTGTGTAAATTAGTTTTTTTTTTTCACCAAAGCTTTCCTTTAATGAGCTGTACAAGCTGACAAATCTCTCACTGTTCATGCTTCTCCACCTGTTAGACAAAAATGTGACAGTCTATCCCTGTCTTATCACAGCAGCCATTGTTGGATATGTCCCCCAGTTCACAAAAAGCCAGCGCAAAAGAAGAATGTGCTGCAACATTTATTTTCCTTCTTGGAAAATGCTCTCAGGGATTAAAGAAAAATAAATAAATAAGAAAAAAATTATAAGGGCCAAGAAGCGATTAAGACATGATTCGGAATCGCAACACAAGAATGAAATGGCTGTGCCACACTGAGCCACGAGGGCTGGGCAATCTGCTACTGAGCTTTTTGCACTTCATTATCCCCACGCTGCAGTGCAGCCCACCTGCTGCAGTTCGGCTTTTAGTTGGAGAACCTACGGCAACAGAAAATGGATGCTCGGGGTGTCTTGCTCCTCTTAAATGCTCACAAGAGTCAGAGTGACATGGCGCCGCCAAAGAGGTAACTATTCTTCTCAAGAACTCTTTGTCAGCAATCACGCAGCTAAATTGCAGCTTCAAAGCCGTTCACGACATCCCTGTTAACTAGCCTGGTTACGTGGAATGTTGCGAGCGGTTTGAAGGTGCAATTTAGCTGCGTGATTGCTGTGAGGGAGAAATATTCACATTACATTAGATGGCTCCGAGAGAGAGAGAGAGAGAGAGAGAGAGAGAGAGAGCGAGAGAGCATGAGCCACAAGAAGAGAAATAGTGGAAGTAAAGAGCATTTCTGACACATAAACTGTAGAGCCAAAAGAGATCAAAGTTCATGCCACTTCATAGTTTCTGTAGTTAAAAGAACGAAAGAAAGAAAGAAAGAAAGAAAAATCATTAATAAAGAGAACGTTTGTGACATGTATGTATTCAGACACTTTTCCTTTTATAATGTAATTCAGTTCTAGTGCAAGTTTACACACCTACTGCAAAGTCTTTGGACTTTTTACTTATAAATATGAACAATGTCTGTAATGTTTGTGACGTTTGTAAATATTACCAAAAAATTTATACAGTACATGTCAAGGCTATATAGAAATAAATCAAGTTTTAGATATAAATTCTGAAGAAAAAAAAAAGAAATTCTCATTCAACTGGCATTTTTTGTCATTATAAAACCAGATGCCATTGGTTGGGAAGATTTCACGCAACATGTAAGAATCATGGTAAAGGTGAAGGAGCTTCCTGCAGTTCTCAGGGAGAACAATATTAAAAACTCGGAAGGGAAATGCTACAGAGCCATAGCAAAAACACGAAACACTCCCGTCACTACAACTGGCTTCATAATATGCAGATGGAACCTACACCTTTTTATGTAGTAAATTATGCAATTTTTTAGTGAGCAATAACAGACTTTTGCAGATATAATACCTGCATTTCAGTTGTACTATTTTGTGAATGTTTTATTTTGTGAATCACTTTTCAGGCTTACTAAATCACACTGTGGGTTTAAACATCACCATATGAATAAAGTTTTCAGGTTTTATAAAGTTTGCTTGTGTTACAGTGTTTTTACATGGAAAACCTACACTAACTTAACTAAGAAAAGGTAATTTATGGGGCGGTCAGACTGTTACAGGGATGTTGGAAAGGAGGAGTACCATAGAAAATGTTTAACCAGTGAAGCTACAAATGTTAAATGAAGGGACTGTGAACAAGATAGAAAAGAAAGATCTCCGAGTGTGAAGGGGATGGGAGGGAAAGAAAAGGTCAGAAAGATATAAGGGAACGAAATTATTGAAAGCTTTATGATAAGGGAGATTTTGAACTGAATAGCTTCTTTTATGTGGCGCAAGGAAAGATTTTGGTCTCAGACGTTTTCTTGATGTATAGATTTTTCTTCTACAAATGCTGAAGAAAGTCACTAAACTCTAACATCTTCTGTTCTTAATAAAATGGCACAATGTCAGACTGATAAGACTCCAATAAATATATAGAAATGAGGGGGCCAATCAGAACAGCCGGGCATAGTTGCCATGGAAACTTGTGATTTTGTTACAGGTATGCTTGGATACACTCACAGCAAATTTCATGCCAAATGACCAAAGCTTGGCCGAGATATGAGCTTACTTCATGTTTGATGGTCTTGCTGCCAAATTCAATAGCATGGAACTGATGAAATTTAATTTTGAAAATTAAAAATCTGTCTGATAACTTTTCTGAAACTTTGTCTGAAGATCATCGATGCCAGATTTGGTGAAGATTGGGCCAAATTTGTGTCCTGTGAGAACTTTAAAGCTTTTCCGAAATGGCGGAAATTCCAATAATTACATGCGTAAATGCACCTTAAATTTGACCCATTGGTGGCGCTAAAGTACTCGAGGTGGAAACATGAAATTTTATGAAAAAAATCAGGGAACTGTCCCCAACCAGTCCACCAAATTTCAAAACTTTCTACCAAATGCCATACTCACCCTAGTCAGAAGAAGAAAGACAAGATGATGATGAGTAATAAGAAAAAAATCAAAACACAATAGGTGTCCATACAAATTGACCACGCCCCCCCCCAAAAAAAAGGCAAACAAGCAGCTAAATTGGAAACCGACCAACAAATATCATTCTGGTTGCATGTTAAAAATCATTCCATGAATTGACCAAATATTATGATTGTAAGATGTTAATCTTCCATCCATCCATCCATCCATCCACCATCCATTATCTATACCGCTTTATCCGTCTGGGTCGCGGGGAAGCTGGAGCCAATCCCAGCATCTTCGGGCGAGA
>JAQQZR010000016.1:5836722-5857994 GCA_030068235.1 Notoglanidium macrostoma | reverse complement strand
TAGCCAGTTGACCTAATCTGCATGTCTTTGGACTGTGGGAGGAAACCGGAGCACCCGGAGGAAACCCATGTATGCACGGGGAGAAGATGTTAATCTTAGAGTAGATATTTGTTTTAGTGTTGGACCTACGACATATATATCATGTTTTATTAGTATGCACTGAGTTTCCCTAGTTGTTTCATGATCTTGCTCAAGGCAACAGTTCTGAAGAACCCTTTGAACGTTGAGTAAAAACGGCAGTAGGCCAACTTCAAGAGAATGATTTTTCTTTATATGTATGTGCTGGATCTTTTCACCACTTAAGAGTAAATAACCTACAGATATAAAAAAAAATGCAGCATTTCAGAAATCAAAGCTGTTGTTAGGCAAATCATCATTATCAGTAATAACAAACTGGATGCACTCTAAGACAGATGTTAAAAAGAGTTGAAAGTTGAGTTATATTACCCTGGTAGCTCCAATGTGCAAATTTAGAGGACCAAATTTCATTTGCTGAAAAATTTGTGGTAATATGATTTATCAACTGAGAACTCTCAGCTGAACGGAAAATATATTAAATGACTCATCAAACAGTTTTAGCAAAACATCTTTTACCATTTATATCAGGTGGCATGCATTCTATATGCAATAGTCATTTAAGATGTTACTAATTAGTCATGCAGACACCCTTCATATAAAATATTACCAATAATTTCAGACATTTTTAAGATGTCACTGCAGATTTCCATTGTGATCGATGAGGGATTTGAGTGTATTATTGTACAGGAGCAAAACTTGTGTGTGAACCAACCCTGCTCTTGGTTGAAGCTTTTGTGTTTGCAACTTTTGTCAGTACAAAAACTACATACTATAAAAACTATAAAAACCTAACAGAACATGTGTTCCTTATATGTCAATTCCTTATGCTTTCTTTTCTCTCATTAGATTGTGTACGTACCTTCTATGTTTCCCTGGATGTGTCTCAAATGGCAAATTTCACACACTTCTAGTAAGTATATTATTAGGAATCAAGTTATGTCCAAAAATCCACAAATATGTACAGTAAGTATGGAATTTTGGACATGTTCTATGGAAAAGCCATTTTTCATGATTCTGCTTTAAATTTTGGTAAATGAGAAACTCGGTATTCAAAAATACACCTATGCTTTGGACACAAATTAGAAGCAAATCATATCATTTTTCTTATACACGTAATTGGTACGGTTGCGCTTGGTTCCACAAAAAATGACTCAATCGGCCTTAAGACATTTCTCAAAAGCACGTAATGTCTAGCAGTACAAAATCAGGTACTACACACTGTACATATTGTATAGGGTAAGAATATAGCAGATACGCTTATGTTCCTGTTTATGAGCATGGATCATCCTGGAACGTATTTTCCTGCCAGTTATCCAAGCATTGCTTTGCAAATATTCCAATAATTGTTACAGGGCCAAATCATAAGACAGCAAATGTTGAATTACAGTTTTGCAGTTTTTCTCACAACTTTATCCATACATAATTTCTTGCTTGTTAGAAGCCTAATTTATTTGTTAGATGAGATTGTTCATGTGTGTTATTGTGCTCCATGCTGTGTATCTGTCCTCATTACATTCAATACCGAATACTGATGATGTATAACGGATAATACCAGCTTTAAAATTTGCTACTAGACCACACTTACTGCATTCTCAATGTTTTTTTTTTATTTTTTATACTGTGTACAAATCCTGTTATAAATCCAATCCAAATGTTAAGATATCCAATCCAATGCTTTGCACGTGTTGTATAGCCTGCAGTGTTCTTGTATTCCCTCTAGCATTGGATGAACCATCACTTATAAAGATCGTATGTGTGATTCAGGGAATGAGACTGGGACTGTCGAGATGCATTGAACACATTTGGATTTTTATGTGTTAGTACAAGAAATAGGCGATGTCTGTGCTTTTTTCATTTGTTGGTACAAGTAATTGGAGATGTCTGTTCTTACCAGGAGAGCAACTTCACAGGCAGTTGAACAGCAAATGGACACCATTAAGAGCTTGGTAAATTATATTAAAAGAGCAGAGAAAGATCTGTTCCAGGTAGGAAGTAACATCTATCCATCAATCCATCCATCCATTATCTATACTGCTTATACATCAGGGTTGCAGGGAAGCTGGAGTCAATCCCAGCTGACTTCGAGCGAGAAGCGGGATACAGCCTGGACAGGCCGCCAATATACTGCAAGGCTAACACAGAGATTCAACCATTCACACTCACATTCACACCTATGGGTGATTTTGAGCAGCCAGTTGAGCTAATCCGCATGTCTTTGGGCTGTAGGAGGAAACTGGAATGCCCACGCAGTTACGGGAAGAACTACAATAAGTCAGGTTGAAATTGATGTTCTGGGCTGTAAATATTCAAATTATTATGGAATGTCAGTTGAGGGCAATAGTAAATACAAAAATGTAACACTATTAAATAACTGATTAATAGTATCATCCCTGTAAAGTCCGGGAGGTGACAGCATCTTAACTAGAGACATTGTTCATGTTAGGGATCAATTTTTTATGGATAAAGTTATGAATGAACTTAAACTAAGGGGAAAATGTTGCCATGATTTTATTAATTCAGGTGTGCTGAAATGTGCGCTTATTACGATTTATTATGCTGAGATGTCCAACAAATCATACTATCATCTAATTCATATAATATTATGTATAATATTCTTATAGTATTCATATTCCTCATATTACTCTTTATTCATTTTTGTTTTTAAACAGAGTCTTGCTTTTATGTAATATCTTACTACATTTGACAACAAGCCAGATTTTTTTAATGGGGTTCTTGTATTTAAAGGCAGTGATCCTGATGCTACTGAAAAAGAAGAAAATTATGCCAAGATTGGCGGAGTGAGTTATACACAACTTTCGGACTGATGTTGCCAATGCTACATATGGCCTTTAGAGTGAGTGCTTGAGTGAATATCTAGTATTACATGTCTTTAAGTAAAGGCAGAGTTCATTAGGCTACATGCTAATCACAAACCCATTTTCTGACAACTAACATAAACCTACGTAAACATTTATCAAGTCTTATTCCACTAGTGGCCAACTGTAATAAAGACTGCTTCCGTAGAATGATAAGATGATCCATAATCGAGTCCTCTTATTTTGCTTTAAAGGTTTGGTTAATAGACAAAATAGGTTTTCTAGACAAAATATTTTCTGTGATGATCTGCTTCCCAACTGTAGCGTATTTCTGTAACAATAGCAAAAAATTTAAGTAAAAAATTAAGTAGCAATAGCAAGGATAATGCTTCAGTGGGCAAATCTGATTCAAGACATTTTGCATTTGAGATTACAAGGCTGCCATGTGATGAACTAAAGCTCTCCTGTATGTCATTAGTGCATCCTGAGCTTTTGCGTCTGTCTCACCACAGGACGTTTCGTCTTTTTAAAATTTCTTCATTCACTCACCGTTGAAGTTGATGTTGCGGATGTATTTGAGCAGCTTCTTGCCACCGGCAGCTTCCATCTCGGAGCAGACACCCGACTGCTCAGGACACAAATCTTTGTGCATGTTGTGTAGTGCGTGTGCCATGGCATACACCGCATCGATTACAAACTGCACCTTTCCCTCCTGCTCGTACTTGGAGTCGATCCCTATCCGTTCCTGGCCTGAAGGGTGGAAAGATAAAAACCATAATTTTCTCAGATTCTTCGACAGATTGTTTATCTGACATTTCTTTTATTCAATTGCATTAACAAACTCAAAACTCAACAGATTTTTTTCCACATCAAAACATGATCTGAGACACAGAAGAAGGCACTGCACACTTCATAATCACGTCATGACGCATATCCTCGAAAACCTTCCTGACATGCATGTCAATTTCCTTCACAAACCCCACTAACGAGTTTTTTTTTTCCCTCAAGAGGATTTTTTTTTTGTTTTATTCAGAACCTACAGCATCTCCCCATTTAAAAGGACATTACAGAGGGAATTTCTGAAAATGTTTCATTTATGTTATATTTTACACTAAAGATGACATAAATGTATTATTAAATTGTGGTATTTACTTAATTACAATGATTAAAGACATAATCTGCCAACAAAGTTTTCTGTAAAAGTCTTCAGAGTGAAATCAAGAAAGCATAATAATTCTGACAAAAATCAAAAGACTAGATTTTTGGTTTTATCAAGTATGCAAATGTATGCATGTTTAATTAGACTGAGCCTCATTTGCATAAATACATTGTATAAATGGCAGCAATCATCTGGCGGAGATTGATTATGTTATTTGTTTTTGTGTTTCAAAAAAAAAAAAACTCCTAATACGTTGGTCCATAAGGCAACATGAAACCTAAAAAACCTATAAAAACAACTGACAGAAATGTACAAGCCATTTATAATCAAGGTTATGTATGCTTTTTTTCCTTGCTCTGTATAAATAGCAATGTTATCATCTGACCTCAGGCTATAAAGGGCCTCCGCTGTATCACGATTGTCCTCTGCTCATTCTTATCTACCCAAGGTAACCGAGGTGGTCTGTGAGACGTCTAACACCCGCCCCATGGAAGATCATCTCTCAGATTTAAAATCGGGTATGATTCTGAAGGTTGTCTGGACCATTGGTGTAAAATTAATCATTGGTTTAAAATTATACAGTGTATACCCAACATTAGACCATATGTTAACACTTTATTTTAAAGATGTACACTAACAAGTATGTGCAAATCTGGCCATAACACCCATATGCTGGCTTTCCCCGCATCATTGCCACACAATTGTATAGAATGTCTTTGTTTGTTGTAGCTTTTCCAGCAGGACAATGCCCCTATACGTAAAGTAAGCTCCATGAAGACATGGTTTTCCAAGGTTGGTATGGAAGACATTAGTAGACCTTAACCTCACTGAACACCTTTGGGATGAACTGAAACACTGCCTGACCCAGCATCAGTGCCTGACCTCACTAATGCGCTTGTGGATGAATGGGCTGAATTCCCCTAGCCATGCTCCAAAACTGGTGGAAAGCCTTCCCAAAAGAGTGGAGGCTATTATAGCAGCAAATAGGGGACAAACTTTAGGGACATATAAAGTAAATCTTGTTAAATTAACCCACTATATAATAAAGCTTAAATATAGCTTACACTGAATGGTGTGAAAATCAACAAACAACAACAACAACAAGAAAAAACATCCAGCGAATGGCAGTTCTGTGGGTTGAAATGCCTTGTTGATGAGACCAGACTGGTTCTAGCTCACAGGAAGGCTACGGTACCTCCAATAACTACTATGTACAAACGTGGTGAGCAGAAAAGCATCTCAGAATGCACAAAAACTTGAGGTGAATGAGCCACCACAACAAAAGACCATGTCAGGTTCCAGCCTGCTGGCAACTGGAATCTCAGGCTACAGTGGGTAGACAGTTAAAGAATAAAAAAAGACCGATGTTTTTCCAATCTTCAACTGCTGCGTTTCAGCGATCCGTGAGCGTATAATTGTATTCAATGGCACATAAGCAAAATTCCAAAAATACGGAAAAAACTGCGACATGTTCAGCCCTCATCAAGAAGTTTTAAATATTCACTAAGACCCGGTTGGTGCATCAGACAAGATCTAAAGTGTTGAGAAGTCTCAGTAGGTTTGGGCTATTATCTATGACACAATCAGAAAGAACCACCAGAAGAACTGAGGCTTATCGGGACTTAATTAAAACGCTTTTAATCTTCCCCAGTTGCACACTTCTCTTCCCCTAGTGTTGCACTGATACCGAGACAGTTATTGTGTTATTCACAAAAGGCTTTTTCAAACAGCACAATTTCTTATCATGATCTATTTATTATTAGGGTTTTTTGATTTTCGGTTACGTCCGCCTGTACCACAGGGTGCCAATAACTGAAGGAACTCACACTTACGCTTGTTAGATTCTATTAACTGATTTTTCCTCTAATCTCCAAATATTCCTATGTAGGTCACTTCTATTTGGCATATAAATGGCGCAGAAGTGTAATAGGGTAAAGAGTAGTGTATATATTTTCAAATCACTTGTTTCCTATTGATAGAGGAAAAAGACCAGGGATCACTGCAAATTGCATCCTTAGGGAGATTAGAGCAAGACTGCCCCATGGCACAGCCGAGGTGTAACACTGCTTCCCAGCAGAAAATTGTACTTCCTTTTTTTTTTTTTTTTTGCAATTTTCTTTCCAATCTTCCACAAATTAGTGGCAGAGCACTCCCGCTTTGACACTGCTTGCCCTCCGAAGTCTCCCTAGCCTCCTCGGGGAGTCTCACCAGCTGGCCTACAGTAAAGAGACTTCCCCTAAGCATATGCCAGGCAACTTAATCACTGCTTCTGAACTCCGAATACTGCCTCCGAGATGCTATAACAGGGCAAGGTTAAGTCCTGTGGTGAATCATATGCTGGATCCTGACAGCACCATCAAGCTGAGGACATGCACTTTGAAATCGGCGTCTCGGCAGGGAAGTTCTGTGGCCTGCATGAAAGATGCCTGTAGAAAACAGATCCAGCAGGTGAGTCACAGGTTACTGCCAGTGAAGCCATGTCACTACTTCGCAAAGATCCTTCGAGGAAAAAAAAAAACGAAAGAAAGAAAATTGCTTTTATATTCTGGAGAATGAACAGACAATGTGTTCTAAAGAAATGGAAATAGTGATACCATTAAGAAGCACACTATTTTTATTTTTGTTTTTTAAAGCGTGTCAGAAGGACTTGCAGCGCAATTGGTTGAGACCAAAGATGTGCATGTCTACCGGGGACGCCAAAAAAATGGCACTAGAGGGAGGTTTTTATTCATATCAGATATGAAGCTTGCAGGGACAAAAATCTAAATTTTACAGCTTTTATTCTTTCATCTTTAGTAAGTACATAGTCAGGGTTGTGGTGGTTTAAAGTAAGCTGCTAATCTGTTTATATTTTGGGAAACAGTACGTAAATTTGTTAGAACATATCACAGAGAGGTTCAACAAAAATAATAACTGTGCAAATGAGATTAACATTCATGCATGTTGAGACCAGTTATAAACAGGAGTGATGTAGCTGAGGTTGAGGAACTGTCAGAGGCCTTGAATTCAAAGAACTTGCTTACAGTTTTTGTTGTTTGAAGTCTTTTCAGTGGCATAGTGGTACAGTTCATATATCATGAAATACGAAAAACAAACAAAAACCCCACTTTAGTTCAGGCCACACCCACTTTGGGTTTAGATTTTAATACAGATATGGATATTTCAAGCTCTAATAAGATACAGATACAGACAGTGGCAGTGTTGCACCCTTAATACACACTATGAGTGAGTCAAGTGACACTGCAATTACACTGTACATACATCTGGAAAAAAAAAAAAAGCGATCAACTTAAAAGGCTATATAATAAAAGATGGAATTTTAGTGGGGGGAAAAAAAAAATCAATCGATTCTAAGAAATATGAACATTAGGCTGAATCCACAATAAATCCTTCCACATAATGTTAACACGTATTTGGGGATTTAGTACCGTGTAGCACCAACAAAAAAGTTACCAAAACTGGTTCTTTTTCGGCATCATTACAAAAGAATGAACACGTAAATCCTCTTTATTTTTATGAACATGAGTACAGTATATTCATCACTCTAACATTTCTTAATATTAATAATACAACAATTAGACGTCTATCTCCAAACTTTAGTGCCTAAATAAAAGTGAGTAACTCTACCTGTATCTGTAAAAAATGTCTATTTGTCTTGTTTTAATGAGTGTTATAGATCATGAGAGGTTGCACTAAGGCTTTTATTCTTCTTCTTCTTCCTCTTTTTATTATTATTATTATTATTTCACTTCCTATCTGCTTCATGTCTGTCTCACTGTCCCACAACATCATTACAATAAGTCTCACAGCTCTATTTATAGGTGTTTAAATCTATTATCAATGTGCATGGGTTTCACCTACTTTCAGCCTTATGCTATTTATTTTGCTTTCTTTATTTTTGCTTGGCAAAAAATAGCCTTGTGCAATACAGATGCGCTGAATGTCGCCGGAGGACTGCATTTGGAATAATATTTTGATGCCAAACATCTGTCACGTGTTGTATTTATTCCATAGCGCTGTTGAATTCAGAATTCTGATTGGTCAGAAGAAATTGCGTGGTTTTCTATAATAGCAGCTCAGACAGTAGTTCCGGCTATGATCTGTCCAGAGTGTACGCCGCCTTGTCCAACCTTCAGCAACACCATATAGAACTGGGAAAAAGATGTAAAAATAAGAAGTAGTACAGTAGTTCCGCTTACAGGTCAGGTGAGCATAGTTTCATTGTTACAGTGAAGTTCTCTGTATGGAGACATTTATTTAACATTTCTGGAAGGAGTCTCCAATGTCAGCACTTTGCAAACGGTCAATTTTTCAATCGAGGAATGTCTTTAGGAAAGATGCTTCTTGTTTCTTAATACAATGACAAGCTGATTTTATTTTATTTCTTTGGCCATTTTAAGTTCAAGGGGCAGAGAAAAAAGTGCGAATAGTGAGAAAATGATGTTTGTATCTGCTAAGTGAGAATGGGAACCGACACGTTTGGGAAATAATGGGAACAACAAGAATGGGAAATATCTAGTTTAAAACTAGTGAGTTTTAAAACTATAATCATTAGCAAATTGCTGCCACATTGCTGTATATGAGACATAAAACCCTTTGGGGGTTAGTTTCGCAGGTCCGTTTCTTTAACTACTATGAAGTCAGAAATAATTCATAGATGTTGATTTTCTGCTGAACGCCTAAAGCAAATCTGCCTCCAAAAACTCTGCCTGGGTTCTGAAACACACCGATGTGGCTGTTTGCAACTGCCATGCAACACTGTCCACAAAACGAAAAGCAGTAGGAGCCAATCACCAGCGTTCTATTGATCTCAAAAAATACCCACAAGTCTTTTCAACACTAATTAGTGACTACTGTTGTTCTAAGTGGGAAAACTATAAAAGTGAAGAAAAGCTCCCCAAAAAGAGGTGTGAAACGTGACTAATTATCTTCCATACAAAATATTACATACATGCTGTCAAACGTGTAATGATCAGGCTTTGTTACTTAAGAGTGACTTTGATCTTTGCTTGCTGAGGCGAGAAAAGCTTGAGAAAAGGGGTGTTTTCTTCTCGCAAATATATGGAGAAATGTTTGTCATGCTCATTATACTAATAAGATAAAGCAGTACAAGGCATCATCGAAAATGGAAGTGATCTTCGAGTCTGGGTTACAAAGATAAACACACCATGTAATTATGATGAATAGACGGATTTGAAGAGACTGACAAGTAACTGAATGAGGCCCAAAAATGGCACAACAAACGTTTCTACCCAGAATTCCAGGCTGGATTTTTTTTTTGGCACTATCTTCAATCTAATAGTTGATGTGATCATACATGTTAAGCTTTTTATCCATATGGTTTATAAATCCATACCATCTTTCCATCTAAAATGCCGTGAATACTCCGAGGCACTCAATGGATTTTAATACAACTGTGCAGAAGTGCATTTTTTCCCCCCTTGGTTGATGTATAACAGTGAACCCAGGAAACAAATGTATGCACCAAAACAAAATATAAAAGTCAATAGACATATGAGTGTTTATGAATGTTGTTATACTGAATGGCAGAAATTACACATATCAATATTGTAGTGCCAGGCCGCCTTGCAGAATTGGCTCTCGTAAATCTTAACCCTGAAGTATTTTTCAGAGCAGTGACGTAAAATATTGGATGACAGGGAGCTGAAATGCACAAAGAATAAAAGACTATTTATACCCCGACTGTCAGACAACAAGAGATTCCACTGTAAATAAATAAATCTCCCGTTACAGTTCATACATAATTATATGGTAATGGAGTCTAAGAGGGTATACACAAAACAAGCAGAAGTATGTGGACACCTGACCTTCACACCCAAATATGTTCCTTCTCTAAACTATTCCCATAAAATTGGAATCATACAATTGTATACAATGCCTTTGTATGCTGTTGCATTACAAATTTCCCTTCACTAGAACTAAGAGGCTCAAACCTGTTCCAGCGTGACAATGCCACGTGCACAAAGTGAGCTCCATGAAGATATGGTTTGCCAAGGTTGGAGTGGAAGAGCTAATGTACTGCGCAGTACCCTGACCTCATTCCCACTGAACACCTTTGGGCTTTCGTTGACATGAGTACCTGACCTCACTCATGCTCTTATGGCTGAATGAGCAAATCCCCACAGCCATGCTCCAAGATCTAATGGAAAGCCTTCCCAGAGGACTGGATGTTATTATAACAATAAAGGGGGGAGTAAATTTGAGAGGAAAATGCCCAGGTTGGTTCAAGATGACAGGAAGGATGATAAGGTAATGGAAATGACCACTCTTTACAACTGTGGTGAGCAGACAAGCATCTCAGAAAGAACAAAATGCAGACGTTTTGAGGTGTAACAGGAGATCACATCAAGTTCCATGCGTGTCGGCCAAGAACAGGACTCTGAGAAGACTTGGAAAAAGAGCAGATGCTGGTTTCTTTCCCCCCAATATGTCCAGTTTTAGTCAATCTGTGCACTGTAACTCTAAGCACAGATATTACATGAACATGGAATGGAGCACGAATAAATAAACAACACAATCGGTGATATGTCTCTACTTTATAGCTTATGCAAATGAACCATATAATGAATCTCCTAAAAAGCATCCTTCCAATGTTTGCTTGTGTGCTTAGCAATAAATATGCATATGTGACCTTATAACAGGCAACAAATGCTAGGATAAATAAAATAATAATGATAATAATAATAATAGCAAGGAGAACAATGAATCAAAGATTCTGTGCCTCTACCTGATTAGCGTCTCTAAAAATCTCAACATTCATAAGCCATGCATATGGAGCCTTTAAGCTCTTTAAACTGGGATTAATAAGTAATTACTGATATAAAATCTGTACTGAGGGAAGGATTATGATTATTGATGGTGTTCGCACATAAAGTTGCCTGCTGTCAGGAGCGTTACGCAGATCAATAAAGAAATGTAATCCAGCCCTGAATACAAATTACATGCCTCAACATGCAATCAGGGATGTAATCGCTTGCATTATATAAAAACATGATTCATTTTATTACCTTTGCATAACTTCTAATCTAAATGGTTTATTTGGTTTCATATACATTTCTGCAGATTACTGACGGTTTGTCGGGTAGCCATTACTGACATAAAGCAATGTAATAACTGACAAATTATTATTAGAAAAAACCCTTCTATACTGTGACGTGACCGAGCTCAGAATTAGCCAATCACATACTCATGTTCAACATTAATTATCATACACGTGTCATCGATGAAGTGATTCTGATCAAACGTATAAAGATCAGCTGTTTCTGTAGGATTTTCTAATCATCTTGGTGGCTTCGTTTGACTGCTGAAGCCATGGTCCACAAAGAGCTTATAAAGCAATGATAGGATCTCATTTTTAAAAGGTATTGATCACCACAGAACACTGTGAAGGCCATCATAAAAAGGGAAGAAAATAGGCACCATAGTGACAATACCAAGGACAAGATGACCCTCCAATATTGACGAAAGGACAAGAAGAAAACCTATCAAGCAAAAGATGCTTAGTAAAAGCCCGTGTGCGCACAATTCTTTACTCTCTCTGGGATGCTGATGGGGAAAAAAAACAGAATGGACAGAGACAATAAACTATGGGATGGCACACTGATTATTAGCAGGCAGATTCTTATTCTAGTGTCACAGCATCTATGATATGACAACAGTGGGTTATATGAGATTACAAGACCCTTGCCCTTTTAACATGTTGTAGATTTACACTAAATTAAGACATCATGGTAGTTTCCATAGGCTAATCCCGCTGCACAATTCTGCAAATGCTGAACCCAAATCTCAAATCTGTGCTTCCAACTTAAGCATTTATTTAAAAACATATTCTGGGTAACATAACATTACAGTCCTATGCGAGTTAATGCAAAATTTATATCTTATATGATTAGTTCGCCTTATTACCTCCAACAAGGAGGTAATGTAAGCAGGGTGGTGCAGCTACCAGCCTGTTTTCAATGAAATTTGGTGGCGGGGTGTAGCATGGGCCAAGAACGAGTCAGTTAAACTCTGGAACGGATCCGACTCACCGGGGAACTTAATTTAGCTTTTGCTAATGTAGTGAGATACAGAATTCGGGCTTGGCGGAAGCCTGTGCTCAACAATGCTTTACACCTTACAATCCAATAGATGGCAGTAAAGTTCAATAGTGACAAAACATAACCAATGAAGAAATATCATGACTCCACTGGAAATATATCCAGACATATAAAGTGGTTCAGATCACGGAGGAGTTGTCCTTAGCAGAGGTCTGTGCTCTCCAAGTGCACTTCTAGTTTAATGTAGAATGTGCCAGAATGGAACTGCATGTAAATATCACTGCATAAATGTAATTTCCGTTATCTACTTCGTCTTCTTTCAGCAAATCGTTAAAACATTTTTAGCGTAAGTTCCCTTTAATAGAAACCTGGCTGATACTTTAAGCTAGGGACACTTTCAGAGAGTTTATTGGAAAAACCTGGGCTGATTTGAAGGGCTCTGTATTCTGATTTCTTTTAATTAGAGTCATGATTACTGCAAATGCAAACCGGGACAGCAACTTGCCAGCACACGAGCAGGACGAAGACACCAGAAGTCTGGAGAGATCAGTCCGTGCAAATTCTCCCTAACAATCTCGTTACCTCTTATTAGAGGGGAGGAGCAGTAAACAAGCCAAGCGTGCAGTCAGCTGTGCACTGGAATGCATCCGATGAGAACAAAACAACAAAGATCACGGATTTAACAGACTTTCCACCCTGGTCCTACTAGATATGTGCAGAAACCCTAGATAGTTGTAAGCTTTAATTGGACTTAAATATTGCAAAAGACTTTGGCTGCTGTAGAAAAGTTAGTGTGTTTATAAATTATCTTCAGTATGTAAGTGTTTAATGAGCACCAAGCACACATATGGGTGGATACATGGAAAAATCGAAACAATGATTGCCTTAGATCATATATATATATATATATATATATATATATATATAAACACAAATTTGCATGTGCAATGGGATTTCTGAGTTGCAAGAAAGTGTTAAAAATGCTTACTCCAGGACTTTTTTATCAGGTAACACAGGAACTTAGTCCTGATGTGCACCTCTGCTGTGATCTATGCGAGCAGATGCAATTTAAATTAAGTCTCTACATCTAGTAATTTGTAAATTATTAAGCAATATGTAAGACATGATCTTTCATAATTGATATTTTGTCATGAATTATTAATTTTGTCAATTTTTCAACTTCTTAGGGTGCTGTGGTGTTCTTGCAGGCCTAGATGGAGTTGGATGATGGACAAGATCGATGCTCAGTGCCAGTTAGCCCGTTAGCAATTTCTAACGACTCGATGTTCATTTTTGATTAACAGTGTTATAATTTCTGGGTCAAGTATTCCTTTAAAAGTTTTTTTCTTTCTACCCTTTCCTCTACTCCAGCAGCTTATGCCCCTTAGCACACTGTGTTATCCTCGAGACAGGAGCATGTGCCATTCCTCTTGTCGCACATTCGATCCCTTGATGTGTCGAAATTGGCCCTCGCACTGACAGGGTCTCTGGGCAGATCTACAAAGCAGAGGTGCTGATGGCATCGCCAGCTGTTGCACAGCATGTCACTTCCTCTTCCAATCCTGAAATCAATCTTACTGACCTCGAGAGGCTCTGCTAGTAATCACAGCGCTGAGCTAAATGCACTGTAAAGCGGTGTTAGTAATGCAATACAACACAGGGTTCTGCAGTCTATTCACGTTTAACTAACAATGTGCTGCAATGAAGACGTGCACATGGACTTGTGTTTTATATCTTTCATATCAACGTATGGTAGAGAGGTTTAAGCTTTCCTGGGAGCATCTTCCTTTATAGGTTTCCATATCTGCCTTTTTTTCTCTACAATACTTTCCAGCATTATATAAAATAAGCAGCATTTTTTTGGAAAATAAAACCACCAATACTAAAAATAACTCTTGGTATCCATCCATCTATCCATTCATTGTCTATACGACTTATCCATTAAGGGTCACAGGGAAGCTGGGGCCAATCTCAACTGACTTCGTGCGAGAGGCGGGGTACACCCTGGGCAGCATGCCAATCTATCACAAGGCAAACACAGAGACGAACAATCATTCACACTCACATTCACACTTGTGGACAATTTAGACTAGCCAGTTAACCTAATCTGCATGTCTTTGGCCGTTGGGAGGAAACCGGAGCACCCGGAGAAAACCCACGCAGGCACGAGGAGAACATACAACCTCCATGCATAAAGGCCCCAGCAGGTTCAAACCCAGAACCTTCTTGCTGTGAGGTGACAGCACTAGCCACTGCATCCACTTATATAACAGTACAGTCATGATACTGGGGCATATGCGAGTATATAATGTACAGTATATATCATTATAGCAGCTCATATAATCAGCCTATAACCTTGTCCTCTTTACTCTTTTTTAATTTGTCCTCTTTTCTGTGACGATACTGAGATTAGGTTAATTATGTAACACACACACACACACACACACACACACACATATGCCTGTCTTTCAATCAAAATAAAACCTTTTGGCTCTTTTGGATTTTTAAACAAAAAACAAACAAACAGTTTTTCTAAAAAAAAAATTCCTATAAGGCCAGCTAGATGTCTGTAAAAGATTAAAACCATTAACATTCAAAAACTTAAATGTCTTATGAATTGGATTTTCCTAGGAAGATCTACAGTATTATATCCAACTGCATATATACTACTTTTTTATCCAGCATTTTCCAAAACAGTTACACAACCAATAGATTAATGCAACAAAATAGATACAAAATACATACAATATATTATTATGTTTATACTATTTTATTTTGCACTTATATGACTGATCTTTAAATGCGTAGTTCATTCATCAAAGCTAGGGTAGGTTATTTTGGAGAAACCAGCAAGAGTAAGTAAAATTTTGAAAGTATCTGACTGAAAAATCCCACCTCTTACCTTCAGCCCTCCCTCCAAAGCCACTCCTCCAAAACACATGAACTCAGACTGCCTGACTACTGCTGGAGTCCATGAGAAAGAGCGTTGGAGAGAGGAGGATAGGCTGGCACATAGTTAGACAATCCAATCATTTCATTAAGAAAGAATTAAATTCTTACCTAGGAGCAAGTTAGACTAGCTAATCCACCTACTGGTATGTTCATGGGAGGTGAGAGGAAACCTGGAAAACCGCATGCAGACACTGGGAGAAAACGGGAAACTCCACAAGAAGGTAACCCAAGGATCAAACCAGAGATCCTGGAGCTGCGCGGCAACAACACTTCCTCCACGCCATCCTGAAAGTCTAAAATTATTCAAAATATTTTTAGAAAGCAATTTGTTAGCACTGAACCAAGGCTTTCAACCCAGGTGCGCATTACGCTGAGCTTGTATTTTTTTTTTTTTTGCATGTTTAGATTCTTTCAAGCACTCTGATGAATAATCCTGAGTTTCACTTCAGATTCTCTCTGCGTATCGTGCTGTCAGACTCGTCCTACGCCGGGTTTCGTGGAAGGCAGTCAGCCTGAAATAGCAGCAATGGGTTGAGCAGAACTCATTATGTAATTGAGGGCTTTATTTCAAAGATGGAGCTGCTTTGTATTCAAATATACATCTCGAGCAGGATAAAAGCAATGGGCCTTGCACGGTTTTGATGCTTTTTTGATGGGGAGACAAAAAGCAGGATACATTCAAGGGCCTTGCATTCTCTTGTGCAATTATCAGGGTTGACAGGAAGGCTTGAAATGATGTGGCGCATGGTGTGTGAAGCTTGGTGTTGTGTACCAGATTCTCATGATGTATTAGATAGGGTGGAATGTAAAAGCTGGCATACTCTTTAGATAAAAAAAAAAAAGATCATTTATACCAAAGAAATATCATTTATTGCAACACAAAGAGTTTTAATGTTCACAGATGTTGCTTCATATCAATAGTGTCTATGTGGGTTTCCTCTGTGTTCTCTGGTTTCCTCCCACCTCCCAAGAATATGCTAGTGGATTGTCTATGCTCCCAGTATCCCCAGGATAGGATTCGGGCCCACTTGATGGATTGTCTCCTCTCACCAAAGCCCATTACGCCATAAATCATTCTGAGAAGGTCATGTTGTTGGTATCTTTATTATTGGACCCCTTATATCAATTTACACCCTTTCTTACAAGTAGATCCAACAATTTGGTAGCATGCTTTTCCAGAATTCCTCTCCTGGATAGTAGAGTCCTTTGTGAACTTGAAAAATCTTAAAAGTTCCAATAATAAATTAAAATGTATATTTTATAAATATATGCATGGAACATAGTAATATTTGGCAGTTGTGTGTTAAACTGCTAACTATTGCTATTTCACACATGACGTCTCACTACTGGAACAAGAAAGAGAGCTCTTTTTCTAAACTAAATCTCATCAAGTACTACCCGAGTTGTAGCATGGGACAGGAGAGACCTTTTTTATGTAAGTGCCAAGAATTTGGACATAAATGATATTGTAGATGATATTTTTGAGCACAAGGGATGCTGTCTGAAATTCATCTGAGTTTGTAGCGTACCTTGATCTACATGATCTAGACATGGCCAGAGAAAGGCTGGAGTAGAACTCCAGCAGAGCATGAACTTGACTGAGACATAACAACAGTAGATAAATTACATTGTTATTTTTTGGTTATTGAGGATAATTTTTGCATAGGGAGGCAATAATTAAATTAAATTAAATTAAATTAAATTAAATCTTATTTAATTTAATCTAATTTAATTTAATTTAATTTTATTTAATTTAATTAAATTTTATTTAATTTAATTTAATTTAATTTTATTTAATTTGTGTATGAGGTCCACGGTGCTTTGTTTTACTGGGGGTTTTTTTCTATGTAGAATTTCGGGTTGTTTTTTTTTATTTTTTATAAAAGATCTCTTTTTCACCCTGAAAACAAAATACATTTGACAGGACATCGATCTCGTACCAAATACACTGAGAACTGCATATTGTTATGTTGCCATATAGTTCATGTTGTTTTTTTCCATATACATTGTATAAATAAATAGGTACATGGCACATACTAAATAGGTGTAATTAGTGTTGCTTTAAGACTACATGGGAAGCCTTCCCATGTGTAGTTTCCCCTAACATTTCATTAAAATGAAACCTTTACCAAAGTGTCTATATCATTCATCCGTCCTGGTGTAATTCAATATTTTGGCATATTTTATATAACGATCAAATATCCCTCTACAATATCGCCCTGTTCATTCATAAAACTCAACAGTGCAGTGTGCAGGAAAATCTCCTCTGAAGCCTCCGACACAGAGCTAACAGACACCCACTGAAATCATCTATTAGTGTCTATTAGGTGTTTGTGTACTCGGTGTTAAAAAGGGAAATAAAATGAACAGTTATTGGACAGCAGGCTTTTAATGTGTCATTTCGAACTCCACCCAGATGCCTGGCTTCACTGTGAGTGAATGGAGTGTGAGCGGCTGCGTTTTGCACAGAAAAAATCTTGACATTTATTGGACATTTTTTGTCCCGTCTGGTTGCGCAGCTTCTCCTTGTGATGATTGGTAGACCTCTCAAATGGAAACATTGTAACCAATTGCCAATCAGTAAATCAGGAATAACATGACTGACATCTCAAACTTAAACATATCGGAGCCTGCAGTGGTGGTGTAACTTGCAAATATTACAAATAAACTGTAAGTTTAAAGTTCTGTTTGATTATTTGCATTCATTTCTGAAATGTGTTGTTTATAAGTCTAACTAGCTAGCTGTCCCGTCCTTCTTCATCTAGCAGCTTAGCTGCCTGTTGGCACGAAATGGTCATGTTTATCTGATGTTAGAGTAGACTTTTGATTCTCAAACCTATGAGGAAAGACTAACAAGAGAGCAGACCAACACTCGAGCTTTAATTTCAAAAGTCAGGGACAAAAAAAGGTCCTTTTTAGCTGTCTTGTTAGAGTGAAATAAAGTATCTGTGTTTATTGTTAGACTTAGAATAGAATGATATATGTGTGTATAAATAGTCCATAATAGAAAGCTGTGCTTCCCTTATTTTAATAACCACCAGCCATTTATGGTGTATAGACGTACATTTACGACATTTACGGAATAATTCCTGTCCATGAGAAATCTCTAAAATATGACTGTAGGGGATCTACTACTATATGAGAAACACACAAAAAGTGGGTCGCTGTTCTCAAAAGAATGTTGGTTATGAAATGTCACATAGCACCTTAGTCCTACTATATACAGAGTGAGCAATATGTACCGTACCTGTGCACTTTCTATTGGTGTCTTCTTTCTTGGAGGAGCTCATGAGCTTGCAGTTGAAGTTCTCCTCCCAGTACTCTGCAAACCACACGTTCCTCCTGTTGTTCTCCAGCGTACGGGATGTAAAGTAGGTGTCAAACCCTAAAAACACATTATAGACTCCATGATTCCATGATTGGTGGGCTGCCCGTTTTGTCCCAATGATCTTATAATTACAAATATGTATGTAAAGCAAAGGTAGAGTACATTTTAAACTTAGGTAATGTGTCCTTCGCATGCTTCAGATGAATAAGTTTAAGTATTATTAAAGCAGCATGTTTGCTTGTTCCAGCTCACTGTAAGTACACATCCTTAAACGTACTTATAAAAATACTTCGAAATTGGATATTTTACTTTAATGTGAGGATCTATGTACAATCTTAGTACTGAATCAGCCTTTTCCATGAGTCATCCATTATAAGTTATGGGGGAGTTAATTTACACCAACATTCAGTCAACACTGTTACTCGAAGTTCAACAGGAAGTTGCCTGATTCAAATTGAATGAAGATTATGACAGAAAAGAAAAAAAAAATCTCACTTTTGCATTTTTAATGATATTGCAATGTTGACATGTTAAAAAAAAATGTAAACTGATCATTAATATATAAAGTAATGTAATACAAAAGTCTTAGTAAAGATGTCCAAATAATTAATGCTTACTTTAAAAAAGGTACATTTTCAAGAGGAAAGGTCACAAGGGCTATAAATGGCACCGCGGCTTCCTCGCTCATTCCACATTTTGACCATTCTGATACTTCCTATAGCCCCTGAGGCAGTTCACTGAAGAGAATCTAAACTTTCAGATTAAAAAAAAAAAAAAAACCTGGCCATGACCAGCAGATTGCTAATCCTTATTTTGCTTCTGCTTAGGTTTGCTAAAACATTCTACTGATTGCTTCCTGTGCTTTGCGTACTTTTAAACGCATACGATTGCTTACTCATTTGCATGTCAAATAAACCCATTACCAAAAGTTTAAGCCTTCTAACTTTGTGACCGCACTTGCATGACAGATAGCGCTGCAGTATTACTCCATCATCAAGAAGCTGGATCTCGACTCTCATCCGTTGCGTCACTGTATTGTCTATCAGACCCAACCACATTTTTTGCGCACAGTGCAGAAATTGCAACGGCAGCAACCTCGGGCCCAGGTTGCCTCAGTTTTGGAAAATAAATGTGGGAGAATTCAAAGCTGATACGGATTATCAGCAACACCGCTGCAACAGCAGTGCCCAGAGCTCGTCTCCAGCTTTAGTGAAGGGGAGAAAAAGCGTCAGCCTGACCCTGTGCTACAGACTCGGAGCTGCACAATACCAGCGCCTGGCGTATCTAGTACACCCACACAACGTGCCCCTAGCAGCTTCTGTTGAAGACATCAAACATCCCTTCCCTAGCAACAGCAAGGACTGTATCACTGAGATGCCTAGGCTTCACCCACGCAGGGCAAATATTCGGTTACAAAAACAATCCAGTCATTAAGATACACTATGAGTGGCAATGTTTAGTCAGGTATTACTAGAGTCGGCTCTTGTCTTGTTAAAATGACATTTTCTCTTTTACTCCTCATTGTAGGAGTGTTCTTTGGTCAAGTATCCAAAAACAAGTGACTGCATTTGCTATATTTCATGAGAAATGGAGCAGAAGCGATGTACATTGGAAGAATGTGCACTCCTGTGCCATAATTTACTTTTGTAGGTTTGTTCATGTCAGAGGTTCGTAAACTTTTCATGACCAGGTACTGCTTTCACTGTAAAGTAAATTGCACAGACTCCATCTCTACATAATTCAAATATTAAGCTTATGATTCAAATGTGTGCAATAATATCCTGCCTATTTATTGGGGATAAAGCTTTTTATTCCCGGACAATAGAGCTATCCGGCAGCACATTAGGTCCAAAAGGTACGTGTTTTTGAGTTAGTGAAGTTTGGATTAAAACCATTCAGTTCAGGAGAACTATAAAAATTCAATAAAAACGATATCTTTAATAATGGGGGTTCAGTAATGTAACAAAAAATTATTTTAAAATCATTCAAATTGAGTTACACTCAATCCATATAGATAGACAAACAACAATCATGGACCTCTGCCTATGCTTCTACAGTAATGTTGATAAACAAACAAACAAACAAACAAATAAATAATAAGACAGACAGACAAATTATTGACCCCTGGCTATACTTCTGCTGTTAAGTAGATAGATAGATAGACAGACAGAAAAAAGAACAATGAAAAAAACAATCATGGACCCTTAGCTATGCTTTTAATGTTGATTAAACAAACAAACAAACAAACAAATAAATAGATAAAGAAATAAATAGCAATAATACATTATTAATTATTCTTCTGATGTCTAAATAAATAAATAAAAAAAATAAAACCCTGTAAGCTAATTTACTAACAGCTTCTAGAGGGCTACGTCTTTCACACGACCGAAATACACTTCCTTGTCCGTTTTGCATGTTTGCTTCAATGAATATGTAATTTGAGGCCTGAAATACACGTCAGTGCAAATAGATTAATTTAAATGTGCAATTTGATTTACCAGACCTGAAAGTCACATTGAGAATGCAGTTTGTCCCTTTGCAAATTAATGTGCCCCAAGCGCAGCATAATAATAATAATAATAATAATAATAATAATAATGGACCATTTTATTATTGTTTTCTCAAAATAATGGGAAGTATTCTGCAAAGTATGGCAAGTATAGCAGCAGTGATGTTTACAGATGACAGATACTCCTTTTTTCCATCCTTTATTGATTAAAATGATTACAGTATCTCACTTAACATTTGCGCAGGACATTTTGCAGTTTGGAAATCAAATGAAAAAAACATATATAAGAATAATCATCCATCCATCCATCCATTATCTATAGCGCTTTATCCGTCTGGGTCGCGGGGAAGCTGGAGCCAATCCCAGCATC
>JAQQZR010000016.1:5823862-5835426 GCA_030068235.1 Notoglanidium macrostoma | reverse complement strand
TGTGGGAGGAAACCGGAGCACCCGGAGGAAACCCACGCATGCACGGGGAGAACATGCAAACTCCGCACAGAAAGGCCGGGGATCGAACCCAGGACCTTCTTGTCCCAGACCCAGGACAGTGCTAACCACTGCACCACCGTGCCGCCCAGAATAATCATTATTACTAATATTACATTACATTATTACATAACTGTGGGAGATGGTTAGCAAAACGTGCCTATAGACTAAAAGAAATGTATTAATGTTACTTTGTGTGTCAGGTGAGATCATAGATTTAGACCTAAATTTAGCCATCGGCTAATGAGCCATAATCATGCTTATCCATCTGACCAAGTAATGCTGAACTCCTATTACACCTACTGATCCATCTGATTAGAGTGATGATAAGCTGTGGGAAAGCCTAACTCGCTTGTCTTTGTCAAATGAAAGGCAGCTTGATGAAATGAGCTGTGTTTAAAAAGAATGATTTTCTCAGCATTTGTCTATTTACAGGCAGAAACAAGGTTTCAGATTCTGTGGACTCATCAGATTCATTCATTCATTGTAATTATGGGATTAAACGTTTAGCTCACAGCTCAGATAGAAAAGCTCCCATGCTTAGTTACATTCAAATGTAAAAAAAAAAAATCACTCAACTTCAGAAGCTTGTAAGCCAATTAAAAGAGAAGTCGTGCACATTTTAAATAATTAAATTTCTCATCATCCAGTCAGCATTAACATGTACAGGAAAGGCATTAGCTAGCTGAGTGCAATAGACTAGCTAGTCATTTTGATGTTTAGTAGTCATTGCCTGTTGTGTTAAATATATCTTCTACAGGCTAAAACAGCTCAGGATAACGTGTACGAGTATGTAGCTAAATCATGCATGAGAAACATGATCTAGCTAGCTAACCACTTAGTCTAGCAAGCTACTCAAGAAACCTCAACAGCATCTGACTAAGTTAGCATAGTTAGCTAGCCTGCTAGCATTTCCTTTTTTACATACTGAGGTGGTGTTCACTTCAGCATTGCTCATTTGGTTTAGTTCTGTCAAATGTCAGCATGTAAAAAGTCATTTGTAAAACTACGCAAGTAATTTTTTGCCAGATTTATCTCTACTTTAACTTATGTTCAAGTGAATTATTACCTCACTAGCAGAACTTTTAGGAAAGTCGGTGTGTTTTGTACTTTTTCCTCACCACCAGTTCTGAGTGTCACTTTCTGTTGAAAGTCACATTTTTTTTTTTTTCGCAGAAATGACTGTTGTTATTTTGTGGATGTTTACAGTCACTGCTGCAGCTGTTCCACCATTTGTGGAGCTCAGCAATTAACGGGCGAGTCTATATTTGCTCCTGTATTGCAGCCAAAAGTTGTCCTTGCCACTCAGCAATGACACTGACTTATAAATATTAACACTGTATCTAAAATAGGATCCTGACCCCATTCTAGATTAGTGGAAATGCATGAGGGAGCAGGGTTTAGCCACATAGGCCTGGTTTAAAAAAAGTGCTAGAAATGGCATATGAAAAGGATCCATCACTGTACGCTTTCCCATTCATAATTTAGCCGCTTAATGTAGTTCCCTGACTTTGAGATGTAGTTGATGTTCCTTCCCCCCTATTGGATGGCCCTTGAGTCAAGTAGCTCCTAGCTAATGACAGGCTCTATCATAAAATCTCTTATAAATGAAATTGTTGGCTGTCAGAATAAAAGCTCCTTGGGAAGTAGAGTCCCCTAAATGTTTGAAGCGACAACCTGACTTGTGATTTACATTCATCTGAACCTGTCAACAGAGCTGCTGTCATGCCCATGTGCCTTCATACTCCAGGAACTCCAATATCAAATCTTACCATTCGTTAAAAACCTCAGTGACACGGCCTGGTCCTGTCAATCCGGTTCACTCTACTCTGTTAATTCAACAAATCTTTTCAGGTTTACTGCACTTATGAGGCCCTGGAAAGCACTTGTTATAAAATAAAATCCCAAGAGCAGTGTAACAGTCAGTTAAATCGTAGGTCATGCGTTGATCTACCATATAATATAACCCACTTCCCATACACAGGGTGTCTCCATCCAGCCATTATCTATACCGCTTCATCCGTCTGGGTCGGAAGCTGGAGCCAATCTCAGCAGACTTTTCGGGCGAGAGGCGGGGTACACCCTGGGCAGGTCGCCAGTCCACCACAGGGCCAACACAGACAAACAGCCACACACGCTCGCATTCACACCTATGGGCAATTTAGAGTAGCCAGTTGACCTAGCATGTCTTTGGACTGTGGGAGGAAACCCACGCATGCACAGTGAGAACATGCAAACTCCACACGGAAAGGCACCCTGGGTGATCCGGAGCTCGAACCCAGGACCTTCTTGCTGTGAGGCAACAGTGCTAACCACCGCACCACAGCACCACTGACGACCACAGCATGATGGTTACCTGGTGTTTTTTACTGTATACTTCGAACAGGCAGACTAAATTTGACTAAGACCCAATCTTCTGTAAGCAGCTCATATTTAACTACCAGTGAGTGTAAAAATAATGTCATTTTCTTAACAAATGAAGACATTTGAAGTACACACAGGCTTACACCTGTCCTAATCTAGATGCACACCAGTGTTTGTCAGTTCAGCATTATTCAGATACAGATGAATTCCTTTCTATTGAAAACCCATACACAGCAGATGGTTCGGGGTTCATCTGTGGTTTAGGAAAATAATGCAGAGTTATGCCTATAGCAAGTGTATTGTCAGCCAAAAGTAGTTCAGCTGAATCTGGGTTGAAAATAGACCAAATCTATCCAACCATATCCATTTTTTAATATTGGCCTGGAAGCTTGGAAGTAGACGGAGAGTCCATATCATGCCTGAGGTACCGTCTCATTAAGCTTCTTCTGGCAGCCGGATGTGTTCATCAACAGCATTCCATGGTGTTTTGTGGTCCAGATGAAAGTCTGCTTATGGCCCAGTGCAGGAAATGTAGATGTTAATGTGGTTCTTAAAACATACGGAAAAACCTTTAGGATGTGCACCTGCATGGTATCAGGATTCAGTGGTTAAGACTATAATAATGACCAAAAGGTTATGAGCTCAAATCTCACGATTGCCAGAAAATCAGTGGGGAGTTCTTGCGCAAGACTTAATGCTGGGTTTGAACTGTATTCTTCCTCCAGTCATTTTAATTCAAACCAAACTGAGATGGGTTTCCCAAAAGCATCACATGAACGATGATGATTAAATGGTCAAGACTGAGCATCGCAGTGAACTCTTTTTCTCTCTCCCTCTCTCACAAATGCTTTGCTTAGGAGTGGGATACCCAAAGCAACCTCACACAAAATTTGTGCAACTGTTTCATTGTATTTCAGGTAAATGATGTTTGAAAGACTATAACACTAAACCTGCTCCTAACAATCACAATCCCACGCTTTATGAGTCCAATTTACATGAAAATCTTCAGCTTGTGTTAAATCAAACTGCAATAGCAGTTTACACTTTAAAACAAAAATCCAGTGAATTGCTTCGATTCACCATCCGGCTAGTACACCAGTCAACACACGAAACCTTATGTGACAAAGTCTGGGCTTAATAACACTTTAATAACAATGACGCACCAGATTTTTAAAGAATAGCAACAAGCCATGCGATGCCATGACGTGATAGCCTGCACTAGGTGAAATGAGCCTCACAGCCTTAGGGGGAAAAGGCAAAGCAAAGCAAACAGGCCATGAAAATGACCAGCACTCATGTGCATAGACATCACTCTGGATGTCCGTCTCCACCGACGCACTCATCGCTAAATCTTGCGAAGCGAGCTTGTAACAGATGGAAACGGGAACATCACACCTTTAGCTAGATCATGCTGAAGCAGTCATCAGAGCAGCGCTGACTGGGAAACACATGATGATTAATAACAGCGGGCAAGCTGCTTGTGCAATTTCACCAAGGAATCCTTTAAAAACAAATAAGGCATTTCTCAGGAGAACACATCAAAACTGGAGATGGTCATTTCAGGCATGTCAAGGACAGTAAAATATGTTGATTAATGTTACTCTGACGAGGGGGAGAAGCATTTCAAGGCGAATGGCCTTCCGGGGTAATTTATTGCTGTCATTAAAATATTTCTCTCACTCTCCTAACTCAAATATTATGTACTACACACAACTCTACCTGTTCTTATTCATAGAACCGACCTCAGAACTCGTATAAAATTTGAAATATAGCTTCTTTTTTTTTTGCTGATCTGGTTTGATTTTTCTTCAAGATATATTTTTTTAGATGTATAACTAAGCAATTAATTACAGCAGGAATGTAGCTAGAGGTGAGCTTATGGCACTAAGTGAGAAAGAATGGAAGAAAATGAATAACACCTAGGAAATTTAACACAAAGCAAAATGTTTTAGGAGATGAATTATTAAAGCGTTGGCCAATTAATTATTTATTTTCAGCAAAAAATATAACTCACTGAACTTTTGTAAGAGCAAAAACTACGTAGCTTAGGGGCGTCGCAATGCAGTAGTTTGGATTAAACTTAAGATATGAAGTACCGCATTGGTCTATAGCACGCTATATAATTATCGATACTATAGCATCCAGCGCCAAAGCAATTGAGCATTCACGTCGTCTCTATCTAAAGACAGTGATTTGACACTGCATTGAGTCCAAATTTTGATACCTTCCCTATTGCATTTCTCATTATTTGGATGCTAAATGTTGCTAGAAAATGGTGCATGAGGAAAAAAAAAAGTTTTGCTCTTTTGTTTTGAGCAGCGAACAGCATGTGTTTCTATAAATCACTGTTCATATGCACAAATTTGTGCAATAACAATTGTGCAATCCAGAGCTCTCGCTGTCAAAAAGCCATCTATGACAACACACAATAAGCAGCAAAACAAACAGACCCAGCTGGAGGCTCTGAGGAATACCGAGTCCCTGCTGCTCCTATAATGTCCAGATTAAAACTGATGACTGAAAGGATACATTATAAAGCTGAAAAGATTCACTTTGTGCTTCAATATGAAGCAATTATGAGCCTGGACATCTATGTCGAATCCCCAATGATGCCAATAAATCATCAAACATCAGTAGGTGTGAAGTTGATCTTGTCTCTATTTATTTATTTATTTGAGGGGGTGAAACAGAGCTCTGCATCATGACTTTCACAGGGGTTTAACTTCCCCATTCCTCTGTGAGAATGAAACGTTTCCATTCCCGTCGAGGCTCTGTAGCTACACCTGCGCCTTGTCTGGCTGAAGCAGAGAGCACTGAGGTAAAAGTATTAGTCCATTACTCCGACCATTTTTACTGAGTAATAGATTTCACATTGTAAGCATCACTCTTCATCAGGAACTGGCATGAAATATGTTTCAGTTGACTCTGATACAGTTATACACTAAAACAATATTGTGTAATTAGTTTTTGTTTGTCTGTTTTTTTCTTTCTCAGAATTTCGGCCATGCACGTCGAGTTAAATTCACGTCTCAGTCTTGGCAAGTGTGAGAGAGTTGAGCAAAACCGGTTCATCAGTTTTGAGCAAGCCAGCTTTCCCCTTCGGATTCAATGCCGCAAAAAGTCTGAGTACATGTCTAAATGTGTTTTTATGGCGAATGAAAATCAATGACGTGCCTCTAGCTTACTCTTTACCTCCAAATGGAGCATATTCATTGAAAACCTGGTATAATATACAGCCTAAATATAGCTCAGCCATTTTATCAGAAATGTAATATGTTACATTAGCTAGTTAATTTATTGAATTATTGTCTAATTAAGGTGTTTGACCAAATGACCTTTAATTTAAATAAGTCACACAGCCTTAAGTGGTTTGAGAGATCAAATTAAGAGTCATTAGACGTAGAAAATCTTGAAAATGTTGCCCTTCATAGAGCTGTATAAAGAGATTTAAGGAGTGTTCGGGATGCGACACAAAACACCACCAGAGAGTGGAAGAAAAAAAAAAAAACTGCTAACAATCCAATATAATGTTTCACTAATAAGATCTTAAGAAAAAAAAACAACAACTATCTGGCTATTTATATTGTTTTGTGACTAACTTAGGTGGGAATTTTCCATAATACAACCCAGGTGATGTAACATGATGAGCATCGTGATTAGTTCTCATGCTCCAGAATCCCTTCCCGACTCCGTGACTGTTTGTCAGCTCGGCTCACTCGGCTCTTCCAGAGAAAGCTATGCGTTCTGACAGGCTGCCAGCCAGACTTCAGCATGAGTTAGCTAACTGGGGAATGAACAGCTATTGTAGTGCTACACCACTTCACTTAACACCATGCCTCTTAGCACTGTAATGGAGCAGGCATCAAAAGAGCTGCTAAAAATAGGTCCGGGGAGTGTTAAGAATTTATAGCTAACATGCAAAGCCTGGATTCCTGCGCTTGAACCATTCGAACAATATGTTGTTATGACTATGATGTTTCACTATGATAATATGATATAATATTAGAAGAAATAGAATCTTGTTTGCTTTCATGCCAAAACGTAGGACAAAACCATTACCTTTGCATCACACAGAGAGCCTGTGAAAGGGGAATGCAGACACTTTCAACGAGATGAGGTCATTTCCTCCACTTTGTTTGCTCACTCTTTTGGAATACTCAGACTATGCGTCAACGCACAAGCTGTTGCGTATTCTCTTCAGCAAAGGATAATGTGCTTCTCATTGGTTTGACGAAGCCCTCCAGATGCGGAAGAGCAGGAAGCAAGTAAATGAGCTTATGAGATGGGGTGCGAGTTGACATAAGGTCACGAGGTCAGATGTATTCATTTGCAATCTGGTTTTGAGAGGGGGTGCCTAAGTAAACATCCATTTGGTAAATCCCACTTTATCTTTAACTGCTTTATCTTGATCAGGCTCACTGTGGATCCAGAGCCTATCTCAGGAACACTGTGCGTGAGCTTGGAGATTGGACATTAGTCCAGCACAGACCACCATGAACGTACATTCACAAATAGGGGCAATTTTGCATAGCCAGTCCACTTCCTGAATGATTTTGTGACATGGGAGGAAACTCGAGGACTCTGAGGGAACCCACCTGGATCCACTTGGGAAGAACATACAAAAAACTTACTGCTACTCCTCACAGTATATAACTTGAGCCCTAGATCGAACCAGGGACCCTGGAGCTGGAGCTTGCTACCCACCTCACCATCAATTGTACAAGCAATTAATGCAGACATTTGTACGTGTGCACCATTGGTAATTAATGGCCCTAATTAATGGCCTGAAAGGTGCTGCTTTGATTTAAAAGAATGAACGGATTATCCGTTAGAGAAAATACACTAGTCTATCCCAAATATCAGATTTGTCCAACCTGTCAGTGTTATACCCCTAAAGTAAAACATGTTTATCACTTTGCACTATCATGGTGTGGCTCCAGGTGACACTTTTCTAGATGCTATTTGACCGAATCTTATGCGAATAATGTTATTGTTTGTTCTCAAACATCTATTTCACTGGGCAGGCTCCAGCCTTATATGTAACATTTTCTTTTTTCACTCTTCCTCAACACACTCTATCAGTATTGAGAAAGCCATGGCTGGAAAAAGTCCACGGTAGTGCACTTATCAGGACATGGAAAGCAGGCACAAGGCACAAGCAGGGAGATGTTATCACTATAAAAAGTACCATGATATATCACAAGACATAAAGTAGTACTGGAAAAAGGGTCAGTCACAGCAAGGGGTCTATAGCTTTTATCCAGGGCTGGTTTGTTGGCTTGCAATACAGGCTCAACTCATTCAGACTACAGCGTATGTCTGAGAGCAAAATAGTTGATATGGATTTCAAGGAAAGATTGAAAAACCTACAAGTTCAATGCGATTTTTATCAATAACTGCCATTTAACAAGCAAGCAACGGTCTCCAGCCCAGTCTGTGCAGGAGGTTTTTGCCGACAATTTAATTGACTTTAAATGACTGGCTTCGGTACATCACATACAATATCAGGTGGCTTTTCTCTCTTCACAGAAACCATCTCTTAGTTGCAACTTATTTAACCCTCTCTTTTCCATAGCATCATTTCCATAAACCATTAAAAAGTATCTTCAGCTTAACTACAGGATCACAACAAAACATCAGTAAGCGCAGATTATTTATTAACCTGGCACTGATTTAATTCTGGTGAAAATGTCAGGCTGTGAGATTCTTTGGGCCAGACATGTCAAGTTAAAGTTCAGGTCTCAGTCCTGGCAAGTGTGAGAAAGTTGAGCAAACCAGTTCATCAGTTTTGAGCAAGCCAGCGTTCCCTTCGGATTCAATGCTGCACTGGGGATTGGCACTGTCCCGTTCCACTCTGAAATGTGACACAGATTTGTGACCACCAGGGAAATAATATGCCATTCCTAGCTCTGTCTAGTATGACCAAGTGTTCTGATGGAGGCAGGAGAGCCACATCCCCGAGGAACCATCAAGTTTGTATGGAATAAGGCTTGTGCTATATAATAATTTAATCGCCTCTACTTAATATTACACTGCCACAATGTCCAGTTACATTTACGTGGATTATATTACGTTACAATTTAAATCATACCCTAGTACAGACATCTACTACCCGGTTGTGCTCTTGCGTTTGCCTTTGCCCAGCAAGCAGTTCCTGACTAAACAGTGTATTTAAGCTATCTGTCCTAGATTACGAAATCCGGATGAATAAATCCAGATTGCTCTTTATTGTAAATCAGAAAGCATGTGAAAAAAACAATATCACACAAAATCTGTCTGTTTTCTCAAACCAGCCATATTAAAACCTAGCTATCCTCTGTCATATTGGTGTTTGAATAGCAAATTCAGATTTTTAAGTATGTCAGCGTTGAGCAACTGAGCGTACACCATACAGTCTGAATTTGTACACATTGATCAGGATGTACAAAACCTCCGCATGGCCGTTACAAACACAGCAAGATGATTTCATTAACCTTTGACTCAAATATCTCTGCATTACAAGCTTGGGTTTTATTTCAGAAGGTACAGTGCTTTTCAGAAACACAGGTTTTTCCTTCACAGCTCAGGTTTGCTATAACTTGGTTTTTTAAATGTCGCAGCAGAAGTAATGTATCAAATTGTACAGTTCTTATGGGATTTGGAAGCATCTATGGCAGTAGAACATAACAGAATAATCATACCAGCTATAGTGGCTCGTTTCGGTAGGATGGTGATGGCTCCCACTGCTGCGTCCTCCAGGCCGTGAATCGGGCTGTTCTTCGCCCCCCAGCTGTCAGACCCAATCCACAAGAAGTGCCCCACTTGGTCAGCCCTTTTACTGGCATTAAGAATCTCCCTGCAAGAATATCCACACAGTCAGTAGAATGGTGTAGAGGCCACCTATGGGTATTTGGAGCATCAGTTAACATAAAGAATACTGTTCTCCAAAAAGCACGGGATACATTCAGGTCTCGATGCTGACATGCATAATTCACAACGCGATTCTCAACTTTTGTAGTTTGCAAACTAGCTTGACATTTTGTCTGTTTACACGACTCAGAGTTTGGTCTGAGACTACACATTCAGTCAGACTATTCCATTTCTCTGTAAGAAGGTTGCTAGTAAACAATGGCTTACCGAATGTCTTCATCATAAGCAAACATAATCACTGCTCGTGCCTGACGGGTATCAAGAAGCATCCGGATAATCTTGTCGAAATCAGCTTGTTTGCGGTCATGTGGAATTTTCAGGGACTGTGCGATGCATATTCCACCTAGACAGAGAAGAAAGGTCTATTTAATGAGGCATTTAAGCCCTGGAATTTGAATACTGTTCTTAGTAAATTTTGCATCATTATCAATGATTATACAAGTCTCGCAGGTACACAGAGTAAGATTAAGGTGACATGACAGCTGCTTCATTATGAAAGCAAAGAACTGAATAAGTGCATATGGCTCTGATGCTTGAACTTATCTTTTACTTCAGTATCATGGAGTATAGTATACAATAAGTGGCAAATATTTGGTTTACTACACAGCCATGTGACAGGAGACGGTAGAGTTCAGTTGCGTACTCTTCATTGTGAATATTTTTACAGTTTCCGTGAATCATCTTTGGTTGTCTGGTGATAGCACAGGAACCATGTGACAGATAAACACTAATGTAGACAAGAACCATCTTTGCCCTTTGATTTGGAAACCTGGGGGTCAGTATAAATTCAATTATCATTCATTAACTTTTATACATAAAAGGATCTCTTTTATTGGAAACAAAGATGAATAGGCTAACATCTGAGGTTGTAATAGCATCTGGGTTAAAACTGCATTAGCTACACTGTTCAGTTAGTTGCACCGTAAAGAATAAAAATACATTTTTAATTCAATCAATTTTAACATTTTTTTAAATAATAATAATAATAATAATAATAATAATAATATAAAACAGAACTTTTATTTTTTCGACTTTACATATCGATTAGCATAAAATGCTGATCTTAATAAGACAATATATTAGCTTAGTAGCATTAGCTATACTAGCAAGCTACACAGAGCTGGGCTAAATGCACTGTTTTTTCTAGTTAGCTGAGGTTTACCTATAGAGCAGAAGATATTAATAAACATTGCAAGAAAGTTTGCAAAAAAGCTAATGTTAGACCTTATAATTATAAACCATTAGCCAAATTCACAATCAGGCTAGTTGATATTGGGTAGCATATTATACTGGTTACATCTAAATTAGGGGAAGTGGTGCATATTCAGTAACTTCTGGCATCAGAAGAGGTTTCTGCTATTTTCTTGTCTTCATTGTGTTTCATCCGGTGGCTTGCAGAATCGATGGAATCAACAGTCACCACAAGTTTCCTTCTATCAGGGGATAATAAACAGGACTGCGTTTGATTCTCAGCCTTTGAGCTGGACTGTTAATGTTAAACACTATGCTTAATCACCGCTGCACTTTGATTGTCATTGATTCTGAATCGTCCAGCTGTTTTATATGACTCCGAGCACTGGTATCTGGCACACGAAGATTTTATCACCTGTCGCAGGAGTAGCACTTTTTTACAAGCACGGACTCAGAAAAGTGGAAATGCAATAAAGCAAAACGCATAAAAATAAGTCGTCATTAAAGTTTGGCCTGGCTTCTGCAGCATCTTGGCTGCTTGGTGGAGTTTGGCAGGACTCCTACACACTCTTCCCAGCTAAAGACTTCATTTAACACTCTCACGTTCCCATCACTCCAAATATTCATGGAGGAACTTCCTTCAGCTCCAGTCATTATATGTAATGGAAAGAGATCCCATGCTTATAGGTCATCTTCTTTTTTCTTTTCCGTTTGAATGCAGGTGGATGTCAATCCATGCCTTTGTAAACCAAATACAACAAAGCTGCTACAGCGGAAATATAGGGGAGCTTATGGAACGTCAAAATGAAGAAGACTGATGTTGAACTAACGGAAATGATTTAATAACTGCTCTATAGGAAGCTTTAGGTTTTACTGGAAAGGAAGCACAGAGGTGGAAGCACAGATCCGATAGTGTGGTGTTAGACTTGTGAGAGACACAAGCTTAATAAAATTGAGGAATGTGTGAAGGACATTAGACAATGGATGCTTAATAACTTCCTTCTACTTAATTCTGATAAAACAGAAGTACTAGTACTAGGACC
>JAQQZR010000016.1:5783597-5810851 GCA_030068235.1 Notoglanidium macrostoma | reverse complement strand
ATAGATAGATAGATAGATAGATAGATAGATAGATAGATAGATAGATAGATAGATAGATAGATAGATAGATAGAGTAAGGGTGACCTGTATTTGAGCAGTTGAATCTACATACGAAGTTTGGCAGTTTCGTTACTCCACCTTAAAAGAAGTAGGAGTAGAAAAAACAAATGCTAAAGCTGTGCCATTTTTATATAAGGTACGAGAGCCTAATGACATTTACCAACTTCAGTGGCCCTAGCTTTTAATCTCTTGGAGCAGTTAGGCCTCAAATAATGAATTGAAGACAATGGGAGGAAAAGCGAGGGATGAAAATAACCAAAACAGGGGCAGTAGAGGCATGAAAAGATGTGGAGTGCTTTGTAGCATTGCTAAGTACATGCCTAGTGGCTTAGGAGGTATTATTTGAAAAATTAACCGACTATATGGGACCAGTTTTCTTTCAGACCTGGAGGAAAAAGAATAGGCGAAGAAAAAAGCCTAGGGATAAAAAATATGGTTCTATGCTTTGCAAGCACTATAACTAGCAGAAAATGTCAAAATTTGCCCATGTGAAGGATTTTCCCAGGCTGTCAGACACATACATGTCATGCCTGTCCATCACATAGCTCACATTCTTTATTGTTTCGATCACAAAAAAAAGGTAGCAAACTAAGCAGATGTCAAACTCAACTGCCCCGAATACACAACCAACACTACTTATACCCAGTTACCCATTATCATTGCTATTGTTTCATTCCACACAGTCTATAATGCAGAAAATAAACATGCCTTTGCTTTGGTCGTTTGCTACATTATACTAATGATACCTGCTATCTATTTTTCAAGGGAGCGAATGAGAACACCAGCAGCAACGGTATGACTCACAGGTTCCTTCTTGCAAAATGTCACATAATAAATAATCTGTTTCACGTCCTGGGACCATTCATTTATTTGTGACAAATACTAGACCGTCGGTCTTTGGATTATAGAGCCACTCATTCCCCAGCCTGGCTGTGCCGTTAAATCCCTTCTACGACTGATGTCAGGTTTTTTTCTTTCCTTTTTCTTTTTTTCTTTTTTTTTTTTTATGACAACAGCACACTGACCTTGGCACAGAGCATCTGAGTCACAGGTCCCAAGGAAAGAGAGAAAAATTAAAAGGATGAAGGGGGAGGAACAGTGGGAGGGGTGGTGTTGGTCTGTTTCCAGCAGATGAACATCAGGGCCAAATGGCAAAAGCAGTGCGAATAACGGCCAGACACTGGTCAATGCCAAGGCTTTCCATGAATAGTGTCCTCGATTGCAGATGATGAAGGAGATTCACATGCAGGGAGGAGAAAGCCGATACACAATTATACACAGTCCTTGGAAAAGGACAACTGGCCTCAATACTAAATCGTTCCACGGGGTTGTTCAATATTGTGAGTTTTATTGAAATTGAGTAATTATTTTCCTGTCAGAAGTAATGGAATAAAAGGAAATACTGCATAATTTTATCATTAACAAGTTGATAGTACATTACAAAAAACAGTAACTCGATAAATTCCATATGTCTGGATGTTTGGACATTTGCAGAGGCATTGCTTGTCCGCCTGTCAGTCTTATTATAGAAGCTGTGGCTTCTCTGACTGTCACTCTTAATGAAGGAGGCGTAGCCTTGATGTCTCTCAGTGCCAGCAAAGACAAACGGACAGCTGTGGCCTATCTGTTTGTCAGTTCTGGAAAAAGAGGTGTGTTTTTTTTGTGCTTGTCAATCCCGACAAAAGAGGCGCGGCTTCTGTTCCTGTCTGAAGAAGGCGTGGCCTCTGTGCCTGGCAGTCTGTGTGAGAAAGCTGTCTACTCCTGAAACCTGTTTCCACAATAATAAAGCACGCTGCATCACATTTTTATATCACAGCACTGTTGAATTCTCGATTCTGAGTGGTCAGAAGCTGTTGATTAATTTCCTCTAACACTAGCTCTGATAGTATCACCAAATTCTATATTATTTTGTATTACTTAAAAGAAAAAAAATACATGTAATCATTGATATGGTGACGTTTTCTGGATGGAGACGTTCATTTTCATTTTTGGAAGGATTCTCCAGTGTTAGCACTTTGTAACAGTCAGAGTTAAAGCTGTTCTTTGAAGTGTTCCCCCATGGGCAAATCGTCAGGACTAAGAGCTTTGTGTTTTTTGGTTGCTTGGCAACACGTTGCAACTTCTAGAGAAAGCGTTTATAGCAGTTAGAATGAACTAACCAACATTTTGAGGATCTTTCAGGAGATTACATCTATTGTTAATGTACAGTTGGTGTGCTGTAAGAGTAATAAAACATTTCAGTGTGGCAACAATAGTTCCCTGTTACGTTGCGTTCGTGACGTTTTATTCTTTATATATTGAACAGCATCGCATCAGCTCACAGCAACATTTTACATCTGAATCATAATTGTAACTCTTGCATTGGATTGCTGAGATTATCAGCATGCACGCTGTATCAAAGAAGGACGGAAAATGCTGCTCTGTCAGGTCCCAGAACACACCATGGTTTATGATTATGGTGGCAAGGACAACACCACCCAACCCTCCCATTCAAGGCCACGTTCACAGACATTAGATTACTGATAACACACACCTGGATGTTGCTAAGTATCTGCGCTGCTCAGTGTATTTGCATGTGACATACCATGCCTCTGTATCAGTGTTCTCAGCCACGGTTTTTGATCTGGTCTATTTTCCTGGTTTTGTGACTTTGCCTTTGCCTCTGAATTCCTGTTTGTGAATCGCCTGACCTACTGCCTGTCCTTGACCAAGCATAAGCCAAGCACTATATTTCTTGGATTTACTTGTTGTTTGCCAACTTTAATGAAAGCATTACCTGCAACTTCTGTCGTCTTTGCGGCCCGACAAGCTCATGTTATGATATTGCTCAGTACTGTTTCTGAAGATAGTCCAACTAAAAAAAAAAAAGGAAAAAGAAAAGCTAACTGCAGCAGGATGCAGAAATGTCTCATTCTTTTTGCCAATTTGGATAATAATTGGTAATTTTGCACATCAATCATCAAACTAATAGGGAGTGGCACAAAACTGGGTGTTTTGGGATCTCTCATATTCGATGGTCACACTCAGCTGGGCTTTGCACATCCCCAAATCACCAGAGATGATTTATTTGATTTACATTTTTGACAAACCTGGTTGTTTTCTCAGGATCACCCAAGCGTGCACACAGCTAACTTAAGTAAAAACTGTCTCCTCTTATTATGTCTTGCGCCAGAGGGGAGAAAATAATGTGTTGAAACGACACCAACAATGAGCCTTCAAATGCTGCAGGTTAATTCTGCAATTACGCACTCTGTCGAGCGCTCTGGCCACGTCCTGATGGAATGATTATCAGTTTCAGGCATTCTGAGGGTTTGGAGCCAGAGGAGGCGTGGGGAGAACTGCGGGCTGATCTCAGGAAGGCACTGCGGGGGGAGTGACACAAATCGCTAGCTACGTCAGTTCTCTGAGCCTTAACATCGCAATCAGATCCGTGCTGCTTTCATCTGGAACAGCGTGCGTCGGGGGGAAAAAAGGCAAGGATGAATGTAGCAAGTCTGCACGACGGGCTAATGAATAGATGAGGCTACAGATCTCCTTTCGTCTCTTGCTTGAAGAAACACATTCGCGAGCACAATGACACCGCTAATTAGCCGACTGTATCTGTTCATACGAAGCAGGTTCCGGCACATTTGGCGCAACACCAGGTTATTTCAGCTAAATAAAATAAGCATAGGGCCAACAATGAAAACGCAAAGTGAATGAAATTGTGTTTTTGAGGACGACTTAAAATGGATAAACACACTGCAGATGGATAGATATAGGAAAAGGACTATTTAAGCCTCAGGAGAAACAAAGAAGACTGTTGTGAGGAATGAAAACACGAGTTATGGACTAAAGATTCTTAGAGAGCTGTTGCAGATGGCAGTTTCATTTTTGTTGTATTTATTTCAGGAAATTCGGTGAGGATATGAGTGACCATCAACATAGCAAATTTTCTGGAGGCATATTATTTTAAATCACTATAGAAAGCACTTAAGCAATTTGGTATAACTTGTGCAAAGAGAATCACCATGAATTGCCATTATTTAATCACTACATTTGTGAAAACCTGTTTAACACTGCATTCACATGTTTAATTTTAAAAATGTATTTGAAACGTTATTTCAACCTAGTCTTTTGTGCATTTTGCGTATCGGACGATCCTTTCCAGAGAAATTTAATATACTATCACAGACAGTAGATGGTATACCTTACATTACGCATACAGCAGACACGTTATCATTATCTTTTTTTATCATCTTTCCAGCTTCACTGCATTCATTTAAAACAGACTCAATACTGTATTAGAATTCAATAGGACTCATTTCTGACTGTATGCAGACGCCGTCCAATAAAGTGTGATCTAAGCTCGTTACAGATCCTCAGCTTATTTAGAAAAGACTGAATTCACAGCTGAAGAATAAGCCTATATTGGATTAACAGGCTAACTGGTTTCTCTAGACTTATTATATCTATCATTACTACAGACTATGAAGAAGATGCTAGCGTTCCTCTCAGACCGTGGATGCCAGTCAGACAGATTAGGATGCAAATCTGGAACAACAGTATGGTTTCACGGTAACATATTTGCAAAACAAAAACTCTTATGAACGCCTGCAAATGATTAATGTTTATGTGCCGGGGAACTGGTGGTATATTTCGGAAGCCTCTGAGACAAGTCACCATTTGGAGGTGCATTCTATTTCCCATAGTTGAATTCTTGAATCTCATTGGTGAGGTGTTGAATAATTTTCTATAACAGTAGCTCTGAGAGTAGTCCCGGCTATAATTCAAATCACACCATTTTATTAATGTATATATACATTTCTAGTGGCAGCTTATTCATAGGGACTCAGGGAGTTTTCACATCATTTCAGTGTGTCTAAAGGTTCATATGGTGAGGAAAAATTTTATTTAACTTTTATGAAAGGAGTCTCCCGTGTCAGAACTTTATAACAGTAAGTTTTCAATCTTGGGATATTCGTTTGAATGGAATCGGGTGTGTTTTGTGGTTTCTTGATGACATGACAAACTTTGACATGTTCTGTAATGCGAATTGTAATTCTTGGCAAGCTGCTGTTGAATAAGAAGAATACAACACTGCAGGGCATGCTGTGATACAAAAACAATTAACTTTGGGGTGGTAGGAGTTAACCCACTTTGTGTCATTTATTATAACAGCATGACTCGTTGTGATTTGTTTCCTTACATGAAGTTAATCTGATAAGGTCAGGCTTGCTGGTGTAGCAAGTGAAGTGATAACTAGGGAAGAAACCCGGACTGTATTCTGAACTTGACTGAATGTACTGATCTCATGTACAGAAAAGGTCAAAGCAGGCTCTTTCTTTAGGGGTTATATGCCTTTGTACGAAGTACAGAATGGCATCTCTAATCGAACTATCTAAGAATTTCTTTTTAATTGTGAATTAGATCACATTGAGGCCAACAAAACCTAAAGTGTCTGCTACAGAGCCTCAATGGCCCATTAGGCCTTGCATGCGTACTTCTTTCTATGCTGCCTATTTTCCTTACTCTTCCTCTAATAAGCATTTGCATGCCCAGTAATCAATGTTGGCACCCATTCTTTCATCACTGGTCTCATTATATCTCATTACCCATCGTATACAGTATAAACTGCTATGTGACGGTGTAGTCAGTGCAGTTTGTATGTATTGTCCTGTTCTTCTAGCCCTAGTGTGCCTAGTGTCTTTGGTTTCCTACTTAACCTAGTCATGCTCATTTATATTTCTTTTGGCAGATGGTTTAATGCTAAGTGACTTTCAGTCCAAGCAAAGAGCTGAGCAGCTGACGGTTAAGGACATTACCCAGGGCTGGGTTTCTGGCAGGCTTGATATTTGAACTCCAACTGCCCGTATTAGCTACTGTTTTTTTCCCCCCTAGACTGTCTGTCTAATACATAGGAAATGCCTTGCGCTAAATCTTATTTTCAATGATTTGACCTCTCCTATACATACACCGACCATGAATCCTATATCATAAAAAGGCTTTCTGATGCATGTTCTACTGCCTCAGGCTCACATTTGTTATAATATCAGGCAGATTCAAAGAAAATGCATATCAGGAGAGCCCTGTGATAAAAATACAATATTACCACAGGGCAAAGAGATGCAATGGCTTGATCCAACCATTGGGTCTGATAGGAAATATTCAGTTGACCTCAATTTGCATTGCCAGCATACAAAGTGCCTCCAAGAGTGAAAGAAATGTTAACTTGCCAGCACACTATCCCTCCATGCCAACAGAGGGCAATATCTTGCTCTAGCTGTTTCTTGGTCTGTTTTGCACTTCCGACTCATGGACTATAATTGCACACCACACCCCTAAGTCTATGCCAAGTTTTGCCTCTTTGTCTAGTGTAAATTCTGTGCCTTGTTATCTTGATGATAAAGATATCAGACATAAAAAATTCTGGTAGTCCATTTTTTTTAAACAACACCCCAACACAGCACAAGTTGGAGGGCAGCATAAGTTTGCACAAAATTCAAGGTACATGGTATTGACAATAGCGACACCCAAACAAAAGTTTACTTAGTTTAGTTAAGCTTCAAAATGTTTCACATCGATTAATGATGTGAATAGAAGGTAGGAGTTTTCTTTAAATGCTGGTGTTTTGTTAGAGAAACCATCATCATCATCATCATCATCATCATATACTGTACATAACCTGACACAGAGAACATGGTATCACACATGCTATTATAGAATTTGGCCAAGATTTCACCATATGATCATATGACATCTCAACTAATACTTTTTTAGTTAGAAAAATAACTTTTTTTTAGTAATTTTTTTATTTATTTTTTTTTTTTTTTTAGTGGTTTTTTTTTTTTTTTTTTTTTTTTACTTTTTCTAAATGTGCTTTATATTGCTATATTTAAAATAGCTAATGTTATGCAAGTTAATGTATTCTGTAGCTAAGATCCCTACCAAATTAGCCAACATTAGGCTAACTATAGCTTGTGTAATCAAAACTAGTAACCAAGTTCCCTATCAAGATAGCTAACATTAGGCAATTATGTTGTGTCATTAAAACCAGTAGCAATGTTTGCTAGCAAGCATTCTAATATTACATCTACTATAGCCTGTGAATTAAATCCACTAGCCATGTTTGATACTAGATTAGATAAGTTAGGTCAGTGAATCAAAGATGAATGTTATGAAAGCCAATAACCAGGTTAGCAAGCAAGTTTGGTAACAGTTGTGCTGTCATTTGAATAAATAATTCAGAAACTAAATTTGCTAGCTAACTAGCTAAAAAAGGTGAACTAATTGCTTGAAGTAAATATCAGTAGCCAAGTTTGGTAGCACACTAGATAAGTTAGGTGAATGAATTGAGGGCTAATGTTCATGATATCCTGTACTAAAGTTAGTAAGGACGCTAATATATAATTGTGTTATTATTTAAGCAATTAATACAGGAGCCAGGTCTGCTAGCTAATACTAGCTAAAGTGAGAAGAGCTAATTTATTGTACAAACTACCACAATATATTACGTAAAGGCATTCATTGTGAACTTAACACTTGTATCAATGTTCCCTAGCACGCTGGTTAACATTAGGTAAAATATTTTGCTGGATTATTGAAAACAGTAGCCGGCATTGTTTTCCAGCTAGCTAAAGTTAGATAAATTATTGTGGTAATGTCTGTGGTAATGAATCTTGCCATTAATAACCATTAATGCATCTGAATAAAGTTGTCATGCCACACACATGTACATGCAACAAGTGGTATACATGTCGTCCATGTATTAATATCTGGAGTAGTAATTTTATAAGATAAGGAAACCCTATGAAGTGCAGTCTGTCTTTTGCGCAGCACTTTTCCACAGGCCTTTACTGCTGATGTTATTTTGCAATTACCGCCCAGCAGTAATAAATTTCCAGCCACAAACCCCTACGGCTCCCCGTCTCTCCACATGCAGCCTGGCATTAGTGCCATTAGAGCTTCATGGATCTGGCCATAAGAACGCCTGACAGGCTAATCAATTTTACAGGCTCCCGTCTTTTATAGGCCTGTCTGCAAGAGAGCAAACGTAATGAGTCCACGACGCTGAAGTGTAAGTTTACAGACAAGAGCATCGCAACGGAGGAGCCATCCCAGCCATCCATTAGCGAATAATGGACTGGAGAAGAGAAAAGCAAGCAGAAACACTGGAATCACCACTGCTGCATGCAATTCACCATGTGTCTACAGGTTGGAGAGAGCTGTGTTGAATCATCTCTGATGGAAAATGGGATGAATGTGTGTCAAGACAAGTCATATTTCTTAACTTCTTGACTTGCTTCATTATTTTTCTCATTAGTAACTGTCTGTGATACAGACATTAAATATTATGATTTATATTGAAGTCATTACCTCGTATTAACAGTATGATGTGTATTCCAACTAGATTTGCAATGTAAAATGAAATTTTTTGATCTACTTACAGGCAATTATATAATTTTTTTTACACCTCCTAAACAATAAACATCCATCAAAAGGCAATGTAATTATCAATTTTTTCCTTCGAAATTCTCAATTCGCCTCTATATAGTGCTAGGATGAATATAAAACTTGCAGTCTTGATCCAAGGTCTAAGAGAAAGACAATGATCCAGAGAAATGTTGCAAGAATGAAACCCTTCATCTGTACAACCACCCTTCTGAGACTGTAGGAGGTGTAATAGCTGTAGTCACAACATTCATTTCATGGAGTTTCAATGTTCTGAGAGTGTAGATGAGCACTTCCTTCCTCACTTCATTGCTGTTAAAGTGTCTTGACACTGGGAATCATTCTGATGGTACGAAGGTGCTTTACAAACCGATCCTCTTGCTTCTCATACAGTCCAACTCAACTTATTTGTTATTCTATATGTTGGACTTGTGAAGACGTGATTCCTTAATCCATCAGTGGATGAGCCATTAATTTTGCATGGGATTTTAATGGACGTGAATATACAGTACTCCATTTTCCACGGCTCATTTGAAGAGATGTATCATCAATGTATCATGTTTTTTGCCCACTTTTCCCATTTCAGTAGCCATGTTTCCATTAACCTGCTTAATGCGCAATTTGAAATTGCGAACTAAAACGCGAGCAATGGAACACTCTCAAATATCACAAAGTTTTTATACTCGCATGAAGTGGTTTTTCAGACAATTCGATAAAGCAATGTTTCGCAAAACGTAATGAAAACACATTTCTCACATTTAAGACGCATGAAATGACATGAAGAACAAATGGAAGCTACCTTCTTGAAAAAAAGGAAGAGGAGAGCTATCACAAGAGGAGAAACTGTCACGAGAGGAGAAAAGACAGCTTTAATTGAATAACCGCTCGATGGAAATACAGGCCTTTCACAATTGTAGTTTGTCGAAATTTTTAAATATCACTTATATTTTGTGCAAAACTGCAATGGAAATTCAGCTGTTTGTTTCCCCATTCATATCTAATATGATTTCAGGAAACAGCTTGAGTCTATATTGTGAACTGGGTCCACAGACGAGTTTTGTCTGAACACATGCTGACCTGTACAAAGGAGCTAAGATACTCAGTATCACAAATTTCACTGCTATCCAGACTTCCTAATCATTGTTATTGTCAAAATGTTCACCGTGTAAGTGTTATACTGTATACAGATAAAAAAAAAAGTGTCATTTTGTTGTCAACTTGACATAAAAATTTATAAAATAATTAATTAATACTGTTGGTGCCAGTTGGTAAAAAAAGTCTTTACAGAATTTTATATAGCTTTATGTGAGTTGTCATAAATGATTATGATGGTGTCATGAATACTGGGCACTCAACTGTCACAATCCCAAAATACGATTGCACTCGGAGAGCACAGACCTCCGCCAAGGACAGCAGTCAACTCTTCTATGAAATGCAAATCTGCAACCACAGCTTTATATGTCTGGATAGATTTCCAATGGAGCCACCATATTTCTACATTGGCTATGTTTTGTCACTACTGAAGCTTACTGCCATGTACTGGATTTTAAGATGAATGTCATTGTTGATGTTAGCGAAAGAAAAACTAAATTCGTTGAGCTGCCCCATGAGTCAGATCTGCTCCAAAATGTAATGGGTTACACCCTAGCACCAAGTTTCATGGAAATCGGTGTGGTAGGTTCCTCACAATCCTGCTTAAAGTGGAACAAACAAACTGCCATGAAAACAACCTCCTTGGAGGTTATAAACCTAAATATTGGTTTTAGTGTGTAGAGCACATTTAGTAGAGTATGCTGTAGTATTTATGCTGTAAGAAATGCCACACCTATATATATTTTTTATATAAAAACTATTATTTCAAGCGGCTTTGCTCAGCTGTAAGTTTGTGTTAAATCAAGAACATGTTTTAGGCCGGCACTTTATATCAGTGATGTATGTGCTCTAAATAGCTCAAAAACTGGAACACACGAAGCGTGTGATATTACAAATTTCTCCTCAACATATTCTAAAATCAGCCACATGATGGAACAGTGGGGGAAGGTGGCCCGGAATCGTCCCATGGTATTATCTAACATCTTTCAAGAATTCCGTTTGAGCCGGTGAAGAGCTCGTCTCAGGGCCTCAGCATGTGGTCGGATTTGAAGCGTTTCTCTTACAGTGCTCTCTCTCTCTCTCGCTCTCTTTCTCTGTCACTTGAATCATGGAAGCGTGGCAGAGAATGCAGTTTACAGAGGTGCAAGCATTGCTAACGAGAAAATCCTAGTAGGCAGCGAGACAAAAAACTGAATTTTACCTCCACATAAAACCCTCGTGTATGCCCATAGATGCGACAGCTCCATGGTAACAGCATAAAAGGTAAAACATGTGTTGATCGAAGAGATATTGAACAGCGGTATGAAGAAATGTTTGGATTTATAAGCAAATACATGGAGATTATTTTATATGATTATTACAAAATGGACCAAAAAAGTGTAGTAAAAGGAAAACTGTAGTAGTTGCTCATATGGAGTGTTTTATCCTTCTTAACCAAAGCACTTTGCCAATGCTAACAAATTCTTCTTTATTTTTATTTACACATTGTATATTTTGATCTCCTTAAGGTTGTGTAAAATCCATCCAACAAGGTTCTTTTATGAGCAGAGCTTACTGGCCTCCTCTTTCTCTCTCTTGATGTTAATAAAACAACAACAAAAAAAGCAGTTCCGTTTTACCAAAAAAAAAAAACCACGAAGCGCTCTGTCCTGGGGCATTCCTGTGTCGGAAAACTTAACAGGAACCTCTGTCAACTTCTGCATTCTCTAAACTGTTCTTCATGACATCTCTTCTCTCACTTGGATAGTTTTTTCCTTACAATATCTCTTCATACGTTACCTCCTTCTATTAAAGCCCTGATCTCGTCAAAGTATTTTTTTTGCAAATACAAGGTTATTACAGATCAATAAGTAAATAAATCAATAAAAAATATATATATATATATTAAACCTTCTGAGCCTGGTTTAATCCAAGAGTGAAATTGTCACTAATCCAAAAGTCACATGGAATTTTCAAAGCTAACCAAAACAAAATCTCACATTCCCTCAAATCTTGAGGAGGAAGCACAAAAAAAAAACTACGAACCCACCTATCCAAGTGAAACAAGTGAGCGGCTTTGCTAGCTGAGCATGGCTGAATGTTGTCAGAACTGCTGCTTTTTTGACGGCTGCTCGACCAGGCTGCCACACACTGATTATGCCAGAAGTGCTGAATTATTAAGTGAACATAGAGGAGAGAAGAAGAGGGTTTTTTTTCCTTCTCTTCTTTGCAACAGGCCACACTGTGCCTGTAGGGTTTTCCATTGCAAAAAAGCCCGGTGTATCTCTATTATCTAGACCTGAAATCCACAAACCTAATGGGCAGAGGCCAAGAAAAGCAATAAATCTCCCGGCACTTCATCCGGAGAAGGATTGCTCTCTGAGGACGGATCACGTCAAGCTTGTCTGATCACCTCTTTTGCTGTTGTTTTATTTCCTCAACTTTTTTTCGTTAAAGGAAACTGGATCGTCTTTGTGCTGTGGAGCATCCTGCAACTTTAAAAAAATAAATAAATACAAATAAAAAACACAATAAAACAAACACAGAATACAAGAACTTAGTTTTAAATTTCATATTTTGCTCTATGAAGTATGCTGACTACTTAAAGAACAATCAATCCCACCATCTAAAAAAAGTCCCAGTAATGCAACCAACATTGTTTTATTACTAGGAGTATTTCTGTAACGTGTTTTGTTCCTCTTATACCACGCGTTTGTTAAGGTTTGTTAATTTATTATAGAACAACAGAAAGTTATTTTTCTCCCAACTTATTCCATAGTAGTTGAATTTAATTGTAGTTTTAGAATGTCTGTTAAACATGTTAATCCTTATTATAAATTATTTTCACGTCTATAAATAGCCGTCCTCTCGCCAGCCTCTCTTTTTTTCCCTCTCTTTTGAAGTTAAAAAGACAAAAAAAAAATCTACGAATGCAGGAAGTTCGTTATGATTGATAACAGTTTAGCGTCCTGATCTGAGCCATGTCATTTTCATGATCTAATCAAAAGTCCCGCCTTACATTATACTGACAGAAAGAGGAATATATCTGAATTCCAGAACTGGAACCCCTGAGAAGGATAAAGAAGCAATATTGCCCTGTAGGTTAAAACCCGCTGCTATTAAGATCACAATTTGCAGCAACATTCATTAATAGAGTGGGTATGTTTTCTTCATTAAATGCACAAAATCAAACACTTGTCCGGTGCATGCGATCGATAGGACTGGGATTCACCTTGCACCAGGCATAAACGCTGTCACATGGTGGAGGTGAAATTTTATATCATGCTCCACTGATCTTATTGAGCTCTTTAACAATGTTGTGTAGCTGTAAAAAAACAATAAAAATAATGATAAAAACATTAAAGAAAATTGCCTATAAAATCATGAACTGTTCAATTAAATTTACCAGATTGGATTTTTGCAGTCGCATAAATCATCCAGTGGGTAAGGTTTCCATCTGACACCTCCAGAGTCTTCGGTTTCCAGGCTCGGCTTACTGTATGTTACTGTATTTACCCCCAACTCCCAAAACCATACCGGTAGGCGGACTGGCTAATTTAAATTGCCCCTCTGTGATGGATACCATCTAGGGTGTCTCCCGACCATATCACACCTCTGTATCCTGCCCAGCGTAGATGGTGTTGTTACACCAGGTATAGACTCTGGATCTACAGTGAGGCTGAATGCTAAAATGAATAAATACATTTTCAAGATTGTTTATCTATGGCCATGTGTTTCATGTATTCATTACCACAATGTATGCAGATGGTGCAGCACCAACATAAATAGTGTGGGGCAGTCCAGAGATTCTCTATGTGACATGCTGTCCACAAATTGCATATTTATGTATTATTCTGTAAGAGGTAGTTCAAGTTCTGAGAAATTGCAGGTGGCATATGGGAATTTTGGGAAAATACCAAAAACAAAAATAAAAGCATTAAATGAACATGTCAGACCTGGTAACCTTTATGCATTTTGTGTAGAACACCAAGAACACAACAGAACAAATACCAAGAGCAGTCTACTTTTTTTCCCCTTATAAAAACATTCAGTGAACCAATTGAATGGAATGACTGACAATTGCACAGGTTTTTCAAGATTGAAAGTTAAAAAAAAAAAAAAAAACCTGAAAAGCGTGTCTTCATGTTTTAAACAGCTTTGAATGTGTACCAATTATTACAGCATTTCGTGTTGAAATTAACATAAAAAAAAATTCTCATTGGTCTTGCATAGCAATGGATCTTTATAGACTAGTAAATACTAATAGCTTTCTATTTCAGATGCAGGTCATGACAACAATCGCGATGACAACAGAGACAGAGAAACTGATAGTGCTTATCTATGTGTTTAGCATTTCCATTCTGCTAAATCTGTGACCTAGAACAGTTGGCGTGAAATCGTTAAACATATTCAACGTGGAAAACTGACGATCAGGGACGTTCACGCTCCGACGTGCCATAAAGTGGGTGAGCTTTTAAATCCTCCAGATGTACAAAAGGGACACAGGGGAGTATGTGAACAATTATAAATCAGGCCTACAATGTGCTGATCGCAAATGTGTGCCTACTGTATGCATCGACCCCTTTAGTTAATTTATCACTGATTCCAGTGCAGATGTTAAGACTCAAACCCCGAACACCTATTGATTTCGGGTGGGGCATTAAGATAACACTTTTGGCCTAAGGTAGCTCACATCTCATTAACCTGTCATTATCTACTGCCAGTGAAGAGATTAGGGCCACCATCTCTGCAGGAAGTGAAATGTGCATACAAAACCTCCTCCGGTTTGCGCATGTTCACCAGCAGGAAAGTCACAGATGGCAACATATTAGCTCTCTTAATAGGGCACAGTGGCAGTGAATTCCCTCTGTGTGTACAACATCTCTGACACTGGCAGTGACAACTCGGGGAAAAGGTTATAAAAGCGGATGAATAATGTATCAAGCGAAGCTTTACCCTCAGCTGATGTGTTGATGCCCTGCTTCCTTGTGAGGATCTGGGAAAAAAGATCCCAAGGCATAATTTCTCTATTCATTGCTGGGGTCTACAGAACATTAAAATGTTACCCGAGCCCGACTCATTGCCAGATGAATGACTCACTAACAGTTAACAACCATGTGCAGCCATTTTACTTCGATCTGCTGTGAAATGCCTGTCATTCAGAGGAATTCATCAATACTATATTTGCCAGTTAGAGCACTTAGAAGCCTTGAATGTTGCTCGATTTGAGGTTTGAGACTTCAGGTTGACTACAGATCATAAAGCACCCCCTTTCCCCGAGGAGTATTTGAGGAAATTTGAAGCAAAAGAGCTGTGAAATTAAAACGGCGACCTTCCATTCAGAGAAATTGTCTCAAGCAGGAGGGGTGGGTGACATTAATTGTAGAAATGATTCATATGAAGCAATGAACTTTCTCAAATGTAACCCACTTAATCTGTCTTCAAAAGGAGAGGCATTAATCCAGCATTGGTGGAGTAGCATTCTTAATTATTTATATGAAAAGTAAAAAAAAAAAACAAAAAAAAAAAACTGGATGTTATTTCAAGGCAAAGAGAAAAGCATTTTATTTATTTGGGCAAGATTAGTGAGAGCTGAATGAAATACAAAAATACCTTACGATAAGTCCTGACCTCATGAGGGAACGGCTGACTCATTTAAACACCTGAGGACAAAAAGCTCTCTGACAGCAACCACCCCCAACGTGAAGAGAAATTTCAAACAGCTGAGCTTTGTTCTATAGTGATAAAACAATAAGCAGCCAGAGGTGATGCAGACTCAGAAGAGACATTAAAAAGATAACAAATGCGAGTTCATGCACCCTTTTAAGTAGCATTTCCTATATCAGCAGTTCCTGGATAGATTTTAAAACACATAACCGAAGGCATTATCATTCCAAATAACCTTATTTAAAAGCCACTAGATATTTGCTGACTCATGAGGTTTGTAATGATCTTCTGTCATTTATACTCTCAAAAAAGTGTAATAATGATGTAGACTTCACAGTGAAGCTAGATATACATTATATAGCCATAAGTATAGGGACAACTGACAATCATACCCATAAGTGGGCCTTCCCCCCATAAGTGGGCCTCCCCGCCCCACAATCCTTAACAGGATAAGACGTATAGATAATTGGTAGATGGATGAAAGTTAAGCACCCAAACATGTTCCAGCAGGGCAAAGCCCCATACACAAGGGCATGTAAGAACTTGCACAAGCGCATATAAGAACTTGAGGGACTTGCACAGAACCCTGACCTCAACGCCATTGGGTCGACTTGGAATGCAGACTGCACACCAAACCTTCTCACTCAACATCATTCCCTGGCCTCACTAATGCTCTTGATGCTGAATGGGCACAAATCCGCATAGCGACATTCCAAAATGTAGTGGCAATGCCTTTATAAAAGGAAGCGGAGGATATTTATGCCAATGGTTTTGGAACAGGATGTTCAGGTGTACACTACAATACCATTACCGTTAATCATTTCGGACTCTTGCACTCCAATTTGCAAATATTAGACACGACTATACATGCATAGTTTTCTGTATATTGTATAATCTATTCATATTGCTCCATATATAGATCCTGTTTAGCCGTGGTTTCCGCAATTTCCTGTTATTATCTGTAAGCACAGCTCTGGAACCTGCTGCAAAGCCTTTCATTACAATGAATGTACTGTGTATAGCTCCTTATATGTGATAAACAATACTTGAAACTTGAACTTGAAATTGTTCATGTTTATTACATTAGCTAGTGTAACCAGTTCACGGTAACGTAACTGTCACTGCGTGAATCTACAATCTGGGCTAAAAAAATATCAAAAATCAACTCCAGCCTCTTTTACATACCATTCTGTATGTTTAATTACTGTTGATAGTGCTATTGGTATGTTTCCTCAAAACCAACACACCTATCAGCAAATAAGAAGATGTGGATGCCAAAAATAGAGCTTGATTTTGTGTATTTTTGGATATTGGACATTTTGCTTCAAATCATTTGTCTTCTTTTCGTCTCATCTGTAATATATAAATAAATTCCATTTTAAGATCTTTGCTTGTGAAGATTGTGAGTGCTAAGGCAGTTTGTGATACATCAGTCTCCAATATGATATATATGTCATGATGACAGACAGACTATTACACAATGTTATTATGAATACTATTGTTAATATCAATTATGTTGTTATACATCGATACATGGTAAATAACGAAATCCACACCGTAACTATCGTTGTTTTTTTTATTTTGTCTAGACTTTGTAATGGAATCAGGCTAAAAGATTAGAACATCACTAGTGACATTTATAGGCAGGCTATAAAGGCTTTTGATTCCACAGAGCCACAAAGACTCCTACAAATAATTATGGTTTAAAAAAAAACAACTTCAAAGTACTTCAGTAATTTAGAGAAAGAAGACATGGTCTGTGTTCAAATAGTCAGACAGTGCTAGAAACCTTTGTTCTCCCATTTGGTATAAAATGAAAAGAAAGGTGAAAAGAAAAAAAGCTGTTATCCAAGACTTTGAGGACATGACTGAAAAAGGAGAGTCAGAGAAGAGTTGTGATTACTTCCTGCGTGCCCCTTATTTATGAACTTCAGCTTTGAAATAACTCATAATGGAGGTCCATCAACTTTGACTTTTGACAAATGTCTTGAGATGAATTTATATCATATCACTTTGGAATTCTGGATTTTGATTCATTTATATTTAATCTAATTCTAATATCAGTCATGAATACATTTTATACCACAGTGCAGTTGATTTCTCGAATCAGATTGGTCAGAAGTATTATTTTTACATAACCGCATGTTTTATTGTCTTAGTGTGAAAAATGGAAAATAGAGTGAGCAAATGACATATGGCTATAAAATAAGTGAGAACAGGAACTAACTTGCCTCTCAAATCTTTCTCAACAATAAATCTAACAATAAAACCTTAAAATGTGACATTTCATACATTAACAAATTAAATATTCTGACCGTTGACAAATCGCTGTGGTGTAACTGAATAACACACTACAGACCATAATGTTATACAAAAAAACAATGAACTTGGGCGCTTGCGCGTTGTTCCATATCACACCCCCCAGCATGTGTTCTTATTATATAACATTTTAACATTACTTGTTATTATATAACTATTATTATATAACATATATAACTAATTATTATATAACAAGGGTGGTAACAATAACTCTGCTTCACAACGGGTCACGTTACACCATTTGTGTTATATTTCTTACTCTGTACTGAGCATTTGTGACAAGTCTTCCTTTATAGACCTTGGAACATTGGAATTTAGTTAACCCAGAGGTAACTTTTTACATTACATTAAAATTGTTCATGGTGACTCATGCAAGGTTCTCAGGAACTGTCTGGGTAAACCGAGAGGACTTTTGAGTAGGCATTTAAATATACATAGCGAAGATTAATGAACTGAAACTTCTTGTTAATAATTCAAATCATTTTCAGAAGAGATAGAACTGAGAGTAGAGGTGGATAATATTATATTTCTCAGCTACAGTGCAATCAGAAATGAAGAATGTAATGGATTGGAGCCCAATTTCTCTTCATCCCTTGCAGTTTGAATTTAGGGAGTACTAATTTACTGAACATGTAGTGAGGTCTAAGATGGACAGAGTGGGTGTGGTAAGTGCCATATTCCTGGACTAAGATAGACAGAGGGGGCGTGGTTGGTCCCATATCCATGGATCTCAACAGCTGCTGTTAAATGGTTTAAGTCATATCTTGAGAATATAAAACATTATGTATTGATATGCAATTCAATTTCAAGATTATACAACCGGAGTGCCTCAAGGGTCTATTTTGGGTCCATTATAATGTACATTATATACTCTATATTGTATGCCTGGATGTCCTATTAGTGTGGTTTGTCAAATATATGTAGATGACACAGTTATCTGTGCACATGCAAACAAGAGGCAACAGGCTGCTCAAAAGCTTTTGCAATGCAGTAATGTATTGGCAACTTAAAATAATTTAGAATGGTTGACCAAATTCTGTTTACATCTTAATTCTGATAGGAAAAAAGTACAAGTGCTTGTATGCATACTGCCTTGTCAGCATTGAGAAATGGAATTCAGTTCTTTATGGAAAAACAGCATGGACAGTTTTGAAGAAGTTTCCTGAGTTATGTTGAAAGCTATAATATAGGAACATTAATCTAGACACTAAATTATAGGGTGTCAACTTCTAGCTTTTCCTATTGAAAAAAAAATTATGTGCCTTGTAAAAGTAACCTACACATGTAATAAATTACATGTTTGTTATTGCAAGACAAGTTGACCGAAAACCAAAATTTCTTCCCTCAGGAGATATGAGAAACTGGTCCAGATCATTATGTTAAAAGAAAGAAGGTTAAAGATCCACTATGTAGTATTTTGAGGGTATCTATTAACAGAAATTGAGTATATATTCCATAATATACTTAAGTAATTCATAAGCATGTTTTTGCTTGTGTATAATTACCTGTAACTACAAATCATTGTTTTCGTAAGCTTAAAATGAGCCCTTTACATCTACGTAGGACACAGGTTCACTGCTATGGTGCCATGTTGCACACAAAAGTAGCCCAGAACGGACAAAACTCTAGAGAGCGCCTTCTGCATTTTGCATTTTTACAAGTGGCTGGAAGTGCCAGAAGCATGGAAAAGAATAAGAAAGGAAGACAAGGAAGAAGAAATAAAAGCAATCAGCAATTAGTGTTTGAGAACCCAAGTTTTGAAAAGTGGAGGATCGTACTTGGAGGAGTATGAATCTAAGTACTTGGAAGTTGTGCATGACAGCCATCGAACTTTCTGATACGTGCTTGAAAAGGGAGGGGTAATGAAGGGGCATTCAAGTGGTTGAATCCTACATGGTAGACCTTTAAACGGGGTAGGTATACACTAGTCATGAACAAGCAGAGAAAGAGGAACGGCATCAGACAACAAGGCCCTGCTGATGACTCCATCACTAAGGGAAATAAGCCAGCACATAATTTGGTAAACTTACCGGTGAGAACTATATGACCTAAGAGTGCTTATCTAATTTTATCAGTACAAGGCTAATTACCAAAAATAAGCTTTCACAAGATATGTGTGCTTCGCCTCCACCTGCCTCCTAGGATAGGATTATATACAGGACTTGCATTAATTTATACAAACACTGCTCCAGTTATCTGTCGTACAAACACCCATAATCACACAACTCTCATAAAGGCAAAGCCCTGCAACTGCAACATTAATAAAGACTGAACTCGTTTGCCCTTGGGAAGTCATTAACTTTGACAGGTGCATTCAAGTTGCATAATATCAAAATCTTTTCATATTTTAGCCATAGCCAATGTTGGTGGTATGAAAATATCTAAAGTCCCATGCCTGCTGATTGCATAAGTGCATTTGCAGAAGATTGCTAAGTGCTATATTGCCACCCATTTATATACAGTAGACACCCAACTGACTGACAAATCGCTGTGCATTAGTGGCCATTCAAATGTCATCCTTCTCTTGCAAAGAGATAGGTGGCATTTGAACTACATTTGAATAGGTTTGCCCAAGGTCAGAATCAAAGTTTCTCATCTTTCCCCAAGTGATGTTTTGAAGAAAAAAAAAACTCCTCTGAATCATTTAGTGGATTTAAAAGACATATAAGATATTACAGACTTGGCTATATTAAGCAAGACTAGCAAAAATGCAAGTAATCTAATATTTTTGAGTACAAAAACCCAAAAGTTCTTTGACTCATCAAGCAGGTTCCTTCCTAATTCCAGCTAAATATATCCCTAGACCAGAAGTTTCTGTAAAGCTGGATAAGATGAGGATGATTCCTCAAGAAGCCCAAGGAAACCCTAGGGAACCTAAGATAACAAGTGTGTGGGACATCGATCCTAGTACATTGACTTGTATGCAGGCCCAAAATTTGTACTGGGCCAGCTGTCCCGCAAAAACCCAAAAGGCCTTTCAATCATTAAGTGAGCACCTCCCATATACCACATAATGTATCGGTAAAGCAGGAGTTGCTGGAATCAGGATGATTCCTTAAGGAGCTCAAAAGAAGTCTAGGGACAAGAAAGCAAGAAATCTGTGGGTATACAGCCATGTGGATTCACTGGTCTAGTGGCCCAAAATATGTATAAGTGCATCTGCCCCACAAGAACTAGTCTTTGAATAATCAAATCAGTGCCTCCCATATGCCACCAAGATTTGCCATCAAAACATGAGTTGCCATAAGGCTGTTCAAGGTGAGAACAATTCCAAGGCACTCAAGAGAACTTTAGGAAGCCAAAGAGAATAATAACTCTGGGGCAGGGGACCCAGTGCATTAATTTGTCTGTGGGACCAAAATTTGTACTGTTGCACCTGCCACAACCACAGCGATTGCCTTGTTACCAACCTGAACCTGCCAAATCTGAGAACCTTTGCAGATCACTTGAGTTATTTTTTATTACACCTGATGATGAAGATAATTAAATACCAAGATGTTCAAATCAACCGGTATAGAGGGGTTCAATAGTCCTGAGGGGTACAATGGTAAGCTATTAAACCAAATTTATCCAGGAGTATGAAAATTGCCTAAAGGACAAACATTGTACTTTTACCCCTGTTCTGACCATAGGACAAGGCTTATGCAGTACTTATGCAATAAGTGGAGTGCCCTGACACTAACCTGAGCATGAAAAATCAATGAAAGCAATAAACAGCAGAGGGTTTGGCATTCACATGCAGGATAATGCAATAAGCAAATTAAGGTCCTCAATATCAGGCACATCTGTTTTAATCCGGATGAGGCCATAATGACCCAATAAACAAATAAACTAATATTGGTTCCACAGTAGGAGCCAAGCCCATCTCTGGCAAGATGACAAATACTGGCTGACAAATACCTGGATGCAATGCTAGGTGTGGATAATATGATGGGGATGACAGACTTGGCATGCCTCAACAGATAACATGCTTGTCAAATTTATTACTGAAAACGACATTGTGGATAAGGCTGGAGTAAACACAATCTCATTTGCAACCTGTAAGTTTCAAGCTGTAACATAATATTCACATGTTAGGTTCCAAACCAAGATAAGCTGCTGGGAATTAAGTATATAAGTATGACTTGTATATTTAGTTTTACTTCGAGTACACTCAAATTTGGTCCATTTCTGCATTGCTAAATGAACTCTCATTTGAATTACTGTGCCAACTCAGTCCAGCTTGAATTTAGCCTTGGGCTCTGGTACACATGCCTCACAACTATGAGCTATGTTTCAGGTGACAAAATTATATTGTATCTCTTCACTTCACTAGGTATCCTCTTATGTTGTTGAATGACTAGAAAGTGTCTTCTGGCAGTGCTCCTCAGTGTGTTTCCACCCACAATGTATTCTCTGTCAGCCCATTTGAAAGTTCACAATGTCTGCTTCATACTGCCCCTCGGAGCTAACTGCCATTTTTGACTCTTTCGTTGGTACATTCAGTGTTACACCAAACCTTGCTAAAATAAAAAGGTAGGACAACAAATTAGCCTAAGGTAAGCTCTCTACTATAATGGTAATCAGTATAGATACAGTCTCCCTCCTCAGTAAGATAAACTTAGTGGATCTAATTAAGAAAATGTGCTGAGCATTAAAGATTATCAAACTAGGAGGAACACAGTAGATGATCAATATGCCCCCAAAGAATTCATTAAAATCAGTCAAACTACTATATTTCCAGCAGGAAAATTGAGAATCGACTTTAAAAACTTTGGCTGGAGAATTAATTAAGGGCGATTTTGTCTATGCAGCTACCTTCTCAAATTATGAAACATGGTCCTCAGACCATCTAAAATACGCTTATTAGGGTTTTTTAAGTCCGTCCACAAATGGTATCTACATTACTATGGAGTTTTAAAGAACAGTTCGTTGGAGCTAGATTTTGGAAATACATTGCTTGCGCAATCACACTATTATTATCCATCAGGCCACTTTTTTTTACAATGCTTCTTCTTGCAGAGCTTTTGAGATATTTACCCCAAACCATCCACCCTCTGCCCGAATAATGTGCTTCTATACCGCTTTTCAAAAGGCGCACTAGTTCTCTCATTTTCCTGTCATTTTTTTTTTTACTTCCATTGACATGAATGGAATTTTGGAGTCAGACAGTTCCTGCTCATCAGAGAGCCATCATTAATATGCTACCTCAGGACAACTCACCCAACACATACACGAAATAAGCTCTAACCTACACTCATCTTTTTCTTTCTTTTCACCCATCCCCTTTTCTCCCATTTTTGGCAATGCACTTTTGGCCCCATTGAAATGAATGGAGTTTCAGAACCAAAGTGTTCCTGCTCGGTCTTCAAATTTAATGTCACCTCAAGACAACTCACCCAAAACATACATGAAATCATCTATGACCCGTACTTGTCTTTTTCTTTCTTTTCAATTGAATTGAATTGATATGAATGGAGATTTGGAATCGCAGTCTTCCTGCTTAATCATGCTTTATCAGAGAGCCACCAAACTTCTTTTCATAAACTTGGACCAGCTCACCTCACACACACACACGTCATGAGCACTTTTTTTTTTTTTCACCCACTTCTGTTTTAATCTAAATATGAAAACAGATACAAAGATTTTGAGCACTAAAGACATAGATGCAGATAAAGGCACTGTGTTACACCCTTATCTTATCTTATCTTATCTTATCTTATCTTATCTATCTCTGTCTATCTATCTATCTATCTATCTATCTATTATGCATTTTAATTAGTCTTTAGTGTCTCATGTTTAGTGTTTTGATTCACTTATTCATTTATTTTCCCATTCACTCATATTAGCAATATCTTATTTAAGTTTCCGGCATTTAAGTTTGATTTGAACACCAAGATCAATTTAAACCAATCTAAACTCTATCTTGTTTGACAGCACCCTTGTGGAGAAATTATGCTGAGTGCAATATAGCTCCAGGTCTGTCTACTTTGAGCCATATTATTCTTGAATAATGTAAAAATTACTATTTGATCCAGGCTCTATGAAGAAATGTGAACAAGTCATTAAGTTGCCTTTTTATTGACTTTCATTCTAATTCCTCTTCACTTTAATACATTCATTTAGTCATTACTGGCAGGGAGTCATTTTGCAAACATGCATAATAAAATCAGAACTTAATAAAAGTATCCAAATGAATTTGTTCATATGCTGGAGATGATCAGAGGCTGTGAAATCTTACTAAAGTCCACCAGAAGCAGCATGTAGTATACTTTTAATGCTCTGGCTCTGTTTCTGGTGATCAGCACTCCTGTAGCCAAGACAGTGAGATGCTCAAGAATAACAGCCTTAATAATACTCTCCTTATGCCTGCAAGCACAATGAGGTACAATATAGCCATAGAAGGTTGGGGAGCAAAAGAAGGAAAGAAATACGATGAGGTTATAATGACCAGCCTCATGAGAGTCGAAGATTGCATGTATAGAAAATATATAAAAATACAGCAGCACTTCTTGGACTAAGTATAATATTAACAATAACAACTATTATTATTTCTATTCATGAGTATTAAGGATTAACTCAAAGGACAGCTTGCATGCTGTCAAAATCTAAAATTGATTTATTTCACTGGCAAAGAGTCCCGCAGTCTCTATCCTCCAAACAAAATAGGGATAATCAGGAGGTAATTTCATCTTATTCTTTTTTCCACACGCATTGTTGACATTTTTGTTGCTCACGGCTGTTGCGATGAACATAATTCAAACGAAATGTTTGCCTGCACTAATGATTTATGCTTCGGGTTTTGATTACATGGCAGAAAATAAAGTGTGATAGCATACTGGAGACAAAAAAGAAAACAATGCACCTTGAGAGCATCACTCATTTAAGACCAATAAAAATGTGCCAGAACAGCTCAGTCTTACAAGCATTGTGGCACTGTTTCCAATTGATTGCTAGCTCAGATCCAACAAAGGAACCTCTGTAGGTGTATCACAAATCATTCTGGGAGAAAAACAATTAGCAGGAACTTAATCTGATCCATGTAATGTCTGTGATAATTACGTATAGGTCACTAATCAGCATCTGGGACAACCACAACAGCCCAGGACATAACCCCTCCCTGCCAATACAGTCGCCAGAATTCTAATCAGATGCTCATTTTCTATTTACTTCCTGGTTTACTGTATATTTTAAAACATAGTATATTTTAGCTGCTCATTGTGAAGTCCTGCCATTCACTTGTGTTCCGAGCCTTGATTGCTTATTCTGCGTTTTGACCATTTTGTTATACCATTTTCTTTTCTTTAGATAAACATTTCGATTTGAAAATTATGTTTTAACAAGTTTGATTTTGGATTGTGATTTGCTGAGCCACGTTTCTACCAATTTAGTTAAAAGTCTCGAGTTCATAATGGCAAATCGGGTTCAACAATTAGATAAAGAAAAACGAAAACTTTCTCCTTGTCGACATTCACATACCAACCCTTTTTTTTTTTTTTTTTTTTTTTTGCTATATATAGTTACGCTTGTTTAGTGTCTCGCCACCTGCTGCACCACACACATCTGGCTGATGATAAGAATGTTTTTTAGTATTTATTACCATGAAGAATGGCCAGTGATCAAATTCCAATGAAATTCCAGCGTCAAGCCGTTATATAACTCTTCAGCTGGTACAAGTAACCTCACAGTTAAGCATATCAAGACATAAAAATGCTAGCCAGACTCAAATATCATTTCGGTGTAATACCAACATTAAACAACATATCTATACATTACATATCTTATGTTAGCCCAAATTTTTTTTTGTGAACATAAAAATAATGTTAGAAACTTTGATACAGGAGGATAATAACCACATTCTTGTCTTGGTTTTTTTTCCATAATACACTTAACGCTAACTAGCTCACCGTACGCTATGTAGTACATATTATTCTTGTCAGTTTCCAAGCAAATAAAGCATGAAACTGGGCATAATGGGGTTTTAATTGTCTGGTGGGCTTGCTAATGAATTTGTTGCCCACCGGTTGATGTGATAAAACCAGTTCTGCCCACCGCTTTATGTGATAAAACCAGTTCTGCCCACCACTTTATGTGATAAAACCAGTTCTGCCCACCACTTTATGTAATAAAACCAGTTCTGCCCACCAATTTATGTGATAAAACAAGTTCTGCCCACCACTTTATGTGATAAAACCAGTTCTGCCCACCACTTTATGTAATAAAACCAGTTCTGCCCACCACTTTATGTGATAAAACCAGTTCTGCCCACCACTTTAGGTGACAATGCACTTTTTAAAAAATCATTACAGAAAAAAAATCTGATTTGTAACTCCAATTAACAGGAACCATTTAGACAATATTAGACAATGGTTATTATTCTATAATGATATTGTCTTTCTTGAGCTGACTACTTCTATAATGAATAACTGAGAAAGAATAAATGAGAAATGTAAAATAAAAAAAAAAGTAGGATAACTTATGCAATCTGTGGGAAACTAATTATTTAATTAATTAATTAAGAAGAAGTAGAAGAAGAATGTAAATTCTCAAGTTGTAGGTCAAAGTAATCAATTCGTTTCAATGTTTGGTAACTACTTTCAGAGATTAAAAAATAAAAGATTAAATACAGAATATGCCTTTGCCACTTCAATGCCCTCATGGCAATTTGAAGCTTGGAACGTAATTTATGCTCTAAAAGCATCTTGTTAAGTCTCAACCATTAGCTTTCTTCACTAATGATGGTGCGGGGTGAAATTATCCCCGGGGTATTGTAGCACTTTGTTTGGTATGACATTTGAGTGACTGAACACATTACATCCAAGACCTTTTAGACAAAGCTTTATCTCAATTACTGACATCTGTGACACTTAAATCCACTCCCATATCTGACTGTGCCTTTTCAGAAAGAGCAGCAATAACACCCAGTATTATAAAGTTACACATAATATTGAAATGCATTCTTTTATTCTAGGTTATTTCCAGCAAATTACTTGAAACTGGCTTATAAAAGAAGAAAAACAAAACTGTGTGATTTAGTTTCCATCATATGAACTACATAAATACATAATAATACAGACTAGACTAATAACTTTCTCATACTGTATTGTAAGTGTTACTGAAGAACTAAGAAGAAGCTAAGTTTTTTCTTTTTTCAATTATATGTTGTATGCTAAAGCTAGCTGAAGTAAGGATAGATATATTTGCTCCCAAATGTCTTGCGCAAACTAGTTTTCACCTTATGCCACTTGCACCTGCTCTACATGTCTTAGACGCCATTTTCCACAAGTCCACGCATAAAGACAATATGGCTGACATGGACACAAAGGACACAGAAACGCTAACTGATATAATTCCCATGAACCCATGTACACAGACAATATGGCCGACACTCCCACGCTCTGAATCACCTGATTATTAATCACATGCAAGCGCACTCAATCAAGACAAAGTGTTTAAGGTCTCTCAGTTTGTGAATGATTTTGCGATACATCAGTCTGCTCCTTTGTGTCTGCTATTGCCAAGCATTATTTCTCTGTGGTTGATGTTCTAGTTTTTGGCCCTGTTTCTGGTATTTTGGATTTTGCCTTTGTCTGACCTTTCCTTTGTTATTTGCCGATCACCTGAACTTTATTCTGGTTTTTGGATTCTTATTCCGCCTGTCGAATTCGTACCCTTGCCTGTGATTTTAATAAACACTGACTGCATCCTGTGTCTCCTGGCCTGCATGA
>JAQQZR010000016.1:5728314-5761890 GCA_030068235.1 Notoglanidium macrostoma | reverse complement strand
GTACCCCGCCTCTCGCCCGAAGATGCTGGGATTGGCTCCAGCTTCCCCACGACCCAGACGGATAAAGCGCTATAGATGATGGATGGATGGATGGATTATCATGTTAAAATTCGACTTCCTCCACAAAGCAAAATGCAAACTCTCCTTTAAATGAATTTCAGGGAATATGACAAGTAAAACCATGCTTACTGCTAGGTGTCAATGTAACATAAACTTATGTGTCGCCAGCAACTTGCAAATAACCTAGTCAAAGCTGCAATCATAGAATTGCTAGCACTCATTCTTTGCCACCAATCTATTTTAATTCAAGTTTTTTTATTCACTTACATAAACAAATTGCAAATGTTGATTAAAATATATTATTAGTGTAATTACATTACATCCACATTAACAAAATACAGTTGTTTCTATAAATGATTGAAACTATACATAACATACATGCTAAAAAAAAACATAAAAAGCTAGCATAATACCTTTCAACTCACACTAACTTAACTTCTTTAATAAGATGAATGAGTTTCTTAAACGTACTCTACACCTCCATTATCAAAATTAAGCTGTTTCTATAAAATCACATAGGGCCAGGATGACACTTGAAATCATGCTGCAAACATTTACTCTTTGCTAACTAGCTTGCAAGGTTTTACTTAAAGTTATTATTCCTTACAAGAACTTACAAATGTTGCTAAAAAGTAAATAAAACACACACAATTCATGTCATGTTAATTTGACTTCTAGCATTTAATCTTTGCTTAACCTTAACCTTCATTGCTATCTTAATATGTTTACTTCAAGTAATATTTCCTGTGAAATGCTGCTAAGCATCCACATAGCTAGCATGACACACACTTAATCATGCTAACTAGACAGCTCTCTTTTAAACTTTTAAACATTACTGAGGTATTCCTTTAAACATGACAGCCAAAACATTAGATTTTTTAATCTACAAATGCTTTCTCTGAGCCTGTAATGCCTCTCCGCTTAGCTTCAACATCTTTTCAGAAACATGAAAACAAACAAAAGGTGTTTCACACTTAGGAGTTTAAATATTGTGCAGGCTAAATGCTAGTTTCCCTAAATGCTGCTGCTTAGCTAGCGTGATGCTCCAGACTTATTCACATGTACAATTATGCTGTTAAGTACATCCTCTGCCACACTGAAGCACTATATACAAAACCCAAACGAAACCCTTGACTTATTCAGCTTCTTTTCCCTCCCTGTGCCCTGATGTCTCATAAAGAAAGCAGCTAGCAGCCATGTTCCATGGTGATAACACCCCATACAATATCCACAATAGTACATTTTCCAGTGATTAATTCTAGAGAGCCAAATCAAACCATAAAGCTGGGCTAAAATGAAGCGGTGCCTCTCAGGGAGAGCCACGCAGAGGGTGAGAGAAAAGGTTTCACTCGTCTTCTCCATTCCTCTATGAGAGTGAAATGCCTAGCAGATTCCCAAGGTTGTGTATAAAAACCCGAGCCTTAGCTAGGTAAAGCAGAGAGGACTGAGTCGAACCTTAGCAGTTAGAAGCTTGCAGAATTCTACAGTTATTTAAATGAAGTCAAATTGTTTGTTTTCCTGCTCTGAAGGATGGCACGACAAACGCAGGTTACGAATGAGCGCAGAATATAATGCTGATGACAAGTCAGTAACATGTGCTAAGAATAACTCTGACTAGGCTTGCCTCATTACTGATGCAGAAGAAAAGCCTTACGTTCGCTCCAGCCCCTCAGGAATGATTGTCTTCCTCCCATAATTCCATAAAGGCTTATTATATTAACATACCACAATAGAAAGAGGAAAGAAATTTTGCATTTGTGTGACTATCCCTGCAATGCATAGGCTATAAGAAAAAAAATCACTTTATTGTCGCCCCCTTTTTCCCCATTTGATTAATATAGCTGCGGTATTTTCCTGTAAAATAACGAGGAACTAAATAAAGGCCATGCTTAGATGTGAGGACAGTTTAATGCCAGCGTTCTCTCCCTTCTCTGTGTGCATGGAACGCTTCCTTGCCAATAAAAGGGAGTGACAGCTGGTCCTGTCCCCATGTATTGTAATAAGCACTGAAACCCGTAAATGTCCTGCAGTTCTGCTCAAAGTAAATAAGGTTTTGCATTCTTTTTTGTGTCATAATGACTCTTATATACAGTAGCAGAGAAACATCTGTAGGTTTATTGTGAATCCTGAGTGAGTGTTTGGTTCACACAATACAAGAATACAATCAGTCAAGCCAAGTCAGGTCAGTGTCACTGCCATCAACTATAATGAATATCGGCGTTAAACTGTGTTATACTGCATATCGGCATGGCTGTGATTCGGACGTAGGTAACAGCTGTGCTGATTTTCAGTATAACCACACTCTTGCCCATAGGATATTGTTTTTATACAACAGTTCTATAAACATGAAATTAATATAGAGTAAGTGACATTTCGGGTACAATATGGCCAAATGTTATGTTAATTTTTGCTATTTTTACATTTATACTAAATGTATGCATTCTTGACCAATCAAATAGTGGACCAATGGAACTGTTGAATAATTTTGTGTATAAAATTTCAGAAAAGATTTAATTCAGAAGTGTGTCATGTGGGATTTTTTTTCATACCCGACATAAACCATGAACTGAAACCATGAACCACTGACGTGTATTAATAAAGTAAGTGACACATATTTATTAAAGTTTTTCCATTTAAATGATGAACCAAATAATCAACAGCTGTATTAAACATTGTTAATCAATGAATAAACCTGAGGCCAATAATAAGCAATATGAACAACACATTAATCCGTCCATCCATCATTTATACCCTGCTGCTTCTCTGTTAACTGTCTTAGGGAAGCTGGAGCCAATCCCAGTTGACTATGGGTGAGAGGCGGGGTACACCCCGGGCAGGTCGCCAATCTATCACAGGGCTAACGCAGACAGACAGAATTTCACTCTTATATTTACACCTATGGGAACTTTAGAGTAGCTGCTTGACCTAATGTGCATGTTTTTGGACTGTCGGAGGAAACCGGCACAATCAGACGAAACCCACACAGAAACGGGGAGAACACGCAAACTCCATACAGAAAGACCCCGGTCAGCTGGCAGGTTCGAACCCAGGACTTTCTTGCTGTGACATGACAGTGCTAACCACTGCACCACTGTGCCACTGACAATACCTTAATGAACTTTTTTTTTTATTATTAAAATTCAAAACTGAAAGTGAAAAACATATTCCAACATTTTCACCTGGAACTGAGCCACAGCAACACGTTCCATGTTTTCCAAAGTGACTTGAGTGTTTGAGTTCTGTTGTTGACCATAAATTGTATCTAATGTCAAGACCCAAAGTATACTATATGGCCAAATGTATGTGGACACCTGACCATGACACCCATTTGGTTCTTCCCCAAACTGTTACCACAAAGTTGGAAGCACATAATTGCTTAAAATGTCTGTATTCTGTAACATGACAATGCCCCTTCACTGGAACTAAGAGGCATAGACCTGTTCCAGCATGACAATAAATCAGTAAGTACTAGGTACTTACTGATTATTTAGCTTGAGAAATCCATTAAAGATTGTGGATTTAAGCCCGATTTGAATTGGATTAGTTTTACATGGGTGGGGTAATGCAATTATTATTTGCCTCCTAATCCAGTCCTAATCCGTTATATCAGATTAGGCCTGTAGAAATAACTCCAAATTTTCCAAATTTCCTCTCAGGAATCAGAACCGAAAAATAGATAGATGATGCTTAAAAAGACAAGCCAGAGAAGCAATTTTTGGAGGAGGGTGTTGGGTGGAGATAAGGTTAGACCTACTAATGATCAAGCGCAACATACTGTATGCCTTACAACAAGTGCCTCTAATAAAGGTAAAAAATGAGGATTATATGTGACACAAACACGCATATATTGTAAAGACAGAGATCTCTACAGAGATTGCTTATCATGTGTGAAATCACATATCCTCCTGTGACATTATAGACATATGTCCAGAAATTTCATCCCATCTAAACTGTACTTAAAATAACATCTAATAATAAAAATAACAGCCTTGAAACTACACTCATCTTAACCTTGGTCCTGATCAACAGAACCTACCGACAGTGACGTCAGCCTGGACTGAGCTGGATTACTGTGGCGAGGATCTACAATCTGTTCTCTGTGCCTACAAAATGAGTTTGCACTACATAAATACATTTTCCATTCGGCGCGATCCTCAATGGCATGCATCGTGTGGGAGTGCCAAGCAGACCAGAGACTTCAAGGGTGCTCGAATTCTGGGATTCACACTAAGGGCTGGAGTGAAATGCGAGCAGATTGGTGAGAAAAGAAGGAAGACACAGATCCTGGGCATCTTTCCCATCAGCTTCTTCTGCCTGAGTGGGCTGCAATGAGCAGGCAGAACCAACATGGGCTCAGTTTGAAATTTGTAAGAAGTGATATCAGCCAACTCATGAATCGTTATGGGACTTAAGGGTTAGAAGTAAAAGCTTCTCTTATGACTTCAGATGTCTGAAGGTATTCATGGCTTCTTTTTCAGTCCAGCAAAATCAGTTCCTTTGAATAAAATTCCTGTGGTTCTTGTGAGGGATCAGGTTGGCAGAGACAGAGCCTGGAAATATGTTGCAGTACCATGGGAAGGGAATATAAGAAGCAGTGCATTTGGTGATTTCCCATCCTCGGCTTAGGCAACCTTTGGCATTATGCAGGCTACACGGCGTGTACGAACGCGTGGTTGGAATGCACATGGCCCTTTGAATGAACCCTTCCATTTTTTTCCCCTTAAAAGCATGATATTTTATTCCAGTGTCTTCTCAGAAACTCCAATTTGCTTTATCGTGATTGAACATCAGCATGTTTAATATTTTAATTTCATGTGTATTAGGAATTTACACATTATGCTTCCATGCATAAATTATGATTTCTTAATGTCAGGCTAATAATTTTAGGAATTTAGGATCAGTGGAAAATAGGGATGCAATGAGATATGAATAATTCAGAATGGAGAGATAATGTGTCCTAAACAGATACAAATACAAACACGAATATGATCCATTGGTTTTTTATTTAGTTTTATTTATGAAAGGTTCAGAAATGATCGGATCCCGTAGCACATGACAAAACAAAAAACGTTGAGCGAGCGAGCAAGAGGTTTTTACTTTCATGCAAGAAAGAATGTGTGGACAGATATGAAGCTCATGGGACAGAGAACATGTTCATTAACATGATACCATTTGTTCATTTGTACTACTAGCTTGTTAATACTGGGAACTAAAAATCTTGTTAGAGATTCACTAGTGAAAAACCCCTTCCTGTTTAGACCACACCCACTTTAGCTGCTTTTAATCCAATAACACTTCAAATACTATACAATTAAGGAAAAAAAGGGATGTTTAAATCAAAATATATCTATCTGCATCACTACATTATTTGTCTCTAGATAACTGGCATGATTTTTTCCAACTTGTAGAAACTGGTAGAAATGTCCACTTCTTTTTAGGTAATAGACTCTTTAATGGTGTAATGGCAGAGCTTCGGGAAAAAAATTATGATAAAAAATAAGCCACATGATGATTTATGGACTTTCCTGTAGAAAGAAAAGCACTAATAATCAGTGCAATATGCAATTGTATAATATTTTTTATAATATTTGTCTCCACTGTATTAATATGTAGAGAAAATGGATAGTGCTTCCTGCTACTTGGGTATCATTCATGTTATTGTTAGCTACACCATATTTAGCTTTACTATATAGATTGATGTGCGTATTTAATTTAATTTTTTTTTAAATCTATGGCCTATTTGAAGCACAACAAATAGTGTTATTATGAAGTCTAAAAGCACATGCATATTTTATTTCCTCTGGATGGTACATCACAATAAATCCAAAACGTATTTTTAGTGCACATCGGTTAGGGTCATATATTGCTATGCCTATTTACCTAGCTGTGATGCTAACTTTAACCTCGGAAGCTAAAAACAAGATTGTATTGCCTCCTTTTAAAAGTTAACATTGTGTCCTTCATAGCACCAACATCTCCTGATTAATGAAATGAGTAATTTGACTTTATGATGTCTTTGGTTATTTGGGATGCTGATTAGCCCAAGGACAACCAGTGCATCCAAGGACATCCTAACATGTTATCAACTTTAACCAATCATTTATTAGTTTTTTTTATTTATTGCGTGTCCTCATATGTTTCAAAAGCTTTTTTTGTTTTTCACATTTCCCACATATGTTTCACACAAGTCAGTAATATGACAGTTACTATGACACATCAATGAATCTTACTAATCATTTTTATTCATATGTTATTGCATAATTCCACCTAAAACTCACTGTTTTTATTCATTTTGGCTCCATTAATTATTTTCACTCTTTCATTTATATAAAACACCAGTTTGTTCACTTGTTCAGGATGGAAACTTCGAACACCAATATGTACAAATGAAGCTTTAATTAAATGTGCATCAAGCTAAATCGGACTTATCCAAGTGTTAATATGTAAACCTAAAAACAAATTATGTCTTACAACGGAACGATATGCCTACATGATGCAATTAATTTCGTTAAAAAAAGAAAATTGAAATGTAATGGACTGTGCGTTAATATGATGAAACTGTTAATTGTTTGCTTCAATTTATTTCATGTTTTTGAAGCTTCTGTAAAACATTTCTGCAGTGATCTCTTGCTTAGCTTCCCTGAAATGTTTTTTTACCCTGCTAAATTTGCTTTCCTAGAATCTTGGACAAATCTAATATGCTAAATGCTTTTCTTTTACTGGCTCACTGCCACAACACCTGTATAAAGTAGGCAGCATTTCATGTAAATTAGATGTGTATGAAAGGAAATTGGGGTACATGATGTGTAATTAAGATACTAGTAGGAAGGAGCTTGTGTCCATACAGGACCCTTTTTACTAAAATACACACAAATGGACTCGACGCAACTAATTATGTGATGTCTGATGGCAACTGGTTGCACCGTAACTAATTTGAGGATTTTACGGCAGTGGGGGTGAATAGTTATGCAATCATAGCTTTTATGGGTTTTTTATTTGCAAATATTTTTGCATATTGATTTTCCCTGAATTTAAATTTTTTGGACTACTTTGGCTAGAGTGTTGTAATTCCAAACAAGTCCATTTCACTTCCAGGCTACAACATCGTGTAAAATAAACATTAAACCGGGTCCTTGTATGGTGGTGGTGAAAGAAAAAATGCATATGTGATATGATTAAAGATTCATGTTTCATGCCCATCACTTGCTACAATGCGTATAAGTGGCATTTGTTAACAGAGTGCCTCTGTTGTGCCTTGACCACTGAAGTTTATTCATTTTCGGAAAGCCGCCGTTGCCAAATCCTCCGCTTTTCACACTACTGTCTCCGTTCTCCTGCTGTGCACTGACAACTCAAAAGACCTTGCATCATTTCTTCATGGAGTGTGTCTAAGTCTCAAAGTGCCTGTTCAATGGAATCATTTTCAAGGATTTTATTCAACAATGCCAGGACGTGAAGACTAAAGTGCGGACATGTAATTGTGATATGTATATAATATATCATTGTGCACTCTAGGGGTTGCATGACTATTAATTTTTTTTCCGGTCAACCAGTCTGATCCTCCGTTTTATTAGTGCGGTAAATGCTGATAAACAACAGCAGCACTTCCATTCACAGCCATATACAGATGAGAATAAATAAATCAGTGCAATAAATGTTGTAAATTATACATTTGTGCATCATATTTCAACATTTCAGATTTAATATTCAATCAAAATCTACTCATGTGGATGAGCTGGTGGAATTCACCTGAAATTAAAGAACCTCATCTCCATCAACAAAGTCCTCCTCGAACGGATGACGCTGTAAAATGCAGGGTCTTGAACATGAACACGCACACCACATGATGCTACCACCCCCATGCTTCACATTTAGGATGGTGTTCTTCGCATTAAAAGCCTCACCCTATTTCTTTCATACATAGTGCTGGCCAAACCGGTTAATTTTTGTTACAACTTTTTATTTGAAGTCTTTTTTATGCTGATCTTAGAGGGGAAAAAAAAATGTGTGGAGTTATAATAAACTGAGCTTGATAAATAAATCTTTAAATAGCTGCATATAAACATTTTGCCTCAACTTTACCTCTACACACCATAGAAAGTGAGATAAAAAAATAAAAAAATAAATCCCCAGCATAGTCTTATACATCATGCAGATGAGTATAGCATGAATACAGGCTGAAATATTATCAGATTACTTTTTTCCTGCTATCTCCTAGACTAGTAAATATATTAGCCATCTCACCTAGGCACCTTCATTCTCCCGGACACTACTGAACAGTCAGTCTGTGTTAATAATAATCGGATACTTGTAATAAAAAAGCCACTTCTATAACCACAGGTATGTCCAAGTGTAATACTGTAACACAATAAAACATAACCTTGCTGTAATGACTTCAATGTGTGATCTAGTATCTGCTGTCTGCTTTCACAATAACACATACAAAGGAGCTTTCAAATCCTGTAATTCAATATGTTCTTGTCATAAAAGTCTCCAAATTAACCTCTGGATTAAAACAGTGTTGTGCAATAACTTCTTCTAATCTTATTCATTGAATAAGAAGGTTCTGTATGTTAAATTTAGCTTAATAGCACTTCTAGCGGAGATTTTTCTGAGCGCTGAGCTCTGTTAGCCAGGTCGTTGGCTGACATATGAAGACGATGTGAACTCCGGGGTGAAGCCGCCATCTGTATTACGCTCATTAAACCAAGAAACCATGTTGTGTAGATGAACCATGGTTTGTAATCTAGCAAATGGGCGATGCAAATATTTTTTTTTGCATTCTAATGACTACTTACAGCTTTTGTACACAGTGTATTTATAACATTTGTCATTGAGTGTAGTATATTTATATATTCTGGGTTTATGCAAGCACTGCTGATCTTCTAATCTGTTGTGAGATGACCAAGGCACATTAGCATTCCAACCAAACTTACCAAAAGGATAAAGAGAGCCTGCTAGCCCCTACAGAGGCCAATTCAGCCCCCATTGATATGGCTGGCAAACAATAAAGAAGGAGCACTCCATGCATCTATACACGCATTTGATCTAGTGAGAGGACAAGCAATAAATTTTACATCAGGTTGAATACTGGAGCATTGATGCTGCGAATCAGTGGCACCTCATCTGAATGCTAATGCGGAGTGCCCAGCTTCTATTTTATTGGCACTCTAGACCTGTGGGGAATTAAATTTGTCAGAGTGCACTCAATCCGAGCTCAGCCTTGAAAGGCATTGTGAGAAAATAATATATACAAAAAAAATATATATAAAAAAAACAAAACAAACAGAGTGAGAATGAAGTGTGCTATGAACTAAATTGTACTCACGTGCCAATTAAAGCCAATTGGGAAATGAACAAAAATACAGTCACGCGTGTCACCTTGCAGCTTCCTGCTTCTCAACTCGTGCTCAAGTTCCATTTGTGTTCAACACACGTTTCTCGGTGTGTAGTACGACTGAACAGTGCAAAAAATTCCTGCGATATTATTTTCCACATTTTAAGTCACGGTGAGAGTAAGACATGATCCAAAAGCTCTTAACTTTCTGAGCTTATCTTAAAATCTTAAAAACAGCTAATTAGCATGTAGCGCTTAGTGAGTGTAGAACCTAGTGTAACACTTCTAATCATCGCCCGCGTTCACTAATCATCATAACCGTGCTTATAATTAAACTCAAACAATGACTTATTAATCTGAAATAACGTACTATAAATAATTCCCTGATTTATTTTTAGTAATGTAATAAGTAAAGTCTGTGCTACGTATCACTATTGGATGTTCCTTTGCTATTTCCTCTCCAATTTCCCCCCAGTTTCATCATCTGTCAATTCCCACCTACCAGTCAGTTCTCAATCATTTGACGGCTACCAGTTGGGAAGGATGAAGGCCAACACATGTGTCCGCCTATTGCTAAGCCTTATATTTCTGTGATTGTAATTCCGTTTTGATTCTGTTCTGTATTTTGTATTACTGACCCTGTCTTACCATTGTACGCTGTTTGCTGATCACCGGAACCTTTGTTTGTGTTTTGACCCTGTTTACTGCCCATTCTGATACCTCAGCCTGATCTTTTAATAAACCGATTGAACTGCATATGCATCCTGAGTGGCCTGGCTCTCCTGACACTTTCATTACAACATGATGATAATCAAATCTTATATACAGCATGCTAGTAGAGCCTTATGAGACATTATTACAAAATATAAAAATGCCTACAAGGAATTATTAACTTCCAAAGAATACTAAGCACAGTTATAATGACCCATGAAGCTAACATGGTAGCACATCACAAATTATCTCTCAAGCTTTTAACTTTTTTTTTTTTTTTTTTTAATTGTATGTCATATCCAGACTTCTTTCTGAGTTTACTTCAGATCTGGGATATGGACCGTCCCACTGTGTAACTGCATCAAATCTCACATTTAACATAGAATTCAACATTATAACTAAAATCCTACAAACCGTGTTTGGCAGGCTTAATCACATATATCCTTCCTTCGGCATCTTCCCCCTGCCAACAATGCTTTTTATTTCCCTCTGCTTCCTGTGCCACAGAAAAGAGGTTTATTTCTCCCAGCTTAGCTCTTAGCTCCCCAAGGCACCATTTCAATGGCCTCCTACGAACACCAAGGCCTACACTTAGGAATAAAAGCTCAGCACGTTTTGACTTCCACCTGCAGTGCTTTTGGTTAATCTAAGCCTACACGTGCCCCGGATCGAGCAAAATCTACAGGGAAAAAATGCAAATGGATTCTGTTCTAATAAACAAACCCCCTATTATGTAATTGTCAATGGAGAATGTTTGTTACTAAGTCAACCTCATAAATCTTCAATGGCTCTAATCTTCCTCTTGAGAGCAGAAAACAAAGCTGGTGTTTAGCTGACAGTGGCGGGAAGCCATAGCCTAGACTTTCGACAAGCTCAAGGAATCTGGGTTAATTATGTTTTCATAACTTACGTTTCTCTTGCAGAGTGAAATGCCAAACTCAAGTTAGCTTTAAGGTAAAGCAGCCCTATCTCATTTTTTTCTGTTGTCACAGATTAATAAGACCTTTATTGGGGTGACTGCAAAGAAAAACCTCCCTTAAAACCATACAGTAATATTGTAGTGATATAGTAATGTGATAACAGTAATGTTATAGTAATGCAATAATGTTTATGGAAGGAGTCTCCAGTGTCAGTCAGAAAGGTTTCTGCTAGCGTTTCCCTTTCTATTTTTAAGCACAATAAGATTAAGCCCTTCCTGACACCTCACAGGAAGCTGAATAAAAAGGCAGGACATAACAACATAGTTATATCCTTTTTATACATGCTCTTGAATTCCCGATTCTGATTGGTCAGAAGTCGTTGATTAATTTAGAACTAGCTTTGACATCAGTATCAGTTATAATTCTCAAGATAATCACATGTTCATTCTTATATGTTTTCATTTCTATAGTAAGAACTTACTCACATGGACTTGTATCGTGGACTGTCCATTTAATAATATAATTATAAACAGGGTCATTCTTTTTTAATGTTGTCGTTTATCGACGAGGACATGTAAAACTGTAGATATGGTAACATTTACGGAAGGAGTCTCCAGTGTCAGTGAGAACGTTTTATGTTATAGTATCATACTCTATTTTCTCAAGAAGCTGTGGTCTGGTTTTGGACTTATCAACTTCAAGGGAAAGAAAGGAAGAAGCTAGAACAATACAGAAGTTAAATACCTTGTTAGCCTCAAATAAATGAAAGAACTGTGAACAGCATTTTGCCCATATTTTATTTACATAGCCCTACAGCGTGCAGCGCTGCACTAGATACAACAGTTATTACCTCAAACCCTCAAGGACGAAATTATGTTAAAATCTATCGAAAAGAATGAGATGGTTTTGCAGTCTTGAATCGCTTTAAAACCGCATTTCTTCCTGTGAAATGCACACCTCTGGGTGTTCTCAATAGCGACAAATTAACAGTAATGAGTGTGAATTATATTAACTGAGACGTTTCATCTAGACTGTGATGTGACAAAGGTGGAATCTGAATACCTGCAATCTTAACTATTTGAACTGTATTGATGTACAACCAATACAAGCATTAATGTAAGCAATAGTTCTGTTCTATAATTATTTGTAGTCATTCATTCATGTTTAGGGACACATTTATATACCGCCACATTTTCAGGTGCTGGGGTTCTGCCCTGTCGCAGATGCTATTAATTGTATTATAAAGGGAAATGAGTGGGGTCAACCTCCATATTATGTTGCCAATTAGATTGATTAAAATGAATGTAGTACAATATGGAAGTATAAATGAACCTCTGAAGTAATGCATATATAATTGCTATGCAGCAAAACAATATTTGTACAACCGTGTTGCTTGTAATTGTGTTAAAAATCTCACATTGTGTTATTAATCAATGGTGAAGGTTTAAAATGAGTATAAAATCTCATGAATCACTGAGACCGGATGAATCGGATGACAGGATATAGCAGATGATCAGATGCTCAACAATCATCGCACTGTCACACATTATGATGTGAGGAAAAACTGGTATGTTTTACAATCTCTGTGAATTAGATGTTACTATAGAAACCATAAAAGATGTGATTTACTGCTGTCGGTGCTGCTGTTATAGAAAATAAATCAACACCTTCTAACCATTCTTATTCAAGAATTCAACAGCCAAAGTATAAAGTAGCAAGTGGTGTATATGCTTCATGATGGCTTCCAGAGACCCAAATATTAGTGTTTTGGTTTTTTTTTTTTGGTTTTTTTTTGACAGGTTGGTTAAAAAAAAAAAAAAACTTTGCTCTTGGAGAGTCTGGTTGTGTTGGCTTGGATGATGCACTGCTTACCAGATGGTGGCAGGCGGATGAGACTGTGGTTGAGGTCAGTAGGATATTTGATTATTCTGCCTGCTCTTCTCTTACAACGCTGGAAGTAGATCTCTGATAAAAGAGGTCAGCAATGCTTCAATGATACTCGGAGCATGCTTGATGATTCAGCACAGGGCCATTTAAACTGAAGAGTTCCTGTTATGTGGTGCAGTGCAGTTGTAGAGTTGTGTTTTTTTTTAGTATTCCTAGTGACGACTTAGACGTTTTCGACCTCGTAAGATAGTGTAGGTGGACTTTCTTGACCAGGGAGGATGTAAGTATGTGCGGACCACATACTGTACATAAGGTCTTCAGAGATTTGAATGCCCGAGAGCATAAAGCTGTGGAGCCTTTCAGGAAAAAAAAAAAAAAAAAAGAACTGGAGTTGGTAAGTAGAACAACTTCTATTTTCTGTCTACTGAAGTCAACAATGTGTTCCTTAGTTTTGCTGTTAGCACGTTGCTTTCTGAGCACCGTGACACAACAAGGTCCACCTTCTCTTTGTAAGCTGTTTCATCTCCTCCTGAGCACCAGAACATGACATGCCTTCAACCTCCCCAAGTTCCTTCCACTGGCTACCTGTAGCTGCCCACATCAGGTTTAAAACATTGATGCTTGCCTACAAAGCCAACCTACCTGGACCCCACACCTTGCTGAAGGCAGTTCTCAAACCCCTGCTCAGCATTACTTCTTTGCACTTCCAGCCTCTAGAACGGACTGACTCAACCTGCCATCATGCAAGGCACAACCCAGCTGTAGTTCCAGTACAGGATCAGGGTTGGGAACCTGTGCCTCAAAGTACAAGGAAGATGTACATCAGGACTTCTCTGTTCTGGCACCCAATTGGTGGAATGACCTTCCTCTAAATAGCTTGGTACAAGGAAGAGTTGAAGGTACATCCCTGTGGGGCTCCAGTGCTGGTAATGGGCTGAGATATGCTCTCAGCAATCCTGAGAGTTTGCAATGGTTTGTAAGAAAGTCCAGCATCCATTTTCAAACTGGAGTGCTCAGACCTAAACTCTGTAGACTGCTGTACACTTTTATCCCACATTTTGCTTTGCATTGCATTGCATTACAATAAGACCGGCTGTTTTTTTTGATAATATAGCCTTAAAGAAATCCTCCACTTTTATTCAATCTATCAATACAACTGTAACATATGTGCAGTTTTTAAAGAAAAGCACTGACACAATTCCCTGTTCTGAGAAGAGAAACTCAGCATTGCAAGTCCGAGGGAAGTTTCAATTCCATCAAATATCTTTACAAGAACAGTGTTTGCGCTTCTGCGCTGCAAGCACTGAGCACTACGACACGTGCGCCGCCTTTCCTCTCGCTCACCAGGGTGTACATTTACTTGCAAGATGAATTGCCCTCATTTTAAAATAACCCTTCATTGATTAATAATAAATAGAGTTCTCATTCCGGTACTTGTATCTTTGAGTGACAAAATCCATGCACTTATACTTGAGCTGAAAAAAAAAAAAAATGGTATTGATGCGTCCATATTTATTTGAGTAAATTGATATGTAGTTCTTTTTAGTTCTAAAACCATGCTGAAATTCTTGCCTGTGGTATCTATGCTATAGATGTGGTAATTAGAATTCTGGTTGAAAAATGCTAGAGTTTTCCTTTAACACAAGTCATTAGATAAATGTTTACTCAATTGCTCTTTTTTTGAATTTACCCTCATGAGATGACTCAATTACAGATTTGTATTTTGGTTAAAGGCTACAATAGAGTTAATTTACTCACTTTGTTTCAATTGTGTGTGTGTGAATGTCAAGGAGATGGCAACGTGTGTGCTCGAAACAAGCTATTTTGTAATCCAGCAGCAACCTATCGGCTTAGTATTTGATGTACAAGAGATGAAAGTGGTTTTTTTTTTTTGTTTGTTTTTTTTTAAGGAAAAGGTAGTAAAGGCGCACAAGCAGATACCAGCCTCTCAGACTCTCATTCTCGTGCAGTCCAAATTGAGGGGGCTGACACAAAGCTACTCTATATTGCCAATAATTTGTGGACACCTGACCGTATGTGAGCCTTTTTCAAAGTGTTGCCACAAAGTTGGAAGCACGCAATTGTCTAGAATGTCTTTGTATGCTGTAGCATTACAATTTCCGTTCACTGGAACTAAAAGGCTCAAACCTATTCCATCATGACAATGTCCTTGTGCACAAAACAAGCTCCATGAACACATGGATCAACACAAGGTTGGTGTAAAAGAACTTGAGTGTCCTGCACAGAGCCCTGACCACAACCCCACTGAACACCACTCGGATGAACTGGAACACTGACTGCACCCCAGGCCTCCTCACATGACATCAGTGCCTGACCTCACTAATGCTCCTGCATCTGAATGATCACAAGCCACACTCCAAAGTCTAATGGAATGCGCTCTCATAAGACTGATTGTTATTATAACCGCAAACATGGACTAAATCTGTTCACCAAGCACATACGCATATGATGGTCAGATTTCCACATAATTTTGACCATATAGTGTAGTGATTTATCCTGCAATGGATCAAAGCTCGAACCACAGATTCTCTATTTGGAGTCACTGCAGTGCTTTTAGTAAGAAAATATGATCAGGACCTGAAGTTTTTATAAGAGCTGATAAAGTTATGACACTCAGTGGAGATATTCACATTATTATACCACTGTAATTTATAAACGTGTTCCGCAAAAAAGCTGAGCGCGCGAGAGAAATTTGTTCAATCTAGTTTTGAAAGATTATTGTTTACGAAACCATTTTTCATCGCAGGAACATTAGTCATGGAGGCAACAGGACCTAGCTGTGTATATTTAATATAATAGTGGAGTGAGCAGTTGCCAGATTGGTTTCAAGTTCTTTGGGTAAACTACAGCAAAACCAAAGTCACAAATTTCAGAGGGTTTTTTTTTTTCTCCATATGAAATTTGTATGAAATCCAAGCACATCAATCTCCCTCACCCGACACTGACACTGTTACCCAATTGGTGGTGTAGATTATTATGTTGACAGAGTATTATGTGTATCTGAGAATGGTGATAGCTTACTGGACATCTTGAGGTATAAATATTAAAATTCGATGAGATTTCGCTGCACAGAGAGCTAATCGAGTAGCTAATTGGATTCTGTGAAAGGCGAGCCAGCCCCTTAATGTACAGTAATACCAGAAATAAGGAAACTGGAATTTGACTTTGATTACCTGGTTCCGCTGTCTCTGAGCTTTAACTACAGCCACCATGTTTGTAGTGACAAGCTTTCCAATAGTGCACGTAGTCAGTAATCACAATTATCTTGATAAGTCAGAATAGGTGGTTCGTTATATTCCTCTCCACCCAATAAATTGCAGACTTGTAAACGCACATGCAATAAACTTGAATATACGAAACAGTTCATTTGACCTAAAAGCCTCTAACTAAACTGTGGCGATTTTTAGTGCTTCGCAGTGGCGTATTAGTACATAATATACCTCTTAATCCATAATAGCAGCAACATTTCATATCTCCGCACTAAAATGCCACACTGAATAAAAGCGTTCTCTAACGTGCAATTTCCCTAAAGCCACCCCATGCCTGGTTTCGTGTCGCGGCTACAAGAATTAAATGTAATAAACGGATTATATCTCTGCATGTAATTATTCCGAATGATCGATAAAGATCACCTGACAAGAATCCCGCCGTTTATATGGCTTTAATTCAAGACGATTTAATACACAGAGATAAGAACAGGGAGATGGGAATGCTCTGTGCAGGCGGTTTTATGTACCGAAATGGAGCATGACGAAGGAAATATGTGCTTTATGTTTGTAACTTGCAGAGAAAGAGGCCTGAATGGCCCTGTAGTACAAAATCTATACAACACTGGCCATTTTCTATTCCATGTGGACTTTCTTTGTGCCGTCATATCAACAGATTCCCTTTGTACCCGAACGTGGAGGAATCTTTTATATTCCGCCAGTGACTCCACTGAGTTTTTCATCCGCTGGTCCTGGCAAAGTCAAAATTCAGACAAAAAAAAAAAAATTCCACTATGTTAACATTCTAACCCTACGTTCACACTAGCAGGTGAAAAGTCACTTATGTCATTCGTAATTTGTTTCTTCTGGGTGTGTACCATCAGCTACTGCTCTCATTTATGGCTATCCAGCGGTAGCTACATTGGCACATTAGCAAAGCAAAGCTCACTGTACTAAACATGTACACCCACCAGTGGCACCAACAATCTCTGCTACCTCAACCTTTATTTACTTCCTAATGCCCCTATACACATTTAAGAAGAGGTTGTATGACAGCATGAGATAGAAACCTTAGTTATAAGTTCTTTTCAGTGCAACTGACTATAGCTAGGAACTATAGTTCCGAGCGAGGAACTGAAGAAATGTCAGAACAAACACCCTAGGATTTGCCCATATAAGGAATTACCTGAGCCAATTGTTTGAATTTGTCTCTTTACCATTACCTGTAGAATTAAGAAACTCCAGATCCCTAATGAGCAAGCCAATGGCGACAGTGTTAAGAAAAAACTAAACCAGGCAACATGAGGAACCTTGGCAGGAACTAGACTCAACAATAATCTTCTAGGTGACACCAGTTAGCAGGATTATAAATTCATTACACCTCTAAAACTGCATACTACAACTTTAAATAGTGTTTTGTGTTTAGAAAGGATCGGTATGAGTATTGCTTGTCTTCAGGCTGTCCATGTGGTAATATCTACAACAGCAAAAAAGACCATCAGGATGAACCAAGAAGATACGGAAGGGTTGTTTTTTTGTATAAGTTATGGCTCTTGGTTTCCTAAAAGGGTTTCTGACATGGAAACACTTTGTCGTAGGGTTCCCCCAGATGTACAGTGGAAGAATCCTTAAGAACATAAGCTTGTTATATGGTATTACTTAGCAGTTCTACTGGATTCTGAATTGTACTATCAAAGTGCAGACTCAGTGGTAACAGTTGCATTTCTGGTTTCTGTGCCAATAACTGAAAGTTTGTGAGTTCAAATTTCAGGAATGTCAGATGCACACGCGTGGGTCTTCGAGCAAGATCTTTAAACATGTTTTAGGATTTCATTCAGCCTCACTTGTCAGTTGCATACAAGCGCCTGCATTGAACTTGTCATCAATACATCAGGCAGCAGTCAGGGAGTGGTGAGAGGTTAGGCTGAGGGCAAATCCAGGAAAAAAGTACACAGCTCAGACTTGCAGACCTACTATTTGTAAAATGGTACATTTCACATTTAATTGTTGGTTCAATTAATGTTCACATTTTTCCTTGAGCGTAATATAAAGTGAATTGACTCAAATAGCACGTAGCAAAGAACAAAAAGTAAACTAGTACAGGTTCTGATGGAAAAGTTTGCGACTAACTAACCTGAAATCAATAGTATACAGTAAGTGTAAATAAAAAAAAAAAACTTTAGATGAATTTAGCGCGATAGGCTTAAATAAATATATAAATTGTGACCAGGCGTAATTGAAACTCAAAATTCATGGCACAATAATAAAGTGTGAGCGCTGGGCTCACTGAAAGGCTAATTATACTTTGTCATGAGAAGTAGAAACAGGCCAAGAAGTGCCAAGCCCACAGGGTCGTGACACACATTAGGATGAAATGTGCCGTCTTCATTACTTGATAAGGAAAGCCGGAATAATTGAAATAGTGTTGCTACACTGCTGATCCTAGCACAGACAAAGATCCAACAATCTTCCTAAATCAAGTTATCCTAAGAACAACTATATCATGTAAAATTTTGTAGAACTCTCCTGAAGCTTAATAGCCAAGACGTGTGTTTTAGCTGATGCAATGAAGTGTGTTTAAAGGCAGATTAATAAGATAATCATTGCGTAACTTTACTCATATAAACAGCATGGAATTTGCAACACGCTATACTTAATTAAAGTCATTACTCATTATCAGGTAATCCAATAAACACATCTGAATGTTAAATATTCCAAGTTATTTAAGTGAATGCCTCATTTCTTATTGTCTATTAGCAAACAGTAAAGCGACTCTAAAAAAAAAAAAAAAAGAAGAAGAAGAAAAAAAAATCATGGTTGGAATTTTTTATTCAGTGGTGCATGTAGTATACGGAATATTTAGAAAGAAATCAGAACACTGATTGGCCCATCCAGACTGACATTTCCCTGTAATCAGTTAAAGTGTATATGGCAAAATCTTTTTTGATGTTTTTTGCAGCCGTCAGATTCTTTTCAAGATTAAAATAATCTGATTATCCATCCATCCATTGATTTTCTATACTGCTAATCTTGTTAAGGGTCACAGTGAAGCTACAGACACTCACCCTAGGTACATCCTGGGCAGGTCTCCAAACTATCGCAGGCCTAACACAGAGACGAACAACCGTTCACACTTACATTCACACCTATGGGCGATTTAGAGTAGCCATTTGACTTAATCTGCATGTCGTAGGGCTTTGGAAGGAAACCGGAGCACCCTGAGGAAACCCATGCAGGCACGGGGAGAACTCCACACAGAAAAGCCCCAGTTTTATAACAGGTTTGCTGCATCAACATTGGATTAGCACACAAGACAACTTCAAAAGAAATTAAACATTGATAAAAATGCTGTATTTCATATCCCTGACGTTGAAGGTGCGCAGCACCACTAGGGGCAGCGAAGAGTGAAATTGAGGTTTTGGGTGTATGACATTCTTCTAAGCTGTCGAACAGCGGGAAAAAAGGTTTGGGAAAGAGTTGTAGAGTAGGGTGCTTTCACATACGTAGTATTGGGTTTGTTTGAATTGAAACTTGATGTGCGTTTAATGTCGGTTTGATTTGTTTAGGCAGTTTAGGACACAGCAGTCACGAGCAGGTGAAAACCCAAACAGCCTGAGAGAGGAGGTCTCCGTCCTCTTTCAAGAGTTATTTGATTGCACGGAGGAAGTGGTTCAATCCAGGTGACTGCAGGAAGTGAAAGAAACACTTTTTTTATTTTATTTTATAGATAATTGTTAAGCTGAGCCAAAGGATAGAGCTGTAATACTACAGAAATGCCATGTGTTCTGGATATCAGTGCCGATGAACAAAAAGGAAAGGAAAACTGGATTTTTTTTTTAGTTAAAGCAAGTTATTAATATAATTATGTAATCATGGATTAAATCACGTTCTGTGTCATCTAATGCCCTGTGATCCTGTTCACGGGTTTTCATGGTCATTACATGGTCCTCAGCCTATATATATATATATACATATACAGTATATATGAAATACAGCATTTTTATCAGTGTTCCATTTCTTTTAAAGTTGTCTTGTGGGCTAATCAATGTTGATGAAGCAAACTTTTGTTATAAAACTGGGGCTTTATGTATGTATGTATGTTTATTTTTTTTTTTGGGGGGGGGGGGGGGGGGTTGTGGAATTTGTGCAGTTATTATGTGCAGTGTGAAAGCAAACAGCAGACACAACAAATTTACTTATTTCACACTGATTTGAAAGTGCATAGGTTGTAAACAGACCAGATTTTTTACAGTGACATTTCGTTCCTTCTCCTTAACCAAAGAGCAACTACATCAATATCACAGCTAGTCAGTTTCGATGCAATATCAGGCATACGGTACAGTCACACACCCGCTTCATCAAACAGTTTGACATATCCTCCTATTTCGCTCACGAAAAGCACTAAAATCGATTCTTAAAAGCCGTAAAAATCGAATGCGGGTGATAAAAATGAATTACCTGCATTCGACATTGAAGTGTCATGAAAGATAAGCGTTTCAACTCCCACCACAAGTGTGCATGCTCTCCCTGCTGGGCCATTCACTCTCATTTCCATTTACAAAAGCATCCATTTACGGCTCAGTGCCCCAAAATCGAATCATGCGAGCACTCGACATGCTAAAACGCAGTGTGTCATCCCTTCTCGCTTTTAAAAAGCATGGAGGCTTTTTTTTTTTTTGGTTTCTCTCAATGAGAAAACTTCCAAAGTTAAATCGCATTAATCACCAATTTTCGTTGAAAATGGGCTTCACATAATCACTGGTGTCACAAACAGGTGGGACAGTAATGGAGTAATCACGACTGTAGTGCAAATGAAGGTGTGTGTGTGTGTGTGTGTGTTAGTGTAACTGACTGAAGCAATCTGCATCAACAACAATCAATATACATGAAGTAAATCACGGGTTAATCAGGAGAATTAATAACCACGCCTTTACGCCTTTAAGTATGGATTAAAGCCCAGCTGTCGCGTCTAGTAGAAATCACCATATTGTATTTAGGGATGTTTTAATTACCATGATGGATACCAAAACCGCAGCATCATTAATACACTTAATACAAAGCAGCACATTTAAGCACACTGCCTATTTTTATCTCAGCCTCAAGCACAAGTATAACATGCAATCCTATGGGAAGTGGACGCAAGATCGGTGGAATGAGGACGTTTTTAAAAAAAATATGCTGCTGTCTGCATTTTACCCGTCACAGCAGAGCGCTTGCGGAAGTTTCCAAAGTTAAATAAAAAAAAAAAAGCACAGAACGTCCCCAAGAACACATATAGTTCCAGTACAATGATGTATAGTCACTGGGAGGTTGTGTGTTGCCACATCCTGACGATGCCACAGGTTAGCATACTCTTCCTTCCTGTTAATCACAGGAACACTAGCCAATCGTGGGCAGCTGCAAGCTCATGCACTGATATACAAAGAAGTGCATAAAGTCATGTGAACTAACTGACTCTGCGGCACATGAAGGCTTGTGTAATCATATTGAACTATAATAATAATAATGGTAACAGTAGTCACCATGGTGACTTCAGATCATCTTGAAAACAGGCACTTGCCATGAAAAGGAAAGAAAAAAATAACAACAAGGGCTTAGACCATAAACTGTTCTGTAAAAAAAAAATAAAAAGCACCTGCGCCGTTATATGGAAATAATGCACACGTTCTGACCAATCAGATTCAAGCATTTGACTGTACTGTGAGAATAAGTGGGAGTAAGGAATAACAAACAGCAGACCATGTTGTTACACAACAATAACGCACACCAGGGGGTGTGATGCGGCATGAGGTGCTAGCTAACCCCCCTGAAGTGCTTTATTTTCATGTAACAGCCTGGTCTGGAGTTTGTTATTCCACTTATACTACAGTGATTTGCCAATGATTACAATGTTTCATTTATTAATGAACAATGTCACAAGTTTTAAGGGGTTATAGTTAGATTTAAAGTTGTCGAACATGTGGGCGACAAGTTAGTTCTGGTTGTGTCTAATGTTAGAAGTATGATAAACCATCTTTCTTCACCTCTCTCTCTCTCTCTCTCTCTCTCTCATTGTACTATGAAAACAAAAAGCATAATCGAGACTATGTTTACAACCAGCTTAAAACCAAGCCTCCTTCCATAAATGTTCAATTAAAGCCTCCTTACAAAAAAACTTCAACACATCAATGATTATAAGAATTACTTCGTTAAACAATGAGCCGTTTTTAAATCCGTTCATTATCAGATGGTGTGGGGCGTCCTCTGTACAAGTCCCTCTGTATGAGCAGTTACTATAGTAGCTAAAAAAATATTAGAACAAGTGCATTAATATTAACATTCATGTTACGCCCAGAACTACTTGTGCTGTTATAGGAAAATAATCCGCATCTTCTAACCAATCAGACTTCAGCATTCAACTGTGCTGTTTTTTATGTTGTCTTTCAATTTAAGCAAAAAAATTTAGAAAAAAAAAAAAAAATGTTGACTGATCATACAGAGACACAACCTTAAATAAAGTCGGTGCTAGAAATGCGTCTCGTACAGATACAGAAGTGCTATTGATTGTATACAAATAAGGTCATAAAAAGGTATAAGGATGCTAACCAGAGTCCTATCCTAACCATAAATAACCGTATAAACTGAAAGTGCTGACATTGATGTGATATTGACGTGCTGATATTATGTTTTCTGTACCATGGCCATTAAAAATAGGTTTCTGATTGACTGGAAGTCTCGTAGTGGGTCACGTATAATCTGGATTATAACCAGACATGCCGTTTTTTCTTTTTTTCCTTATATAGAATTTATTCATGTACCACAGGATATAATAAAACCTTTAACAACATGTCAGTTCAGACAGGATTTACGGTACATTACCTGGAGTTATTTTTAATGGTTATGTTATAGAAGGGAAAATATGGCATACTCTTTCCAGCCGCATACACAACCACAAAAAAGGTATTCTGGCGATAATTTTTTCACCCCACCTCCGTATTTCAAACTAATCCAAACCAAATAGAGCTTTACTAACAGTTTATCCAGATTTGGAATATGTTTAGATTGTAAATTTGCTCACCTAGTGTCTTTATGTCCTTTGTTGGTCCATTAGGTATTGTAATTTCTTTTCGTTCTTTACTTCGGTTTTAGTTTCCGGAATACTGTATATTATGTGATCATTAGGCCCACTAGGCCCTATAATTATACTGAAGTGCTGGGTAGATTGCTGGCTATCCTAGTTTATTATATTTACCCATGATTGTAGTAATTGTATTTTCTTGTTGTTGATGGTTATGAGATTTATATAGTAAAGTATATTTTATGTTCTGTTCTAATTAGTTTCTGCAGTATTATGAGGTGGCGGATTTACAGCCCGGGTGCTGGATGGGCATTCACTTCATTGTGCTGCATGTGTAGTTGTAAATCTGGACACTTTTACAGGTTCCCGTATGTAGAATGTGTGCACAGTATGAGCATATATACTGTCTGTGTTAAAAGTGGGTTTTCTTTTTACTCCATGCTTCTGGTTATTACAAACTTATCTGCATTTGTGTTTATTAATAAGGTCATTTGGGTGCTAATATGTAAAACTCTTCTTTGAGTCAAAATCCCTAGGTGGCATAGTCCTGCATATTAGGTCACTGTAAAGTATCCATGGCGACATGATTAACAGTTTTAGCTAGGTGTAAAGTCGTATGTTATCGCCTTCTTTCTAGTGTTGCTATGACAACAAATGAAAGGAAATGGATTTGAACACCAAGGAGTTGGATGCAATGCAAAAATCATTAAATGTGAGGAAAAACAGAGCTAAAGAGCACCCTTGTAAGCACAGCAACAATTGTATAATAGTAGCTTATTGCTATGTGTGGGATTGCTTGCTAAATACTGTAACATTAATGGGGCTGTCATCATGTCCTCATTGAGTTACGAGTGATATAAAGCAAACCATATTGCAATCATGCTAGGTAGCCATAATATAAGCAAGGCAGCTCATGAAAAGTATATAGGTAGATAGGTAAAGCAAATTAGCAAGGTACATACATGACTGGCCACTTGTACACATGCTCATTCATGCAGTTATTCAATCAGCTAGTCATGTGGCAGTGTTGCAATGCGCAATATCATGCAGATACACCTCAAGAGTTTCAGCTAATGTTCATATAATACATTAGAATAGGGGGAAATGTGAGTCAGTGGCATGGCTGTTGTTCTGGTTTGAGTAGGTCAGAGTTTGTTTTAGCTAATTTCCTGGAACCGACATGCACAACAGTCTTCATTTACAGGTAGAAAGGCTTTCTTGAACCAGAATGGTCAGACTTGTTCAAACTGACCGGCAGGCCAGTGAGTGTATATAGCCTGTCAAATCGAATGCACCAACATGGTAACAATAACAAAAGCAATTTATAGAGATTCCTATGAATCATGAATGAGCCACTGGATGGGAGAAAAATGCATGTTGTGCATAAATCTCAAAACAAACAAAAGTGCAAAAAAAGTGTTGGAACCCTCCGAATGCATATTTGCATTCATGTACACGCATAAATGCATATTGACTGGCACATGATAAGGCCACTGGTGAACAACTCCCTCAGATGAGGGTACACGCTTCAGTAAAAAGGGATCAAGGCAACAGGACACGGACCAAACAGACAAGCGGTGCGGTGCATTTTCTATTGGTTGATCAAGCATGAAGGGCCTCTGGAAAACACAGAAAGGTCAAGACTAGCTTGTCAATCCAGAGGCCATTTCTTAGCTGAGTCAAAAAAAAAAAAGGACAAGTTACCCTGACACAATATCAACATGGCCGCTACAGACAATAAAACAGAGCTATGAATAGGGAACACGTATGTTTATTACCTTCAAGCTCTGATAATACATTCATGCTAAGGCTTTTGCAGGCACGTAATCTGAATAAATATTGGGAAAGAAAAAAAAAGGAAGGAAGATAACGCTTTGCAGTTTTGCATGAATAGACAGCAGATGTTTGAATATGCCAACCTTCTCATCTTAGCAAACAAATAGGTGTATGATTGCATTGCTGGATTGTTGCTACCCGACGCTGGCGTTGCTGCAAGCTTTCAAAACCAATTACTTTGACAATTAATTACTTGGAAAAGTAAGAGGGATTTTTGAATAAATACAGACCTGCCAATATTGTTAACATGAAAATCCTGGCAGGTAAATACACCAAAACAAGAGAAATAACCCTAGCATTCTGTATGTCTGAACAAGGTGGCTAATTTTGTCCTGCCTTCTTGTTTGCATTGAGCTCATGAGACGCAGGCTCATGAATTCCCAGGACAAAGTTCACCTAGATAAAGTCAGCACAAAGTGAAAGTAACCGCTACGAGAAGCGCATGCACGTCTTCCACGTTCCCTTGTCCTTTCCCCTTCAGTGAACTGTCTTCTTCTGCCAGGAGAAATTTATTCACGTTTGCTCTAACAGCATTTCTTTATCTCGGAAAACATAAAAGAACAGTTTTCAGGCGTCTCGCATATCAGCATAGCAATGAGTCAATAAATGTAAATGCTATAGCCAAACTGGAAATGTTGGCACCTCTTCAGATAACAGACTGGGTCGCATGTATAAGAGAAAAACTGTGATTGACAGTGGGTAGAAACTTAATTGCCAGTGTTATAATTCAGACTTTCAATACCACCAGCTAAAAACACAAAGATGCATTTCACAGCCTTTACGTGAAACCACCACAAAATCAACAAAAGAGGGGACAAACAAAACCAATGCAGCCAAAAAAATCCAACAGCTAGATGTGATGAATATGTAAATAATAATAATAATAATAATAATGCCAGTTGTTCAGAAAGTATTGAATTCACAAAAATTTGTCTAATATAATTCACAGTATATAATAAAAGGTGAAGTGAAAATAAAAGTACATAATAAGTAAAATAAACAGAAAACATCCAGGGAGCAACAGTTCTGCAGTTAGAAATGACTTGTTGATGAGGAAGGTCAGAGATGAGTTGACAGGAAGGCTACAGTAACTTAAACAACCACTCTTTACAACCAGGTTGAGCAGAAAAGCATCTCAGGAAGCACTACAAACGCTTGGAAGGGATCAGATCAGCACTCTGTGAAAAGTGTTCGGTGAATGTATAGGAATAGAGTAAATGCAACTAACAAGAAAATAATTAAAATATCATTGTTTTTTAATCAATCGAATAAAAATCAAGTGAAATTATAAACAGCCATGCAGAGGCAGAGGTTCTTTCCATTGAATGTCAAATGAAAAGATACATTTTCAAATGCTTTTTTGAAAACAGTATATACAGCCTAATGCAAAGTAATGTTGAGTCCTGGTTTGAATCATTTTGTATACTCTTATTGAATCTATTGTAAGCAAACTTCACCTGGACTTCCTTTGCCTGTTCAGCACTGTAATCGATTGGATTTCTGTTGTAGTGAACACATGATAACATGGCTACTTAAATACACTGATATTTTGTATGAAAATAAAAGCATCGATCAGCTGTACATGAAATGCCTCATTGTGTAAATAATGGCCAGCTAATAATTAGTATCTTGACCTTCCAGAAGTGATGAAGTGGCATTTCCATCTATCCATTATAAATACCATTTATCTGTCAGGGTCACAAGGAAGCTGGAGCCAATTCCAGCTGACTTTGGGCGAGAGGTGGGGTACACCCTGGACAGTTTACCAATCGAATGCAGGGCTAGCAAAGAGACAGACTCAAATTGACACTTATGGGCAATTTAGAGTAACCAGTTTATCTAATCTTGTCTTGGATGAAGAAAAAGTTTGAGAAGGGTTTCGAGAGATCACAAGCAGGGAATTTATGAGCTAGCAGATAGTGGTCACATACTTTCAAAACAAAAACAATCAACTGGATTTTGGCAGGGTTGAACTGGCCTATTTAAGCTTAAATATTTTCCCAATAGACCTATATTCCTGTCCGGAATCTGTCCTGCACATCTGGCTACAGCAGGATATGACATTAGAAAGATGTAGTAATTTTTCTACAGTTCTGCAAGCGACAAATCAAATAAGGAGCCCAATGACTGGAGTCTACATGACACTTACATAATAACTGTCTCTTTAATCCAGCCATAATTTGGAGATTACAATGGTTAATGGCAGTAGTGTACTGCATGTGATTACAGCTCAAATCGAGTGGACTGTGGGCTGTGAAGCTAAAAGAGAATCATGATCATTTTAAGCTCCTCATACATCTCATTCAGCTCATTCTAGTTTTCCGGGAAAATGAAGATCTCCCACTCTTCCCATCCAAGTCGGGCATTGCCATGGAAACCTGCATTCATTTCCAATGTTAATGGCAGCGTTTGTCCACACCGCAGGTGTACGGCTAGAACAACATGACTGTTCCTTTATTAAACGTGTCACATGGGGATGGCTATGATCCTGTGTCCTTACATATGAAATGAACGATTTTCTCAAAATATCATTGGAAACTATAGCTGTCATGTAACATAGTTTCTTGACTATAGGTTTGTACATTGGGAAAATGAGATCTTGATAAGTGAGGAGATTATTTGCTATACAAAAAATATCATTGCGTGTATTCCACTTAGGAATTATGAAAATATAAATTTTCAAAAATATTGATCCATATTCAATAAGTAAGAAAGAAAACACTTGTGTGTGTGCAGTTACAGGAAAGCAATCAATGGTAGGATAGTGAGACACAGTGATTTCTGATGTGAAATAGTGTTACTTTTACCACCCTGAAGTATAATTTTTCAGTAAAAGCACCTCATGGAGTGTTTTATTCCCGTCTTACAACAGCAGTTTGCCGAAAATTACAATTCTAAATCAATTAAACAAAAAACATCATACTTATTTTTATCAGTTTATCGATGAGCATTGAACTAATCAGTTGAAGGTTCTAGTTTGCTAAACTATATCTAGGAATGTGTGTTATTAGGCAGTGGACCTTTTTGCAGGTTAGTAAAGTTATCAAGGCTTCTTGCTATTAGTACTGATTAATCAAGCTCCAAGACAAAAGCAAATCAGAAACCTGGTCAAGAATGCTTGGTGAAGAGACATGACGAGGATCATCCTTTCGTTGATGTAGCAAGGAGTGAAATTGGCCTCTGGGATGGAGGGGATGACATTACTCACTGCCCTGTCAATCACTTGCCAATCATGGGTCTCTGTGAGCTCATGTATGTGGAAGATGGTAGATAGCATTTTCCTCAGAATGAGCTTCGCTGCCCTACGATGAAGCATGACCAGCAGTTTGGGAAATGCGGCTGGCTGGTTTCATGTGTCTCCGAGGAAGCACGTGTTAGCTCTCATGCTCCGCAGTTTGCAGTTGGCATATAATGGGGAGAGCTGGCTTGTGGGTAGGAATTGGCAGGTGACCAAATGGAGAAGAAAATGTGAAGAAAAAAAAAAAATGGGGAATGGTAAGTTCTTCAGTGGAGCATTGAAGACTAACAAATTGTGGCAGCTAGTAAATCTGTAATCTGTACAAAAGTCTCAATTGCCTCAAGTGACTCCAAGTATTAAAGTTGCATCCAAGTGTCATTCCATATACAGGTTCCACAAGATCCACAAAGAAGCATTAACACCATGTAAAGTTGATATCTCATTTCAATACACTCATGTTTGACATTTCTTCCCATGGGTTCAGGTTAATAAGCATTTCCTTGCCATTATCATGTGCTTGCGCAATACTAACTGTATTATTATGTAGACCTCCTGTATATAGGATGCTTTTGCTATCCCCTAACAAATAATAAAAAAAATTCCACAAAGCACATATAGTTAAAGAAATAAATATAAAAACCTAGTCTATAGGACCTGGCATGGCTGAGGCATGACACGATTGCCCATGCAAACTGCTCGTCTGGATTAGACATCTCATCTTGATGCTGCAGACCTAGAACACCTAGGGATGTAGCAATCTGCTCGCCTCGGCCTTGGCTTGTCACACCATGCTTTCCGCTCGACTTCCTCACCCTCAGATATCAAATTCTCATGAAAGGAACTTCCTCCTATCCACCTGAGGCAACTTCACCGCCTCAGCTACAAGATGTACAGTTTAAAAACCCCTGTGATTTCTATATCTCCTCCTTTCAAAATGCTATTACTGCTTGCTTATTTCTAGAGCTGAAGATTGTTTAGGCCACACAGTAAAGCCGTGAAAAAAAAAAAATCTTTGTTTAACTAATTTAGATCCCGAGAGGTGCAACATAATCTTTAGCAAACAGATAAACCCGACACATTTTAGATATGTGTATGTACAAGACCAGGCTGTTCACAAAACCTAGACAGAGCTAGCATTATCAAGCTAGCAAGCAAACCGGTAGCATTAATTAGCAAACATTAGCTCATGCCTGCAGACTAATTCCTTAGGAAGCTGTATTAAACAACAAGTTAATCAAGCTAAACATTATGTTTTATGGGTTTTTTTTCTTTTTTCAGATTTCATGCTAGCTAAATTTAGCTAGGTAATGCCTGGGAACTCGTTACCTTAGCAAACTTCTAATAGCATTGTATCATAGCACTGTTAAATTCTGATTGGTCAGAAGGTGTTGATTATTGGTATTTTTTTTAGCATGCTCCAAACTTTTATTTCTTACATATACATTTCCCATTTTGCACAAGTACACACAGCATCTTCCATAATGTAATCTTTAAATTATGATAATGTGTGTGCTTAATGCAAATGCTAACAGATATACCATATTGAGGCATCTTGACCTCAGCTCTGCTCACCACCTTAACACAGAAGGGAACCTAATTAGCCAAATCAGGTGTTTTAATACTTAGTTTTTTTAAACAACTGACATAAATAGACATGAAAGAAAAGATAGGAAGCAAGAATTTAGGATGCATCACTTCACAAAGCAATCTCCATCTGCTGAGGCTGATACTTGATTGATACTTGGCTTATGAATACCAAAGCTAGAGCAAACTCTCTGTCTGAAACAGAAGCACATACAAAGATGCAGTTTTTAATAGACAAAATGATGTTATGATAATGTAACTGTAATGTACGCTAGCTAGTTTGAATGTACCAGTTAAACCGTACACTGAAAAAGATGGAATATGTGGTTGGTCACATCTAATTGAACATATACATATACATATTTGCATATTATGTTACAACTATATTACATATAGTTTATCACGTTTCTCATCAAAACATGCTTATGCTGAACTTCATTTGTTTCCACTGACTAGCTTTATGTAGATTTATGACTAGAATTATGTACAAAGTGAAAAAATTCACATAATATTAACATAACTATAGCATGAAATTAGTCTAAGTTAAAAATAACATGGTGGTCAGCATGTTTTGAGCCTCAGCTTGAGTAATTTTTTACAGGATTTAATTTTATTCAGGATTCCATGTTAGCGATGGAATCCTGGGAATTGCATTTTTTTTCCCTTGTCAATCAAGTGCTCAAAAAGAAGACTAAGCTCATGAACCATTCACATTGGGAAGGCTCTAATGAAGACCTGCTGTATTCTAATGATCAGAATTGAGTAATCGGCGAATATAACATAAGAACAGTGCGCGCTGGGAATAAACTGAGAGCAGAATGTACTGTGGTTTATAAGCTGCTTAAAGATACTCAAGCTGTGATCACTCTCCGACGCGTGCAGCAGCTGCTTTTATTTATTATAGGACACAAACAATGCAAGGTGTCAAAGGTAAATGAGAACAAATTAGTCCTGCCTTCCAGAAATATTGTAAATTTTGGTTCCGAAAGGTAGGAAAGAGCAAGGAGGATTTCAGATAAGGCTCCTCTTATAGCAGGGGTCATCAAGTGGCAGACCGTGGTTCAGGTGTGGAGCCAGCACAAAGTGTTTCACCAGACTGAACCAACCACTCAGAGTTGATCAAAGTACGAAAAAAAATGTTTTTATTTCAGCGACTCTAGTTTCTGTAGCAGACTCTCTGTTGCAGTTTATCTAATCACACGCATTTATTTGCACAAATTATTTAAATGAGGGAATCTCTAGCTACAGAAAGCGCTAGACAAAAAACGGCTTTTGTTTTTTTCCTATGTGGCAACTTCAAAAAGGAGCAGCTATTCCAGTAAACCTGGGCACGCTGCAGGAGAATTCACCTAGGGTGGGATGCTAGTCCATCACAGCACACCAAGCACACACCTACACACATTTACACACTCATTCTGTAGGGGGGGTTTAGTATAGCCATCATGTATTTGAGCAGAGGGAAGAATTCAGAGCACATGCAAAACACTACAATACAGCATCCCAAGCTCAGGATCAAACCTGTGAACCTGGAACTGTGAGGCGGCGATCCTAACTACTGCGCTACTAATCATTAATGGTGATGAAACGTGTTAAAAGGCAACTACAGTTGGCATTCAGTCATGTTCGTTGCTTATACAGTACTTTCTTACTCAAAAAGCAATTGAAACTGGACCTTTGCACATTTAGGTAAATACTCCTTTGCACAATTTAGTTAATTAATGTTCTGTTGCTTTGCACAGGATCTAGGGATCATATTTGGAAATGAAATATCCAAAATGTGTGGAAAAATCTATGAATACTTGGCACTAACACCTCTTTTCCAATACTGACAGACTTCCTGCAAATGACTTTTTAAAGGTGTAATCAGTAGCATTTGGTTGGTTTCTGTGCCCCATATTACTGGAGAATTGCTGGCACCGTGTCTTGTGATGGCAGTAGAAAGTGCCATCTGCTTCCAAGCCAGCCAGAGCTCGCAAAAAAAAAAAAGAAAAAAAGAAAGACTGATTGTCTTGATTGCTCCAGTCCAGTAACGCTATTAAAGGAACAGAGTACTATTAAAGTAACACCACATCATAACATATTGTATGAAATTCTGGCTACATCATCAACATGTTGCATATAGGGACAAAGTGGGCTTTTAAAAATACTGACTGAAGTGTTCGTAGTGTTTTCCGCCCCCTTACCACATCAATCATTTGTCCTATGGTGTCCTATAATGGAATAAAACACAGAAATAATATCAGTTCCTATAGTGCGCCATTTCCAATAAGGTTGCCATGTCTGTATCTTTACCCCCAAATTTTAACTTGTTGCAACAGAGAAGTTTATTTTCTCAGTTGGTTGAAGTTTATAACATTTTGCATGCATTAATCAGTTTGCATGCTATATACCTAAGCTGAAGGGTTTTGTTTAAGTGCAAACAGCAAATTCATAGTATATTGGGTAAATAAAGTGAAAGAACAAGAGGGATGATGCAATCTGCAGAAACAAGGTACTGCAAATAGAGTAAATATATATTCATTAAAACAGTAGTGGATTACTTTTCAGTATGAATGTGATTGTCAGGTGTCAATAAGTAGATTCTCTTGGGAATGCTGTATTCATCATGACACAGTATGTTGAATATTTTATTTTACTGAATTCTCAAATTTGATTAGTTAGAAAGAGTTGATGTCATTTCTTTTTTAACAGCAGCTCTTACAATAGTGCTGGATGAACTGATGGATTGAATTTTTATATTTTTTTGGTCTATATTTTACTTTTTTAACTTTAGTTTCTATTGTAGTTAATATTTATGGATTAGTTCTAACATGTTTGTCTCTATAGTAATAGCTAATTCATATTCCATGTCTAATAATAAACTGAAAAAAAAAACATTACTTGACAAAGAAATTGTCTAACTTTTTTCAGTAGTTTTCTGTAAGAAGATGTATATTTAATATTTATGAAAGGATTCTCCAATGTCAGACGGAGGTTTCTGCTACCAAAAAGTCAAGAAAGAGGCGTTTGCTCTGTCTGATTTCTCAGAAATGTCTATGCAAATTCATTTTTAAGACATCCAGGTGGTAAAATGTTTGAAATGTTTATTAAAAATCACGAGACTATACAAGGAAAACCAACAAGATGTTCTAAAAACTATTGATGACCTTGTTTGTTTTCCTTGAAAAGTCCATTTAATTTAATAAACATTTCAAACATTACTGTAATCAACCAGTTTTTCTTGGCTTTTTCAGTGGCTGTTGCAAACTGCACATGACATCCCACTGTGGTTCACACGTTTTTTGAAGACCAAAGCAACATTTAGGAAAGCCAGACAAGTCTCACTTGCTTAGTTAAAAGACACCGACCAATTACATTCTGAAACAGAGTCAATGGCATAAGAGGAATGACTGACTTGAGCTGTGCTGTTTTAGGAAAATAATCAACTTCGGCACGATATCAGTCACCTCAAATATCAGCACTGATCATTTTTCTATAACACTACACCACATTGGGTTTAATTGCTTACATACTGTATGTGACCAGGTTTTAGAACACAGTATATATATACTATACTATATATATATATATATAGTGGGGCAAAAAAGTATTTAGTCAGCCACCAATTGTGCTGTGTTTCTTCCCAGCCTGGTGCAGATCTACATTTTGTTTCTGGTGTCCTTTGACAGCTCTTTGGTCTTGGCCATAGTGGAGTTTGGAGTGTGACTGTTTGAGGTTGT
>JAQQZR010000016.1:5705053-5723599 GCA_030068235.1 Notoglanidium macrostoma | reverse complement strand
GCATTTCAAGGTCCTGGAGTGGCCTAGCCAGTCTCCAGATCTCAACCCCATAGAAAATCTTTGGAGGGAGTTGAAAGCCCGTGTTGCCCAGCGACAGCCCCAAAACATCACTGTTCTATAGGAGATCTGCATGGAGGAATGGTTAGCTGAACAAATGTTAGCTGCAGTCCATGCCACAATTTGCCTTACTGTATTACTATTGTAAGTAATACAGAATTGAGGAACAAATTACCTCAGGTAGCAGCCAGAATAGACTACACCAGTAATATGCTTTTACTCATCCACTGCTTAATCACAAATCAGGGGAAAGTAGTGAACCAGCCATTTAAAGTACACTTTTTATATCTGCTCTCTGAAATTGTGAATAATAACACCTCTGACTCCAGGATTTCAAGGTACCTGGGTCTACTGATGGATTAAAATGGCCGGATCACATAATTGCTATTAGTACTGCGATAATACCACATAAATTACAAAATTACTGTTATTATTCCACCACGCATACTATAATATAATAATATGGTTTGGTACATGGAGCTTGGAACATTGTCTTTGAAAAGAATGGACTGATATAGAAATATACTCCTAATAAATGGGGGGAAATTTACAAGATGTGGATTTTATTGATGGAAGCAGACTTTCAAGTGAAGAATGTTAGACTAGATTCCTTCTGAGGACTTGATGGACAAGTGCTGGTGAACACTGAAAGATCTTGGGCTCGGCTTAAATGCGTTAGACAAACCCAATAAACCGTACATTACAGGGCTAATGAACAGTGAGTGCAAGAGAGTGAGTAGATAGAGTGAGTGAATGAGGAAGGGAGGAAGGGAGTAAGTAAATATATGAGTAAGTAGGAGAGAGAGATGGGAGGAAGTATGTGGGTTTGAAAAGCAAGGAAATTAGTTCATAAATATAAGACGGAGGGAATGAATAAGCAAGTGAGGGAGTGACGAAATTGATGAAAATTAGTGAGTGAGTAAGGCAGAGGGTGATTATGGAAGTGACTGAGATTAAGGGGTATGTAAGCCTAGGTACTGCCCCCACCAATACAGCAATGTGACTGGCCCTTCAAACTCATCTTTCTGTCAGTCAAAGCAAACAAAAACTGTTTCATATCAGTAGTTGCTAGCTAAAGACTATCTGAAACCTGTTGTTTATACCTTTATCCCACTATCTGGTGATATCCAGAAGTGAGTGGGTTTCATTTTGAGTCAAGGTCTCTTCCTGATGTCATCTCAAGGGGTATTTCTTGCCACTGGCTTGCTCATTAGGGATCAAGATATGCATCCAGATTTTTGAAGCTGCTTAGTGACAACTCTATTGTTCCTTACAGAGAGCTCTCAGTTAGTCACCACTCTGAAGACTGATGTTAAGGCACCTGGCCTCCAAAGCTGCTGAGTCTAAATAATTGGAAACATTTCTTAACAGGCAGCTACCAATAAAATTGCATCCTCCTGCCAGGCTGATCATTTAGCCAATTTGTTTCTCACTGGGACTTTTCATGTAAGTGTTATAAACATGACAAAATGTGAAAGTGTTTGGGTTCAGTGGTTTGCCCCATGACTCAGATCCACTCCAAATTTTATGTGTTCTTTCTTGGCCCATGCTAAACCTTTCCACCAATTTTCATGGATATCGGTTCAGAAGGTTTTGTGAGATCCGACTTAAAGACAGACAAACAAACTGCACAGAAAACGCCTCTTGGCGAAGGCAATGACCGCTGTCACTTGTAGACATGTACTTTTTTTGGTGTAGATGAGGAACAGTAGTAGCCCAAATGTATAGCCTACAGCTCAATATACAATTTATACACACCACTTTTGTATAAACTGTATAAACGGTACCACCTGTGTACACTCACCAGAATCACCAATGATCTCGGTTATATCCTTCCAAGTTGTAAATGTTCTTTGTAATATCACTATACACATTTAATGAGAGGTCATAAACTTTATGATACGAGAAGATAAAACCATGGTTATGTATTTCTTCCATTTTTGTGTCAAATAGTAAGGAACTGAAGAAATGCCGACCCAAAAGCAAGAAATCAAAGAAATTATTCGAACCAATCGTTTTGTGTTGTCATTGTCACGTCATACCTAATCCACATACACTAGAAAAAGGAAGCCAGATTTAAGACAAAATAGTACATAGGACTTACATAAAAAATTGTGTTTCTTCGCTTATACAAAATTTAATAAATAAAAAAAAATCCAATCTATGAGTTATGACTTGTGTAGAGTGAGTGTGATGAAATCATTTAGTATTAATGTGACTCAATTATGTTATAAAAGGATGTTGGCAGTGATGGGAAGAAATGGCTATAGCATTAAATTAATGTTATTAAATCATGGGTATCATGAGAGTGCAGTGGGTAATGTCACTGCCTTACAGTGACAGGGTTCTGGGATTGATCACGAGCTTGGATGACTGTGCAGTGTTGGATTTTATTCCAGGGCTTTGAATATACATGAATATACAAATCATGTTGGATGTATTATGTTAATGTAACTCAATTGATTCATGTGGAACCAATGTACACATTTGAATTATGTAAATTCAATGGGCTTTTTTTTTTCTTTTCAGTGTTCGAATTGAGAAAACGTCAGCCTCAAATGTTCATGGCTCACACATACATACAAAATGAATGGTCAACTCTTACTTTGTTGCTTTTGTGAGCATATTAGGCCCACCTAAATTGGGGTAAACTTAATTTAATTAAGATTCATTGAAAAAAGAAAGAAATGAACAAACAAACAAATACAGTCAGTCATTCATCCATTCATCTTCCTTACACTTTTATTAATGGGGTTGTATAGTTGGTTAGTTAGTAAGTGAGTAAGTAAGTAAATAAGTAAATACACTATGTACATGCTTTACATCACTGTACTGTATTAGCCCCAAAATCCCTTAAAATAAACAAATGTCAATGTCTTATGTGTTTTTCCTGACTTTCTTGGGTTGGTAGCTCCTCACCTTACACAAAGCTCCTCTTTAACAGCTCGGTGATAAAGTAAAAGTGAAGCTGATCTAACGCGGTTAGCTTAGAACCTTTATCTCTATCCTGAGATCAGCTGGAAACAGACAAAAAAAAATGAAAAAGGGAATTGTTTTAGAGGAAAGACTAAAAAACAGGCCAAAAACAAAAAGTCTATCCTCAATGGATCACCGTGTTCACCATTTTAAAACGCATTCAGTGGGTCTGATGTGCTTTTCAGCATTACAGTACACCAAAAGTAAAAAGACAAATAAAGTATCTGTATTCAAACTAGAGGTAATAAAAACCCACTTTACAAAGAGCCTTTAATGTGGAATCATCCGAATTATGCAATATTCACCTACAAAAAAGAACGATGAAGGACCCAATGACCTTAATCTTTTCTCTCATTTATTTTGAGAGGACAACAAAATCATTTTAGCCCCGGGCGTTTGTCAGTGTGCAGCTCTTTTAAAAGAACGCGGAAGACTGGGTTCACACACCTGGGCTGATGAAAGAAATATAACTCAGGTCAGTGAGCAGCATGTGTCCTACTTTTTGTTTCCTTTTTTACCACCCGTGACGAAAGGGGTGCAAGGAAAACAAACAATATTAATGGCACTGTTCCTGGGGGTGTGGCTGTAACTGTATAGACAATATGTGCATATCTTTCAAAAAGCTAACGCCTGACCATTACCCCAACAGGGACTTTAAAGACATTGCATTCAAATATATAGACTTTAATATGGAGTTGGTCTCCCTTTTGCAGCTATAACAGATTCCACTCTTCTTGGAAGGCTTTCCACAAAATTTTGGCATGGTCCTGTGGGAATGTGTGCCCATTCATTCTGTAGAGCATTTATGAGGTCAGGCACTGAAGTTGGATGAGAAGGGCTGGCTTTCAATCTCCAGTTCATCCCAAATGTGTTCGGTGGGGATGAAGTCAGGGCTCTGTCTGCCAGTGAAGTTCTTCCACACCGAACTCATCCAACCATGTCTTTATGGACCTTGCTTTGTGCACTGGCGCACAGTCATCTTGGAATCGAAAAGGGCCTTCGCCAAACTGTGTCCACAAAGTTGGAAGCATAGTGTTGTCCAAAATGGCTTGGACTGCTGAAGCATTAAGATTGCCCTTCACTGGAAGTAAGGGGCCTAGTACAAACCCTGAAAAACAGCCCCACACCATTATCCCACCTCCAACAAACCATGAAGTTGGCACAATGCACTCAGGTAGGTAACGTTCTCCCGGCATCCACCAAACCCAGACCCGTCCATCTGATTGCCAAACAGAAAAGCGTGATTCGTCACTCCATAGAACGTTTCCACTGCTCCACAGTCCAGTGGTGGTGTGTTTTACACCACTCCATCCGACACTTGGAATTGGACTTGATGATGTGAAGCTCGCATGCAGCAGCTCGGCTGTGGAAACCCATTCCCTGAAGCTCTCGTCACACAGTTTTTGTGCACATAATGCCAGTTGGAACTCTTCAGCAATGGAATCAGCAGAACGTTAGCGACCTTTACACACCATGGACCTTAGTAGTCGTTGACCCCACTCTGTGTCTTTAAGTGGTCTTCCGCTTCGTGGCTGTTGCTGTTGTTGCTAAAATGCTTCCACTTGCCAATAACACCGCTTACAGTTGACCATGGAATATCCAGCAGGGATGAAATTTCAGGAACAGTCTTATTGCAAAGGTGGCATCCTATCACAGTACCACGCTTGTCACTGAGATCTTCAGAACGACCCATTTTGTTTCACAAATGTTTGTAAATGGAGACTGCATGGCTAGGTGGCATGGCATGGCAGAAGTGGACCCCGACTTGACTGTACTCAAAACGAGCCTATTATAATGGCAGAGGAAACGGTTAAAGACATTATAAAGGCCATTTGGTATGCCGTGAGACTTGCAAGCCCATCCCATCCCATTTATGCATGCTGTATGGCACTCCTGATCTCTGATAAATATAAGTAGGCCTAATAATTGGAAATGACCTTTTGTTTTCGCGTAATAACGAAATAATTAACTCGTTATCACTATAAAACGAGCTTTGCTATCTCAAGATTGCTTAATAATTACCCTGTGATCTCCAGAAAATGGCATTTAAAATGATTGCAAGCACGGCAATTGTTGGCTTCCATGATATACACCAACGCATAAATTAAATTAACTAATATATAAATACATTATAGAAAATATCTAAAATATGATGCCTAGATAAAATATCAAATGTGTAGATTCATTTAAGAAAGAACACGAAATCTAAAATATAATTAAATAAAATCTAAATAAATCTATTCACCTAATAATATGCCAATTCATTATTGTATTTTCTTGCAGCAAGCTGGTGATAAACTATAATGCCCATGTTAGATGATTGAATAAAAGAGTCAAGGCTCCGACCAACATGAAATATAGCAGGTTTCACACTACATAATAAACAGCACTCAAGAGTGTGAGGCTTAATCTGTCAAACTCTGTGCAATTTTGTGTCTGATGGATCATTCCGGCAAATTAGGCCTTCTTGTGTTGAAATTAATGGCAGTGCAAATTAATTGGTTGCACTTAACATGATAAACGTCAGCGGGGTGAAAGAAGGGCTCAGGCGGAAGCCGAAGCTCATATTGATTGGAATTATTTCATTAATTACTGGTATGTATATCTGTGATGCTTAACAAAGTGAGGCTTTTATAAAGCGTAATACAGAGTAGCAGTCAGACTGTTTTAAGATATGCGTAAAGAACTAGGACACAAGTGCTAATTCTGAAGTTTCAAAATAGCAATACGCAATACATTGGCTTGGATTAAACATTAATTAAGTATATGCCAGCTTTGGATTTGTTGGAATCACCCCAGAAACATTTAAAGTGTATATAGAGGAATAAATAAGCCGTGCATTAGGATAATTATTCGGGACAGGAGTCGCAAGAATCTTCCAGTTTTACACTTTTTTAATGAACTAATACTTTGGTTGATTGAGAAGATCTTCCAGGAGAAAAAAATGAATATGAAGTATTCAACCCAATCAACATTACATGATGTCATCTTAATGATTATAATATGTACAGTATATATGTGTAGAAATCAGCACAATATCCTAAAGGCATAAGATCGAGGCAGGGAGTACAAGCCAGCCAATGAACCCATTCTCTATATTTAATTTCTCTATTTTTCTTTTTAACACTGAAACATCAGACGGATCATTACAGTTCATTGTCGCATCATTTATATATCCAAAAGAGGTGCCAACATCTACAGTATAAACATAACATTTTATAATTATTGGTTCTTTCTTGGCTACAGCAGTAAGCATGAGACCTGGAAGACTTTTCTGCTTTTTCAGCTAAAGCAGCCGTCAGATCAAACGCGAATAAAATCAACCTAGTGGAAAAGTCAACTCGCTGAAGGGGAAAGGACCCAGAATTAGTGGTTACCTTCACTTACCCCTGACTTTATCTACGTGAATTTTGACCTGTCAGTTTGCAAACCGCAGACTTGTAATAGAGCTAAGAGAAAACATAAAGGGAGCATTTTGCATTTCTGTGTCGATTATTAATAAATGCGTACGGTAGAATGTGCTTTGGATCACCATTTATATTCAATTCTTTCAGTATGTATCATTATATGTTGAGGTATTTGAGCAGATTGGAAATAATATTTGAAGTGTTTGATATTTTCTGTTTTATTTCAGTAATAAAAGTAAAAATAAAAGGATCTGCATATTTATTATATTATTTAGTACATGCTTTACTATTATTATGGACATGGACTGGGCTTTAGACTTGACATTCACTTGTGTATATTTTATAACAAATGGTGATTAAACACCAGTTCAACCACTACATATCCTTTATCTCGCTAACATGGAGCCATTCCATCCAGACATACAGTATACTAAGGTTTTCTGGGGTAAAATTCAGTCTAGTCATAAAATAGTTTTTTTTCTCTCTCTCTCTTTTTCTACCTGCTTGAATTTTCTTGTAAGCAATGTGACACCTCTGATCCAAAATATCCAATAGAGATGCATTTAAGATTTGTTCCTGATTGTTTAGACAAACCGTTTAGTCTCACACTTGCGAATTCATAACTGTTCGACTTCGTAATACTCAAGTTGGCAAAGCTATATTATGTACCACATGCTACATGGGTATGGAATCGAACATCATTCAATAATTCTTGATGGTTCCAATTCCGCCAATTTGCTCATTCAGTTCAGGTCAAAAGTTAGTGTGACCTCAAACAATAATCTATAAAATAGAAGAATAGTAAAAGCTAAAAGTCTAGTATTAAAATAATAGCAAACCTTTAAACTAAAGTATATCTCTACATATTAGATAGTAATCTATATTCTGTTTTAAACTGTATTTTAAATGTAAAAAAAAAAATGTCTTGGATTTAGATGTTTACAAATGACTGAACCAGGTGCAGAAATCCTAAAATCCTAAAATAAAATTATACGTATTCATTTCCATAAAATACCAGAATTCTTACCCTCAATATTCTGCAATGGATAAATTCCCTCAACAGACCTCAGTCCACATTACATAACACAACTTCCCACTTTGGCAATATCAAAAAATTTTTTTTTCTTTTTGCAGCCAGCATTGATAAATGAGTGTGGGATTCCTAGCAGCGAAAACGTCTCCGAGCTGCAGCTGAGATAAAGAGGAGGTTATCAGAACAGGACTGACCTGAGGGAGAGCCAGCCTCTTCATCATCAAAGACGCCAATATACTAAGGCCCTATTTAGACACTTATCGCAGAGAAATGCCAAGAGCTTTCCTAAAAGATCAGTGTGTTTGGCCACCACTCAGGAACACCAGGAGACCAATGCGTATGATGAAACCAAAAAAAAAAAAAAGTTACAGCAAACAAGTCTGTAAAAACGTTTTTGTATATCTGTGTAGATTCTCGATGACGGATTTGTCTTTTGTTGTTGTAGTTCATTTGCCTCAATGCGTGACATGTTCTTCTGAGTTGCCTTTCAGTTCCCCATGGGTGTAAAGAGTGGTTACTGTCTGCTCAAGCCAGTCTGGCCGTTCTCTGCAGACCTCTCTCATCAACAAGACGCGTCTGCACAAAGACATGCTACTCACTGGCGTTTTTTGCATTTCCTACCGTTCTGGGTAAACTCTAATAAAATCCTAAACATGAAACCCCCAGTAGATCAACAGTTTCTGATAAGCTCCCACCAGCTCATATTTACAGAACCTCCATGTTGTGTTGTATTTCACAGCATGATTCATAAGTCACAAGATCTCACTATACACAGTTGGGACGAAAATGATATTCAAAATTCACACTATAATACCTGTAGGACTATATTTAACTAAGCCATGTTAGAGATAACCCTCAACCTTTAATACTTTATAGTGAATAAATAAATAGCAAGAAAATATGTGACTAGATCAAAGAATCCAAGAAGCCCTAACGGAGGAATATTTTTTACTTACTAATCAGTTGACATCACGAATAGCTGTCATGTCATGGCTGGTGGTGATAGATAAAATCCTGAAACCTCACACTGATGCATCATCTTTATTTAAAACAAATGGTTATTCCAGCCTTGCATGATAAATAGATAGCTACGTAGCTAAACAGATGAATCCCAGATGGATTCAATAATGGACAATAACTTGCTTTAACTCTGCTTTGATATTTACTAAATTACAATACATATGGAAATGGCTAAGATTTATCTTTCTGCATGTGTGTGGACATAACGAACCTCAAATTAAAGCTGACATTTAATCACAGTGTTCTTGCTTCACTTCACGTCCAATAAATATTTTGCTTGCAGGCTTCTAGTCAAGTCAAGTGTCATTTATGGTCATTACAGCCATATACTGGTGACACAGTACATATTGAAACGAAACAACGTTCCTCCAGGATCATGGTGCTACATATAAGAAAACACAGAATTACAAAAAGTGCACGTGTGCCACATAAGACAACCTAGGACTATATAAAGTGCACGTGTGCGTGTGACTTGGACCTTATGTCTGTATAGTATGTATATAGTATACATACTATAGACATATAGTATGATATAATGGAATTTATATGTCAATTGCATTATGTTAAAGATCCCTAGACGTTCTTTTATATAATCAGTCTAAAATTTTGCATGTGGGCTTCATAGTGTATGGCCATGTAATCATAGCTGAGAAACTGCCAGGAAGCCAATCCTAAAAACAACAGCATCACGCTTGTCATTAGAACTTTTTAGACAGGTGTGAAATTAACAGAGTGACAGAAAACGCCAGTATTTTTAGAGTTTGTGTACTGTGGCTGTTGTCAGTTCAGTTCTGTCTCAGCGGCCTGACAGTGAATGATAGCTAGCATATACGGCTTGTTTGGGTCTACGCAACCATGTGAAGTGCACCAGAAATCAATAGGCACTGACAGTCTATGAGGGAATCATGAGAAAGCGGGCTTTTGTTCATTTCAGGTCTGTCTGACCTGCATGGTGGTGGCAAGGTATTGATGCTTTTTGTATGAAATCTATAGAGTCTGTTTGGACCGGACATGGCTTGAGAGTCGACCAGCTGGCGCTTATCTGAAATGTCACTGGGATTTTAAACAAGCTTTTTTGGATGAATTACAGGAAGCTATTAAAGCTTGTTTAATCCTGCTCTCCGAAAATACTAACACAAAACCAGGATACAAAGAAATATGGCGCTGAACCAATGCATTGCCATGACAAATTTAATTGACCCCAATTTTCCCCTGGCACAAGAATGGCAAAAATCGGTCTATAAGCGAAGTGATTTGCCATTACAAATATTCGGTTCCTGTAAACTCAACAGATTTTTAAAAAGCCACTGTAATCCTAACATGTCTGTCCAACAACTCTTGCAATAACAATGTTAACATTTACTGAATCTATAGCACCGAGCAAAGTCTTAGGCACGTGCTGTAAAGTAAAGATGGCGTTAAAAAAGATTAAATCTTTATAATTAAAAGGGAAATACGACAACGTTCAGTACACATTAATAAAATAAACAACTGAGCATCTCGGAGAATCTTCCATACGTCTTCTGTGGACTTTCACTGTTGCACTTGCTTCTTTTTTTGTTCGCATGCGAAACCCAGGAGACTGCGTTCTTGGGTTTTTTTTTATTTTTTTTTTTAATTACATAGTATGTTGCTTTTTTTTATTTGCATACAAACATTTTTCAAATACAAATGATTTTTTTTTTTTTGGAAAAGTAATGTTTGGAAATCTAAAATGTTTTGGTACAGACTCATAAAATAAATATCTATAACAATTTCTTTACTAAAAAAAAGAGGGGTTAAAGCCAAACCAAAGCCAACTGATGTTTTTTTGAGAGGTGGCAGGAAATCTAACAATCGGAATGAACCGTGTATTACAGTAACCCAAGCTCCCCACTGCTCCACCTGTCTTAATATTAGTATCCATCCATTTTCTTTACCGCTTATCCTTAGGGTCGCAGAAAGACTGTAGCCAAATGCAATTGTTTAATATGTTCTTAACACAATATGTTCCAATTGTTAGTTTCTCACTCAGCTGCATGACTTATGGATAGATATTATTATTTTTATCTTTATTTGATTTTTAGACTTATTTTATTTTCTCTTATTTTATAATTGTTCTTGTGTTTTTGTTTTTTATGTGTTGTGGCAGTCATCACATAAGCCATTTCCTGCAGGATTAATAAAGTTTTCTGATTCTGATTCTGATTGGTTAATATATTTCTCCTGATGTGGCGCACGCTACTCTTTTCTGAATCTCGCAAACTGAGAACTTGACATGGCTGGCGCATGAACCAGCTTGAATGAAGGCTAGACAATCTTTCCAGAGTGAGGAATACGCAGTGACACACCTGTGTAAAATACAGTACAGCAGGGCAGAAAAACACTGATCGGTAACACAAATACTAGCACAACATGTACGCACCTCGCATTTAAACACTTTTTCGGTTGAAAATAAAAACACCAAGAAGGCACCACAGCTCATAGCTGAAATTTAGGGTTCTGTGAAGTCCAGCCCTCTCAGAGATTCAATTAATCGCTTATTTTCCACAGCGTGTATTAATGCACATACTTAGCTCATTAAGTTGAATTATGTTAGCTCCTACTTTTTAGCCAAGCTAGCTGGATTTATTTACAAGCACAACAAAGGATTTGACATTTCACTTGTCCAGTGGGCTAACTAATGGATTTATCATTTGTACATCTCTGTGACTGACAAGAAACAATATTCAGAGTTTACAAATGCACCAACAGTATCATAATTCCCAGCAAGGAAGCAAAACCATCCCTAGATTAGTACTCCTACTCCGAGTTTAATGCATACAACCTCAGGTCCCAAAGCTCCGAATCCATTTAACATGCCTGACAAAGTTGTAGAGGTGAAACCGAAATGTGGGTTATGTTCTCAGAAATGCAGGCAAACGATTTTCCCTCCCTTTCTATACTACTAAAACAGCCACACACCATACAGGAAGCTGGCCAAGCAAAGGCACTGAGCTAAAAATATCAACCCAGATGCTCATAAACAACCTATTTCTTGACAGTTTAATGGAATGGTAGGTTGTAGCTTTTCTAAATGACAGAAAGAATGGAGCTCTAGTTTAGAAATTTGGATAATTGGTGTCCGAGGCACCTGAACTAATCAACAATACTCATAATCAACATGGGTCAGATCTGTGATTGCCAATTAGGCCTTGAGGCCATGTTAGAAATTTCAGTCATCTTTTTGTCTGTTTCTTGCTAATTTGAAGGTATTTTATTGACTGAGCCAACATCCTCATTCATTCTGATATTTCACACGCTTCATAAAGCGCATATTCAGCTATTAGTGAATCAATATTTCACCACATCTCATAAAGAATGTGTTGTCAATATTCTCATTTTTGCAGTCTAATTCATTAATGTTAACCCTATGGATGGTATGTCATAAATATGTTTCTGAGTTCATTTTTGGATTTTTTTATTGACAATTGTTTTGCACCCTGTATGTATGAGTGCCAGTAAACGTAGCGACACGCAATAATAAACGCTCATTAATGAAGCAGTCGGTAACACTAAAGAGAAGCACAGTGGTCTGGACGTAGAAGCCCTTTCGGATTTAGAGATCTCTTTCCTGAAGTGCAGCTTATCACAGAAATGGCAGAAATGTACAAGCTGCCAAAGGATGACCTTTTTACTTGTGGAATAAATCTTCAGCAGCAAAGAATTAACCCTTCCCAGTCTTCCCTTGCTGATTTTAAAGAAAGTAAAATTGCAAAGTCGATTTTTAACCATTTCTCAGCTGATTTCATTCCTAAAACTGTAAAAAAATTAAAAAAAAAATAAATAAATAAATTATTTAATTGATTGGACCATCGAATAAGAATTATAAGCTAATACTGAAAATATTATAATATAAGCTGTTAAATCAAAATTATATACGGTAGTATTATATAAGTGAATATAATGACATGCTATTTTGAATTTGAGACATTATAACAAAATAAGCACATCACAAATTGAACTAATTTGGAAATAGTGAGCCATTAAGTCAAAATAAGGACAAAGTACTTGCACAGAACTTGCAGCTCAAGGCTTTATAATCAGGTGGATAATGTGAAGAAATTAGATTGTTTTGCTGGAAATGACACATTCTAGCAAATTAGTCTGTCAATGTCTTTTCCTGTTGTGAAATTATCTCAATGTTATATTTTATATCTAGACAAAAAGCATTTGCTTGGATTTTATCCCATAACCTTTATTCATTCTGCATGACAGAGTGAGCTAAATATTAGCAGCCAAGAGCAATTAGCTTAGCACACTGTTGGCTTTTGGCTTGAAACCTGACAACTGAATTGGTATTTTAATTATTATCAAACTTTAATTTGGTAAACATATATAATTTGAATTCTTCCCAGAAGTCCTGTCATGTCACACAGAGTTGACCAATTGGCTAAGCAAGCTAAATCAATATAAGATGTCTACTGTTTATAACTTGAATGGCACACTGGTGTAGTGGGTAACGCTACTGCCTTACAGCTTCAGGGTTTCACGGTTCCATCCTGAGCTTGGGGTACTGTCTGTGAGGATTTCACGTGGGTTAACTCTGTTCATGTCGATTCCCTACAGGTTCTCCGGTTGCATCTGAAAAACATGCCGGTAGGTGAACTGGCTAATTGGAATTGAGTGAATGAGCATGTCTATGGTGCACTGTAATTGACTTGCATCCCATCAAGGGTGTATTCCCACCTCACGGCTAGTATTCCCGGGATACACCGTAACACTGACCAGGATAAAGCAATTACTTCATCATTCATTACTGCCATTTTTAGGACTGTTAGGAATTTTAGTGAACCATTATCTTGGATATTATCAATTATAAAAAAGAAAAATAAAGCACTACAGTATCACTGGTTAAACCGTAAATCTCCTGTTTCATTCATGGACTTCAATCTGCACAATATACTCTCGAAAACAGATACATCACTAGCTAATACTTGAACAAAATGCCCAAAATGCTTATGTTTAACCTGCCAGACTTTAAAATGTAAAATATCCAAACAGCAAGCTTTGCTTGGTCAAGTAGAAAATTTGCCAAAGTGCATTTAGGCCACTGATTCTGAGGAGACCTGCAGCCCGAAACGAATGAAATATTCATAAGCAGAAACCACAAACATATCTAAGAAGTTCAGCCAGGAGTTCAAAGAAAGTTACAGACCTCGGACAGTCAAAACATGTCATGGGACGTAAAAAAAAAAACGTAGGAAAATGAAATCCTCATGCATACATTAGAAGCATTAACAGTAGTATTTCTTTCAGTAAGCAGTAACACGCTATGGGATACAAAACAGTCCTTCCAATAGCTGAGAAATCCCAATGCAATCTCATGCAAATCCTTAAAATAAGAAAGTAAAATGTGTCCTCTCAGTATGTTCATCCAGCTGGAATAGCAAGAAACTCTGGGAAGGAACAGTTAGTGCACAAGTACGAAGGACATTCCGAAAGAAGCTTGGCGTATTCCAAAAGTGATGAACAAGGTGTGGGTTTTTAATTGTCAAATGAGAGTGAAGCATGTGAACGTCGCAGCATCTGACTGGCCCAGTGGGACATCATTAGCTGTATTTATTTCCAGTGTAGGGCACGGATAAAGCTGGATAATCCACTCGCATCATTATGGGAAACTTCATAGGGGAGTTGCCATTTTATTTGTGCCATGTGACTGGGCAAAGAGTGGAGAAAAAGCAACAGTCTACAATTATTGCTGATGCTAAATGTCAGCATGCATATTAGCATACACTGGCTCGCACACAAACTCTAGCTGCTTCTACTTCATTTCTGGAAGCAAATATCAGAAATGATATTCTATAAAATCACCAATGTGCATTATGCATTATGTACCTTATACCTGCGCTATCATATTGCAGAGAACTGTAAGGGATTATAAGAAGCTACAAAGTGAGCTGTGATTTTGGACATAGGTAGGAAAGTCAGACTAGATCATTGATAGAAAGCATATCTATGTGACAATATGTCATTTCCTGACCTCTTTTTAAAACAGAATTCTAACCCAGTATTCATTGTAAATCTTGTCAAACAAACTTTGCCAGTTCTCTCTGATTTCATAAGAAGTGCAAAAAACTTTTGTGTGCCCAGAACGATCCCTTTGAGGTCTATAGATTTTCACAACTTCAAATAAATTCATGTCCTCATACCAAAGCACATGATATTACACTGAACAACAGATTCCTCCGAGAGTTTTGGAAAAGCTAAAGAGAAACCTTCTGCTTCTGGCTCCTACATAGACCCTCTAAAGGATCCTCAAGAGAAGTGGTTCTCAAATCAGGGTACAGGAACTCCCAGGGGTCCATGAAGCAAAGGTAGGGGTTTTTTTTTGTTCTTGGGGTTTTTTTTTTTAATAAAACAACTCACCATTATCACTGCATTTTATTATTGAGTTTTATAATTATTCATCTGATTGGTATATGTTTAATCTAATCTTTAATTAAAAACAAGTAGGCCTATAAATAATATGGCTGATAAATGACGTGAACCTAATGTGGAAGATTCCTGAATACAAAATCTCAAATAAATAATCAGAATATTATTATACCCATTTAAATAATGAAATTGATATTTAAATTCATAAGATAAATCAGAGGGGGTTCATTTCCTTTAGTGCTAAAAAGGCTTCCTGGCTGCAAAATGTTTGAGAACTCCTACTCTTAAGGAAAAAACCCATTAGGATGCTAAGTAAATAAAAATTCCCCTAAGAGTGTACAATGGCATAAAATACAGTACATGCGCAGAAAGCAAGATTACCATCTAGCACCCTAAAGAGTTCTTCAATTTATGTATTTAGGGGAACTCTTCGAGGTTCTGTGTAGGAATAAAAGTAACATCCTTTTAGAAAGGAACTAGAACTGTTAAGCACTTCAATGAGCACTTGAGGAACTTTTTGAATGTCCAATAGTAAGCAGCCACACAATTTAAGGTTCCAAACTCTACCTTGTCTTTTTTCTTTCTTTCTTTCGTTTTTACTTTAGTGCGTATCTTTCACCTGGGAATACTTTTCATAAGCTTTAAGAATTAAGCTTTAAAGTGATGCATGTGTCTAAAATTGTTCTAAAGGAACACTATGAAGTAAAACCCAACTAAAACGTAGCTACCTTTTGGTAACTTTATTTCTTAGAACGCATGGGATGCATGCTATTTCTATTAAGGGGCTGTTCGTTAATGGAACCTTAGCTGTTCTTTTAGCACCACACGGCGCTCGCGGAAAAATAAATAAATAAAATAAATAAACCCCTCCTGCAGCCGCGAGCGCTCGGTGCGCGATCGATGAGCACGGTGCAGCTTGGTCACATCGCATTAGGAACGCGACTAGAAATGAATGCCACGTGTCACGTCTTAAACCGCAGAGTGCCACGGGTTCTGCAGTTACGCAATGCATACATAATTATGGCGCTGGATGGCCGGAGATCAGCATTGTTTGGTGATTTGCATGCATAAACACACCTGTTTCAACTGATGAGGTTTAGCAGGTGTGTGTGTGTGTGTGTGCGTGTGTGTGTGTGTGTGTGATTAACAGTGTTGCTGGACATGACCACAGGTGTGGAGAATAACTTGAACACTGCATGATTAGTATGTGTAGTAGGTTGCAGATGTGACTCAATATTTGTTTGATTGCGCTTGCCGAAGTCACGTGCATAACAGAAGCAGCGCGCGCTTTACCTGGAAAAGGCGCAGGATGTTGGCTACCATGATGGACACGGAGCTCGCCGAAGCTCCGATGACCCCGACCACTTTCTCGGGCTTGACGAACACCGGCGGCTCGCCATTCGTGCACCGGACGTCCGACGTGTCCTTCTGCACGAGGGCCTGCACGAACGTCAGCGACTGCTCGAGAGCGTAGGTGTCGCGCGAGCACGTGTCCAAAATGCGCGCGCCCAGCGTGATGTTGGGCAGCAGCTCTTCGTCGCTGTTGATCTGGTCCAGCGCGTAGAGCATAGCCTCGAGCCGGTGGATGCCGTTCTCCTTCTTGACGTCGCCGCACGGCTCGCCGGCGACGCCGCGCGCGTGCACCGGGAAGAGGCCGCCCAGAGACAGGTCCCCCTCGAGTCTGATCGAGTGCGGCGCGTAGGTTTCCTGGGACAGCGCCAGGTCCGTCAGGGCGCTCATCATCCACAACATTTTCCAGGGAAAGTAACGGTTCGACTCGCGCCCACTCATGATCTCCCTCTCAACTTCGGTTTTTAGGGTGAAAAAAAAAAAAACCCGCACAAACACACTTATGAAACGACTTTCGTGCCAGCGAAGTTAAAACGCGTCGAAGACTTCGGCATTTCCATTTCTGAACAGAGGGCTGCTTTTGCTTTTAAGAATTTCGGCGCGCAAACGGACGGAGGCGTCGCTCACGCGGAATGCGCGCGCCAGCAGCCTCTCAGCACCTCACCGCGTCGCTTGTTGCTTGTTCACATCACCATTCTCTTTCACAAGATCTCAACTCTTCCCGAATACAAAGCAGCCTTCGGTACCTCTGGGTTTTTTTTTTTTAAACCACGGCGTGTTCGGGAAACCGACGCACAAAGCGCGCATCCAATAAACGCTCAAAAGCGCGCGGTTGTTCCACACGGAGCTGAATCCTCAGCTGCGCTGCTGTCACGCTGACGCATAGGAACGGGTAACTGAATTAATGATGCACCTGCGTAATCCCAGTAAACGCAATCATAAAAAAAAAATCATTATGGGGAAAAAAGAAATTAATTAAAAAAAATAAATACTAACATGAGAGCGACGCGTCGGTTAAAACCCCAGCGGCACACGGAACCCTGGCATCCGCGCGGATCGCACTTCTTCACTGTGGCAGCTTGCATCAAGTGCTACATCCCCACTGAAAGAACGGCGCCGGTCTTATTCGTGCCTCCCGATCTCGCAAGAAAAAAAATAAAAAATAAAAAAATCCCGAGAAGAAGGAGGAGTAGCGAAGGCAGTGAGCGCGAGCGTCTCTCCTCCGGCTCGGATTGTCGGAGTGACGCCTCCTCTCCCTCCACCCAGCATCAAATATGCATCATGCACACAACCGGAGGCGTGATCGATCCGCTCGTGAGGAATCCTAACGTTACTGGTGCTCGTGCGATTTCAGCGTTTGGCCTCAATTACGCGCGCGGCGCCATGAATTAGAAAGTCGTTCCAAAAGTTAGCCTTCTTCTTTTTCTTCTCTCTCTCTCTCTCTCTCTCTCGCTCTCATCAAAATGTCTAAACAAATAAAATCCCTACAGGAATAAAACTGGTCTGCTTGTTTCTTCCCCTTCTTCCTATTATTATTATTATTATTATTATTATTATAATATTGCTGTAGTTTAGTGAGAGAGATCACAAATGAATCAAACAACATCTACTGCATACAATATTTATTCATTCGCTAATACTCACTAAGCGCTTCTTTACCCAGGTCAGGGTCACAATAAATCTTGAGGCTTTCTCAGAAACACTGGGCACAAGGCAGGAATGCACTCTGGATGAGATGCCAGTCATCACCTCAAGCCCCATGTACACACATTCACACACTCATTCACAAGGTTAGTGATAGGGGTGTGTTAGTGTTCATATGAAATCAGATCAAATCTAACTTCAAAAATTGTGAGAAAGTACAATCAGGGTTTAGTTCAACATGTTGACCTTTACAGTCATGGCATTACTTTCATCACGGGTTATGGCTTAGCAAATACAATATGTTAGCAAGAAAAAACACACTCTTTATAAAGACATTCAAGTCAATCCAGTTGCGTTCTTGGTTCAGAAATGGTTAAATTGTCTATGAAAACAAAGATTAGCTGGCTCAAAAAAAAAATCTTGTTACATCCTACATCTTATCATATATTTACATATGTAGGGGTGTGCTTTCTCATTTCATTCTTTTATATTCTATGCCTTAGTCCTGCTCTGTGTGGGCTATTCAGTATCAGAATCTGTTTACAGCTGAATGACATGCAAATTAACATGCAGTCTTACACAGTTACTCATATCTATCTATCTATCTATCTATCTATCTATCTATCTATCTATCTATCTATCTATCTATCTATCTATCTATCT
>JAQQZR010000016.1:5656418-5701745 GCA_030068235.1 Notoglanidium macrostoma | reverse complement strand
CATGGTTGTTGTTCAATAATAAAATTATTCCTCAAAAATACAACTTGCCTAATAATTCTGCACTCCCTGTATATATAGATAACCTGGTTGAGACTAGAGTTGTTCATAGGGACTGGGATCCCACCTAACAAAACTAAAGAACGTGCATGAGTGGGAGGCTTGCAGTTTCAAGCAGGTGCAAGCTAGCTGTCAGACTTGAAACTTTTAGACAAACAAAGACTATTTTAATTAACATGATTGCATAATAATAATAATATTAATAATAATAATAACCTTCACAAAGGAGGTTATGTTTTTGGTGCAGTTTTTTGTCTGTCTGTTTATTTGTTTGTTTTCCAGTAGATGGCAGTACATTTCACAAGTGACAAAACATAGCCAGTGTAGAAATATGATAACTCCTTTAGAAATATATCCAGACATATAAAGTGGTTGCAGTTGCAGATTTGCACACCATAGAAACACCATAGATAGATTTGCACACCATAAGAAATTCGACCACAGCCCTCCCTGAGTGCCCTTGTAATTAATTATTATTATTATTATTATTATTATAGTTTATGGCATGCCCACTTTGTGTTGAAATATGAATAGAGATACAGATATAAAAATTTGGAGCATTAAACAGATACCGAAACAGGTAGTGGCACTGTGTTTTACCCCAAATGTAGCAATAATGATTAAAATCTGCCAAATCCCAAGAATATGTTCATAATTGTCACATTACTCTTTCCCAGTATAGTTCATGTCATCTCTATAATCACTCGGTCCAGTAATCATAACACAAATTCTACACATTGTCCTATACTGCAGAGATGTGTAGGACATCTACAATCTAGCACAGGACTAATCGTCCATTTATGCTTCACTGACTTGTTTACCTAATACTTAATCTGGAAAGGTGCCGAAGTTACTTCAATTCCTTCTTGAATGCAAATATGATTAATATTCCACATTTAAACTCCTTGGTGCACCGTCTCCAGACATTTATTCATGACTAAAGCCTATACTTAATTGAAACATGATATAGTAATTAATCACAACAGATTTTATGGGAAGTGTTGATCTTTGGCAGCCTGCTTTCACTTTAACACTTGGAGTATCACAGACTAATTGTTGGAGGTTTACCACCTTTGAACTGGAACTGGATATTTCAGAAGTGCTAACATTATAGTGTAATGTAGTATAAAAGAGTGCCAAGAGAGAAAGGAATGGATGCAGAACAATGACTCAGTGCAGCCGCATGTCCTTTGTGCATCTAAGGTTCATGGTTATGGTATTCATAGCACAAACGGTACGCTACAAGGACTATAAAAACTGAGCTAAAACTGAGCAGTAAAAGCAGTATTACAGATTTTTTCAACCTAGGTGTGTAGACATTAGACTTCCAAATGATACAATACAGGTATGATTAATAAAGCAATGATTCAGCAATTAACAATACAACTGAATCTGCTTTCATGTGATTAAATTCAATGTAGTAGCCTCGGATCATGTGACCAATTTCATTCAGAATCGGAGATAACGGTAATCGTTATGAATGATGTTGAAATGAAATTACTTGCACTCAATTCATCATTGTTGCACGAAGACGAAGACGAAGAAAATGAAAGGAAGCCAAAGAAGAAGAAAGAAGAGGAATCAGTGTTTGCAGATGCTGGGTAGGGTGGCACGGTGGTGTGGTGGTTAGCACTGTCGCCTCTCAGCAAGAAGGTCCTGGGTTCGATCCCCGGGTCACCCAGGGTGCCTTTCTGTGCGGACTTTGCATGTTCTCCCCATGCATGCGTGGGTTTCCTCCGGGTGCTCCAGTTTCCTCCCACAGTACAAAGACATGCAGATTAGGTAAACTGGCTACTCTAAATTGCCCATAGGTGAAATTGCCCTGCCCCGGGTGTACCCTGCCTCTTGCCTGAAGTCTGCTGAGATTGGCTCCAGCGTCCCCGCAACCCAGATGGATAAAGTGGTATAGATAATGGATGGATGGTGCTGGGTAATAAGTTTAAGAATCCAAACTTTGAATTATGGAGGATCATACTTATTATTTAGCATGGAAAAGTCAAGGTGTGTGAATGTAAATGCTTGGAAGAACACTACTGGCACCTGACGGTTACCATATGTACCATATACACCCTTGGAATAACTGGCCTTAACCAGAGCTGTACGCAGTACTGCTTGCACAATTATTATTTCTGTTCGCTTGTGGCCTTGATATTTTTTAATGAATTTATTTGGTTCTATTTCCCAAAGGTAAACTAGTAGCCTAATTTAAATCATCACAGCCCTGACCAGGCAGAAACTAAGGATGCTATAATGCATTCTAATGTACCATAATGCTAATGAACTTAATCAGTGTTTGTAGTGTGAGCTTTATATTTGCATATATTTGCAAGCCAAATGAATTTATATTCGGTGACATACTTGCATTTACATTCACAGAATTTTGCAAATTCCTTTATCCAGGGAAATTTATAGAAGTGTGGTGTAGTCACCACTGAAAACATATCCTCATGTTGGTACAAATATTTCAGGGGCTACAAATATGATAAAGCTGAAATCCTAGTACATGCTCTTGCAGCAACAAAATCAGTACTTTTATTTATTTATTTATTTTAATGAGTCTTCAGTCCTCCCTCCCATTAAATCCCTGATTGAAGTCCTTTCAGCTTCTTTTCATTTTTACCCATTACATATGAATGCAAGAGATATGAATGCAAACAATATTTACTTACAGCAAATATACACTTCATATCCAGGTCCAAAATTACTCTTTATGCCTGAAGCAAGTTTGCAGCAATGAGGTCATGAAGCTTTTGTTTGTTTTTTTTTTAACGACAGCCATAAATGAGTAGCAAGTCCTTAATAAAGTTTTAATAAGCAATCCATCTTCTATAAATTCTGCCTAACAGGAAAGTGCATTTTATTTGGGTGAAGCAATACAATCAGGTACATCAGTGTTAGGTGCAGAAACCTGCTACTGTAGTCAGATCTGACTACAAATCTGAAAAATAAAAAATAAAATAATCCCCCATGTTTGGATCTTACAAAATATAAACTCCAAAATTGAGTTTTAAAAAGGAACATATTCTTTCTTCTGATCACCAGAGTAACATAAAGTAAACTGTTTCCCACTGAAAGCTCATCCATAGGGGCAGGTTAGGCAGAGCGACTCCATTTATATCAGCTGTTCAACAAATGTTTTAGCTTCATCAAGTCCTCAAACACATACACACTAATCAGCTCTTTCGAGTGACCAAAAATTTGCTATTGACAGATATAACCTGATGTTCCATTCTCTTGTTTGGTTTCTAGCTGTTGTAACAAACTCACTATCTTGTATAGGGTTATTAATGCACCTATGTAATTGTTAAAAATGAAAACTGCAAAAATTACTAATAGAGGTCTATTGGCATAGGAATCACGGTGCCTCATGCTTGGGGAGGAACAGATGCAGGAGAGGATCGCCAGATTGGGTTAGGTTTTTAAATACTGTATGGATGCCAAGATCTTTTTTATAGCAAATTATCAGAATTAAATCTAATCAATTTCCACAATAAATGCAAAGTTGAGACAAAGGCCACATGCAAACTATGCTGTATTGGTTTATTATGTACCAACATTTTAGTACATTTCTATAGTAAGGAATATTGCAAAAGTTGGGAGAGGAAAAGGGGGATTAGGAATCTATAATGTCTATACATTTCCCAAACAAACACTGAGAAAATGAAGAAAAATGTCTTCCCTTTTCCAGTGCCCAATATTTTGAGCTAGTTTTAGGCCTTTTGTGTGCTACTTAAAGATATATCTGGGCTGGCATTTGTGCTAAAACCTGTCAATCCTGTTTAATCATATTACCTTGAACAAAGGTATATCTAAAACCGTGTAAAATGAGCTGTTAGACTGTATGCTGGATGCCTGTATGAAGTCAACTATAGGATGACTCCAGAAATTTACCAAAAATTAACCTACAGACAACTCAACTGAGATATTCTTTTGTTTTAATTTATTTTGAAGCGGAGTCGTTAATAATGTTGTCTTGTCCAAAATCTATTGTCATGAAGCACTTCTACCACTTCCAAACACTTAGGAACCACTGCAAAGAAATCACACCACTATACATGACAACCTATAAAAAAGCAACTCAGTGAGTGCCTTTATCCTTAGATGTAATTTCCCCCATGAGCTACACATGAAGGTCAGTGCCTTTATTATAAAACGACATGTGGTACCACTCATCACATACCCAGCAGGTACCCAATTTATGTCCTACTGATGAAAGTTGGGGGTGTTTCACTCTTTTTCTCCGTCTTTCATTCAAATACTCAAAGAAGGACATCATTTTCTGCATTTTGGCTGTCTCTCTGCAGTAGTAAATGAAAAAGGCTTATGAAATTGAGATTATAAGTTTTTGGCCACTCCATGGCAGGATGCTCTGAAATCCTGGTGTGACTTTAATAAGCTGTGAGCCAGGTGATGTTGGTGAAGGAAATACTGTTGAGGAGATTCTGGAGCGAGTTCAATAAGAAATAATGCATATTGTATGGCCTAAAGATGCAAGATCAAAGCTAAAGGTGGATGTCTGGTTTATGACTCACCAGTTTGGCATGATTTATGCCTTCCCTCACAATTAGTTTTGTTTTTAGGAGGAATTTCTCAGAAAGAACGAGAAGAGAAAGAGTACAGTAACACTACATCATACCGTATCACCCCACTGACATTTTGTCAGGGCCATTTTCATGTTTAGACATTCCAGAAAAAGTATAAGAAAAATATTACTATTGTGAACTATTATTACTTTATGCTATATGAAAGCTTGAGTCTGTTGATTCTGAAGCTTGATAGCATTTATTTTAGACAAGGAGTCTCCAGTGTCAGAGGTAAAGGTGCAAGTTTAAGTTTTCTGAAATTGGAACGTCTTCAGGATGGCTTGGTGGTTTTTCAGTAAAATGTTTTTTTTTCCATATTAACTTCAAGAGAGAGCTGCAGTGGTTAACACTATCACCTCATAGCAAGAAGGTTCTGGGTTTGAACCTGGTGGCCAACTGGGCCTTTTCTGTAGAGAGCCTGTCTGTTTTCCCCATCCCTGTATAGGTGTCCTCCAGGTGCTCTGGTTTCCTCCTACAGTCCAAAGAAATGCAGATTGGGTCAATTGGTTACTCTAAATTTCCCATACGTGCGAATGTGAGTGTGAATGGCTGTTCGTCTCTGTGTTAGCCCTGTGGTAGATTGACGACCTTCCTATTGTGTACCCCGTCTCTCGCTCGCCTGAAAGCAGCTGGGATTAGCTCCAGCTTCCCTCGCGACCCTAACGAATAAGTGGTATCTAAATTGCCCATAGGCAAGAATGTGTGTGTAAATGATTTTTTGTCTCTGTGTTAGCTCTGCAATAGATTAGTGACCTGTCCAGAGTGTACCCTGCCTCTCACCTGAAGTCAGCTGGGATTGGCTCCAGCTTTGCCGCAACCCTGACGGATAAGCGGTATTGTTGATGGATGGATGAATATATGGATGGATAACAGGAATTTGCTTCATGGATGTTTCCCAACATTAAGTGTAAATAAGAGTTGATAAAATGCACATAAAGTGTTGTTTACACATTTTTAAAAAATGGTGTTAGTGTTGGCAAAGTTGGGAAATTAAAACATTTCAGAATGTGCTGTTATTGGAAAATAATCAATTCTTGGGTTGTAATTAACTTTGCATTAATCCAGGCCGGATCACACCACCCCTTCAGTGTAGCAGAATGCAGTGTCAGGTTGTATTTCTTACTTAATGTCACCAGTATAACTAGTTCATGTATATTTAATCAAACCAAACACCCAATTATATTAATAAATGCCATTCATATGCAGAAATGATGATTATGACAAAGATGATTTTAAAGGGTAAGAGGTGTTTTGGTTTTGGTCTGTTACCATATTAACTTTCACTTCCAACTGGAAGTAGAAGTTTCACAGCTGCTGAAGTACACTTAGACCCCCCCATCCGGATTACTATTTGGCAATAAATGCCCTTCTAATAACCACTTTTTATATGACCTCACTCCTGTCATATACACAGGAAATTATGGCAGCTCCAACCTTTGCATTTTATCGATTACAGCACACAACATTATCCTTATTGATCTTTCATCTCAGCATAGCCCAAATATCACATTATTTTTAATTAATGGTTGTTAGCTACAAGCAAGGCTTGGCCCTTATTCACTGATGATTCATAATTGCTTATTATACCATTAATGGAGTCCCAAATGTTTGATTAGCATAAAGTGTTACTAATGTGTTAATGGAAGTAAAGTCTCCGGTGACGACTTAGGAGGGAACACAGCAAGCTCCAAACATTAGGTTTCATTTAGTTAATTAGATCTGTATATGAATGGATAAATGCTAATACAATGTGAATGCCCTGCTGCTAAACCCCCCCCCTTGAATGGTATCAGGTATCCAGAAGGGCACTTTCTAGGGCTAGTTTGGTTACAATTTCCATTCTTTCTTTATAGTATGTTGATATTTACTAGAATGAAGATGAATAATTTAGAGTTGTGTCAGCGTTTGAAACATAGGCACTCACTTGAATAGCTGAATTATTTAATGCTCTGCTTCAAAAGCTCTCAATGCTGTAATGGTTAAACAGGCCTCAGGAAATGTCAGTTTACGTTCAAATGGTGCACATGATATCACACATGAAACACACAACTTTAAAAGAACGAGTATTTATGAGGTGAATATAAAAGGGCCTTTTGATGGCTTATGGCCTGATTTAATTGGCAGTGTTATGTTTAAACCTAGTGATATATAGTGAAGTGTTGCGTGTCATCCAGTGTAGCTAGCTACGAGTAGTGACGCCACCATCTGAACTGGCACTATATCCAAAATGTAGTTTTTCAGTTGCTAGCTACACTTTCTTTTGTCTCTTTTCACTAACGACTTCATTTTGTAATTAAACAATATTCAAACTATTGTATATGTCAGTGACTGAGTTACATAATTCATGTACATGTGCAAGACTATAGCAAAACAAAACTATTAAATACTAATCTTTATAATTGTTTATCCATATTTATCAATGTTTATGAGCTTGAAAGATTTTCATTACAATAAATTTGTTTGTAACCCATAAAAAACAGAAAAAAAGAAAACATCATCCACATTCAAAACTTTAAGCAGGTATTTTAGCACACAAATAAAGGTGGTGTGCTCCTTATATTTCGTTGTTGTTGTTAACTTCCTAGCTTGAATTATGATCATGATCAGGATGGCATAGTTATCTCAATGAAGTGGTGATGGGGAGGAAGCCGTCTCTGTATCAAACTTTTTCAGACTTAAGTCATGTTAACTGATTCTTTGTTAGAGTTGCTTACAAATAAAAAAGCAAAATTGCTGTACAAAGCATGTGAAATTTAAAATTTTGTACAAGAGATGAAAATGTCAGTTGATTTTCCTCAGTTTGACAAAGTAGCTTCAGTGCAGTTAGCTTCTTTGCCTTAGTAGCTTGCAGTGTAGCTAGCTACTTTAGCAAATGTGTAGTTGACTGTACCTTAGCTACATTAAATCAGAAGTAACTTGAGGTGTAGCTGTTTACTTTATCAAGAGTATTTTGACTAGCTTTGCTACTTTATATTGTAAGTCGCGGTGTTGCTAGATACTTTAGCAAAACAGTGCTTTGTAGCTTAGATACTTAAGATTATGATTAGCTTGGAGGGTAGCTAGCTATTTTATCAAAAAGAGTACTTTGTAGCTTAGCTACTTTCAATATTGAGTAGCTTAGAGTATAGCTAGCTACTTTAGCGAAACAGTAATTTGACTGTAGCTTAGCTATATTAAATCAGGAGTAGCTTGGAGTGAAGCTAGTTACTTTATCAAAAGAGTACTTTGTAGCATAGATACTTTTTATTGTATGTATCTGGAAGTGTAGCTTCAAGAGTTTTTTATGCTTTTTTTTTTATTAATTTTCTATTTTCAATTCGTGTAGCTTGGAGTGTAGCTAGCTACTTCATTAAAAGTGTAGTTGATTAATATGGTATTGAACATTGGTGTAAATGCTAGGAAAGGACCTCTTGCTCTTGTTGTTTTAGAGCTAAAACCAGACTGATTACGTATATGTGCACAACAACACAGCAACCAACCAACAAATTCGCACAACTATCACTAATCACCTCACAAAAATTTCAACATAAACATATTTCATGTGTGGGGCTTTTCCATAAGCATGCATCTCTGGGTCTGGGTCACATGCTTTAATCCAAGCTATCATACAGCTTGTACTACATTGCAGGAGTTGTTACTATAATTCTTCCTGTTCTGTTCTCCTAGAGACAGATCTATCTCATACATTTCATATAATTAGGCACTAACCACCCACACAAATGAAAAACTGCACTGATGTGAAAGCCTTCTGGTGTCTAAAACCCAGTCTTCTTTCACGCTACCAAAATAGCACAATCACATTCATTGTCCCACACTTGTCACTGTAAAGAATGAGCCAAGTCTAGAGGCTCGGTGACAAATTTCCTGGAAATACAGCCTACTGGGAACAAAACAGTGGTTGAGTATGTCAGTCATCCTCAGACGTCATCTCTTAATTACTGTTTATACAGGGTCATAACTAACCTCCATTGTCAGTGCCGAGCGATTTCTTCAGCCATACCCACAATGCCATCTTTTCTCTGCTGTTTCCCAGACAGACACACTATTTGGACCTACTTTATGAACCACTTCATTCTTGCAGTCACAATTACACCTGTGAATTCAACAAAGCAGCCACTAACAAAAAAAAAAGTGAATAGGTGCCAATTATCACCTGTCTCTGTTTTTTGGCGTAATTATGCTATGATTGCTCAACCGTACCTTGCTGAATGAAAAATCCTCTTAGTCATCACTGGAATCTTTCCTAAGGGGCTGAGGTGTTGTTTATGTATTAGGGTTTGGCAATAGATATTAATTTGATTAAAACAAAAATGCCGATGTTATGTCCCTCACTATGTGATAGCCCAGCTGGGGGATGTATTAAAGCTTTCTAAATAGAAGTAGCTAAATGAGCTGTTCACTTATTCTCCTCTCTTTTATCTTGAAAATTTTACCTACAGTATTACTGTAATTATGTGAGTCGTCTTAGGGGAATAGAGCACTGTTAACAAGAATAAGTAGATAGCTACAAATTAATTAATTTATTTGTAAAGAAGCAAAAAAAAATGTGGTATTTATGAAAATCCAGGTGGAGGGAAAAGTTTGTATCCTGTGAGAGCTCCGAGTTTAAATTTATGTATAATGAGACGCACTAATGTGAACCTTGATTAAAACTGACTCGAAGTACAGCACTTTTATATGCGGATTACACTGTCATATTTAAATCACTCATTTATTTCAATCACACACACACACTTAATGAAAATACTTAATGAAAAAAGACAAATAAGGCTTCCAATTCAACACAAACAAAAGAAATGGCACCCCATGAAAGGAGGACTTCCAGTAGCTGAGCTGTGTAACTGAAAGATTTGGCATGCGCTGCCCTTTTACGGTTTATTCATAATTTTGTCAGTTTCAACTCTCTATAAAATGCCTTACCTTTTATGGAGTTTTGTGGGCGTCTGTCAAGAATTCCCCATCTCGGTGCATGGCCACTGTGTGGCGAGCACTGCATGCTTTTATACTTATGAAACATGTCTACTGCATACAGTATGAAGATCTCCTTCCACTCCTTTTACCAGTGTTTCTCTGCTGGATGGGTGTGTCTGCCAGTGCAGGATCTCAGTGAAACTGTCAAACATGAAATCAAACATTAATTTTCTTATTTAAGTTGGTTACTCTCATAACCGTAATTTTAATTTTAAAGTTCTTTGTGAAGTATGAAGTATGATAGACTTCTTAAGATCCTCATTTATTTTTTGTCTATTAACAGCGATATCCAATTGCATGCATTCCCACTCAAATGTGGTATGGAAAACAACTCTACATTACTAATCCTTATATACAGAGATTAAGTTTTCAAGATTAGCTGATGATGAGGTTTGTGGCCATTGCTGTTAGTAATTTGTCAACCACATGGAACTATATATAGGCAGTACAGTTTGAACTGACACAATGGACAATAGAAAGTTGTCTTTTGTTTGATCGGTTACTGCCACATGGTTGCCACATGTAATTTTAATAAAGTTGAAACCATTTTAATGACTGAAATTCTCATGGCTTGCTATCCCACACTATCGCTATCCTACTGGTGTCCTGGTCAGGTGTCCACTAACCTTTGGCTGTATCTTTACCTTTAGTTTATTTTACCATGTGCCTTTGTTTTGGTTTTGACCCTGCCTCTGCCCCTGTCATGTCATTGGTCTCTTACTCATTGTGTTCACCTGTTTAGAAGTAATGCTTAATTAGTTTGTTTACTTATACCCTGGTGTGTAAGGCTCATTGCAAAGTGTCATTGATTGTTCCAAACATTATCAAACCATACCTGTTTCATGTGGGCCATGTTGTTTTGTCCCTTGTTTGTTTGGCCTAAGGATTGGGACATATCTGTGATAACCCTGTCTAAGTGTATCTTGATCCCAATGATGCTTCATAACCGTGATTCCTGAACTCCATTTAATTAAAAGCACATCAATTTTACACACTTGCACCTGGTTCCTACTACTGTACATTACAGCATCAACAAATGCAAATCAGCAATGCTGTAACTGTGATTGGAACTATGATTGGTATTTGTCAATGTGCAAAGAAAACCAGTGTTACCAAAATTTTGACAAATGTGATTTGGTCTAAATACACATTTTCAACCTTTACTAAAAGATTGAATGAATGAGGTCTATTGTAGTGCAGCTTGATTAACATGCTGTACATCCTATAAACAGTTGGGGTATTTGGATCATTGCTGGCAAAATAACTTCTAACAAGAAAGCTAATATTTGAGATTGTTTGCGCTCTTAGTTGAACCCCAATTCCTTGAGATTTTGAGCTGCCAATAATTACTTAATATATTCACCAGAATTTTCACCCATAATCTTTCTTCTTTCTTGTTAGATGTGCGTATTGATAAGTCCTCTTTATTTATTCATTTATTTTACATGAACTTTTTTTCATGTTTGGCATTTCCTTTGACTTAAGTCATCAGATCTTCAGACTCAGGAAACCCCAGTCAGTTTTCACCAAAACATGCTAGAGCTCAGCAAAGCTTTATAAAACGCAATTTACTGCACTAAATCACTTATTCAGAGGTGAGTTTATCAAAATGAGATACTAACATAGTGGGCGGGCATCTTGACTTTACGTTGGGCAGCTTTCCAAGACAAGACTACATCTTGGCTCGTGGTAAATACAGGGTGGCTTTGTCAACTTTTGTTGCTTAGGCTGTTTATATTTGCATTTGTCAAAGACAGCATTAGAGGAAGAGATTCATAACTGGCTGTTTTTATTTAGTACAAAGCAGTTACATGCTTTTAAGATTCTGCTCACTGGCACCAGCTGTTCACCAATATGCTCCCTTTTCCCGCAAAGCCGCCCTTGCGTTTATTTATCTTCTAAAAAAAAATTGAGGACTACGTGGTCGGTTTAGAAATCCAGCCTGTTGGGTAATCCCTTTTCTATGGCAAACCAAGTCTGGGTTTAAAAGTGATTAATCACCGCCGATTGGAATAGCACTGACACGATTCTATTATTGGATGAAAACAGTAGATTTAATTTTGATTAAGGGCAGTGAACTAAACAATAAATGAACAGTGAGCACAGATATGAGCTTAATGATACAATTACACTTTGCTAGAAATCAAGTGGTTCCTACAGAAAAGAGGTACTACTCAGTCATGTGTGGAGAGGACAAAATTACCCAAATAATACAATCTTCTGATCAAATTACAAACTAAAAATATTCTAGTTAAAAAACACAATCCTATGACCTAAAGCAATAGAATTTTTTTGGAGGGATTTTGGTATTTAGTAACCATCCAAGGTTTTTTACTGTATTAAACATTGGAGGACTTATGATGAATTGTTCTTTTAAAAGCTACTACATTTACTTGTTGAGAATAATTTGCAATGTGTGCTGTGCAGACCTCAGAATAACACTCACATTCATTATGTGTACAGTGTACTACTCCACAGGGGCTTGACGAAATGCACTATGTAAAATTAGGCCACTCATTTCACAAGCCCTAAAATTGCAATTGTGGCTTGGCAAATGTGTCAGAATGATACACTGGTCGTATTAAGAAACTTTGTTGTCAGAATAAGGACAAGATGTACTTTTTAAATAAAAAAACAAATGAAAAAATACTAGCCACAACGCACTTTACAATAAAGTGTATTTTTCAGACTTCGAATCCATACATTGACAGAAATGAACTATTATTGTTCTAACACATCCTCCTCCGTGCACAAACAAAAAATATTCACATACATACATAAATATGTTAAAATTCATGGTAATGCAGGGCTACATAAGATTTGTTCGGGTTACTTGACACCTACATACTGTGCCTTGCATGAATATTCACCCCCTGTATTGTGCCATATTTTGTATTAGTATGTCTAACCTTTTTTTAAATTGTGACACAGAGGTTAATGAATCAATACAGTAGACATTTGCTGTTTGCATAAGTATTCACTTTATTGGAAGAACCACTTTTAGCTGCCATTACAGCTGCAAGTCTTCTGTGATATGTCTCCCTCAGCTTTATCTCATGTTTTTTTTTCAGGTTTTGAACCATTCTATAGTGTTGGTAGTATGCTTAGGGTCAAATTCTTATTGAAATGTGAAACTCTGTTCAAGTTTTTTGAAGATCTTTTCCAACATCCCTGTATTTGGCTCAGTCTATCCTGCCTTTAGCTTTGCCTAGTTTCCCTGATGATGAAAAGCATTGCTACAACATGATGCTACCAACACCATGCTTCACTGTGAGGATTGTGATCTCAGCATGAAGAGCTGTGTTGAGTTTCCACCAAACAAAAAGGCAATTTGGCCTGATTAGTCTGGAGAAACCCTTTCCATAGGTTTGCTGAGTCCCCAAGATGCTTTTTGGCCAATTCCAAAAAGAATTAAAAAAATTTAAGTTTTCTGGCAAATACTTTTTATCTGGTTGCTGACTTCTGGTGATGGTCTCCTCTAAGCAGAGTTGCAGATGTCCCATCCATTTACTAAATAATGGATTTAAAGTTGTTCTGTGGGTTGTTGGATGTTTGGGCCAAACCCTGATTAATACTTTTCTAGATTTTGTCTCTGACTTGTTTTGATAGCCCCATGGTCTTCATGGTGCTGGTAGCTTTGATATATCCTTGAACAAACTCTGGAGACTTTATACTGAGATCTTGCAATACTTTATCTGCACATAGGGTGACTCCATTCATCTAATTATGTGACTTCTGTTGGCACCTGGTTGGGGCCGAGAAATAGTGTAGGTGTTTCCCAAGATAATTATACTGATTTTCACCCTACTTCAATATCATATGCTACACTATAAGGCCAAACGTTTGCATACAATTGTATAGGATGCCTTTGTATGCTGTAGCATTACAAATTCCTTTTACTGGAACTAAGAGGGCCAAACTTGTTCCAGCATGACAATGCCTCTGTGCACAAAGTGAGCTCCATGAAGACATGGCTTGCCAAGGTTGAAGTGGAAGTACTCGAGTGACCTGCACAGAGCCTGACCTCAACCCAACTAATCACCTTTGGGATGAACTGGAATACCAACTATTCCCCAGGCCTCCTCACCTGACATCAGTGCCTGATGCCCAAAGTCCCAAAGACACAACTAAATATAGCAGGAAGCCTTCCCACAAGAGTAGAGATTATTATAACTGTAAAAAGGGGGATATGTCTGTGTAGGTTGTCAGTCATCCAGGTCATGGTAGTCTTGATTGCTTGAGTCAAAGGCAACTGGACTTCTTTTAGGTTCTTCAAGACGAGGTAGTGAAGACTGTTAGGAAATGACTACAGCAAGACAGTTCCTTACACATCAGAACCAATTTCATCCAACCAATTTCACAATTTCAGAACCAATTGATCAGATTTGCATCCTGCTAGACCTCTGCCTTACCACCACCTATTTCGATTACAGCGAGGGTTTTGTAATGTTTCCCCTTCTTCCTCAATTTGCAAGGGTGCCAGGCAGTTTTTTTTTTCTGCCAATATAGTTTGCTCACTACACAGGGATGTGTCGTGTCCACACAAATTAAAGAAAGAAAGAACAAGGAAACATTACAAGAATACATGTATACAAATTTAAGATGCGACATGTACCCTTTTCTATTGGCAAAGTCTTACACATGCATTTTCCCACCTCTACACGATGAAATTCAGTAACAAACAGTTCACAACACCACAGGGGTTCATCAGTAGTCAATATATTAGGTGATACAACTGTGTATACAGCAAGCAGTCCCAACAAGTCATTTAAGACAATTAATGAAACTAAAGAAAAAGCAAAACAGGAATCAGTCCCATGATACTGCCATCACCATCTGATAGTTACAGATAGTTCCAAAAGGAAATAAATGTTCCTCAAAAGAAAACAGTCAATGAAAAAATAGGTCAATTAAGCAAATTAACCGTTGATGGCCTACCCACTTCCTGCTTAACTCTGAAGCTCCAATCCAGTCCATGTAACTCCGTTCCGTGTTTTCCGATCCGGTATAGACAAAGTTATTTCCATGATACTTCTTCGTTTATCTTAAACAGCTGCTACCTCCACTTCCATGTTTTCCGGTCCGGTATAAACAAAGCTACTCCCATGATCTTTCTTCATTTAACTTAAACAGCTGAAACCTCCAACTTCCGCCCACAGATAATGCCAGGATTACAGTATAACGCATCCTAAATGATTCTGCACAGAAAGGCACCCTGTGTGACCTGGGGATCAAACCCAGGACCTTCGAAACAAGAAAATTATTCAATGTTAATGTTCATATTAACAGGGGTGCATGTTTTTTTCCTGACAGGGCAGGGAATTGTCACACTCCTCCCCCCTTTGAAAAGCCACACTCTAAGGTAACCCTAAGGCATTTTAATTCACCTATATATTTGGGGAAACAAAGAATTATTATTCATCATCGTTGAAATCAGAACCTTGATCTGCCTCCCCAGAGGTAGTAATAATATTTCCAGATATCCTTTCAGGGTTTTTCCTCACAGAAGCTTCGCATGAGTCAAAACCATGGAACTCTTCTTCCTCACTGTCCTCCATAAAAATCTCCAGGACCCGATGTCTTTGTTGTTCCTCGAGTTGTTTAGCAGTGGGAAAACACGGTTTCAGCTTCGACACATGAGTGACTCTAAAATCTTCACCATTTCCCTCCATAACAATTTCATAATTAAGAGGGCTCAGTCTTCGCACAATTCGGTAGGGACATTGGAGCCATCTTTGCACTGAACGCCTTATCAGCCCTGGAGTAGGGATGTGCACGCAGCCAACCCCGGTCCTGTTCCTCTTAAAGAACATCTCTCTTGGTTTTATGATATTTGTCTCTTTTGATTTTGATGGGCCTTTAGTAGTCTTTCTTCAACAATCTTTCTTCCCTCAGCCGGCTCAACTCTGCAACCTTTTCATATACTGGGCTTTCCGGAGTACATTTACTTGGTTGCAACACCATGTCCAAGGGTCCTCTGAGTGGTCGACTGAGATTGAGTTCAGCAGGGGTTACACTTGTAGACTCATGCACAGCAGAATTCAGAGCAAACCTGAAATCGGTTAGGTGTTTATCCCAATGTTTATGATTCTTTCCGACATAAGAGGAAATCTTGAGGGTACGATTTATTCTCTCTGTCATATTGGTCTGTGAATGACACGCTGTTGTCATTTTATGTTTTAGACCCCACGTTTGACACACACTCTGAAAGATGGAGGAAATGAATTTGGAGCCCTGGACTGACAAGATATAGTTAGGTACATATAGTTAGTCAGCGAGTTCTTTGGTGAGTACCCGGGAGACAGTTTCAGCTGTAGCCTTACGCAAAGAGTTCTACCCAATGGGAATAATAATCTACAAAGACTAAAAGATCCAGCAGAACTTTTGGGGAAGGGTCCCATCAAATCCACCCCCAACATTTCCCAAGGCTGATGGACAATAGTTTGTTCTAGTTTCCAGGGCAAGCGCCTAGTTTCTGGTTTATAGAGCTGACATATTTGGCAGTCTTGGATGAATTTCTTCACTTCCACACTGAGGTTAGGCCAATAGGCTGTAGCTTGTAACCTCTTGTAGGTTTTGAATCTCCCCAAGTGACCGGATAGAGGATTTTCATGGAAGAATTGGAGGAGTTGCTGTCGGAGAGCAACAGGTATGAATACCTGATAGATTGTTTTATGAGACTTTGTCCTTTAGGATGGTGAATTTTGTCGTTGTAGTAGTGATGTCAACATCTCCAGAACACAGCATTTCTTTACGTAATTTAAAGATCTCAGGATCTGACTGCTGAGCTTTCCATATGACATCATCTGAAATTGGAAACTCTTCTCTGTTCTCCTGCTTAGACGGTAAAGAGGCAGCACATGTAAGAACAGAAGGACCTTGACAAGCCATTGGGGCTCTGGAAAGAGTATCAGGAACAGTGTTATATAGACCTTTCCTGTATTTAACTGTGAAAGACAACACCTGGAGTCTGAGAGCCCAACGAATGAGCCGTGCGCTAGGTCTCTGTGTCTTAAAGACACACATGAGGGAAGAATGGTCAGTAACCACTGTGAAATGTCTTCCCTCCAGGTAGTATAATCACTTTTCCAGTGCTTACACCACTGCAAGGCATTCTTTCTCAGTGGCAGAGTAGTTTCTTTTTGCTGGATTTAAAGTGCTGCTAGTAAAAGCCAGGACTTCCTCTGTCACATGTCCAGTTTGCTGTACTAAGACTGCGCCTAGGCCCACTTCACTTGCATCAGTGTACACAGCACTGGGTAAGTTAAGGTAGGGATGCCCAAGTATAGGCGGAGAGATCAGATGCTCTTTCAGGGCATCAAAGGAGGCTTGACATTGTGGAGTCCAAGAAAACTTCACAACCTTCTGCTTTAGAGCATTGAGGGTCTCTATAAGCGAGGGACAAAACAGTGGTACCAAATAGCCATACCAAGAAACCTCTGAAGTTCCTTGAGGGTTCTCGTTGCACTGGGAACTCTTGGACAGCCCTAGTCTTGTCTGGATCCCCCTCAATCCTGGCTGCTGACACCATGTGCCCAAGAAATTTCAGAGAAGGACAGAAAAAGCATGTTTTCTTCATATTAACTGTAAAATGGGCATCTCTGAAGTTATCCAATACAACTTGAATGTCTTGGAAATGCTGCCACAAGGATGAGGAGTAGATGATAATGTCATCGAGATATACAAAATACATTCCCTTGGACCTCACCAAGCACTCTTTCCATTAACCTCTGAAAGGTGGCTGGAGCATTCTTGAGACCAAAAGGCATAACTTTAAAATGGAAAAGCCCACTCCGAGAAATGAAACCAGTCTTATCTGACTCTTCATTCATACGGACCTGCTAATATCCACTGTTTAAGTCCAGTGTGGAAAATACTGAGGCTCCATTGAGAGACTCCAATATTCCTTTACTGTGGGAATTGGGTAGGCATCAGTGTGAGTGATAGAATAAAGTTTACGGTAATCAACACAGAACATGTAACCAACAGTTTTCTTGGGAATCAAGATGACTGGTGATGCCCAAGCAGAGGAAGAGGGCTCAATGATATTTGCAACCAACATTTCATCAATACGTTCCTGCATTATTTTCTGCTTGGCAGGGGAGACACGGTAAGGTTTCTGCCTAATAGACACATCATGTGCAACATGCATTTTGTGGGTTAAAACATTTGTTTGCCTTAAAGTATCCGTACACACATCTGCATTTCTTTTGAGCAGTGCTAACAATTGCTGTTTTTCCTCCTCTAAGGCACACAGCTTGACAAGCTTGGCTCAAAAGATCTAATCCTTCCACAGGCAAGGAATATGGAGCCATGGCAGAGAATAGGGCAAGGGAGGTACGAGGATGCCAGTCCTGGAGTGTTACACTCTTGGTCTGAAAAAAGTACTTCGTATCAGTATTAAACCAATACAAATTATTTCTGACATCTATTTGCAAGCCAGTGAAGAAGAGGTAGTCCAGACCTAGTACAACAAGGAAGGCCAGCATCTGAGAACTAAGAACTGCTACCGGCAAGGTAACGGATACAGACTGCAAAATGAACTGCAGCTCAGTCCAACCTAATGGCTTACGAGCGCCTCCATTAGCTTAATCAGGTAAATGGGGCCAGTAGTCCATGATTTTAACTCTCCTCTGTTTTTTGTACCATTGCCCATAGGTTTTCATTCAGAAGTGTGTACGATGAACCTGTATCCAATAATGCAGGGCCTCTCCAGGCCCCTATAGTCAGTGGGACACTCAGCTGCTGTGGTATAGATGGACTTAAAGTCAGAGGAAGACTCTCTGTGGATTCCCCATGCTTGGCAGAGCTGACAGCTGCCTGTGTGTCCTTAGGAGTGACACTAGGACCAGGTTGTCTTTGAGAGGGCTTGTGTGGCTTTGTTTTTATTTGGAGCCATTTGTGGACAAGAGGCAGGAGGATGTGAGCCTTTACAAGGCCAACAAAAAGGTAGTTGGGCTTTAGTGCGGTTTTGAGAGGGCTGAACTGGTGAGAAGTTACTGGGTTGGGGTGGCTGAGATAACTGCATCTGTTGCTCATACTGGATTTGATTTTCACGGTCACATTCTAATTGTTGACCCAGGCGGACTAATCCATCCACTAATTTAACACCATTTCTGCGCAGTTGGCTAGCTAGTTGATGGCTGATGTTATTTAAGATCATCTTAATGACTTCCTCTTCTTCAATCGAGAGTTTCCAGCATTTGCAAAGAGCACTATTCATATAAGCAAAATTCCAAATACTCACCTTCTTGCTGAACACGAGTTCTAACTCTCTCTGCAAGTTCATCCTCATAATCCTAAGACAAAAATACAAAAGACTCATAAGACAAAAAGGCAGAAAGAAATTTGTTTATACTGCAACCATGTGGTGATATCAAGACATGCTACATCACACCAGTCTCTAGCTGTTCCATACAAAACATTTCTCAGCATAGCCATAAGTTCATCATTGGAGAGAGGATTCAGAGACAGAAAGTCACGACACTTTTCCAGATACAGCAAGGGGTAAGAACTATCCTCCGGCTGACCAAAATAAGGGAACTGAAGATCAATAGGGGTTTTCCTCAAAATCAGTCCCCGGGATTCACCAGAAGGTGAAGCAAGTGGTGGTAATGGTGGCCGTCCACCAGAAAGTTTCTCGCCCGTTTCGGATACGGGGATCAAGCAGAGACACAGACACAGCGTGTAGGTGTTTGCTCAAATCCAAAGTTTATTGTGACAGACAAGTTTATATACAGTAGCTTGGGTGTGTGTACGTGTGTTTGTGCGTCTCTGTGTGTGTGTAGGTGTGGGGGTACAGGAAGGGAGAAACCAAGAAAAATGGCCTCAAACAGCTGTGGGGAAGGAGGCAGGAGACAAATGGTCTGCTGGGTGTGAAAGGTGTGAAGTTCCTTTCGGGGGTGCGTAGGGGTGTGTGAGTAATATGTTAGAATGATCAATTGAATTCAATTTTATTTGTATAGCGCTATAACAACAGAAACTTATGAATCTATAAATTTATCTATATATAAACGTAGCTATATAAATCTATATCCCCAATGAGCAAGCCTGTGGCGACGGCAACGGTGGCAAGGAAAACTTCCTGAGATAACAAAAGGAAGAAACCTTGAGAGGAACCAGACTCAAAAGGGCACTCATCATCATTTGGGCCGCACTGTATAGTGCAATTACAAATAACATATTTTAATAATAGGGTCAAGTTAATGTGTGTGTGCCTGGATATGTGTTGTTATATTAGACTTTGTATGTTAGGATTTGTGTGTGTGTGTGTGTGTGTGTGTGTGTCTGTCTGTGTCTGGGTGTATGTTAATGTATGTATGTCAGAATGTGGGTGAGTGCAAAGGTGTGAAAGTAAAGACACAGAAGCCAATGGGACAGACAAGTGGTCTCCGAAAGCTGGTGGGGTGTGATGGATTCAGGTCAATTGATATGCTAACTTGGGAAACACAACACAATAAATCAAAATTCAAGTTACTGGCTTGAAAAATACTGATATAAAAATGTAAACTAAGAATTTTACCTAGCAGGGTGGTAGACTGAAATTGCAGCATTCGGTCAGATCCCGCTGGTGCCGCTAAAGAGGAGGGAGAACTCAGTTCCAATGCTATAGATGTGGTCTGAACAGCGACATCTGCCTTCCCATTTTTCAGCACAAGAGGCCATAGATTGGATACATTCAGAACCAACTGGTCCAACTGCTGTGTGCAGTGCTCAAGCTTGGCCTGAAGGTCCATGATCCCTATCTATGACTAAGGCACTTAGTTGTTTTGAACAATGACCAAGACCAGACTCAATGTCCCGCAAGGCGGATGCTATAGGGGTGAGGACAGCATTAAAATCCTTAAGTGTCACTGCATGATGATGCTTCAACCACCATTTTAAAGTGCTGCTGAATTCCTTTTGGACATACTCCATTTGTTGATGCAGCCACTGTTTTACATCCAGTCCCTGTTGTTCAATTAAATATGTTAGATGCTGACTCTGTGAATCCATTTCCTTCCGTAACTCTCTTGTTTGATAATTCAGTGAATTAAGGAAGTTTTTATGGTTAATCTTGATACACTCTGAAAGTTGATAAAGGGTAACATTGCTGTTAGACCTTGATGGGCTTGGTGCAGGTGGAATCGAGCTAGAAGCATCATGAGACAAAGGTAGTAGGGGTGGTATAATTCCCATACCATCAGTTAGTTCCATATCTATTAAAGAGTGGGAAGTTGCAAATGAATTATGTAGGCTCAATGAAGTCATATTTTGGTTTATAGAGAAATTAATATTCCTCTGATCCGAACTATGTTTCTCTATAGGCATCTGATGGACTGAAGTGGGTTCCGGCAAGGCTGTCTCCTGCTGTGTCGAAGGCACTGAATCCTGAATGTTGCCACCCTTAATCGGGGCAGACACGTTCTGAGCTGACGCATCCCTTTTGATGAGATGGTTTCCTTGTTGTGAAGCCGTTTCTTAAGTCTGCTTATTCGAGATTTGCATCAATAAACAACTTAAATTTTCTCCTCTGTTACTGCCGTTTTACTTTATGAGAATGTAGAGAATCAGAAACTTAAAACTTTGCTTCAAGACAGGTCATCTGGGGTGCCACTTTTTTGTAACGTTTCCCCTCCTTCCTCAATTTACCAGGGTGCCAGGCAGTTTTATTTTTCTACCTATATAGTTTGCTCACTACACAGGGATGCAACAGGAATCAGTCCCATGATACTGCCATCAACATTTGACGGTTACAGTTAGTTCCAATAGGAAATACATGTTCATTAAAAGAAAACAGTCAATGAAAAAATAGGTCAATTAAGCAAATGAACCGTCGAGGAGAAATCTTGGCCTACCCACTTCCTGGTTAACTCTGAAGCTCCAATCCAGTCCATGTAACTCCATTCCGTGTCCATCCGGTATAGACAAAGTTATTCCCATGATACTTCTTCGTTTATCTTAAACAGCTGCTACCTCCACTTCCATGTTTTCCGGTCTGGTATAAACAAAGCTACTCCCATGATCTTTCTATGTTTAGCTTAAACAGATGAAACTTCCAACATTTGCCCACGGATAATTCCAGAATTACCGTATAACACATCCAAAATGACACATAGAGATTTAGACGTCCACTACAAGAAACGATGGGGGAACCGTGCAAGCTGGCCAGAGACTTACTCCACTTGGATACTTAGACTCCGCTACTTTTGCGAGGCATCCACGTCATTTTTTTTAGGTAAAGGGATTGGGTTTATAGCTAGCACCAACACAAGAAAATTATATTATTCAATGTTCATGTTCATATTAACAGGGGTGCATGGCTTTTGCTTGACAGGGAAGGGAATCGTCACAGTTTCTTCAGAAAAAAGCATGGCTGTGCCAAGGATTCCCCAGTGTCATTTATTGTAGCCAACCTCTACATGGAGGAAGTGGAACGCAAAGTTCTGAGCTTTTCAGAGCTCAAATAAGTCCCAAATATATCAATTTCAATTCCAGGCATTATGACAGGTATGCTACTGGACATAAGGACTTGAGTTGAAATGGTCTTTTATTCAAATTGGCAGCACAGATTCAAAATGCTGGCATAGGTGTTTTAACATTTTGGTGTTGTCCTCCTCTCTGTGTTTTATGATTTTGATTAATCTATGTTTTGAAAATAGATTTCCTACCGCTATATGATCAATGTTACTAGCAATCAGCAGTTGATAAACCAATAAAATATAAAATTAACTTACATCAACAAATGTGGCCAGCCAGGCTGCTCTACCTATTGGCTAGCCTCGCATTGTCTTCCCCATTGATTGCTTGGACAGAGATGAGGTGCTTCCTTGTGGATTATTCTCTCATGCGTTGTAATGCATTGCATTCAGGCCTATGAAAAACCATTGGATTGCAGGGGAGTATCTCACTGGGTTGTGGGAAAGCCTTCACCTACAGCACAGTTGATTCTCCTGCTTCTTCTATCAGCTAACATCCACCCAGATCAAGGCCCTGTTTTATTAACAATATGAATGCAATGCATCTCTTGGTAAAGTTGGCTGACTGTGACATTATGGTTCTGTGAGAAACATGGTTTCTATCTTTGATTACAAACAATATGATACAAATTGATGAAAACATTGTCTAGGACAGATTGCTTAAACAAAGGTTCTATACCAAAAGCAACATTGACCTGCGATCTATACCAAAAGCAACATTGACCTGCGATCTATACCAAAAGCAACATTGAAATGTTCTTCAATTTAAATAGATCAGCAAAGCAAAGTGCTTCAGAATGTCTGTGATAAAATGATGTCCCAAAGGTACTGATCTTAAAGTAGCAGAATGCCATTGCCTACCATCAGCATCACATGAAGCTATCAGACTGCTTTCAACCATCCTGTGTAAGTTACCAAACAATCAGTATGTTTTACTGGGTGACTTAAATCGGGACAGACTATCGATGTCCTCAATCTCCTCTGTGATGCTGCAAGTCTGTTGCAATTAATTAATTCTCCAACATGGTTAAATTATAAAATCTTGGCTAAGTCTGCATAGCTTGATGTTATTCTTCCAAATTCTCCACGTTAATAATCTGTGGTTGAAATATTCATTAAAGATGTCAGTAATCATACACTGCCTGTATTAGAAGCTACAAATTACCCAAGGCTAAGACCCAATACATTTTTAGTAGAAATTATAAATAGTTTAATGAGCAAGGCTTTTTGCATGATCTGTATAATAGTGTCTTGGACCTTGTCTGTGAAATGGTGGACATCAACCTGGCGTGGGATTATTTTAAAACAACCTTCTTGGCCCTAATTAATAAGCATGCACCTCTGAGAAATTTTAGAGTCAGTGGTAAAGATAACCCATGGTTAAATGAATCTCTATTAGAGAAAGAGCTAATGCATGAGCCATGGCTAAACGAAGTAATGATGTAGGGCACTGGGTATATTATAGTGTATTAAGTAACAAATGCACTCCATTGCCTAATCAATCAATCAATCAATCAATCAATAAGTTACTATTGCCATAATTTAATAAGTGGGAATCTTAATGGTCCTGGTAAAATTTGGAAGTTAGTTTAATCATCATCAGGGTCTATGACACCCTCTAATCTTTCTGATCTTTTAAAGATAAATCAAAGAGAAATTAAGAGTTAATATAACATAGCAGATCCTTTTAATGAGCATTTTATCAATGCAGGCTTAACTGCTCTCTGTAATCTTCCTGTATATTTTAAAGATAGCTTTGCCACCACCTCAAGTTGGCCTGGAAAAGTTAAACTTTTTTTCCTTCTCTCCAATTAAACTCAGGTTTAAAAGTTTTAATTATAAAAAGTCTGTTGGTCCTGACCAAAATGAGCCTTATGATTATTTTTAAACAGCTGCAGATCAGATTGCCTCCATTTTTAATCTCAGTCTAAGCTATGGCTTGATCTCCAGCTCTTGAAAGTCAGCATTTGTCCTTCCTTTATTACAAGGTGGCGATCTCTCCATCCTGGATAATGTTTTCCAGACTGTTCATTACAGCTAAAATATTTGAATCTCTTGTAAATGAACAGTTTTTGTCTGATAATAATATTTAAGTCAAGCTCAGTCAGGTTTTAGACAGGACAATAGTACTATAACTGCAGCCATATCAATCACAAATGACATTATTACTGCTATAAATGAAAAAAAAAATCATGTGCTGCACTTTTTATTGATTTATCCAATTCATAGTGGATCATAGTATTCTGTTGCAAAGACTCAAATGTAAACGTTTTAGTGACCCTGTGCTGAAATGGTTTTCAAACTCTTTAATGGGGAGAACTCAACGTGTGTACATAGATAATTATAACTTTACTCCGTTAATACAGTAGTAAAGATGGGTGTTCCTCAAGGATCTATCTTGGGACCACTATTATTTTCTATTTATATAAATGTAGTAAATCTAATGTCAGTATTGGAGTATGGTGATGAAATTTATACGCATGAATCTTGGATTGGAAAAAAAATGGATGTAGTCTATCAGTCTGCTTTTGCCTTCACTACCTGGGTTTTTATTAACCTGCTTAATGTGCAATTTGAAACTGTGAACTAAAAAATTAGTAATGAATTTTGAAAAAACAAACAAAAAAATCTCTCAAATATTGCAAAAAAGTTTTTGCGTTCGCATGATTTTCAAATGATTTGATAAAACAGTATTTGGCAAAATTGATATGGATACACATCTTTCAAATTTAAGTCACATGACATGAAATGAAGAGCAAATGGAAATGCTACCTTTCTGAAAAAAGCGAGTGCTCTCAATAGATGAGAAAACCCAGCTTTAATCACATGATATGACTCAACGGAAACTCAGACCATTCACAGTCAAAATACTGCTTCTATTTTGTGCAAACCTGCAATGGAAACCTGGCTGTTGTGTCTAAAGAGAAAAACCCATGTGTTCTTTTTTTTTTTTTTTTTTGCAAAAGCTTTACTGGGTAAATTACAGAAGTACATATCCAGTTTGCTGCTATATTGCCCCAGAAGTTGAGTACATTTGCTATTTCTTTTCATGAGGCACAAGCCTGGAATGAGCTTACTTAACTTGGAATCTTTATCCTCTGTCCACATGCTTCAAAATATTCCAAAATCAGTTTTTACAGAACACTGTCACTGTTTTAACATTATTTTCCATGATTCATTTTGCTGTACATCTTGACCAGGACTCCCTGACAGAAGAGATATTATATCTCAATGGGATCTTCCTGGTTAAATAAAGAAAATATATATTTATATATTTCAGTGTATGTCATAAATCTACAGAAACTAACACGATATTATCTTTAACAATATAGGTTCCAGTATGTAACCAAATAATTATTATAATGATGCATAATAAAGTCCTAGTTTATTATTCAGGTAAGCATCTAAAAGCATATTATCCAGGAACTATGAATTATTCAGTACTAGTAAGTCAGTGAAACTAATAGCAGTCTATGAAGTAGCAAATGTGAAGAATATTCACTGAATCCTTCATAGACCCATAGTCATGCTTAGTTCAGTATTTGTTTGCTCAGCCTAATTAGACATTTTATCACTTCAGCACTGCTCATTTATTCCCCATGATGCCGGATCATGGCCCACAAGTTACACAAGATGCCCACAAGTTGCACTTTACTGTTGGTTTACTGTGAACTGGGGTGATTTTAAAACAGTGATTTAGACTGGAAAAAGTGAATCCAATATTGCAGCTCTTCTTATACCACTACCACCTCATACAATATCCCACGCAATAAGTTGCACTGATTTCTGCTAAGGTCAGACGTCAGCTGAAATGATTTTCAGCCACACAGAAGCAGATACAACTTTTAATGCAACCTTGATAAAACTTAAGTGCTTTACTTTTGTCTGTGCCTCTATCTGTCTGCTTTTTGGAGATGGTTGCCATATTATTCCTGTCAAGGCTATCGACCTCGACTAGGAGGAACACACACACCATTCATCAAACTATAATCCATTTCCTTTTCTTTAACTATAGAAACCCATAGGAAAAGTTCGAAAAGTTGGCTTAAAGCGTAGGTAGTATTGGTTTTTAGCGTCATTTAGACTTTTTTGTATGAAATCTGAGAGCATCGATATTGAGCAAAAAAATTGAAAAGACATGACTTGGCATACCTTCTAAAAGACCTGGACCGGACTGATGAACACGTCTTCCAAAAGACTTTTCTCTCAGTTTGTGTTTTGATGACGAGGGTCAAGACACTATCTAAAAGTTGATTTATACTTCTGCGTGTCCGTCACACTGACTCCTGAAATATTTATACTTACACGTAATGTGAGGGTCCTCTAGTAAGTGCTGCTGCATGAACCGGATCAAAATTTACAGTTTAGAAGCACCGAGGTGATGCAAATTCTGTAGAAATGATAAATAGACAATAATGTTGTATTGTAAAGTTATGGGGAAAAAGAAACATCATGTGATCAATCAAAAAACCAAGCGAATTCTCACTGAATGCACATCTGAAATGATTTAACCCGTCTGTACTCAGCTGTCTCAGCAGCTCTTATATCGAAGCACTTCAGTTTAAATCCACAATTGTTTCAATCATGGAATGACAATGCTTTACTTCTTATTTTTATTGAGTTTACACCACCTACACTGCGTATTAATTTGGGAGTTCAATATTTATATTATTAACACAATATCATGATTGTTGTTTTCCATAAATTAATCCATTTTACAGTGTTTATTTATCCTTGCTGTTCGGTGCACATGTTTTATCAGTGAGGAGAAGTTATTAGTAAAGATCCCAGTCTGAGAAACTAGGGTCAGCGCTAAATAAGAGTGTAAACCACCACCAAGGCGCATTCAAGACGCATTCACTCAAACCACTTGCCGAGGTGGTCTGGGACGCATTTGACAACATATCATTTGTTGTGTAAACGCTAAAGTGTCCTAAATTGAGATAGGCAGTGACAAAATCCCAACACAAGTGGTCAGACCAAGGTATAAACAGCAATGTGTCTCAGTTGCACACTTGTGATCTGATTGCACAAGATGCATTTTAAAATCAAATGTAAACAGGGCCAAACAGAGTGAATAGGTTTAAACTGAGATTTTACACAGAGGGTTTTTTTCTGTGTTTCTGAAAGTGAAAGTGTACTTTCTCGAGCTGGTCTACAGAAGGTGGAATGTTCTGGATGCGATAAGAGAAACTTGTTTACCAGCTTATTGTTTAGAATCTGCTTTATTGGCCATGTATGCTTCAGTATGCAAGGAATTTGCTGCTCATTTATAAAGATCCTGCAGTGCACACTCACACAGAACAGTTAATACATTGGTACATGACAGTAAAATGATGACGACAGAGGATTAAGAAGCCTTCACGTTGTACACTTCACTTTGCACTTCAGACGTACATTGAATGGTATTACTTTGGATAAAGCGATATTAATCTGAATTTGATTTAATCTGTGAAAGAAAGGTCACATCGTCTCATCAACCTGTTTCCATGTACATAATCAGCACACCTCTCCGCCATCCAATCAGTGTTCACCTGACACATAGCACCAAAGAGCTGTGTAATGCATAGTTAGCTTGTGGGACGACTGCATGCTAGTACGTCTCTACATACCGTGATCTGCGTTGCGTCTTTAAAAAATCTGTGAATGCAAATAAATCAGCCTTAATGCATCATTCCAAAATTTCCCATAAGTGTTTAATTGGTGACAATAGCATATAATTTACATCATTTTTGTCCTCCTCAAACCATGAAGTGAGCCTTTGTGGTCTATGGATAAGGCGGAGTCATCCTGGAAGAGACCACTCCCATCAGAAATGTTAGTCATGGCTCCCAGTGCAGGTAGTTCTTTCTCCACCCCTTTCCTTACATTGATTGGTTAATTTCCCGTATGTATTCATCTGCTCTGTGTTTCACTTTAATTAGCTCTTTATGGTAATTTTTCTTCCTCCTTGCGAAGTCTTGCCAATCCAATTGCTAATTTCTAAATGCTGTCTTTTTGTTTTCCAGTTTCCTGACGAGTGCCTATGTTACCAGTTTTTGAGCTTATCATCCTTTGATGTTGCCAACGTGCGTATTGTCCCCTGGATAAAACTATGACTGAGATTCTGGATTTCACTCATTAAAGCCCACCCTGAGTACCCGCTCCTTGCCTCAGGCTGCTCATTACAATGTCAGCCATTGACCATATTTACTTTACAGATTTGACTCTGCAGTCTCTTAAGATGTCAGAAAAATAGAATGCAAGCCCATGAAGTATAAATTAGTTACACTTCAGGAATAAAAAAAACAACAACAAAGATTTCATAATGCATGGAGCTAAACATCTGGCTGGAGCTCTGGCAGAGTAATTCATATAAGGATAAAGCGGAGGCGTGCTGAGCGTACGAGAGCGTCAGAGTGAACATTAGCACAGCACTGCCCCCTGTAGCGCAGCAGGCATGTGGGAGATCACAGGGAGCTTGTGATGAACCCAGGTTATGAGAAAAATAATGGAAAAACCTTTTGTGTAATACAAAGCTATCCAGTGCTTAAAGGAGATATGGGCATCTGGAATAAATCACTCCAGGCTTTATCAACCAAGCCTTAGCTCTCCTAGATCTCCCCTTCTTTATGATTATAAATCAGATTCTGGTGCCCCCACAGGCTCGCAGATTGTGACCGAATCAGTTGTTGTTGAGTGCATAGTTTGTACCCTTAAGACGAAATGAAAAATGAGTGAAATTTAATAACAAGTAGTCATTTAATAAGTTAGGATTCACTGATTCCATCATAAACACAGGTAGCAAAACTGTTGAAATCAGAGGTGTTAAGATGTTAATAAAACAAACAAACAAAACAAAACATAAAAAAAATCAAATCAAAAATCTTCTTTGTCAGTGTTTATAGACTTGTACATCTAGCATTTGCCTTTAAAACTATAGTTAATTATATAATTTTTGATTCACAACGGACAATAATAATAATAATAATAATAATAATAATAATAATAATAATAATAATAATAATAATAATAATTTCCAGGGGGTTTTGGAGTTTTTTGTTTTGTTTTTTTCTTTGTACAAATTTATTAATTTATTGGAGTAAAAAACTTGAATGTAGTCGGCAATAGGGATAAAACACTCCAGGTCATTAGTCACTGTTAAGTAGGCTTCGGTAATAAGATTGTTTCAGCAGGTTTAAAATGGCATCAGCATAAACGCAGACATCCCTGCAGGCCACACTAACTATTGTATTACTTACACACTAATCTGGTGTGGCACAGTTGTGAAAACAGCTGTAGGCAATTTTAGGCCTCATTTTACATTAAATGTAAGAATCACAAGTACAAGTGAAGTAGCATTTAAATAACTACACCATATGGTTACAAATAATAATTAAATGTTGAATGCATGTACTTTGCTGCACTGCTCCTACAATACTATGCACTCTTGGGCTCTTCACAAGCAAATATGTGTAGAGACGTGAGCTTAGCCTCTCACCTCGGTCTTTAATTGCATCCCTATTAAACCCGGTGCTTTTTCAAGAGGGCTGCAATTCTTCCCTCTGAGTTTCACCAAAAAAAAACAACCAAAAAAAAACCCTGATGCAGCCAACAAAGGCATCCGCTGAGTACCTGAATGCATCCTGTTGTGTCAGGTTGATTAGAAATGCCACTGAATAACTGTTTCCAACTTATTCAGTTGTGCAAAAGCAGCTACTGAGGAATTCTGAGAACACAGGCTTTGACACAACCATGTTCTGGGACAAACATGACAAAACAATATAATGAAACAGGAAAGAAGTGTTATTTCTGCCGCATACAACTGACTTGAGTGGAGACCGAGGTGACTTTTAAAATAGGTTTTAGCTGGAGAGAACAAACAGATATTTACACGGTGTGATTTCCATTTTGTTGTGTCTTTTGGTCATTCTAGTGCATATGATTCTTTCTTCATTACAGTAATGCAGTGGGGTTCTTTATACAGTAAGGGTTCTTAGCTTGTAATAAGAGTTCTACTTGGAACCTAGACTGTTTAACTCCACCCAAGAGCGTTTCTTTTTCAGAAGAGGTTCGAAGTAGAACTCTTACTACAAGCTAAGTACTTCTGAAAAACATGTGGTAGAGTTAAACACGCTGAGATAGAACGAAATCAGCCCCAGCATCACTCGGTCCTACCATTCTGTGTCTTGTGGTTCAGTGAAAAATCCAAAATAATAATTAAAACTTTTATTAATAGTAATCTGATTTGGAAGCCACAAATAAAACTTTATATCGATATATTTTTATCATATTTTTTAATCATAGCCTTGATAATCTGTTCATACAAGTCATCCCTTCTGCTAAGGGCTCTAGATTTGATGCTTTTTTTCTAATAGTGTCTTACTTTGGGCTCAGCGTCTCATTTTGGGGCGATTAATAAAAATACACAGAAGAAGGGAAAGCAAGTGTTGAGTTCAGATACATTCTCCTCGTATCCACGTGGGTTTCCATCAGGTTCTACAGATTCCTCCCATCTCCAACAAACATGCCAGTGGGTGAATTGACACTAAATTGCACGTAGGTGTTAATGAGCGTGTAAGTGTGTGTATGGTGCTATGGGACAGAGTGCTATCCTGTCATTGGTGTATTTTCAGCTTATGTGCTGTGTTCTCGGGATAGAATCTGGATTTGCTGCAATGCTGACCAGGATGAAGATGAATGAATGAATTATTAATTTGCTCATTCATTCATTCATTCATTCAATTAATTAATCAAGGAAGCAAACAATGAATCAATTAATTGATGAATCAATGAATAAATGAAAGCAAACACACCATTTATGAACAGTAGTTATTAATTAAAAGTAGTTAAAATCTATTATATAAAGAAGCATTAAATTAAGCACTACTTAGCTGGTAATGCTGCCTAATAATTGATACTTATTACTATGTTTATTTTCTACAGATGGCATGGATTCGATACCCAGGCTCGGTATTGGGTCGATACTAGCAAACAAAAGTTGGATCGTATACTGGAGAAAAAACAAAACAAAACACGGGCATTATCTGAAATTTTAGAGAATTGCTTGTAGCGCAAAAGCGTACTGCAGGTTAAAGTTGTTTAAGCAATAATAACAGTAGCTACAAGATTTAACATGAACAATAACAAGCAGTGAGTTATTAAGCAAATCAAATGTGTGGGAGTTGATATCATGTGAATTGCAAACTTCATATTAAGGACTGCTATTTTTAGAAAATGCTTTTTTTTAGGAACAGTATACTTTTACAATCAAGGTTTTAGTACCAAAAACAACGACATTGTTCCATCTCTAATGTTATAATTAGTGGTTTTGAATGAATGTGTAACGTGCGATCCCTTTATATCAAATCCTTAACACTACACCAGTTATCTCTGGAGAACCATGAAGATGAAGATGTCATTTATTTGACCCTAGACATCAAATAAATACTCAACATCAGTCAAATTGTCGTTTTTTCGTTTTTCTGAGTAGGATTAGCGATTCTAATCTAGTGATTTCTGCATCACTGTAGATCGATGGCACAGGATATCTGTTAGACCTTCACACCACGTTCTGTCTCATGGGATTTACATCTCAGGTCGCTCCGATTGACCAGGCAGCCACCTGAGCCAAAAAAGTTGCTGAATGTTGCGTAAGGGACTGATGTTGATTCTGAGGAAATTTTTGTAAGGTCAGTGTATTCTGCTGAAAACAATTCAGTCATGAAGATGTTGCTGAAGGTTACAGTTATACAGTATTATTAAACATTTATTCATTAGGACATAAATCAGTATCTCTGGCCTTCATATGATGCATTTAGCTTCTTCTTTAGAATATCTCTTTTATCAAAAATGGTGGGGCACCTAAAGAGGAAATACTCTAAAAAATAGACTGAAAAATGATTCGCAACAAGAGGAACATTCTTATAAGAAGCGAACCAATTGCTAATGATTTGCAACATTGATTGGCTTGTTTAATTGAATTGTCTGAATCGATTCTCATGCAGGACTAAATTAGAGTTCTGCTCTACACTCTACAACAGGGTTTTTGCTAAGAGGCTATGTGTCATTTAAGCCATGTGCATATAACATCTCTAAAAGACAGATTTAATTCATCTCACTCAAATCTTTTAATAATACACACGGTCATAAAACAGCTTTACAGAAATCCAGATGTAGATTAAGATCCCTAATATGAGAAATCCAGTGGTGACAGTGGCAAGAAAAAAAAACCTCCCTGATGTCATCAATTCTCCCACTCAGCACACAGCTGTTCTAATGTTTTGTTTCGGTTTTCCTCAGTGTTGTCTCCACGTCTGACCTGTCATTGGTCTGTTTCCCAGTTGTGTTCAGGTGTTCTCTGGTAAGTCTTTGATTAGTTTATATTTATTGCTACATTGATGGAAATTTTAAAAATTACACAATCGAAAATGATTTGAACTCATGCTCGGGTCAGATTTTTTGCTTGGAAACTCGTGAGGACATTCAGGTCCCCGATTTACCTGACTTGTTGTCTTAGCAACAACAATCATGTCATCCTCCAATATTACTGTCTCCGTGGTAGACATTAACATTACAAATGCTAAGATGAGTTTAGACCAAGTTAACATCCACAACACAAAGGTAGAGGCAATAAACTCCACTCCTGTTACAAATCTGACTCGAATAAGACTATTTGTAATTGTTTATTCGTTCCTTGTAAAGAGAACAACAAAATGTGAAGATGTTACTGCAGGCATCCGTAATCTTTTCCAAGCTGATAGTGTGAACGAGTGTTTTTTTAAGGTTTGGAAGTTCCCATTTGGGCAATTCCGAGTTCACTGTTTCCTTGAACGTAGCTCATGTTTGTAATTGTCAGTTAAGCAGGCAGGCATCGGATGCAAAAGCAGGGAAACTTCATTGAAGAAGGCAGGTAAACAAAGTCCAAACCACATGAGCCAAAGGCAATGTCAAAAACAGACAAAGTTCAAAAACACCAGTCAGGCAGGTACATCAAAGGCTAGGCAAAGGCAATATCCAAAAACAGGCAATTGTCCAAACACTAGGCAAACAGGTATTTCCGAGGCTAGGCTATGGCAATGTTAAAGTCCAAGCAAAGATCAAAAACCAGAGAGTCAAAAAAAACTAAGGAAACAAAGGAACTTAAATAGTGTGAGCAGTGATTAACTAAACTCAAAACAGGTGTAAACAATCAGTAATCAGGAGACTGTGAACAGGGAAGTGCAGAGGAATGCAAGGAGTTTGAAGGCCGCTGAGACTGCTGGGAAACGGAATCGGTGGAGCGCTGTGACAGGAAGAAGGTGACAGCAATGACATAACAGTAGTGTTGTCTGTCTGTGATTTGACCCCTTGTATATAATATTACCGATTAACAATTACTGGATTAGTCCTAATAAGCATCATGCTGATTTTACAGAATTGCGTCCCCCCTGTATTTAGTGATAGTTGCACCTGAAGTGATGTGAGGAAGAAATTTTGAGAAGAACAAGACTCCGGAAAGGGACTTCTTCTCTGAGTGATACCTTGTGGGTGAAGAGTAAAGTCAAACAGTATAACATGTGTTCAGTATGAATATATTGTGAATAATGAGCACAAGACAGTCTTTATAACTACAGCAGCAGTTCTAAATCTACAGGATCCCGTTTTGATTATACCCTGATTTGCAAGCAAATGCAAATCATATGTTGCTTAGACACTAAATTAGAAATGTAATTGTCATTGTCTTTTTTTCCGTCATGTTGTCATGGTTGACGTGTACACCACTAATTATCATAGAGAGTGGCAAGGATTTTCACCAGTCTGAATGAATTGGCAAATTCCAAACAAACTATTTATGAGAATTTTAATTGGGTCCGTACACAATCTCTATTTCTATACAAGTTTTATAATCTAATACAAACTTCTGCCCATTTTTTAAAATAAGTGCCAGCATTGCCAAAACAACAAGAAGCACACGTCCAGTCAGCACTTTCAGCTATTTAATCATGTTCATTGTGTTGTCGATGAGTTTTTAAATTATTACCATCTCAGCCAAACATCATTTAAGTGCGAGTTTTAAACAGAAAGTGAGAAGAAGAGTGTGTGACCATAGAAATGTTGTTCACCATTTTATATTTGCATGACATCCACGAGCATGGATGCTCTGGTTGTTGAAAATAGCGTAATATGTACACTTTATCCATCAATAGACTAGACCGATCTTCCAATGATAACAATCATTATTTGGGAATAACTTTGCAAGAAATAAAGGCTTCATTAAAGTTTTTCCCCCCTTTGTATCTTAATATTAAACACTGACCCAACTTTAATGAGGTGAATTGCATCTGCCTGAAAATGGCAGCCTCACAATTATTTTAAATCAGTGTTAATTATGACAAAAATCTTTAATTCAGTTTTAGTCTCAGTTGTTTACTGAAAATGCAGTTACATATTAGTCTTTTTGTTTCATTTTGATCAAGACTTAGTCAGTGCAACTCAGTTTTAATACAAGTCCAATGTTAATCATGTTTATTCATGATTTTCTCAGACAGTTTCATGATATTTGCTGTAAAATATGGCTTTAAGACAGGCCATTACGAGAAGGCTATTGCTGGATGTTTTTTAGTTGTTTGTTTTGGAGTTGGTGAGTGAAGACAGCATTTTTGATGGTTATGACTACTATTTTCATATAAAGATGTCAGACCAACACCGTGTTTGGGCCTGACCCATATACCTGTTAGTATCCAGGAGCATTGTGAAAGATGTTTCCAAGCTTTCTAATATTCACTCACTTCCCAAATAGGGTCAGGAATGTGAAACACTGAGGGAACTATACTGTAAAGGATTTTGCTGAAGGATATTTTTTAGGCTGTTAAAATTCCCCTGAGAAGTAAGCTAAGACGTCCGCCTGAACAGAGCCGGCTATTTCGGCTCATCTTTATTACGGCAGTGAACAGAGATTTGCGGTAATTTTCATTGTCAAATATTTTTCCATTTATGGTGTTGCAATTTAGTCATGAAATAAAAGGTTGTCAGCAAACACTTTGTCAAAATCAACACTGTTTAAAACAGTTTAATATCTGTAATGTATGCTTATTTTTTTATTCCATAGCACAAGGAGAGCATAGTGACTCAAAAGAACGTGTAAAGCAACACGTACATTCTGATAGCGAATGTACAAACACAAACATTAATACATGGCTATTATTTTTCCTTCTAACAGATTACTAAAAGGAATAACATTGATTGGACAGGAATTTCATTCTGATTGGTCTCAATTTCATGTATACACAAACATTTGGTATAATTGAGTTATCAATTCGATAGTTTATGGATTACTACGCTGTATGTAACTTGTTCTGATGATGGGTCTCCCCAGCACAACTCTCAAAGCACCACAGCCACCAACTTGACAGCAAGGACAGCAAAACAAACTATACAAATGCAAACACATGTGAAAGATCAAATAGTGCATATCTAAATGAAGCAGATTTCCTGCAACCGGTGGCACAATGGAAAAGCTTCTGAGCTAGTGACTGAAAGACCCAGGACTGCCAGAGGAGCAATGTAGAGTCAAAACCCATATCCGTCATCTATTTAACATGTTTGTTTCAATTACAAATGGATAAAAGTGTCCACTAAATGAATGTAAATCTAAACCATGAATATCAGTTATTACAGATACTGATGTTACAAAGGAAAAACAAGCCACCATTATACAAACCATTACCATGATGTCTGATTAAAACAAGCCCATGTCTCAATTTGAACATTCATTGCACGTCTTTATAATAAAGAAAATAATTGCTTACAAGAACTTATGATGCACTGCACCATTTATTTGAATAAATGTTGTTGGAATTTGATCTTTAGTGTGTAAAATAGAGGATTTATTTCCTAAATCAATTCTTCCCTCTGTTCGTTGCCCATCTTTTCTATCTCATGAGTGAAACTGACCTTTTGATTGAACTGTGATTGGCTCCTTTGATAAGCAAACAGAACCATTAAAGTCTCGGTGAAGAAAAATAAAAGAGATAGACAGCTTCTGTGATGTAAACCTACCGATGAAGACACTTCAAGAGATTCATGAAGCAAGAAAACTGTTCAATCTGCTTGTTTGGTTCGGCTAAAGAGTTATCTATTCCCCAAATGTGCTGCAAACATTTTTTTCTTTTCTCAAAGAATTTTATGTCTACCTGACAGGCGTGAAAGGTTAGGTTAAAAAAAATCCTGTCTACTTATTGTTAAATGCTTTGCAGAGCATAACAGCTGAAATTTTTTTTTTCCCCCAAGAACGACAACAATAAAAAACCTTTAAAATAGTCTACAGGAAATATTTTCCTCATTATTTTACTGTAACAATAAATATGTCAACCTTTACCAGACTACAGACCAGAAATGAACAAACAAACAAACAAATGAATGAATGAATGAACGAACAAATAAACAACAACAACAAAAAACAAATGTAGAAAGCTGCTAGGCCAACCATTATCATTTTATAATATATATTTTTTATTTATTTTTTTATTCATTAATTAATTTTATTATTATTATGTGCATTATGTATATGGGATTGAAGATGAAAAATATTCATCTGTTTTGGTTCGTTTAGTTTAGTTTAGGTTTGATTCATTTATTTCTAGTTTTTAACCTTACCATTTGTGGTTTTCATAGAATTTGGCTAAATTTCTCAGAAATTAAAAACGTAATATCCAGTTTATATTACACAGATAATGTTCAGGTTAGGTTAACATTTACAATATGAAGTAAAGTGCCAAAACCCTACTACTTCAAAGCAGTTTTTTTTTAAGCATGAACAAAAAAAATTTCTAATTTGTCATAATTCCTTAGTCTCCTTTTACAGAGCGATTCTTGTTAATCTTTTGTACTACAATTTGGTAAAATGTGTTGTTTTTAAATGTGCTTTACAAATAAACTTGAGTTGGTTTAAATGGTGATTTGAAAATCCGCAAATGAAAAATAAGGGTTTAAACTATTTGCCTATAGAGCCCAACATATTTCTACAGTGATTTCTACAGTGAACTACAGTGGTGGATAAATTTTATTCAATTCAGTTCAATTTTTAGGTGTAGAACGCTTTTAACAATGGACACTGTCACAAAGCAGCTTTACAGAAACATCAAAAATATGGCTGTAAATTATAAATATATAAATTTATCCCTAATGAGCAAACCTAGGAACCAGACTCAAAAGGGAACCCAACCTCATCTTGGTGACACCAAATTAGAAATAACTTGCTTCTATAACTGAAATAAGTGAAATTGTATCATCAGGAAATTGACTATAGTTTTAACAAAAGTCTATTTTATTGAAGTTATCACCTGGTCACTGATTTTCATGGCAGTTGTAGTCCTAAAACATTGTTGCAAAACTGCAGACCAAAACCATCACAGTTTCTAAATCTATGTTTAGGCTGTTCACATGGGCCCACCCTCAGCAGGAGTGAGTGGCTTCCAAGTGATGAAAACTTCAACCATAAGTAGGACATCAGGATGGATCAGGCAGGTCCGGAGAGCAGAAGGGATCAGGATCATTGGTATCTCAGCAGCAGCATGTGTAGTGTGACAGAGAGAGAGAGACAGAGAGAGAGAGAGAGAGAGAGAGAGACAGAGAGAGAGTAATAAATGTACAACTGCCAAGTTGTTGAGATTCCATAATATTCCACAATATCTCCTTAATAACCCCATTCACATTCTGTTCATTGTCTCGACTGCTGCATTTTCTCCCCCTGAGACTCTGAGATATTGTAATACTAGCAACAAAATCCAGCGTATTATGTGCACCTTGTAAAATACAGAATAAAAGCCTGATTAAAAAGAGAAATAAAAATTTCTAAAAACCCCAGTGGCATCATGCTCTATGAAGCCTTTTGCTAAATGCAGTCCCGACACTCTCAGCCTGTCTCTTGTCATCTGAATTTGTCGGAGCTGCTTGGCCATCTGTCGCGTAGCCCTGTTTCAACCCCACCGTGCTCAGGACACTGAGCCTGTAATCAGTGCTGTTCCCCAAAGGATGAGGTTTGACCCACTCATGTCTTCTCCTGAAATCATAACAACACTGATGTTAAGGCAGGGACAGACCAGGGACTGATACTTCTTTGTGGGTCTTGCCCCCAGCAGTTCAGACAAAGATGTTGTACCGCTGTGATTATTTATTTATTTATTTATCTATTTATTTATTTATTTATTACTAGAACAGAGGTTCTGAAAATCCTTGCAGTCAGAGACTTCTTTAGCTGTAAAGCCATTCCCTGGACCTCCTCAGTACAAATGCATTTTATTCAAATTTTTTGGCTTATTATTCAAATCTACTATAACATTCTGGATATTTATTGGAGCCATATGGTCATTTATTCTTGAACTTTACAGCAACAGAATGTTACAGAATGTTCATGATATATTCTTCATATGTTAATGTTTATACTAAACCGGTAATTCAAGTGTCCAGGCCAAAATAACTCAAAAACAAATACAACTGCTGTAACTAAATAAAAAGGTGTATTTTATTACTGCTTTGTTTTGCCTTTAGGTGAGCTAAATCATTTGCATGATTTCCATCTTGAGGCCTTGTTTTATTCTAAACAAATAAAGATCTAGTACATGAGCATTAAAAATAGTTGGCGCTGATAGGCTATGTTGAGATTTTAAAAATAATTAACACCACCTTAAGGATGGCTGATCTCCATTTTTATTATTATTATTATTATTATTATTATTATTCATTATTATTCTCCTGTAATTCCTCTTATACCACATGACTTATAATCTTCTTATTAATGTCATACTTTTTTATTTGTTGCATTTAATGTTTAATTAAATTAATTTAATTAATTAAACGTAATGTGTACTACCTGTATCTGTTAAATGCTTCCAAGATTCATCTGTGTTCGGATTTAAATCCAAGGTGGGCGTGGCCAAACCCAGAAGTTACCTTTTTTCCCCCTGTGGAAACACTTCTGCCTCTGTCAGTTCTTCAACCTTAGCTACTTTATGAGTTTTATGATTACTTATTGTATTTTTAATTTTTTTAAGTTGGACCTGTTTGCAATATTTTCAATTTTTTGTTGGTTCTAGTTCTCAAAATATAAGCAAACTTTTAATTTAGTTTAAACCTTTACAAATTTGCATTTGTTTGGAACACATTATCTGTTCATTCTAAACAGAGTGGTGGAGTTGCAATAGAAATCCAAACTATAAACTGATGTTTTAGCGCTTGCCAAGGAAGGTTAATTGGAAAACTCAAACAAGCTCAAGCACTTCCAAATCAAGCTGTGCAGTGTCTCCTGAACCTTGCACTTGGCAGAAACATCGACATGAAAACCTGCTGTGGAACTCCGTTACATGGTGAAGGTTTTGACAATGGCAATCATCACACAAATATGTGGATTAGGATGATTTTTTTTCCTAAATCCTAAATCAATGTTAGGTATTTATGCAGCATTAACAGCAGCCAAGAAGCCCATTATTAAAATGTTGTTCCAATTGACATATCCAGCTGATAGATCTTGGCTTATAAAGATTAAAAAATGTAGCATTGTTAGAATGGTCAAATTAACAAATCAAAACCAAACCAAAACCGGGAACATACAGGCATTTTTTAAAAAATGTTTAAAAAAAAAAAAAACAGACAAACAAATACTTAGGTGGTAAGTGAACGAACGAACAAACAAACCCTACCTGGGTGGGGTAGTCACGTTTTTTACAAGGCTGACAGAAAATGAATATCTGCCTTCACCACTGGTAGACGTTTACAGAAAGAACCTTACTTAATTGAGAATATCCATTCATTATCTATACCACTTATCCGTCAGGGTCGTGAGGGAAGCTGGAGCCAATCCTAACCGTCTTCAGGTGAGAGACGGGGTACGCCCCGGGCAGGTCGCCAATCTATCACAGGGCTAACACAGAGACGAACAGCCATTCACAATCACATTCACGCCTATGGGAAATTTAGAGTAGCCAGTTGACCTAATCTGCATGTCTTTCGACTGTGGGAGGAGACCGGAGCACCTGGAGGAAACCCGAACAGACATATAAACTCCACACAGAAAGGACCCAGTCGGCTGCCAGGTTTAAAGGCCTGAGCCTTTTTGCTGTGAAGCGACAGTGCTAACCACTGCACCACTGTGTCACCCAATCCAAGAACATTTACTGAAAAAACGCCTAAAAAATTACTACAAAAGTACTGAATACGACTGGAAATCTAATAATCCTCTGAAACGCAAAAACTCCTGCACTGTTGAGTGCCTTTGTCAGTTAATGTAAAGCGGGTTATGTAATAGGAAATGCCATTTGGGATGGTATTCATGTAATATGCTCAATTATAAAATAAAAAGGAGGTTTTAGAGGTGTTGAATGTTATTTTATAGCCCTATTGGCTTGGCACAAATTTGACTGCACTTTCTGTTCCAGTTTGATGAACTACACAGACAGCAATTGTCCGGTTCTCAGCAGGGAATCACCTCCTCCAGCCACTCTGATAGCAATCAGTCGAGTTCTTCTGATGTACTCAGCTCAATTCCCTTTCATAATTAAGTCGTATCCCTCATGGCAGTCGTTCAAAGCAGAAGCCTTACGGACGTCCTCATATATAGCATTGTTTTGGTTTTTTTTTTTTGTTTGTTTAAACCTGTGCAATTTAAATAAAGATAGAAATGACTCGAATCTTGAAACATGACATCAGTGGACTTAAATAGATTGAGAGTAAGACATAAGTAATCCCAGTGTCCAGGACATTAGTGCCTATTGAATGATCAGCATCTTCAGCTGAAGTGGTCCGGAACAGATTTCACACACAAGTAAACTGCTGTGAATTCTCACTGGACTAACCTGAGGTGACTGTGGACTCAAGGGATCCAAAGAAATACACACTCGCATGCGGTGTGCCATAATGTATCTGAGTAACACACTAAGGAGGGTTCGGGAACTATTTTAATGAGCATAACTGAAACACAAATATAATAGTGACCATGGTGTAGAAGGTAACCTCACCACGAGCGCAGAAGTTGTACAATAGTGGAAAGGTGTCACAAAGCAGCTTTATGGAACTCATGATAGGATTTAGATCCCTTATGAGCAAACCAGAGGCAAGAGTGGCAAAGAAAAACTCCCTGAGACGACATGAAGGTAGCTGGGGCTGTATGAGTTGGCCATGTACACTACCAGTCAAAAGTTTGGACACACCTTCTCTTTCATAGGTTTTTCTTTTTTTTTTTTGTTTTCTATATTTTAAATCAATACCGAATACCTCAAACTATGAAGCAACACCTATACTGAATTATGTAGTAAACAAAAAAGTGTAAAAAAATCCCAAACAAAACATGTTTCATAATTTAGATTCTTCAAAGTCGCCCCCATTGAGCTTGATGATATTGTGGGCATTATCTTACCCAGCTGCATGAAGTCGTCACCTGGAATGCTTTTCAGTGAACAGGTGCGCCTCGTTAAAAGCTTATTAGTGGCATTTCTTAATGCGTTTGAGACATACAGTAAATAGTAAATGGGAAATGATAAAAATACAGTATTTTTTATATTGAACAACTGTAGTAATCCATATTATATCAACAACCGCTCGACTAAGTAAAGAGAAACAGCAGTCCATCATTACTTTAAGACATGAAGTGAAAAAGAAAGACAAAAACATTGAATTAGAAGGTGTGTCCAAACTTTTGACTGGTAATATATGTCTAAAGGTTTATGTGAGGGAATTTTTGTGTAGGCAGAGCTCAGATACATGCGTGCTGTAGTCAGTTAATCTGAAAGCCATTCAGATTATGCAAATTACTTTAGCGTAGTTCAAGTCTGCAAGCTTGACAAAGTTTCTTGAGTAGAAGCGCCTTCAACAGTGTTTTTCAACTGTGTCTTGGCCACAACTACATCTCCATTGACAAATACACACATGGACTCTGTCATGTGATACCTTTAAATGGGGTCGTATTCACGACTTCAGAAGTGGAAATTTTCTAAAACAAGTTGTGACGTTTTCAGAAATGGCAAAGGCCAAGGAAGTACATTTTTTCGTTGGATTCTAAGCTAAAATATTGTAATATTAGCCATATAGAGTTTTTTTTTCATAATTTTATAATATGTCTATGTATACTATAAATATAAAAAGGAAAATCTTGACATTCCCTACAGCTTCAACTTTTCATTAGGCCTTTGTATCTCCTGCATTATGTTATCCGCTTGTTAGCTTGCTAAATTGTTAATGTTAGCCACTGGGGCTTCTAGATGCTGAGAGTAACATTAATATTAGCTAATGTGCTTTTTTTGCTGAAAGTAACGGCTGCATACTCTAAAATCCATGTGTTACAATAACGTTATTATAATCATTTTTGGTGTTTTGGCATCCCTGTAGCTGTTGCCTAGCAGCTGTGTTCTTACTATTTCTTGACACTTGAATGCCAAGCATATCATGAACATGACTTCCCATATTGTATAAGGAGTCATGAGTTCATGAGTTACATTTGAAGGCAGCAACGTTCACACTCACCATCATACTGATCACCTACACCTGTACACAATCACAGCCACAGTTAAGGATTTAAAGATTTACATTTAAGGGCCCATCAGTGTGAAGTATATGCTCTTTGTCCTTGCTATGAGTTGCACAACACTTGGCCTTTGTATTTTGTAATTCAGAAACTCTGATCCTGTTTCTGTTTTTTTTTTCTGGTTTTCCCTACGTTATTCTGTTTGCCTATCAACTGATCATAGCCTGTTTCCCGTTCCTGACTTTATCTCACATACTGGATTTGTTGGCAAGGTTTCTTAATAAAGTGTCTGTGTACCTGCTTGCCTGGCAGAGAAAAAAAAATGTTGTAGGGTTTTTTGTTTTGTTTTTGTTTCGGTTTTTTTTGCTGTCAAATGTAACATTGTGTAACAGACGAGCAAAAGACAATTGAAAAATTAAAAATGCAAATAGGAAAAATAAATAGTCCTAGTTGTAATGATCACATTAATCACTGCACATTTAACCTAACCTTCATAATTAGGCAGCTTATAAAATAGCACTTGATTCAGCATGTGCTACTATTTAGCATTTTACTTTAGTTTTTTATCATGCACCATAAGCTGACCGAGCACTCATATGCGATGGTTAAAGTATGTCCACATATGTCCACTGAAGCAAGGGTGAGACTCGAACTAAACTCTGTGTAGGGTTATATGCAGAGTTTGGTTTGAAGTAAATACTGAGAAATTAAGATTGACCTCAGAGAGAAAAAAAACTATGGATTCAATGCTACTAGGATTTGTAATGTGAAAATTGTTCAATTTAAATATGATTAAGAAATTAAAAACAGCAATAACAACGAAACAAAAAGGAATAAAGAATTATACGACTATGATATCAAACATATAGTAAGCTGAATGTAAGGCAATAAGAATGCACGTTATTGGTTAGGTGGAAAAGCGGTGTGGAAAAAAGGCTGTGAGCTGGGAAAGGGCAGCGCAGGTAAGGAAATGAAGAGGAAGAATGTTCCACTGTCTCCCATTGTGTGGATTTTTAAGCCAAAAACTGAGAAGAGTTTCAGTTATTCACAATTCTGACCATGGACTTAAGCCAATTTTTCTCTTTTCCTCAAACTACTTAAAGCTCTCATTGGTGTAATTGAAGGTTTCACACATTGTCTTATATAATAGCACCACTGTGTCATAATGTGTGGAACTCCAGGACCATTCGTCTCGTTCTTACAGGAAAGGAAGTGTTCTCAAGAAAGTCTGATTTCATTTCGTAGGGCAATGAATCAGCCAGACGATTATACACCTCTAAGTTTCAAGAAATATTTCTTACAAATGAAATAATGCAAAAAGCTATGACTACTAAACAAGCTCATTTCTGTAACTTTAAACATTCATACATTTTCAGTTTGGCCCACTGTGGGACCATGGTGCTCAGAGGCTGTTTTCTTTTACATTTGAAGGGTGCTTTCATGTATGAAATTGTGTCCTGGTGCAGTTCAGTGCACAATATTTGCATTTCTCAATACAGAAAATGATTTGTTTGAGGTGAAGATGGTGAGATGACATGCTCGATGGCCAACATTTCAACTTGTTGTGTAAAAATACCTTTTACTCTAGTTTAAGATCCTGGACCTTTCAGCACACATACGGAATTGGACGGCCCAAAATCCCAAACTCTCCAAGAAAGAGCTGATTGTCTGTATGTGCTTGGGGTTATCTGTAACATCTAGTTCGTGATTGATGAACAAGGTGTCAAACCAGAACCTACACACCTGTGACAGTTAAAAACTTTCAGAATCATATGCAGTACAAATCGTGCCTAAGAGCACACTGTAAATCAGCCATGTTGCTCTAATATTAATGACCATTAGCGGGATGTTGGGGGGTTTGGCGGAATGACTTCCTTTCCACTGACACTAATAGCAATTGATCCTAAATTCCTGTGAGGATGTACATAAATGCATCCATTTTCTTCCAAAAGGTTTTGCTTTAGCTGCCATTAGATTTGACTTAAAGCATCAAACTCTTGCACATCTTTGCAACAAAAACCACCAACCTCTATTGTTCCAGCTCTGAAGTATCTGTTCTGTCACACTCTGCTATTATAATGCAGTGGCTTGAAAACACTAGGATAACATGAGAAGCCAGAGGGTACTTACCAGCAGCCAAGAGCTTGGTTATGAAAAAATGGGAACACGGAGCAGTGAAAACAGCAGCGCTTTTTGATCTTAAATGAGAACCAGGTGTGTGCTTTTTTTGTGCACTCACAAAAAAGATCTATTGAAACAACACTCATGGATTTTACTAGGGTTTCTGGCATTCACAATGAACCTTTGAATGTTGTCTCAGATATATAGATCAGTATATTAAGAAAGAAATAAAATATGACAGGATGTACTGTAGTAAAATCATCAACGACAGGTGTTGTGACGTGAAGCGATGTTGATTTGTTTTCTATAACGGCATGCTCACTGTTAAGTGTGTTATTCCGCAGCCTATTATTACTGTATGAAATGTAAAATGCAGCATTCTCTGTCATGAAGTTCTATTACTAGATGATTTTGCTGTGGTGGAAAACTTGCTGACTGACACTGGAGACTAAATGTCAAACACCTCTTTAAAGAAAGTTTCAGCATATCAGTGGTTGTACATTTTTTCCTTTCAATTCAATTCAATTCAATTCCATTTGATTTGTATAGCGCTTTTAACAACAGACGTCACAAAGCAGCTTCACAGCAGTATATAAATTCTGAATATAAACTTATGAATCTATACATTTATCTATATATATCCCTAATGAGCAAGCCTGTGGTG
>JAQQZR010000016.1:5613190-5636394 GCA_030068235.1 Notoglanidium macrostoma | reverse complement strand
CTCTAAATTGCCCATAGGTGTGAATGCGAGCGTGTGTGGCTGTTTGTCTGTGTTGGCCCAGTGGTGGACTGGCGACCCGCCCAGGGTGTACCCCGCCCGAAGATGCTGGGATTGGCTCCGGCTTCCCCCGTGACCCAGACGGATAAAGTGGTATAGATAATGGATGGATGCTCCCGCTCCCGTTGGTTCTACCTCTGTGTAACTTTGTTTTCAGCAATGACACCCCAGATCAAAACAAAACAAAGACACAGACAGCACAGGCAGGCCCTTGACTCCCATTGAAATGAAATGAAAAATTGACACAAATACTACACTTGTGTACAGCTGAATACTGAATTGGTTTTAGTTGAAACACATTGAAACAAAAAGTGGACTAGAACCATAAACCGTTATTGAAATGAATGGGGGGGGGTGATAATTAATGGAACTGATTATTGAATATTTATGCCTAATACATGGAACAAACTGACATAAAAACCGGACTTGCGTAAAGCTACATACATGAGATATTTGGGCTGGGAGATGTTACAAATAAACCTGCTCAGGAGGCATCAAATATAATAACTGTCTCACTGTTTGTCTTATTCTCTGGATGCTAGACTTCTTCTCCAGCCTCTGGGCTACCTACCATTTCATAATGTTTTAGAGGAAAATGCTATACAGTGGTCAAGGTGTACTTGGCTTAAAAAAATCATAAAAAGGGGGTACTTAAGCCAAAAACGTTTGAGAAGCACTGTCATAACCAACTGCCAATCACTGAAATGGTAGTAAACTTGACTGACATGCTGAAGTCTTTTGATGCTATAGTTATGAGGAGAGACGGATGCAGATTTTTTGTAAAAAAAAAAAAAGAAAGAAAAAAAAAAAAGAAATTTTTGTACATTATCATTTTTGTACCATTTTCCAAGTGTTCGACATCCACTCCAAAATGCTGAAATGCCTTTGTTGCCGCTGAAAATCATTTGTGATTGTGTCAACACAATTTTGACTGCATATGCACAAACAGTTGACATATCTTTCTGCGGTAACAAGCTGAAGTTAGCAGCTAGCTGTAGAGATAGCCTGCTGTTACAGTAGCTCAAACAAAAAGTGCCAAGGTGATTGTTTTTTACATGGAATGACAATGAGGTAAACTTACTGCTTCAGGTTACAAATGAAAACAATCTCTGGAAAACACTGGTTTGGAGTCCTGTGGGAGGGGATAGACAACAAAGATTTACTTTTCAGTAGATTAGAAAATTTGCTAGACACAGCAGCAGGTTTGTTTGGTGTCTTGAGCACAATCTTTTGTCAGCGTCATTGTTTCTGAAGCTCTCCATTTGCCTTATCCACATTACAATGCGAAATTGAAATTCTTTTCAAATTTTCAACGCACCTCAGAAAGCATTTCCAAAAAGTATCATTTTTGATGGCTGTTGTGCTGTGGACAGAATTATGCGTTTTCAAATTTACGCAGGTTACCATGGCCATAGCCTGAGAATTAAACAGGAGGCCAGAACAATTGATGAAACTGTAAAAGAGGAAACAGACAAAAGATAAAGAAATAAATACAATTTGAATCATACATGAAAAGAGTGTCTGTCTAACACTCTATGCAGGAGATGTGACTCTCCCAGAACTTAGGAGTTGAACCCCTTTTATACCCATGAATATACCTTGAGGTTTATTGACCATGATAACCAAATAGAAACGAGGCATGTACTGTTTTATAACAGGAGATAAAACAATACTTGGTCAACGATTTCCTTCCAGGAGAAGATCACCCAGGATTCGAATTTAGATGGGATCATAAACAATAGCCGAAGGTAACTGCTCCTTGAGGAATTCTGTGTTCTATTCAGAACTCTTAGAGAGTGAGATAAGAAGTTGAGAGAAACAATGAATGAAGGGCAGAGCGATCAAAGGAGTCTCGTCTGAGAGGAGACTACAGATCATTCTGATGTGAGTGTGTGTGCGTGTGTGTGTGTGAGTGTGTGTATACCTCTCTAACCTTTGAGGAGGTCACACTCAGCAGAGTAAAGAGCCATAGGGCTGTATTCAGACTTCAGGCATCAGATGTAACTGAAAATGTTCTGATTCTTCAGAAGATGGATGAGAGTGCATACAGTGTGGAGATTGCCTAAACCATCTGCATCTCCAGTCCACATTTTCTATCCCTGTAGTTTTTTGTACATAAAGAATAAAGAAGCTTAATTTTTTTTTAAGCTTGTCTAAAACGCTTCAAAAAAAACAATAAAATTAAATAAAATCTGGCAGTCACGCGTGATCTTACTTAGAAAATCAACCCAGAATCTATGTCTGTAATCAGACTCTAAATATTTCCCTGCTTAAATATCGACATGACTTTTGGATTTAAGACACCAATTAAAGTCACAATCTACATTCTGTAGATTTTCCTGAATCAGTATGTTACGTTCTTTTTTTCACTTTTTTCTTTTGTGTAATCACCACATTGTTAACCATCTGTTAAAATGATACTAAACATGACCAAGATATGCACTATTCTGATCTAAATACAAACAAATGGCTTTAATCCCTTCGTGATGACTTGAAACAAGGACGTACACATGCACAAAAGTGTTTAAAATAAGGCAACAGTCATGCAGAAACTAGAAAACATGCAAGAGGCAACTAGATAGGTAAAAAGCATGAGACATGAAATATGAACCAAGAACAAAAGGCCCATGAACATAAACTGGAAATGCATACACAGTGTGAAATAACAAGACAGAGGTGACATACATGATGGACAGATGTAATGAAAACCAATGGAGGAGAAAACTTAATCAAAACAATAAACTAGAAGGGCACTTGGAGAGCGCAGACCTCCAGCAAGGACAATAGTCGACTCTTCTATGATATGCAAATCTGCAACCGCAACCACTTTACTATTTCCAATGGAGTCATCATATTTCTACATTGGCTAGGTTTTGTCACTATCAAACTTTACTGCTTTCTACTGGATATTAAGATGTATGGCATTGTTGATTGTTGTCACATGCCTCTGCCATACCCAAGTGCCGTATATCGCTACATTAGCAAAAGTGAAACTTAATTTGTGGCCATTTTTGCCAAGTGTCTTGGATCCACTCCAAAATTTTATCGTTTTTTTCTTGGATTCTTCCTTCCATGCTACACTCTACCACCAAGTTTCATGGAATTTAATAGGTTTTGTGCAATCCTGCTTACAGACAGACAAACAATTAAAAACAGACTAACAAACCACACTGAAAGCATAACCTCCTTGAACAAATGACAAGCAAGAAGTGCACACTACTATACTGGCCCATTTTCAGGCAGTCAAGATACAAGCTATCACTAAATAAGATACCAGTAAACACTAATTTCCCTTCTCAGATTGGAAGAAGAAGCCTTTGTCACATATATATTTCCGCCGTGATACGGTACCTCTGGAGTGGCAGTGGCAGCATGGCAGTACTTGGGCTTGAAGCCTTAACTCAGAGCCTTAACCACTGATCCACAACTGCCCACCATTGCAGACCAATGAATAAAATACCCAAGTAGACCTTGCTCGCACTAGGATTTTGGAGTACCAACTCAACTTGTGCTTCTCTTGTCGATTTAAAGGTTACATATGACAAATTCCCCAAATCAAGAGACTTAATTCTTCCTTGGGATTTAATTTACTTGCTATGCTTCAGATATTGGCCTTTACTTTGAAAGCGGAGGTGTGACAAATATATAAGTGTGGGAAAAAGGTGCAGCTAAAATGCAGGACACACTCTTCTACTTTGTCCAAACAGCAGACAGTAATTGTGATACAAAATGCATGAGCTGACAATGAATGTGATAGTTAAACATTTTCTGCAGGTGCTGCATGACATTATAGAAGTAACTGGCCTCTTGCTTGCTGTCTTTTAAAGGTGTTGTTGGCTATATAAGTTACGTTTTATTGCCATAAATGATTGAGCCAGTAAAAATGCTTGTTAGTGTGATCCAGATAAAAAAAACAGCCTCGTCACTATGTATAATGTCACATAAAAGTTACACAATGCTGGATTTTAGTATTTTTTCAATATCAATAATCTCAAAAAACATCCACTAATATACTTGATGTCTTGATTTGAGTATATGAAGACAGAGATTGTTATATGATGTTCAGAAATACATTTTCCAGGCTGTGACATTTCAAAACTAAAGTTACTGAAATGTTCTGAAACTTAGGACAAAACTACAAAAAAAAACCCACACCTAATTTCTGTAGGATTTTTGTGGGTTTTCCATTCTCAGTCTCCAGCAGCGTATCCGCAACACTACGCCTCCCCCTGATTACTAACATCTGTATCTTCTTTCATGGCTTGTAAATATCAGCATTGTCTCAGGCCCTCAGTTTGCAAAGAATTGCATCGTTCTACATCTTTGCTCATCACCATTGTCTTGCACCGTACAGCATGATTATTTGTTAGCGTTAACCTTTAGATTAATCACTAGCATCTCATGCTATAGCCCTTAAAGCATCTCAGCTTGTAGCCAATTTTCCTACCTTACCTGTAGCTGTGTTGTCTGTCTTGTCACTAGCCCACTTCCCGTTTTGCTGTCTCTTGCCTTGTGCTTAACTTAGCTTAGCATAGTCTAGCATTTATTTTGTTGTTTAATAGGCCTCTTTTGCCAAGTTGTGTTTATGCTTCTGTAATTTGCATATTTGCCTGTATTTAGTATCATACCTGTGTTCACTAAAACTCTCGGCTTTAGTGTTCATCCCTGCTCAAGACTATGGTTTATTATCATGATCCCAATTGTTTATGCTTTGTTTGGTTTTAAGTTTTTCTGCAAAAACTCCCACGTTTAGAAGTGAAATACATGCTATACTCTTTTGGTCCCATTTTTTTCAACCAGGAAAGGAAAATCTGTACATTAGAGTGTGTAATCTTGTATTTAACCTCTAAGCCAACATTCTGGTTAAGGAACAAGTGTACCTATAATAAAGTGGAGCATTTAATAATTCAGCATCATTGACTGAATGCTTTTATTATATAGTGCTTCATTGTTGGTGACCCTGGAAAGCATCGATATGATCACTAATGTTTTTATTATTCTGTATCAGCTGAAAAGGCCAAGCACTGTGAAAAACTATCTTCACACTGAGATAAATGTTGCTGTATCATTACCTCCATGAAGAGACTGTAAATCACCCCTGAGGAAGCCTATTCCTGAGCTATAATAATCAGCCACGGTCATCCTGACCTTTCAACCCTGGATTTTCATGTAAATGGCATCTTTTCAGCTGCCTATGCCAAAAGCTTGACAAATGACCAGATCAAAGAAACAATTGGGGGGGAAAGAAATCCAGGTGAGAAGTCATAGCCAATAATAATGTCCAAAGCAATAACAAATTGTTAATGGTTCCATGCTACCCCTTCAAAAATGTAGGTATGTGTTTGGAAAAGTGCATGCATATAACAGCGCTGGAGTCAGTTACAGTAAAATGTCTTTATAGCCACCCCTACTGAGTTTGTTTGTGCTATCAAGTTCTCCATCCGAGTCCAATCATATTGATCAGAATCACCCCGGATCCACCAGACCACCCTAAGTGCATAACAGTAAAATGACTCTGATTGCTATCTGGCCTGACTGGGGAATCAATATGTAGTGATGGGAGCGCTGATTAGAATAGAAAGGTCTTCTGCTGTCTCTGCAGCACTGGTATTGAGATACTTCTATGACAATAAGTACTACTGTCTCAGGACCATGTTAGTCTCTGTGGCTAGTATTTTCTTCAGGTAAAGCTTAACTGCAACCCAAGACAAGTAGCCCCAGCCTTTGTGACCTTTAACCTGTCATATCACCAGGGGCATCCATACATCCATTATCTGTATCACTTATCCATCAGAGTGACAGGGGAGCTGGAGAAAAATCCCAGCTGATTTTGGGAAAGAGATGGGATGATGTACATCCTGGGCAAGTTGCCAATTTATCACAGGGCTAACAAAGAGATGAACAGCCATTCACACTCATACTTATGAGCGATATAGAGTAGCCAGTTGACATAATCTGTATGTCTTTGGGCAGAAACCAAAGTGCTCATAGGAAACCAACACAGGCACAACATCCAAACTCTGTACAGAATGGTCGGCCAGCAGGTTCAGACCCAGAACCTTCTTCTTGTGAGGCAGCAGTGCTAACCACTGCACCACCTTGTTGCCCGTCATCAGGGGCAGCTGGTACAAATTTACTAGCAGGGCGTCCAACAGTAGCTTTCTTGTCTTTCTGACAGTCATGTCGAGAGACTACACAACACAAAATGTTATTGACACACTATTGCCACAACTGTACCACATCATCAGCAGTGATTGAGAAGGTCCATTTGAAATATAATTGCAAAAAAAGCTGGTAGCTTTTTCAACACCTTAATTTATAGTAAATTCAACAAAATCACTCTTGGTTGTTATGATTCCTCCAAGATTTTAGAATCTTAGAAACATAACTAGCATGAAATGTTTAATAACCTTCCAACAAGGTCCACAGCCTTTAGGTGACCTTTAGGTACAAACCATCTCCTCAGTGTTGCGTCCAATCCTACAGTGTTAATCTCATGCTTGCAAATCTGTGACAATTTGCACAACTCAAGTCATATAAAAAATATACAAAGGTTAGGTTTAGGTTAATGGGTGGGGTTAGCCTCCATACTTGTACTTTGACTTCATTTGTATAAAATCAAACAAGTCCAATCATATCACCACAATTTGAACAATAGAGATTTTGTGTATCCAATAATATTCTAGGCAAAAATATAGAAATTCAAAAAAGCAAACACAATGTTGTGGGGTCTCCTACAGTCTTCTGCTCTCCTCAAGCTAACCTTAAACACTTATAACCTTTCTTATGTATTGGCTCATGCAAATTATTATGAATAACCATGAGCACATGGTGCCAACAAAATGCTGGTGCTTATTATTTTTTAATTCTTGAGGCTTCTTCAGAACTTATGTTATTTTTCCCTGAGATAAGGCAGTGATTTCTATCCATAATTTAGTTGGGATTACATTCATGATGCAACACTGAGCAACCTAGGAATTATTGGTGATCATGGTCAGTAACTAGTCAAAGGATTATACAAGGGCATTGGTAAAAATTGGTTGGCTTGTAAATATGCTGTGTAATAGTTATAAGAAATATGCTTTAAATTCAATTACTGCTAACTCTAGAGCCAGGATAATTTGATTCCAAGCGCCTTGCCGTGGGTGGGGCGAGTACATTATTTTTGACAGAGCATGAATAAAAGTCTATCTGCGAATGTTCAAACAGACCGTCTTTAGAGCTTCAGGCTGTTGTTGCGATCACAAGATAAAGTAAGGAATGCACTGTTGAAGGTTTGTGGGGCAAAACAGGACACGGTCAGACATTCAAATGCCGTCAGCATGTCTTTAATAAACCGCTTGACTCATGACATTTTCCTCTTTCGGTAAAAGGCTCAGTGAGGTAGTGCACAGCATTAACAAACATCCATGAGAGCATCTAGTGCAGCTCCACAGAGATTGTTCTTCACCGGTGGCTTCAAACGCTGGCATTGAAGAACTACAGCTAAGGAGAGGAATAGGTCTTAGGGTTAGGATGACAGAAAAACACAAGAATTAAGTTTTAATCCATGGAACTGGTAGACTGTATTTTGACCTCCCATCAATAAACCCCAGGTTTAAAAAACATTAAAATATCTCTACTACTTTTGGACAGAAATCTTTTCTACCCTTTTGGGTGTGCTGGCAGGTTCTTCAGTACACAAAAGCAGTTCGCTCTTCCAGCAGGATACAGGTTGTGACATGAGTTTAGACCCGTTATCTATTTGGAAAAGTAGTAGTAAGCTTGGAACCATACTACTTCATGCTGCAATTAGTTTTTCTATAAAAACATCTTACGTTTAGGGTAAGGACCTCTTTTAGCATTTATACCATTTTATACAATTTCACTGGTATGCTATCAAAATAATCCTTGTTTATTTGAATGTACACAGGGTGGCAGGGGGTAGTGCTGCTGTTTCACAGCCGAGAGTCTGGTGTTTGATCCTGAGCTTGAGTTACTCTCTGTGTGATGGACTAACTATGATATTCTGCTCTCTGATGGACTGTTGTCTCATCCAGGGTATATTCCCGGCTTGCGCCTTTTGATCCCAGGACAGGCTCCGGATCCACCATAACCGTGACCAGGATAAAATGGTTTCTGAAGATGAATGAATGAATAAATTAGGTTGGAAACTTGATGCTACTCTTTCTATACTATTATCACAGCATCCGCCATGGCCTCACTGTTGCCATGGTAATGACACCTAGTCTCTACTCCTGTACAAACTTTGGGTTATCTGGTTGTGTTCACCTATTCCATGTTACCTCCTGATTAGTCCATGTAGGTTTACTCTGCTGATTCTTTGCATTGTAAAGTGTTATCCTGTATTAAGTCCAAGCCCCTTTATTTTCCTGTGTATCAAATGTTTTTGACCATACTACATGTTTTATGTTCCGTGTTTCTGGGTATGAATTATCATATCGGTATGAATTATGGTGTTTTAACCATAACTGTGGGCTCCAATTATGATTGATGGATTTGCCCAAATAAAGTCATTTATTTCACCAGCTGTGTAATCGTACACATCTACAGCTAAACGATTCATGCCTTTCACCAGCAAACTAAAAAACAAAAAAAAATCATCTGTGAAACTTGGTATTCATTTTGCTATTTTGCACCCCAAAATACTAATAGTGCACAATATCCTGCTCTATCTCTATGCATTGTTCATTGTTCTCAGCATCTCTTACACAGCAGATTGTGCTTCTGTTTTAAGATGGGTTTTAATCTTGGTGTTTAATTGCCACACATTTGCTTTCCCAGTGCTTATATACGGCATAGTTGTACAGTATCTTTAGTGCACTAGCAGAATCCTGCAGCCTGTGTTGAAGGATCATAAATTTTGCTTAATGGATGTGGATGGTAATGTTTTTGTTTTGTATGGCCTGGTGATGACACTTAGTACAGCGATATGAAAATGAAACAGTAATGAGATGAATGAGTAATGAATGACAGGGGTTGTAATGGTGATAAATAAAATAGTTAAAGTTTTCACTAATAATTAAACAGCTGTTGATGAACTTCATGGCCCAGAACAGATTTGCTAACATCTCATACAAGTGTAGTTGCCCAGAAAATAAAAAAGACAGATAAATAGGTCCTAGCATCCGACCTTGAGGGATCAGATGTGGAAGTCAAGATATTCTCCATGGTCTAAGGTTTGACTAAATCACAAAGTGGTCACTTTATAATGCCCACCCACCTTGTATCTGCACTCATTGTAGTTAGTAGCATATTCAGGACTTTTTCCTTAAAATTATAATTTTTTATATTAATACTTTACTCTCAACCTATAATTTGGATAACAGGGCTGTACTTCATCAGCCAAATTACAGTATTGTTGTAAATAAAGAGAACAAAAGAGAGAAGTTAATTTTCTTCTTCCCATGACTTTCAGCATGTTCAGGATGATGCAACTTCCTGTAGAACATATGACTTGTTGAATATTCTAAATAATTCATAGGGGTGAGCGCTTTTTGGGTTGATTTTATGTTCTAGTACTAAAATGTGCATTTTTCTAAACCTATAATGGATGACCCATGGTATAGAATGCTTCAAGCATGAAATGTTAAACAGATCAACAATTTTTTTTTTAAGTATTTTAATGATTATATTTTGAGATAAAGTGTGCTTATATTTGGCGGAAATATAAACAGAGCAATTTTCTATAAAATGAAAGAGGTTGCGCAGACTAATAATACACACAGTCCTCAATATAAATAGTAAATATGTCTTCTAAAGTTCAGTCATGCATTTTGACATTTTGAAATGCACGGCACAGGTTTGAATGATGCTCACATTTTTTTTTATTTGATCAGCGAGTGATGACTTAAGCAGCTTGTGTGGGAAGAGAAAATTGGGTTTACTTTCTTTCATCTCTTACTTTTTCAAATACATACCCAAAGCTTTTGCTTTGGTGTAGTGTCTATTTGGAGTGAAGAAAATTGGTCCATATCTACTGCCGAGCTGTAATCTGTGTACATAAGAAAATTTGTCCATATGTACTGTGGATTGTACTGTGCATGCATTCAGTAGGCTCGGGGAGAGTGGGTCACAAACACTGGCCTGTCGGAGCAATGGTTACCATGGCAATGGTGTATGTATTCCAGGAGGTCTCAACGGACGAGAGCTTCTGTGGCCTGTTACATGAAAATTGTGAACACATAAGTATGCTCTGTACTTTTGAGACATGCTTGTGTGCCTTTACCGTGCGCTTGCACCGGAGTTATAATTCATAATCAAGAACGTGGTTCCTCTGGGTTCTCTGGTTTCCTCCCACCTCCTTGTTAGTAATATTAAATTGCCCGTATGTCTCTCTGTGATAACTTGTGATGGACTGGTGTCCCATCCAGAATGTATTCCTGCCTTGCTCCCAGTGTTCCTGGAATTGGCTCCAGATCCTGACCAGGACAAAGATGAATAAGTAAATTAATTTGAATAGAGTGGTATATAGTAGGACTGGGATGGCACAGGACACTGAAAAAGTCCTTGATGTTGTCATTAAAAGCAACATCTGCAGCAGTGGGTGGGTTTAGGATTAAACCAAAAGCACCAAAGGGACTGAAGATTCTATTAAACAAAGAGTCTATTAAACAAATAAGGTCAAGATAATGACCCAGACAGGATATCAATCCAGCATGACACCTTTTTATATAATAAAGCTTATTTGGACTGTGGACATAATCAGTGACGTCAAATGAGTAGACTACATAATGGCCTTCTATTATGATTGCTTATGTAAGCTTTAACTTTATCACATGTTCTCCTTTCAGTTCTCACTCTCTTAAAAGTGGGCTTCGTCTAGACACTCCATGCTGACTCATAGGAATTTTTTTATACAAATGTTATAATAAAAGCTAGCAACACTAAGCCTCTCCCCGGGGCTTAAATTTTAATAAAACCAAAACGACTCAAATTATTCCCATTGTAAATCTGCCATCTCTTCTCTTTTCCTTTTTTTTTTTTTATTAATGTTGATATGCAATATAATCACTGCAAATGATTTAATTCCACCCATATTTAAGTTTAGAATCCACGTTGCCCTGACTGTATTAAAGGTTCTTTATGTAAAAGCAATAAACACTTTTCATCAGTATTATCAATCTGATCTCATGAGGAATTTTCATAAAATTGAATGAACAATAGCAAGATGTTAGACAGTGTACGATTTCATACCAATTGGAAGAAGTGGGAAAAATTCTAACCCTGAACCTAGTCCTAACTTGAATCCTTATTATTTCTTATGCTTTTAGGAAAACAGTGGTGTATTTAACAATCACTGTAATTTAAACTTTCTGATATGAAAAATAATAAGATTTGTGAACTTTATTTAAAAGGAAAAGAACAGGTCTGAGTCATCGCAGCACCCTCTCTCTCTCTCTCTAGCACTCTCTCTCTCTCTTTTCTTTTCTTTGTATATCTGTGCTTCTTGTGAAGTTGGGGCAGATCGCAGGGTTAGTCACAGTAGGGCACCCCTGGGGCAGAAAGAGTTAAGGGCTGTGCTCAAGGGCCATATACTGGCAGTGCTAAATCTTGAACCCCTAACCTTCTGGTCAGTAAACCAGAGCCTTAACCACTTAGCCATCACTGCCCTAATCAAAAGATTAAACCTTCTATATACCACGGTGCTTTTGAATGGCTGATTCTGATTGGAAAAAGTGTGTAATTGTTAAAGATCCACTATATAGGATTCAGTTGTTTGCAACAAACTGAATGCCCCTCCCTTACCAAGTGCGTATTAGAATGTACGGCACACATGGCATACTTATAAGTACTCCCTTTACTTACACTTACTTCACACTCCCTTTCTTTTTCTGTGCTAAATAATACGTTTGGTTCTCCATTGTACAAAAGTTGGGTTCTCAAGCTTGTTAGCCAGCACCAGTAAACACTGATTCCTCTATTTTCTTCTTCTTTGGCTTGCCTTTTTCTTCTTTTATGTCTTTCCGGTGTTTTCTTCCAGATTCATGCTGCCACTTGTAAAAACACCAAACGTGGAAGGCGCGCTCTGTTCTCCAGTCAGAGGTGAAACTGGAACTTAAATTTTTCAAGTCTTCAGGCCTGAGGGCTTTGTGATTTGTCGGTAACATGACAAGATGCTTTTTTAATAACGTCAAGAGAGAGAAAAATGATGATGAATGATGAAAGGATGATAAAAACTAACATCTCACTTGAAATGTAACCATAAATGGATAAAATGGACAATGTCATTCTTTAACGAATAAAAAAATAATTGTCAATTTGCTGTGGTGTAAGAGTAATAAAACACTTTAGGATGTGCTGTTAAAGGAAATAATTTTCAGGGTGGTAATGATAACATCTCTGCATGTCAGGGTAAATCACACAAGCCATTATTTACTTCTAGTGCACTATAAAGTGTTTTACTCTTTACTTGTGTTGACAGTGATCACTTTTAAACTGTTGAGGTTCTTCGGCCTTTCAAGGTGACACCACAAATAATATCATAATGTATGAAAATTGAACATGATTTACTGTATATCATGTCCAGTTTATGGACCTGTTGACCTCTGGGGTATTACACAGCTGACCTTGATGTCGTGTGCAGTTAATCAAAGCAAGAAGTGTGCAGCTATATTCAATATACTTACTTACTTTCTTATATAATTAACAATTGTGTAAAAAAAAAAAAAAAGAAGAAGAAGAAGATTGTAATGAGCAGGGTTTATTAAATCGATGTAATCCAGTTGAATGACGTCAGACCAAGTCTCACTTCAAAAATTACAGATTATTAATAAAAACAGTTCATTTTCTGTACAACTGTGACAAATAGGAGAAATTATACAGGTATTTTCAGAATTATGTGCCAGCACTTTAATGTATTCCACAGAGACTTGCCAAAGAAGACAATACCGGTTCTTAAAGATAATGCAGGACATAATTAAATCTTAGAGAACGTTCAGCGGGCCATAAAAAACAAGGCTGATTTAATTAGATATGTTCATATTCATCTAGTCATTCAAAGCCATGATTAACACCTGTTACAAAAGTCCTTGCTTCTATGGGTTTTTTTCCAGCTACACTTCTATACTGTAGGTTTCTTTTACATGGAAACGATGCTATGTGTGTGGCATTTTAATTATGCCATAGCTGCATAATACTTGCATAATTACATCAGTAATTTACGCATCAACATAATACCCCTCAGGAAAAGGATGATCCTAGAGGCTTATCCCACTAAAGCTCCACAAGGGCGGTTTCATTAGGAAGGATTCTTCTCTCAGGCTACTTTAGTGGAAGTGAGAAAATGGTCAAACAAAGTGAAATACAAGCAGGTGATATACCATGCCAGCTGATTAGCATAACACATTTGGCTGTAAATAAAACAAAACACCCTGCTAATTCTTAACTGTTTGTAGGAAGGAGTCACTAATTGGACAAATCTAACTGAAACACATTAAATATGTTTACACCGAAATCGTTTTTATTGCCTTTTTCATGATTTTGGTGCTAATGTATTGATTGGTATTTACATTCTTAATATCAGAAGCTCGCAGTTGTCTTGTTAGAACAGTTTGGATGGGATAAACAAAACAACAAAAAATCCCAAACCTATTTTGAAAATGGTCAGGTTTTGCTTTTATTTCCTAAAAGCCAAAGAACTTCATTCCGTTTCCCAGTGACCTTTGCTGTCATATTAGACAGAAATCTAAGAGAAATCAGAGAAAAGCATTTACAGCGCTCCAATTCCAGCACGGAGAACAGTCATTTTCATGTAATGCACCAAAATGTCTTAAAACATTATATACGTGTGCAAATGTAATCTTGGACTCTGTTTACATATTTATTGACAACACGACACACATTAATGATGAGTGCGCAAACCTGGTTCTTGATTTTCTTTTTTTTCTGTTCCACCCCCTGTGACGCAATCTAGCCCTTGGAAAGAACTATTTATAACAGGCAGATTAATTATCTTGCACGAATGACAGAATATTTTTGAGAATCAGGAGCATGATGCGTCAATGAAGTGGAAGCTTCATCTTGAGTGAAATGAAGACGGACTTCTTCTATGAGCTGAAAACACTACAGATAAACAAAAAATGTGAATGGAAAAAAGTCTTGCTTTTTTGATGGCGCAAACGCAATATGCTATCAGAGTCACAATATGCTATTTATGGATAGGTAAAGTTTTCCTCTCCATGGGAATTGCAATATTCGCTTATTTTGTAATATAAAGCGGTTATTTTTTGCTTCGCACGGGCATTTCACATTTCACCAATACTGGCTAGCAGCAAACACCAATTTAAAATCATCATTTGTTTTGTTTCTTTTTTAATAAGCAATGCCATCATCATCATTTAAATAAATCCATGCGATTGGCTGCAGAGTCTGCTACAAAAGCCCCAATGCTTATTTTGTTTTAAAAACTGAACTTAATTTAAAACTATTAAAACTATGGCCATTTTTCAAACACGTCGATCAGTTCTGCTAAAGTATTTTCCAAGCATTTTGTTCTCGCCACTGAAGTATTTTGCACGCTCTGCACACAACCCTTGTTATAGACCATTCTGCAACTCTGCAGCTTTAAGAATAGCATCAAGCCTGCACCGGAGGTGTTATATACGTAGATAAATTCTATGTTCATTTATAATCAGTGCTAAAATATTCAGAGTGTGAAGCAAAGAAAGGAGCTGCAGTTCAACTGAGCAAAACAAACAAGCCAGACTTGATTTTTAAAACATATACAGCATTGTTAGATCTGCTTCGGCTGTGTCTGAGCATCTCATTAGTGCTAATTCTTTGTTTAGAGCGCTTTCCTCATGGCAGCGTTGCACATCCGAGAATGTGTTTAATGAGTCTCAAGGAAACTCTCGCTAATATGACGTGGCTTCCTCAGCATCCTTGTGACTCCAGAGTGATGAGCCGATTACATGATGCTGCATCATGTGTGAAAAGCTTTGCTGTCAAGGTGTCACATGAAGATCTTAAGCAGGCTGAATATCTGCAGAACAGTCAAGAAGTTAGTCATCTACAAACCCGATTTAACTGAAAATAGAGATTGATTTTAGGGCTTAAACCCAAGTCACGTTTTGTGTAAATGTCACCAAATTGACAAAAGACAAGACCTTATTATGTGCCACCTCTAGAAAATGGCACTTCTAGAAGAGATGGAAAAGAAGAGAAATGGTTGTTCGAGCTATAGAAATCAAAAGAATGAAAGGGATAAAAGGATTGGCACCACCACTTTGTGCAACTATAATTGCCCCAAAACTAATGTAATTTTTGACATCACAGACAAGAAAATAGGCCTACTGTAGCGCATGGAATGGTTCTCTAAAGTGATGACACAGACATTAGCAAAGAGCTCTAAGAGCTCTACATTACATTTTTAAACCACCAGTTAAGCCATTTAAGGCACACGGTTCAAATTTCTTTCTTTGACAAATATACATAGTAAAGTTAATTCCTGTTTATAAATTTATTTCTAAGATGAAATGTGTTTTTACTTGATCCAAGCAGATTTTACTTCAAATTTAATTTAAACCCTCAAACAAGTAAAGTCACTTTGTAAAGCTGAAGAGAGGAAACATATGTCATGAGTGTGTATCAAGAATACTCTTTATAGTATAATACTCTTTAAAATATAAAACTGTTTAACACTTTTTTTGGTCACCACATAATTCTGTTCGATAGTATTAAGATCTTCATTATTATTCTAAAACAGTGGAAAATTATAGCAGACCTGGAAGTACAAAACGCGTTAAACCAAAAATGCGACAAAGAATAAAAACACGACAGCAAATCAGAAATTGCAGGAGCAAAACTGAAAACACAAACACACAAACAGCAAAACCAAAACCACATCACGAAAACTAAAAAAACAATAGTAAAACTAAAAAAACTAAACAAATGCAACACCACAACACCGAAATTAAAACACAACAGCAAAACCAAAACTACGAAACAAGCGCAAAACCTAAAACACAGCAGCGAAACTGAAAAAAACGAAAAACTTAGAACACCATAACAATTGTGAAAATGCGACAAAATCAGAAACACATGAACTTTAACTAAATACAGAAATGTTAGTTCCTCATTAAGCATCACATGCTCGTCCCTGATTGGCTACAGTACATGTCAGTCTGAGAAATGCTGGAAAAACAGGTTTACAGTAAGAGGAAACATTAACCTACATGAACAATCACGAACAAGCATGTATAATATGGACCTCCCTTTACGGTTTAGAGTGTTAATGAATTTGCTGTTCATGAATTTACTGCTGTGTTTATGAATTTGTTGTTGTGTTTTGGTTTGTTCATGTGCTTGCACTTTCAGGCCAAAATGTAAAATCCGACAATGAGCAGGTGCGTCTAGACATGTTGACTGGCAGTTTTAAATTCTTGATCTGGTGCATGGATATTCTCTCAAGACAATTTTAAACACAACCTAAATTTAAACCCAACTCATCACAAAAGTGTTGAATATGATTGTGCAGATGGAGACTTCATTTCCAATTAAGCGATTAGTGCATCCAGCTACCATGCAGTGGAGCTCTGGGTGTCAAAAAGATGTCAGTCGGTCCATCTGCTTACCTGGCTCCGACCCTTCAGGAAATAAAAAAAAGGGTTTTTGAACTGGCAGAATCAGGCCAGGCCAGTCTAGCGATTAGGCCTTCTCCCTGTGGCAATATGTCTTATCTTTACTTGTACCTGAGTGGACAGCGCTTAGCGTTGCTCAGCAGAGACTGTCTCCATCTCAGGTTCACTGCAGTGTTTACTGCCTGACCAATAAGCTTCAAATTATCACCTGTATCACTCACCGGTGACACGGGAGAAAAACTTCTCTTTGACTACTAGTTCTTACACCCTTTCTTCTGTACACTGCATTTTTGTTATATTTCTCGTGTCAGAAATGACAGTACATTTGGTTACCAGTTGTCCTTCACCTTAATACTGGGCTTTCAGCAAGTCCATATAAGTATGAACACTTCCTTTGGATTGAATGCTGCATTCAACTTGCCTTAAAACATCAAAGTGAAAAGTCAAAACTCAGAACTGTGCCATTCTCAACCTCCATATGTTCCAGCTACGAGGTGGAGGGAAACCACATGCACTAGGAATTCTGAATTGAGGAGGCGTATTCTTTTCCTAGTCGGGGAACGTAAATTATGACCTTTAGTCAAATACAAATTTTTAGGTGAAATGTTTAAGAGACATTTACTTAAAAGTGGTTTGAAACCGAGTAAGGATTACATAAATGTACCACATAGAAACAGAACAATATGTAACTAAGTCAGATCCAGAATTATTGGCACCTTTGATGAAAATATGGCAAAAATAATACATTTGTCCTTGTGGCTTTCCAAGGGGTTTTTATTCTAAGTTCCCAAAAATGTCAGTAGGTGGATTAGCAACTCTAAATTGCCACTGAGTGTAAGAGTATGTGTGAGCATGGTGCCATGAAATGGACATGGTGTATTCTTGTAACCCAGTATTCCCAGGATTGGTTTTGGATCCAGGGCAACCCTAACGAAGATAAACTTAAAATGAATAAATGAATGAATATACAGTATGTCTGTGCCTTTCTTATGAGAATATTTTTGATGATTTTTGTTCGTTTGTTAAAAAAAATTTAAAGGGTGATTGGAAAATTGCTATTGTGTTCAATTTCATGCACATTTACCCCATTCATTTGAAGAGTTCCTGATGGCTTAGTGCATGCCTCATTTCAAACCAACGTCTATGAGTGTTAAGGTTAAAAGCAGTCTGTTAAATCCAATGAGCTCCAAAAGAGGTGCTCTCATTTGTCCAGATAAGTTCATTTTGTACTATGTATGCTAGTGTTTCATTTATTAACTTTCTCTTGGATTTGTTAGGTTTATCTTTAAGACTAGCATTATTCAGTTCTTTGATTTCACGTTACATAAATGTACATAAAAAAAAAGAAAATTATCTTGCATATCCTCCCTCCTTCCCACACAGCTAATAAAACAACCATTACAATCACTAAATTCCTCTGCTACTTTTCATGCAGGTTGGCTCTTACAAATTTGCACAAATTGCCACTTTTGGATTGCAGTGCGTTTAGAAAAGATTCACAGATTAAGACAATCCAATCTTTAGACTACAAGGACAGCTGAATAAAGGTAGAAATTAAGGCTGCAAGGTGAAAGCCAGACTGCAAGGTGAATCCTGACCAAGAACCACCTACGGATATTCAGTAGTGGGACTAATCCATCCTTGGATTGCACGAGACAAGAGAATTCCCAAAGCAAAGGGAGGATACAAGGAAAATGAGTCATGAGGTGCATTGCTTGCCTGTTGTGTAGGAAGGCCGCGGAGGAGGAAGAACCTGCACGAGGGCTGACGCAAGAGAGAATCCTACACAGCTGTGGGAGGAATTTCTCTGTAGTAAGCCATTCTCCATGGCATATTATACTCACCTTTCCTTGTGTGGCACACAGTCGTGACTGTGTAAGAGATGCACAGTGGATATAGATGTAAAAAAAAACAAGTGCGTGTTCCAATTTAGCCAAAGTCATTGCAAAGTGCAAAGACTTTCCAGGATGCACAAATGAATAAATCAATATTGCCTTATTCAGTATTGCAAACTTACTTTCAGGCTCTGTATATGCAAAGAATAAAACATAAGTTATAGGAAATAAATCAAGTGTTAGGTAGTGTGATGAAGCAGAGTTACTGTTAGCACCTCAAAGTGGGTCCTTTTCAAATAACAACATATTCTTAAATGTTTTATAACTCTTAATTTATAGCAACATGCCAACTATTGCAATCTTTAATTTAACTTAATTTAATTTTAATTTGAACAATGCGATTCTTTGTATCTGTTTAGAATTGCCTTTAATGTTGTTAATAATTTGCGTTGTCGCATTTATAAACGGTCGCACTCACCAGCCTCTCATTTTTCTCAGATTTTCAGGTTATTGAGAAACTGGAAATGCAAAGTCATCTTTCCTGAACACACACACACACAAAAAACAACATATTGATATTTGCAAAAGCGCTGACGTTGGAGACTACTTTAAAAAAAAAAATTATGTATCCTGATGAAAACTTCATCCTGTCAATTTATTACAGACAGACAGACAAACAGAGAGACAGACAGACAGACAGATAGATAGACAGATAGATAGATAGATAGATAGATAGATAGATAGATAGATAGATAGATAGATAGATAGATAGATAGATAGATAGATGTACTTTACTGAAGATGTAAGATGTATCTGTATATTACATTTAAGATATACTATTTACTGAAAACCAAGTAAACTCCAAGACACTTTCTATAAACAATTAAAATGCCTTTATTATTGTAGCATGGTCATATTAAACCTTAATAAACCTGATGCATTTCAGCAACAAGCCTTCATCAGGGAGTCATTGACTCCCTGTGATGAAGTGACTCCCTGACAAAGTGACTCCCTGTGATGAAGTGACTCCCTGACAAAGTGACTTCCTGACCAAGTGACTCCCTGTGGTGAAGTGACTCCCTGACAAAGTGACTCCCTGACAAAGTGACTCCCTGTGATGAAGTGACTCCCTGACAAAGTGACTCCCTGTGATGAAGTGACTCCCTGACAAAGTGACTTCCTGACCAAGTGACTCCCTGTGGTGAAGTGACTCCCTGACAAAGTGACTCCCTGACAAAGTGACTCCCTGTGGTGAAGTGACTCCCTGACCAAGTGACTCCCTGTGTTGAAGTGACTCCCTGTGGTGAAGTGACTCCCTGTGGTGAAGTGACTCCCTGACAAAGTGACTCCCTGTGGTGAAGTGACTCCCTGTGGTGAAGTGACTCCCTGTGATGAACTGACTCCCTGGCAAAGGCTTGTTGCCAGAATGCACCAGAATATTTTAAGGTTTAATGCAACCATGCCACAATAATAAAGGTGTTTTATTTGTTTATAAATAGTGCCTTGGAGTTTTCTTCATTTTCAATGTCTTCATACAGTATACCCCATTCAAACAGCACCTCTAGCAAATTTAGTCCAGAAGCACTCCTATGCAGATATTTTTGATAGTATATTTATTATTTAGATTTATGTTATTGTGTTTTGCCTTTAAAATACTGGTGATTTAGTTATTAGTAGATGCAACTACTCTCTAAGCTGCTGTTAAAGAGAATTAATCAACACCAACTAACCAATCAGATTAGAGAATTCAGCAGAATTTATCAAAACAAACCCATTGATTCCTGCAGCCTTGACACCCTTCTGTAAGTGATCTAATTCCTCACAATGTCCAGCCGGAGTGCAAAGCTTACATAAATAGATGCAGCAGAAACATTCATTAGCATTTTTTGGAGGTGATTAAATGAATTTGCATAGAGAAAAACAAAAGTGATACTCCTCCTAAGCCTCCCCAGACATAAACATATTCTCAGCAGCCATCAAAGCCTTTACCCGAATTACTTCTTTCGTGCCAAGATCCTTCCAGCACTGTAACCTCCAATATAGTTCTCAATGCTCTTGACTCAGGCAGATGTTAAGGCTTTGTAGACAAATGTTCTTGGATCCTTTGCAGGAAATTCAGCTGGTGAAATGGACACATATCTGGGGAACATGGCCTAATTCCACTACTTTTCTCACTGAGTACTCATTAGAGTGACAAAGTCCTGGAGCAAATGTATAATTACACGTGTTGGCCGCAGACTTTCCACTGTATGATTGAGTCGGTGCTATTCAGCTGCCAAAACTGAGCAGAGTCGTTTAGGGAACGATGATTTTAAAGGGAATTGCGCTCATTTGAGAGGTCCATTAGAAAGCTACACTCTTGGAAAAAATGGTTCCCAACGGGTTCTTTGGATACTTAACAGTTCTAGCTTTCGAAACTGTTTATTTCGATTTCTGGCTGCCAGGATGGAGGCTATATTGCTGGGTAGCTTATGTTATTGCTATATGGCTAGGCAGTTAGGGCGATTAAACTAACCTTTTTCTGTGTTAACTCTTGATGTTTCAGATGTTTTTATTAGAAAAGGCAGTTTGTATTAATGCACATGTCCAGAAAAGCTCAAAAAAAGTAGGTATATGATGGTAAATTGTGTGGTGAAGTTAACCAGTCTCTTCCAACCAAGGCTCAGTCAAGCGTAGCCACGCCTTCTTGTTTTATTGTAGAATAACAATTTAAAAATCTAATTTCTGTGAGAAAAAATGTACAGATATCAACATAGGGAAAACAAACTGTTTAAATTAGACACTGTAGATGGGGAAGCAGTTAAGACATGGAAAATAGGCTGGTTTATATCTGAAACACATGGGGGTGGGCGGGGTTAAATATTATACCACAGCCAGCCAGCAGGGGCGCTAGACCTGTGGTGGCTTCACTTTTTAGAGCTAATACACTGTCCATTTTTTATACAACAATGGTTTGTTCAATCAAGGTACAAAATTACAGAAAGGAACCAACAATAGTGACATGATTATAGACTTGAAACACTTAAAAAGATATCGGTAATGCTCTGTCTTTCAGTCAGTATTGTATTCAGTACTCCTGCTAGCTCTATGACTCTTAGCTATTTTAAGGAAGATAGTTTTTTGTCCTCATACACCTACACATACACACTTCACCACAAACAGGACTCATTATAGTGGTTCTATTAAATGGACTCCTGGAATTCCCCTTCCTGTTTCTCTTTTACGTTAGCGGGGGGCCTTTCAGCATGTCGCCGTAGAGGACTGTTTCTGCATGCAGGCTTAGATGCACAATCTTAATTAAGAACTCGAGGAAGCTGGGGTGTAATGCCTCATAAAGGCCCAGCTCATTAGTGTAAAGATGATAGAAAAAAACAAACATGGCATAAAGCAGCAGGGAAAGGAAGCAGAATACAAGAGCTTAAAGGTGGACGGAATTAATAATCTGTGCGTCAGGTCACACCTAGCAAGCATCGTCACGGCAATTATTATAAGATACTCATTTTACCGAGTATAAAATAGAAAGCGGTGCTGTAATTGAAACCTTCAACAGTTCTGGGTTTTTATTTATTTTTTGATATACTGATGTGAACTCTATCATTAAAAATGGACTAAACTTTGCAGTGAAGGCAAGTTCAAGGATTTTAAACTAAATCAAATAGATATGAAAGGCAAAGACTTTTTTTTTTTCCGCTGAAAAGTGCTGATCCTTAAAATATCACAGAAGAAGAAAGACGCCTAAATTTTTTTCCCCCGTTAGATTCCTCTGCAGCCACTCTTTCTTCTCTCCGAAGAGTAACGTTTGATGTGTGCAATCAAGAATAATGTCTTTCAGCTTTATCATTGAGACTGATGAAAGGCTAGTGTACACCTATAGAGCAGATTAGTGCTGTATTTTTTTCTCGGTTCTCATCTTCCTTTTTTTGTTTTAGTATAAATGACTGTGCTGGAATTCTATTCTTCTCCGAACGATTTGAAAAAGTTCTTTTGTCCTCCTGGACATCTGTGTATGAAACAGAGATCCATCTCAGCAAGCATCTAATTCGCTCGTACAAAAGACAACAAAGAGTACGAAGGAGGAACGATACAACTACTGATCTTATTCTGCCTGCTAATTATGCCTACAGTCTGAAGATAGGGGAAGCTTGTTCGAGTAAAATTCCAGGGTAACACTTGAAGTCTTGATTTTTGATTGGTCAGAAAGTGTAGATTCATTTTCTAGTTCCAAATCAGGTTTATGTTCACATGCTGGTTCTAATAAGGTATCCATTTTATTGGAACAAACTACGCAGGGCAAACTTTCCACCAAAATCAACAATTATACATTCATTTTAAACAGTGTATTCACAGATTGTTTCTGTGAAGAGACATTTATTTAGCATTTTGGAAGGAGTCTCCAGTGTCAGTGCTTTCTAACAGCCAGAAATAAAGCTGTTAGGCGTCAAGATGGAACACTTTCTGATTACTGGTGCGAGAACGATTATTTGTAGATGCTATAAAATATATTTGTATATTTGCAACAATGCATTATATGTTTTCAACTGTTCTACAACATTACATGTACAGTTGTGCTTGAAAGTTTGTGAACCCGTTGGAATTTTCTATATTTCTGCGTAAATATGATCTAAAACATCATCAGATTTCCACATAAGTCCTAAAAGTAGATAAAGAGAACCCAGTCAAACAAATGAGATGAAAATATTATACATGGTCATTTATTTATTGAGGAAAATGA
>JAQQZR010000016.1:5599290-5612377 GCA_030068235.1 Notoglanidium macrostoma | reverse complement strand
TGATAATGTTTTAGGTCATATTTATGCAGAAATATAGAAAATTCTAAAGGGTTCACAAACTTTCAAGCACAACTGTAGCTAAGAGCAGAGTTAAGTATGTAATAAACAAAAGAAAGTAAGTGTTGGGAAATTGCTGTGATATAATAATACTCTTCTGGTTTTGAGAGTTATTTTCTAAAACAACACCTCCCATTATGTTTAATTACTTTAATTGATATGAACAATTCATTAGCTATTCACACATTTGACAGTTAATGAATGTTTATAAATGGCACTTTGGTGAGTTATTTGCAATCCTTCTCATTTGAGATCATTCAAAAAATAATTATAAGCTGCTTTCGGGACAGTTTCAAGCATTTCAAGAAGCACAATTATCTGTCAGTTGATTAAGACAATTTCAAAATGTTCTCACTTGCTTGTTTTTATTATTATCATTATTATTATTATTATTATTTATTTTATTTTTTTTTTGCAATCAGAGTTTTTTTTTTTTTACACATCCAAATCCAATCCAGTCCCGCAGCAGTCTTTCTTTTCTCAGCACTGCTCTAATTGCTTCATCGGGAGCTTACATAACAAGATCTCAACATGCCATGGATTCCTCTGCTCCATCTGACTGTGCAAATTGTACATGAGTACACTTCATCATTCATTATTCATCGCTTCATGCATCACATTCCATGTTGTGGTACAAAAGGGTCTTGATTAGTGTTTGTTTGGTTACCAAGGATATGCATGAATTATTTCCATATCTACAGTATGACGTCTTTCACTCTTTTTTTTTTTTAATGTTTAAAATTTGAGTTAAAGCAATACAAAACATAGAACATGTAGGAGAAAAAATACAGCCTGTATAAGAGAATGGGTTTGCATGTGTTAATGCAATGAATAATAATAATAATAATAATAAGTGAAGATTAGGAGGTATTCATATTAAACCAATTTTCAAAGTAAGTCACAAAGTAAATTTGAAGGAATTTTGCTTCTTAGGTGAGAGTATCCGTACATAAGCCTTTATTCTATAAACTCCCAGACAACATGGAAGGGATTCACACTGTATTTTGCTGTAGAGTACTCTAAATGCTGAGGCAGATTGAAAGCTTAACCTCTCTATATTACAGTACCAAGGCTACAGTGGCAGCTCAGGGCTGGTGTTCAAAGATCAAATGACGACCTCTTTCTCCAATTTCAGCAGAAACACAACTCGCTACACAGCTCACTATTTATCTGAGAGGTCAGGATGTTCTGAACACCCTCCATATTTCTGGGAAGTCTCTTGATAATATCTGCACCTCAGCACTACTGTCTGGATGTTTGATCACTTCTACTCTACTCTGAAGTCTGCTGGATTTTTAAAGGGTCCACTATGTAGGATTCAACCAACTGAATACCCCTGTCTTACCTCTGCCTTTACAAGCATGTTTTAGAATGTACGGTGGGCGTCAGATGCCCGTCGCGTCCTTCTAATTACTTACATCCACACTGCTTTTACTGTGTTAAGTATGATTCAAAATTTTTCAAAATTTGGGCTCTCAAACCTGTTAGCCAGCACCAGCAAACACTGATCCCTTTTCTTTCTACTTCCTTGTCTTCCGTTATTCTTCTTCATTGTCCTTCTGGTGCTTCCTTCTGGTTTCACGCTGCCACTTGTACAAACATGACACATGGAAGGCGTTCTGTAGAGGTTTGACCATTCTGAGTTGCAGTAGCGCAACATGGCGGCTCTCTGGCAGTATTGCCTCTATTAGCTTGTTAATGATTCTCATTTTATTTAGTCAATTAATTGCTATAATAATGAAGATTAGGGTGTTAATATGGCTCTATCATATACAGAGTCAGCCAAAAAATGTATACACACTTCAGGAACACTTCTACACATAAATGGCTGGAAGTTAACGGCCACCACTTCGAGCACGTCTTGTAATTGTAGAGGCCAAAGGTAACTTGTATTAATCTCATGATGTCTGAATAAATTTTGTATTAAAATATTTATACAATTTTTTCTTTTCATGAAGTGTGTATACATTTTTTTGGCTGACACTGTATTGTGTTATTTCACCATTTACACTTTTATATAAGAGATTTGCTACTTTGAACTCAAAATGAAAAGTGCTAGCTAGCTAGCTAGAGAGACAGACAGACAGGCAGACAGATAGATAGATAGATAGATAGATAGATAGATAGATAGATAGATAGATAGATAGATAGATACATAGAAAAGGAAGTACAGTCCTGTTTTTATTATTATTATTATTATTATTATTATATTTTTTTTAGTAGTAGTAGTAGTAGTAGTAGTAGTAGTGGTATGTTTAGCTAGAGGATTATAAATGATATTAGGTATTAGCACTTGTTATATAAATGCTGGTACACTAATTACATGCCTAATAATGCCATTACATAGTACCTCCTGTAATAAAAATATAATCTTCTAGTTTGTCCTGCAAACACCTTAAAGAGAATAAAGAATATACTGTTAACATATATTAAAACATATTAATAATACATTTTTTTAGTTAAATTAATAATTTAAACTTCACATCATGCAGTTACACAAAATTCATGTATCATATATAAACATATATGGCATATTCAACTGTGAATTTTAAGGTTTCATAGAATGCCAAAAGCACATGGCTGTTAAAAATTAATGAAAGACAAGCTCGCTGTTTGGTACTTGTACTTTCAAACTCCAGATGGGCATGCAGTCCCTGGAGACTGAACTGAACTGCTACCGTGCTCCAGTTTATTTCAAGTGTACTTTTCTCCACTCCAGTGGCTTCCCTATTTTTGTTCCTCAATTTAATTTCAGGCCTCAATGAAAAGCAATGACTTACTAACCAGCATCACCATCTCCTTAGTCATACAGCAATGTGTTTAACGAGGTATCTTCCAGGGACCCTTTTCTATCCACCCACGCAAACTGTTGGAGAGACAAGAGCTCAGCACAGCAGCAGCTATGGCATTTAGCAGATGGATGCTTTCTCATGTGTATTTGGGCAATCGAAAACTAAAGCAAGTCAAATTCTGGTGCTAGAAAAAGTGATAAGATTCTAATGCAAGTTGAAATATAGCCACAAACAGTAGGACCCAATCACTTTTCACAACATCACCACTGGCCAAATACATAGAAAGATAAAGAGACCATAGATTAGCATGTTAATCAATCAAGTTTTGCGAAAATAGATCAATGCTAATTATGCAAATTGCCTGCTGAGAGCTGATTAGCTGTTTTTAAGTAATCAGTTCATCGTCATATATTGTATTACAATTTAGAAGAAAGATACTAAATATTGTATACCACATTTTGGCTCACATTATGGTTTCTGAGAAACACTTATCTGAACATAGCTCCACCCCCATGTGTGAAATCCCCCCTCCCCCAATAATCATAATGTTATGATGAAGGAAAAATAAAAATGGTTTGTTTTCTCGAGTCAATGTAATTAGCAAGCAAAGATTTAACATTTCCTCAGATCTTCTATGGTGGCATGATACTGAACCCCCTGAATTGGTGGAGACCTCGAGCCCCTAGTGTTCAACCCAAATTTACGCCCTTGTCACCACCTCAGTACAATATATGGCATGTTGCAGCCATTTTATTTATAAATCTCAACATTATTTTGATAATTATTAAGTTTCACACTCTGCTGACAAATTTTCAGAAGATGCAGAACAAATATCAGGACTAGAAATAGGGTTTGCAAATTATGCAAATCAGCTTGATCTGGTGAACCTTAATGTGTCAGAGTTTCATGATCCAAATTGCAAATTGGTTTGGATTTAGCCATGGAATCAGACAGGGAAAAAAATAGTCTCCATATTTGGGGGGTTCTCAAGACATGACCTAAAAAGTACAATGTTGCACTGTAGCACCACCAATTAGGCTGATTGGGTTTGTTTCGCTTGTTTGAGTAGCAAGAGGGCAGTTCTATCTACTGACATAATTTCAGTTCTCTTCGACTTACCTTTTGATCTGCACAATTCATTTTAGGTAAGAAAATCTCCTTAAGAAAACACCTTTGGTGCTTGGACCCCTAATCATGTTACAAGAATGTTAAACAGGTTACAATGCACTGTTTAGTGCATGTTAATGCATTATGAACATGATATTGTTGTAATTTTAATGTGAATGTGATAGTACAATTCTTTAATAATGCCTACCTTGTTCCTGTATAACACGTTCATCCTAAACATCTGGCTCTTCACAGTTGTAAAATTCTGAACCTGTATGGTTTAACAATGCTAAAAAGCACACTAGCCACTTTATTCACTAATCCGCACAACCGTTCCATATTCATAGATCATGCATATTAATCAGAATGATTTCTGCATGATTTTGATAAAGTAGCTAGCTAGACTTCATGATTTTAAAGACCTAAATTACATGCAGACTACCTTTCTGAGAAAGTACCTAGCTACACTATAAGCTTTTAAGACAAATTGGCTAACTACACTGAAGCTACTTGTGCAGCTACTTTGCATAAAAGTAAATGTACTTATAAAACTTATAACATTTGGTAAAGAGAAACTGAAAGGTTTGATCCATACAAAGAGCCATGTGCACTTTAACATTAGGCTTTCAAACACAGAGTGAACAATCCATACGCTCATTGGTCACCAAGGCATTGAGCCCAGACTGGAGTTTGGGATTTCAAAAAGATGAATTAAGCAAAGACAGGGCCTTAGTGGCTCTGAAACTTTAGTAGTGTGTATCTGAAACTAACAGAGGTCATGTGTAATGCATCATTGTTGGAAGCTTGCTTTCTTCTCAAGTGGCTCATGTCTGATGCCTCTGTGAATCCCCATCTCCCTCATCCATTTGATTTTGGATGGATGGAAAGCCTAAGCTTGGAAAATCTCCGGCCATCAGTACACGGATTCCCTTGACCCATTGCCAGGATCGACCTTCCATTTTCAACAGGACCATGAATGGAAAATCTATGTCAAAGCCATGAACCCAGAGAACATGTCTAGCACTTGAAATCCCAGAACATTAAGAGGAGAATAGCTCGATAATGACGACTGGGCCAAGAAGCCAAGGCTTGTTTACAGCTGAGTTAATGGGTGCTTTGGGAAGAATCACCAAATATGTGAGAACTGACAAAGCCGGAATGGAAAAAGAAAAAAACAAAAAACTGGAGCCTGCTTTAATTACCAAGCATCTAATTAAATTTCCACCCATCTGGGTCGAGATGAGCAAACCCATTTATTATTTAAATTATTTAACCTATCTCAGTTTTTGTTGAAGTGCTTCATGTTCTCGGGGTGCTCTGGTTTCCTCCCACAGTCTAACGACATGCAGATTCGGTCAACTGGATACTCTAGTCAGCTGGGTTTGGGATTAGCTTCAGCCTCCCCATGACCCTTAATGGCTAAGGGGTATAGATTGGATAGACGGATGGATGGATGGATGGATGGATGGATGGATGGATGGATGGATGGATGGACAGATGAATGGATGGATGGAGGCTTCTTATTATCATTGCCAGTGATCATGGATTAATACAAAATTCTTTCTTGTAACATGATCCAGATACACTATATGGCCAAAAGTTTGTGAACCCCAACCATTGCTCCCATATGTGTGTCTTCTCTTAAACTGTTGCCACAAAGTTGGGAGCAAACAATTGTAAGGAATGTCTTTGTATGCTGTGGAATTACAATTTCCCTTCATTGGAACTAAAAGGCCCAAACGTGTTACAGCATGACAATGCCCCAGGAACTCCATGAAACATGGTTTGCCTAAGCTGTAGTGGAAAACTTGAATGGCCTGCACCATATCAAAGTTTTTTGTAATCTGTCCACATCCATGTGTAAACATTAAGCATGTAAGCATGAGAGCCTTAATATAAACTATTGCCTGAGGTCCTGTTATTGAAAATTATCCAGTACCTTCCAATCAATCAGAATGAAACATTTACGTAAACCTGATAACCTCTGTTGCACAGCGAACTTTAGAAAGCCCAGTGCAAATGTGGCAGCATAGCAAAATCCTTTCAATAAACACCAAACAACAATGAAAAATAGATCATAATAAATAATGAATAATAAATAAACACTGCAAGAGTCTTTTTAGTCCAATTAGTATTCGGATTACCTCTAGATAGGGTTTAGCCACATAAAAATGCACTTAAAACAAATTGAAATCAAATTCAGGAGCATTCTGAGACGAACTGTAGCCGGTTGTTAACTGTCAATTCATCTGTAGCACACTGGACAATCAAAACTCCTCCAATTACAGTACATCAGCACACACATGGTTCATAACTGCTAAAGCTGGATTTGTTATTTCATCATGAGAAGGATTTTAAAGCTGGAGCCATAAATCTCAGTTTATGGAGCAAACTACTGGAAACTAGGAAACTAGCAGAAACTAGGATAGCAGATTTGTGGTCAAGTGCAAAGAGTTGGTTTGCCTACTATGTTTTGTGATTTCAATTTGAGAACCAGAGAAACATTTGAACACAAGTGTATTTGCATGCGGTCCCAACAGGATTAAACCCAGATACAAGACGGCTAAAAAACAGGTGGTAAATGAGGTTTAAGAACCTGTTTACACTATCATGCATCAGGGTTATATACACATAGGGATTACAATGCAGATTGTACACATTGATGTAGATACATTTGTCTCTCCAAACCACACAAGAAAACCAAAACCATTTTCTGAATTGTTAAATAATAGCCAGAGGTGGAAAGTAACAAACTACAATTACGACAATTCTGAGAATCTACTGTGATTTTTAAACATGATTTGTTTTTTATGTGTGTTTTTTCTTTTTTTTACACAATTTACTTTTCACCTGTGATAATTGTTCCAATTGACAAAGTGTTTATTTTCACATATTTTTTACACGGTTATTTTTCACATGATTCATGATATTTCCATGAGATTTATTGGCATGTATATATTTTTTCAAGATTCATTTTCATGTGACCTTTTCCCACATGCTTCAGTTCTTTTCACATGCCAGTTTCCCCATAATTATTTTTCACATATTTTTTTTCCCATATGATTCATTTTCCTATGTAACTTTTTTCCTGTGAATCATTTTTCACTTGCAATTTTTTCACAATTCATTTTCATCATAATTTGTATGTGATACAATTGTCATTTTTCACATGATTAATGTTTAATATGATTTTGTTCTCACATGTTGGTTTTTTTCATGATTCATTTATTCTCACATATCCTGTATCAAATGATTCATCCTTTTTTCCCCAAGATTTATTTTTCACATGCAATTTTTCATGCTTCATTTGTTTTTATTTCCACATTATCAATTTATTTTCATGTGATTGTTCACAAGAATCGTTAGTTTTCCCTCTTTTATTTTTCATATACCATGTATATTAAGCCATCAATGTTGGACTACATCATCTCTTTTTTTTTCGTTTTTGGATTAGGCAGACTAGATGCTACACTGGCACTGTTTTTTTTTGTTGTTGTTGTTTTTTAATGGCAGTCAAAAAGTTTCAGTTGGGATTGTTGGTCATGATAGTCCCGCCCACAGCCCCTGACATGCACGGTACTTGGTTCTAGACCAGCACAGTGCTGGTGGCACTCTCAAACCAGTTCTTTGGCTGTTGAAACATGAAGAACTGGTTCGATGTTAGGCACCGTCTCGGCACCAGCCCCTGAACTGCTTTGGTGGAAAAGGAGTGTGTTAAAACTTGATGAACACACATCAAATGTTATTTTTCCTTAAGCCTATGGTCATGGATGGGGTTACCATTTACACCTTTTGAATGACTTAATTTATGAAAAAATGAAGGACATCCAACTACAATCCCAACACAAATTTATACAGACGTCTCATGAGCTCAGTTTATTATATGCATTTGACTACAGATGTAAATGTGCATGCTTAAAATCTCATCAGGATTCAATCTTCATAGAAGGCATATGATATATAACCAGGTGTAAATTGAGTTTACAATTCAATCTTCCAGATTGTGTTGTGTACCATTTGCAAAAAGGTAAAAATAAGCTTTTAGTATTATTATTATTATTATTATTATTAAAAGAAAATGGAGTAGAGTAGGTAATGGAAATTGCTCTCTTCTGACTCTAAGTACATTAAAGCTGTCATTGTGGATAAATCACACCATACAAATTTGCCTCATCTTAGTGTTAGAGCTCTGTATTCACACCCCAGCACATAGGTCTGGGAGAACCTGTTTGATTCCCTTTGGTGAGACAGGAGACTGTGTTATTGTGCTTCTTTCAGAGGGATTTATAATGAATCAAAGCATAAAAGGAGCAAAGGAAACCATCTCGCCTGCTGCCCAGATCTCCTATAGCCATAAGATACAGAGAAAGATAATTGTGTGAAAGGGATGAGAGGGAAGTCATGGACCATTAAGAGCTCATTCTGTGGCTAGCAGAGCGCCTCCTGAAGCTCGTACCCACTCCTGTCCTTGCTGGAGATCCTATTCCTCATTCTTTTTTTCTTTGGCAAGCAGCAATGTGATAATGGGTACAACAAAGCAAGTTATTTACAAAGTGCACTCTCCTCAGCTATTTTCTCCCAGGATAAAGCATAATTCAGTTTTCCACAGTCGTCCTTGGGTGAAAGTAGACTCCTGCAGGGTTGTTCTTCTTAAGTTGTTTGAAATGTCCTGATTCTGAATGTAGCACAATGACACTACTAGTATCTGTGAAATATCTGTATCTGTATCCAGATTTACGCTGCATTCACATTAAAACTCTTATTTCTAGGATTTTATTTTTTTTTTTAGGATTTTTTAAGGATTTTGCTTAACTAGGAAAATCCAGAGAAAACACCTCTGCAGCGTGGAATTCCTACTGCGAAACTCAGAACAGTCTCCTCAAACCTGAGTTCAGCAAGTGACATTGAATTAACATGGCTGCTCACAACATCAACAGTAAATAAAGTAGCATTCTTTAGTTTAAAATAAAATATACTGTTTATACTATAACGAATAGATACACTATATGGACGTAAGTATTGGGACCCACCTCTTAATTATTGAATTCAGGTGTTTCAATCAGACCCATTGCCTCAGGTGTATAAAATCAAGCAACTAGCCATGCAGACTCCATTTACAAACATTTGTGAAACAAAATTGTTTTTTCTGAAGAACTCAGTGACTTCAAGCGTGGTACTGTGACAGGATGCCACCTTTGCAATAAGACGCATCCCTGCTGGATATTCCATGGTCAACTGTAAGTGGTATTATTGGCAAGTGGAAGCGATTAGGAACAACAGCAACAGCCACGAAGCGGAAGAGCATGTGAAGTCACAGAGTGTGAATTTCAAGGTGCAAAGAAAGAACTTCAGTGGCCTGCACAGAGCCCTGACCTCATACCCATCGAACACCTTTGGGATGAACTGGAACGAAAATTGCGAGCCAGGCCTTCTCGTCCAACATCAGTGCCTGACCTCATAAACGCGCTACAGAATGAATGGGCACAAATTCCCACAGAAACACTCCAAAATCTTGTGGAAAGGAGAGTGGAAGCTGTTATAGCTGCAAAGGGGGGACTAACTCCATATTAAAGTATGTATTTGAATTCAATATCATTTAAAGTCCCTGTTGGTGTAATGGTCAGGTATCCCAGTACTTTTGTTAATATTGTGTATATGTACAATCAGCATACAGATATATTCACTTGATGAATCTATAACTTTGATGATACAGATGTCTGTTTTGAGGAGGGAAATATAAATCAGTCACTTTTCCCACTTTGGAGCTCAAACACACAGAGATTGAAAATTCCAACATCTGAAGGAAATCAAATGCAGTATTAAGCTAGAAATTGGTGTATGAACAGTTCCTCAACCTCAGCTACATCATTCCAGTTAATCAACTAGCGATGTGGGGTTTGTAGTAGCTCAGTGGTTAAGATGTTGGACTAGTTATCGGAAGGTCGTGAGTTCAAATCCCAGCACCACCAAGCTGCCTTTGCTGGGCCCTTGAGCAAGGCCCTTAACCTTCACTGCTCACTTGTATGAAATAAGATGTATGTAAGTCGCTCTGGATAAGAGCGTCTGCCAAATAACATAAATGTAAATGTGCACTGAACATCACACATCTGAAAATCACAACAAAAAAACACCCTCCCCTTTTTTTTTACTCCACTTGCACAGATATTATTTTTGTTTGCACCTGCCTGTAATATTTTCTAACAAATTTAATGGCTGTATTTAGCCTAATTTAAACCACTGTGACCCTGACCAGGCAGGATGAATGAATGAACACTAAAAATACATAAGAAACATTGTCATTGTTGTGAATGCAAAAAGATTCCTGCCTGCGATCCACACCTCAACACCTCAAAGGCCCTGTGAACCTTTGACAAGCTAAAAACAAAAAAACAAAAAAAGCATCCATATTTTGCATCCAATTCATATTTAAATTTTTATCTGTTCATTCCAGTAATATATACATTTCCAGTTACATCTATAGTACTGAAATACTGTACGGAAACTTGGCTTCATGCAGACCTTCACATCACCATAACTAAAAGTGTGCTGAAAGTTAAGTGTCTCAGTGTCGGTGATGTTTTAAACATTGGTTCAGTTAATTTGTTTGTCACAGTGGACACACTATTAAAATAATTGAACTCAATTGCGCTTACAGTATGTGTTCCCATCCACTACAGGACAATCAAATATAATAAAAGGCCGTGTATCGCATCACGGCTTTCAAAAGTGTGGGTGGTAAACATTTACCGAGATAAAGTGAATCATGATTATGGGATAATTTCATTCTGTACAGCAGAAAGCAGGGATCCAAAGTCAAAAAAATGTTTATTCAACCAAACATTCCTATAAAGTATCATAAGTGTGTATGTGAATTTATAGCTCACTTATTAATTTAATATTTTTTCAATTGAATATTGTAGCAAGGTCCTATTTGACACAGAGACGCTAGCTTTACTCAAAGCTTGTCTTTATGTCCAACAGATTCAATTATTAATGCCAAGGTGACGGGATTGCATTGCATTTTGCCTGTGAGTTTTATTATTTTTTTCCAGAGGCCCTTCATTTAAATTCTATCCAGAGCAATAACCTGAGCTCACATTTTCTTTTTTCTTTTTTTATTTATTGTCCATGCCATAAGATAAGTATATTCGCTGCTTGGTTCAGAGTCAGTTGTTTTTCAAATCTGCTACCCTTTGAGGAAAATATTACTGCTGTGCCACAGGAAATAGATGACAAAAATGTCTAAAATAAATACAGGAGTCGATGATGATCCCATAAAAAGGTTTGATTCATTAAATCATAGACGATTTGCTAAAATTGCCTTTTAAATAAACTCACCGTAGGAAAGCATTTAGATGTAAAAGCTTTAAAACTATTTCATAAAGATTTTAATTAAGTAACATTGGTCCCAGGCCAGCAGCAGAACAGCATCATGAATGGTTTTATAACACACAGTGAGATGCATGGCTTAACTCGGGTTTTTATGAAGTTTCCATAATTCAGCCTCTCTACGGAGTCTCATACAGAAGGGGATTTTGAAATGTAGTACATGTCATTTTTACAAATTAAATTTATTTATTTTCATATAAATTTATTTTATTTTCATTAAAATTTATATAAATTTTATGTCATTTATTTTCACATCTGATTTCTTTTTCTCCTGATTCATTTACTATCGTCCGGATGATTCAGTTCTCTTCACATGTGATTTTTCCACACATGATCACATCACCTCACATCATTTAATAATCATTTATTTTTAAATCATTATTGTGATTTCTTTTCACCAGATTCATGTATTTTCATTTGATTGTTTTTACACATCATTTATTTTCATATCTATTATTCAATTTTAATTTTGATTGATCGTTTCCCCTCCAGATACATTTCTTGAAGTGGTACATTCCACATAACTTCATTTTAATGTCTTGTTTTTCATTTGATTCATTATTTTCATGTGTTTTTTTGAACCTACTTCATTTATTTACGCATGATTTTTATTCATTATTTGTTTTTCATATGCAATTAACAGTTTCAAACCATGATGTTGTTTATTCATACGTAATTTACTTTTCACCTGATTAATTTAAAAAAATCACTTTCGCCTGATTTTTCCATCTGTTTTTTTTCTTTCATACAATTTTGAACACAATTAGTTTCTTTTCATGTGATTTATTTTTTTGTTTTTTAATGGGCCATTTTTGCCCTATTCGTATATTTTTGCATGTGATATTTGTTTATTCCTCACATGCATTTTTTTTTAGCATGTGATTCATTTACTTTCACATCTGATTTTTTTTCACCTCATTTATTTATTTTGATGTGATTTTCAACAGTCACAACAGTTTTCAATATTAATGAAACACTATCACACGAGCAAGAGTGTGGTTCTTCTGAATATTCAGACGTAGATCATCACAGCTGTGCTGATATCCAGTATAGTCGCACTCTTGCAAATGTGATATTGTTTTTATACAACAGTTCAATTAACAAGAAATTATCATTGACTAAGTGACATTTTGGACACAATATGCCTAAATGTTTTCTCCCATCCTGAAGAAGCTACACTCACTGGTAGTCCATTGGCTAGCTGGCTAGCTTGCTTCTTGTTGTGTCCACATTGATTTGTATATCACCTTTAAAGGTGCTGAATGATACACACATTGAGACATCCCAGTGCCGCTACATTAAATACAAACACTCTTTGAATACTGTTCTTCCAATCAGGTCAATGAACCAGAACTAACTGTTGTGTAATTTATTTAAACATGTGATTCTTTATTTCCACATCTGATTTTTTCACAGGATTCTTCGATTTTCTTTTTTTTTTTTTACTCAATTTATAATGTAACTCTTCATTTTTACTTGTGATATTTTTAAATTCATTCATTTTCTTCATTTATGAATAGTTTTTTCCACATGCCATTTCTTCAACATCATTTATCCATCCATCCATTATCTATAGCGCTTTATCTTTCTGGGTCGCGGGGAAGCTGGAGCCAATCCCAGCATCTTCGGGTGAGAGGCGGGGTACACCCTGGGCAGGTTGCCGGGCCACCACAGGGCCAACACAGACAAACAGCCACACACGCTCGCATTCACACCTATGGGCAGTTTAGAGTAGCCAGTTG
>JAQQZR010000016.1:5540937-5563330 GCA_030068235.1 Notoglanidium macrostoma | reverse complement strand
AATAAATAAATAAATAAATAAATAAATACCTTCTGATATATGCCATGCCCACATTAGGTTTAACTCCAAATACTAAATATTATATAATATTTGGAGAACAATTACAGGCCTAAATGTAGTTATTATATATTGTTCACTGAGAAAGAAAAACATTGATCCATTACTCTTCTATAAAACATTATGGCATTTGCCAAAAATAATCAATGCAAAAAAATAATAATAAGTTTTGTAGCAGAATTTCCTGATAATCTCTGGTAAAATTTGTCCAAAAAATGGTATTAGCGCTATAATTTGTTATGAACACTATAATATATCATATTTAGAATTCATAAAGTGTATTGCATTATCATAAATAATTAGACCATTGTGTATAATGCGTTATAAATGCAAGTTGCCATGGTAGCATCGAATGGCGTAAAGCTACACTGCCCAGCAGCCCCTGCATGTCACATGATCTTGCCATATCTTCCCTGATCACTTACACCTGTTTCCTGTTTCACCTAATTAGTGTCACTATTTAAGTTCGGGATTCTGGGCGTCTCACTGTCAAGCTTTTGTTGTTTGTTGTCATGCTATTGGCTATAGCCTGTGTATTTCTTGCCTTGCATTCATGGTTCCTGTTGATGTCATGTTCTTGTTTTTGCGGCTTTGTTTGTACTTTTCCACATTAAATCACCTACATTTGCTTCTGCCTTCACTATCCTGACATATAGCATGATATGAAAGTGTTTGTAGCTTGTTATAACTATGAACTTCATAGAAAGGCCTACCAAACATTCCTCTTATTGTTATTCCCTCATAACTCAGTATTATTTTGAGAAATGCCTTTGTCTCATAACTTGGTAAATGCCTTCATTTTTTTTTTTGGCAGACATAGGCTAGAAAACTGGCTAAGACCTATCATATTATATCCCAGTTTCAACCCTCCATAGCACCAGTAAAAGAAATGCGCTTGGTTATAATTGCCCTGAATCATTTCCCACAAGGCATAGCTTGGAAAATATGATTGCTAAGGTCAAAAGGGTCAGAAATTACTTTCCTTGCTAGTTTCCTGGTCCTGAATTCCAGCATGCAAAATCATGTTGACCCTTTTCACCCTGGCTATCATATTTAGGGCAATTAGAACACACGTATTCAGAACATTCGCTTCGCGGTGACTAGATTGCGGCATCGGTTTTCATACAAACCCAACACATTTGTTCAACTCTGCCTCATTTAAGTTACATATGAATCTATACATCATTTTGGCTCCTTTTCTCAAAATTTTATTATATCTGTTTGGAAGAGTTCAATATTCTTGTTTATAGATGTCTGCATTTCTTTTTTGAGCGCTTCACAATGAGATTTAGGTTACGTGGGAATAATTTCATAATAATTTCCCTACATTTCCAAAATTCAGGGCTGAAATCCAAGTCCCTAGAACTCATGTCCATATTAATTATGACGTCCATCAAGGAGGATGTGATCCGGATTAAATGGTGGTGTATGACACGGTTTGTATTTGATCAGTTTAGACATATTTGCCCTTAAACCCTGTCTCTCTTGCAAATATTCATAAGTGAATGTGTTATGGAACAAACCAGCTCAAGTGTCACTACGGTAAGTTTTGAGAAAGTGTTTAGCAGAAGGAAAGTAGTGGACTTGAAAACAACTGAAAGTGTAAATAACAATAATTTTATGGTGCTCGGTTATTATTATTATTATTATTTTTAATAATTTTATTAATCCCATTTTTCAAACACTGTAGCTGTCTCAATTTGAAATTTGTGGTTGCTAACTCAAAACAATACAACAACAGGATTTTGCCCCAACTAACTGGAATAAAATACAAGTCAGTGATGATTGGCTAAGTGCACCAACAAAAATTAAATAGGGCTTAAGCACTTGAACACCTGAGTTGTCTAATATTTCTATTTCCAGTATGACATTTTAATAACTGGCTCCAAAAATAAGCTATTAATATCTTAAAATTTGATTAAAAACTTTTCTTTGAGGAGCGCTCTTATTTATGCTGCTTTTGGAAATTTAGACTACCCCTTATTAAATTTACAACTTGATTTTAAAGCACCGGAGCCACAGAATTAAAGGTATTGTAATAAAATTTTTTATTATAATAAGAGTTAGATGGTATTATAAGGTAATATCTTTATCTTATAGCAATTTCTCTTCACACAGATTCAACTTTATAATCCTGAGGTCACAATATATCAGTAAGGGAAAAGTCCAGGTTGTACTTGATAAAGACTAAAGTCGTGTCACATTAAACTTGACCATGATAATGCCTGTCAGTTGGACATACATGTGGGGACTGAACACAGCAAACTCAGTCTGTATTCATAAACTGAATGGTTTATGAAGGTGCACAGTATTATTGCAATCTGTTGCAACTTTCAGGCACTGAATCCTGACATAGCCCCAGAGCCAAAAGAAACAGCCTGTGTGTGTGTGTGTGTGTGTGTGTGTGTGTGTGTGTGTGCATGTTTATGCATGTGCTGTGTCTGCGAGTCGAAGCAAACGAGTGGCAATCACTTAGCACAAACACGGCACTACGGCTGTAATAGTCCGTGTTCTGCTGAAATCCCAGTTTCATGGGAATTGACAGCTGGGAGTGAAATAAAGACTTGATGTTGGGAGCAATTGAGACAGTTGTCCATGACTATCTACTGTCATCACCATGCCGTTTGCCTTGCAGCACCGCGGACATCCGATCGATGATTGAGTATATGTCATCCATCAGCACTATCAAGTTTCTCGTTAGCGGAATTATTGAACCGTGTTGCAGTTTGAGTTTGTCAAGCATTGGTGGGATTTAAATAATGCCCCTGCCGTGCAGGTTTGATCTATACATTCATTTCTCTAGCTGACAAAGACTGACGGAGTCTGCTATATAATAACTGGTTTGATTATTAATATTGAATTACCCCAGTTAGACTTAAATAATTTTCCTGTTCAAGAATGAATTACTGCAATCATGGTGTGTAAATCAATGCAGCATTGACCTTTCCTTGTGTAATATTTATAAAAGTCACTGTTGAACATTTCATATCAGACCTCCAATAAAGGACGCATCAAGTCCTGTTTTGGACGTCTGGAGTTCAACAGACTGACGATTTCTATCCTCAAAGAAATGATTCAATTCACTGTAATATGATGGGTGGAGGCTGGAGACAAGTGTGAAAGTTCTTAGTTTTAATAGGGCAAATCATTATCACAGTCCAAAGCAGGGGTCAAAACAGTGTTAGCACAGGATAAGCCATTATCAAACCAGGAATACTTAAATACAGCAACTTAGGTTCAGATTTTTCAAAGCTAAAGTTGATTAGATGGTGAAACATCAGAAACACCATGCAAGGAACAGGTGAACACAAATGGAGAACAAACCAGTGGAGGGCCAGGGGGTGGAAACAAGACCAAAACAGGATTTAATAATGAGTACATGGAGTTGATTGAAATGACAGCTGTGACACCAAAGGGCAAACCTGGTCAAAATCCTCCCATTAATGCCTGGCTGAGTTCAACTTTTGAAAGGAGACCCAAAGGATAGTTTTGGATGAAAGTTGCTGAGACATCTGAAGGTGGTGGCATGGGAAGTGGAGTGAGTCATCCTGGTGAAGGTGAAGGGATGGCATCTTCTGTAAAGCTGAAAGGCTCTTCTATGAAAGAGGTGCAGCAAAAGAGGCCTCAGCTGGAGCAAGAGGGTTCACAGAATGGACAGGCAGATCCATGGTGTAGGCAGGCAGAGCCCTGGAAACATTGGGCAGTGGTGTCTTCTCCAAGGCCCTGCTTAATTTGGTCATGCTCTTTTTGTGGGACCTTGAGCCAAGCTAATTGTAGAAAGCTTAAAGGTTGGTTGCCTCCAGGGTACTCTTGTCTGAGAAATCCAAAGTGGGTTCTACACCTGTTTCCCGATATCTTCAGCTTTTTGGGCCATCTCCTAAGCTCAAGTTAATTGTGATAACATGAACTTCACTGTATCTCTCTAGTAGGCTTAGGAACTGCCAAAAAAAAACTTTTTTTATGAAGACTCAATCAATTTGTAAAAAAAACTGAAAGGGGTCATGTTGAGCACGAATATTCAGGGGGAATGAAATTGGAAAATCTTTTGAATCAAATTAATATCTAAATCCAGGGGCTAACCTGACTTCAAGTCATGAAATATTTTGATGTTTCCATCAGTGTCACTTATCAAACCAATGATGGGACAAGCTGGAAACTGGACCAAACAGAAACTGAAATAAATCTGAGTACATGGTTTTCATCACCATGGTAACTGTGATGCAAAGGAGGGCACTCACCAATTAGTACCAGTCTAACAGTAGTATTAGCATATTTGAGCAAGGAAATCCCCAAACACTTCTGGACTCTGATGCTTCAAGACTGGCATTGATTACCATTTCCCTATGACATCCAGTCATTGTACTTGTAGCTATAGTTCCAACACATTCTCCCTTCTCTTCCAGTTCTCCCAAGCTGCACACTTTTACACATCATAGCCCACAACCCACAGTCGTTTCGCTCTCTTTACGGCAGCCATCTGTCTCCTGCAATGTGATGAAAGAGTGAAACTACACCTAAATCCTTAATGGCACCCTGGCGACTTTCTCATCTCCCTCCTCAAATGGCCTTTAAACCTTTTTCAATCAATTAAGTGCAATATCACCGTTACCACAAACACCAACACCAATCTCATTCCAGGTAAAGAAGACCGTACATCTGAAATGAAACCTTCAAAGGTTTGGCCATTGGGGTGCAAGCAATCTTAGATGAAGGTTATGGGCTGAACTTGGCTGATTATATATGGGAAACTACCATCAAAACTGAGACAGAAACAATCATTGAACGTTCATTCAGCAAGCGTGGCCTGATAATAGACCGCCCAAGGAGAAGCAAATGGTCCAAAGCAAATATATTTGGGTTCAGAGCAACAGTCAAGGGAAATGGCCACCTAAGAGCAGGGGAAAATTACCGAGGTATCTCAACTGATGCAAGTTTAATACAAACCATCACAACAATGCATTGCCATATCAGTGCCACATGAAGATTTAATCATTGTTGAATGACTAAACAGGGGTTTATGACCTAGCAGTAGATCATAATAATAAAAAAGTGTTTTTTGTTTTTGCTCCAGCAAATTATATTTTTAATGTAATGCCTATGATAACTCTGTCATACCTTTTATGAGAAGTAGTATCTAAAATTGGCTAATTTCTTAATCTAATATTCTTCATTAAGATTTATTATTGAACTGGATTAAGTTCATTAGAAGTTTAATTAGTAAAAAAAAACTGTGCCTTTTTAAATTCTAGTATATTATTATAACGGACACCATTTGTTCTGCTTTTACTGAACATCCTTGTCCAGCTAAGCACAGACATCACCGTTTAGCAACAATACTTAAACATTTCTTTTTAGGTAAACACGCACCTGCTTCATTTACTAGCATTCTTACACCTAGTGATACGGAAAGATAATAACAAAGTGTTTTGTCACGGAAGTTTCAAATGCTACCAACAATTGCTAAGCACACCTGAGATGACACAAAAAAAGGCAGTTTGTGAGTGCAATATTAAACAGGGACTTTTGCTAGCAAGCTATATATGGAAAGCACATTCATTTCTGCTTAAAACGTTATGTTAATAAATAATGATTAAATAATGATACAATTTTAATTTTAATTTAAATTTTTAGTTAATATGGCTTAGCTAAGCTGTCATAATGAAAGTAGTATGATCTTGCATGTAAATACTCGATACACCTCTTTGCTGAAATAACAAAAACAGTTTCTAAATGTTTGTGCGTACTTACCAATATTTAAAGAATAATATTGTGACCACAAATTTTACAGGAATTGAGTACAGCAATGAGTATAAATGATTTTCCATTTAGATTTTCTGGAGGTCTTGGAAAGATTCAATGGCCTGGAAATTTTGTTGGATTTAATTTCAATTTTTTGTTTGCAAATTCATATGACTTAAGTCATATGAAAGGCTATGACCACTGACCCTGTCCCTAACCCTATCCTTCTGCTTTCTAACTGTGACACAATGTCAGGGTGTTACAGCTCTATGCAGCAGAAGTCGCACACTCTTGGGCACAGTTTCCTGTTCACTTTCTCAATTCGCCTATAAGAGCTACTTATAAGTCTTGCCAAGTCTCCAGTTGTGTAAGCTTTAAGACTTGTTCATCTGTGTTAGGCTTGAATGTGTCTAAAATCAGTTAATTTCACTACTCTTTGGATTATCCTCTATCCTTCACAGCAAGAAGGTCCTGGGTTCGATCCCCGGGTCACCCAGGGTGACTTTCTGTGTGGAGTTTGCATGTTCTCCCCGTGCATGCGTGGGTTTCCTCCGGGTGCTCCGGTTTCCTCCCACAGTCCAAAGACATGCAGATTAGGTCAACTGGCTACTCTAAATTGCTCATAGGTGTGAATGTGAGTGTGTGTGGTTGTTTGTCTGTGTTGGCCCTGTTGTGGACTGGTGCCATGCCCAGGGTGTACCCCGCCTCTCGCCCGAAGATGCTGGGTTTGGCTCCAGCTTCCCCGCGACCCAGATGGATAAAGCGGTATAGATAATGGATGGATGGATTTTATTCTGGACAGGGTTGTAGTGGGTCCATGGTGGATTCTGGAGAACCTGGAAAGAACCCCACATAGACCCTGAGAGAAAACTCCACACAGGCAGTAATCCGAGTTTACAGTAAAACTGGGAACCCTGAACCTGTTTCATGGCAGTGCTACCCCCTGTAGCACCCTGCATCGAGTCATGCAAGTTGTTAAAAATTGCTGGTCGGAAAAGGTTCTGTTTCATACACATCATAATATAAAAAGCTTAACCCACTGTAACAGTTCATTTGAATCAGCTTTGTTTCAAGTTTACATGTTGTATACATCTCATCTCATGCCAAAACTAGAGACCAAAATTTAATAGATAATAACAAGGATTTGAAGATATTGCACTTGTTTTACTATATAACACTATACTACATTAATAAGCATCTCCCCACTCAATAGACCACGTCCAAAAATCTACACTTTAAATTTACAATTTAAAACCATAAATGTTGCTTCTCCACAAATGCTCCTTATGTGTGAGTCCTTTTCCTCATCTAATGCATTGGTATTTCCCCTGTTATTAACACAGGTCAGTACTTCAAAGAGGCGGTTCTCCATTACTGGCTGGATTGGATGAGATAATTTAAAATAAATAAGTGAGAGGATGTCAGGCTTCTGGCCTTCAAAGAGATAAAAGGCACTTATAACCCTTTGCATGCTTTCAGGCCTATAGCCCAAAGCCTCCTGAGGGCCATTCAAAGCCCACAACAATAAAATCCTCCCAAGTACTGAGCTGCTCATGTGATGGTCAGGAAAGAGTTTACATTTGTAAAATAACAGCTTTGAAGGGAAATATTCTGATTAAGTTTAAAACTGTGGTAAAAATCTATCTTATTTAAAAGTACAACCTCTCATTATGATGGGTTTTAAATGCGCATGAAGCTGAACAGACTAAAAAAACAAGCACAAATGTTCTTGTTTTGTCCCAACTTAACAATTAAAATTAAAAATGCTTATCATGCTGTCACACGGGCAGCTCTTGGACATTCTGATCAAAATCTTGTGCATCCGATACCATCATACAGGCAAAAACTTAAAACCAACAAACCTGTGATCACCACAGTCAGAAAGTGCGCTAGTGGAGACACTGACAGGCTTCAGGACTGCTTTGAATCCACAAACTGGTCTGCTTTTGAGAAAGCAACAGACAGCCTGGATGAATACACTGACACAGTGACATCATATATTAGTTTTTGTGAAGACATATGCATTCCAACAAAAAACTTGGGTGAGATACATCAATGAGAAACCTTGGTTTTCAGCTAAACTCAGACAGCTTCGTTTAGAAAAAGAGGTTGCATTCAAAAGTGGGGACAGAATTCTCTACAAAGAGGCAAAGTACAAGCTAGAGAAAGGGATTAAAATAGCAAAGGCAGAGTATTCCAACAGGCTGAAAAGTCAAATTGCCGCTAACGACCCAGCCTAAGCTTAGAAAAGTCTTGATGAGATTACCAACTACAAAGTGAGAAAAACCCCTCTTCACCTGAATAATCTTCAACTCACCAACGACCTAAACGAGTTTTATTGTAGATTTGAAGACACTAGGGACATCACTCAGTCTCTCATCTCCCATCCTATCCTTTCACCTTCCACCCCATCTCTTTCAACTGATTTTCTCATCAAAGACCAGGACGTTAACAGGCTATTTAGGAGACAAAAGGTGAGAAAAGCTGCTGGTCCAGACCATATTTCACCTTCAACCTTAAAGCACAGTTGTGATCAACTAGCACCTGTTTTTACAGATATTTTTAACAAATCCCTGGAAGTCTGCTCTGTACCTACTTGCTTAAAGTTATCCACCATCATCCCAGTCCCTAAGAAGACAAGAATTACTGTACTAAATGACTACAGACCAGTTGCCCTGACCTGAAAGTTTTTGAATGCTTGAAAGGTCCTAGCTCACCTAAAATCCATCACAGATTTCTAGATTCCCAGCAATTTGCATACAGAGCAAACAGGTCTGTCGATGATGCTGTGAAATTGGCTCTTCATTTCATGTTACAACATTTACACAGACCAAACACCTATGCCAGAGGGCTGTTTGTGGATTTTAGCTTCTTTCAACACTGTGGCACCAGAGCTCCTGCAGATGAACCTGTTCTAACTATCTGTGCCAGACTCTATCTGTCTCTGGATTACTGACTTCTTTACTAACAGAAGTCAGCAGGTGCGGCTAGGAAAACATATATCTGACATCCGCATTATCAGTACGGGTGTACCTCAAGGCTGTGTTCTCTCACCCCTTCTCTTTAGTCTTTATATAAATGACTGTGTTTCCAGAGAGCCAACTGTAAAAATCCTAAAATTTGCTGATGACACCACCGTTATTGGCCTCATAACTGACGATGATGAAACGACCTATAGAAAGGAAGTTGGACAGCTGGAGTCCTGGTGCAGATATAACCACCTGCTGCTAAATGCAGAAAAGACTGTAGAGATGGTGGTAGATTTCAGACGCGAGACTCCTATTCTTAAACCCCTTACTATCAGTGGCTCTACTGTCTCCTTTTTAGAGTCATTCAAATTTTTCGGTACAACTATATCCAATGACCTCAAGTGGGAAAAAAACACAGCCATCATTGCCAGGAAAGCACAGCAGAGGATGTTCTTCTTGCGCCAGTTGAAGGGATTCAGCCTTCCTCAGACTCTGATGATCCAGTTTTATACGGCGATCATTGAGTCTATTCTCACATCTTCTATAACTATTTGGTTTGAATCCTCTAGTGCTATAGAACGAGCCAAACTCCAGCATATAATCAGGAGAGCAGAGCGTATTATCGGGTGTACTTTACCATCGATCCAAGAGATCTACGACAGTAGGGTCACAAAGTGGGCTGGCAGGATTATAGCTGACCCCTCTCATCCTGGCCACCATCTCTTTCTGCCTCTTCCATCCGGCAGAAGATTCAAGTCTGTCAAGACACAAGTCAAGAAAACAGATTCTTCCCCAGAGCTGTGGCACTCATAAACAGAAGTGGACAATCTGCACTTTAAAATATGCTGCTGTTAAACAGACATATACACCATAAACATATATACACCATATTTATTTCATATTCTTCATTTTTGCTTGTTTACATGTAAATGACTGCTTTTATTATTCTCAACTGTGTATTTGACAATCTGTACTCACATACCAAGTAAAATTCCTATTATGTGTAACATGCCTTTATATCCATTATATATGTGTTAATTATGGTCTAGTCCAGTGACAGCGGCTCACAATCTTGATATCTTGAATAAAATTTAACTACCAGTAACTTGGCATTACTATTCTGAAACCATTATGGTTGAGCACAGGCATAAAACTATTATGCATACACATTTATTGAAAGACATGCTTCCTACTGTTTTCGGTCAAGTGTTTCAAGTAGAGCAAGCAAGAATAAAAGAGCTCTTTCATTCAAACCGCACAAAATGTACAGTGCTGACGTATGTCCTTTCATGTAATTTGTACATTGATTGGATAATGTTTGCTAACTACTTTTCAATGTCTTCTAAAGCCATTTTGAAAAATCAGTGATCAAGAAAGTAATCCACTGCGTTGATGTCTATTTCACACGCAATTTGCTATATTCATGCTTATAATCTTTCAGAACGCGGAAAGATTCTTTGTTATGTAAACTGATTTACAGTTAACAGAGAAAGAACAGGTACGTCTATGAGCAAGAAACAACACTGGCGGAGGCTGGATTGTTCCATGGCTGGCTGTAAATCGAATAAACAATGCAACTGTTCCTTAGATTTCATGGTTTCCCTAGTGATATATCTGAACAGAAGAAATGGGATCAAGCAATCAGTTAGGAGCAATCTCTGAATGTTGGGACTTCACAAATGTAGGAGGGAGTACATTTGTTTTCATGAAGTCATGATGGTCATGACTCTCGCACCCCAACCTCCCTTTGGAAGTATGCCAGAATGCAGACATCTCCCCTGAGGTAACCGAACTTGATCATGATAACGTTGTTGCTCCTTCTGGTATGTTTATTAGCAAGTTGGCTATGTGGATGGTCAATGTGTTATCCCATCCATCCATCCATCCATTATCTATACCGCTTTATCCATCTGGGTCACGGGGAAGCTGGAGCCAATCCCAGCATCGTCGGGCGAGAAGCGGGGTACACCCTGGGCAGGTCGCCAATCCACCACAGATGTGTTATCCCAAATCTCATAATATAATGTGTAATGAGTGGGGCATCTCACGCTTCTTCATTGACCTGTAACATCTACTTCTGTTAAAAACCTCCCTGTTTACGACTTTTCGCTCCACTAAACGGTTGACCTCTGAAGACGTGATTTTTTTGTAAGGTTGACCAAGAAGGTTGTGTATATAAACCCATCAAATTCAAAAAGCAATTTGGCCTATGAAATGCTAGCATTCTGCCAATGTATGCGTAACGCGGAATGATACTGTTTTATGTGCAAAATTGCCCCCCGTGTAAGAAAGACTTGACGTCCGCCAAATGCCATAAATGTAAATGTAAAAGACAGAAGAGCATTAGTATTTTTTTTCATTTCAATTCTGAGATATAATTAATACGCTACAAAAATTCTAATAAAATTTGGGCTTTTGTGTTTAGAAGCTTGTGTAAGTAATGATTTTAGCCGCTTAGCACCATTCACTCCCATTTGTTGAGAACTATCTCGCAAGCTCGCTCTACACAACTGGAAGTTCTGAGAGTAGAAGGGAATTAGAAACAGTCTGGTATTATATACGACTTATTAATCAATGCTGATGATGTGTTATCGATGTGTCAGTGACGTGAGCTTAAATTCATTATCCCAAATAGACAACAAAACTAGTGGTGGTTCATTCTGTCTAAACACCTGGCACAACTGTTAACACCAGCCTGTGTGAATCTACAACTTGGTCTAGAAGAAAATCAGCCCCAGCGTGTACTCCATACCATTCTGTGTGTTTTATTTATGACCACTGGTGGTGCAGATGTTCTTGGTTTCACAAAAGTGAAAAAGTAAACGCTAAGGAATTCATAAACAGCAAATAAGACAACATGGATGCCTATTAAGCCTATTTTCAAGCATTTTTCTTGAAAGAGATGAAAGGCATGGTCCATTTCTATTAGCCAGCCCTGTTCTAGTCATAGTTGTATACTTGTGGAGGTCAACAATGAAGTCGAGACCTGGTTCTTTCTTCTGAAGCTTCACAGCAATTATGTATTTGGTGCAGCCTAGGGTCCACCAACAGATGTTGTTTTGTGCTTTCTGTTCAACATGGTAGCAATGAGCAGTATTTTTGGCCTTTGTAAAGTGGGATCAAATTGCAGGCCCATCAATCAGAGGATTTGGTTTTCAGCCTTTTCAAAAAATTATCTGTAACCAGAGTAAATAGAAAATGGGTTTGCTCTTGGCAGTGAATTTAATTATATGACTCTCATAGCACTCCAGCTGCTTTGGACCACTGTATGCATCTCTTTGGAAAAGCCTGGGAAAACAAACAGGTTTCAAATTGACATTCAAAAGAAAGAAGAGAAATGCAGAGGAAAGTAAACAATGCTGTCGTTCTAGACAAAACACGGCGATCATTAATTTTCACAAGTGAAAGCAGTATAAACAGACATGTGATTTCTATTTTTTCACAGAGGGAATTGTAGAGTTGATGGATGGCGTGGAAACCATTGAAGTGAAACTTTACTTCACTAAAACTTGGTGCAGTTTCAGACTTCTCATAGCACATCAGGGGTAACTGTACTGCAGAATGCACAGCCTTTCATGCAGAAAAAAAACATTCATTTCAAAGTCACAGGTATTTCCGTAGAAGACGTTAAGCTTGGGGGGGTAAATGTGAAATGTCTGGTGGCTCAGAAAACATCGCATAATATCACTTCCATATGTGGCAGTGGATTAATTTTTTTTTATTTTTATTATTATTATTATAAGGACAAACAGCACCAGACTCATGGAGTCAGTGAAATTTTAGTGGATTTATACTTTGGTTGAATGTAACTAAAAATGGATACTTTGACTTTTAGTAAATTACATTTCCATGAAGACAAAAATTAACTTTTTTCACCTACCAATTCAATCACATTTCTGTTTGAATTGTATTCATGAATATAATCCAGTCCACACCATTCATGATCAATCATTCTTTTACCTAGTCTCACTTGCTCTATGTTAAAGTTTCTTTATTATTTGAACCTTAGCCTTCATAAGATTTGATATAAATATAGTCATGCAACTGATTAGAAATATGCTAGTCTGAGAGCATGTTTAAAAAAAAAAAAAAAATCTAATTTCCATAAAAATCATTTCCTTTTAGATAATTAACCCAATTTAAGTATTTGACTTTCACTCATACAGTTTTGACTTCCACTTTCACTTACATTTTGCTACAACACCCATACTTTTACCTAAGTATCATTTTCAGACTTTCCCAGGAAAACTTTATCCACAACAAGAAGGACATGTAAGAAGACTTTAATAAGTTTCCTGATTTACAGGATTAGCTATCACTACAGTCAGAAGCAAACATCATTTCATGCCCAAAATAAAAAGATTCCCAGCAATTGATGGAAGAAATAATGTTCCTGTCTGATCGCTAGCACTTCATGGCGAACTCATTTCTTTTCCCTCCACAACAATAAGTCTGTGCGCCTACGTTTTAATATACAGTTTCTGATTTTATGACAGGAAAGGAACAACGTCTTGCTTGGTGCTTTGCAGGTAATTTGAATGCACGTCACAGCTTCAGCCTACAGTGTTTTATCCCCTCAGGTGGTCTTCTGGGTGCAGTGAATTATGAGTAACAGGCAGCCTGCTTTGAAAATTCCTTGGAATGCACGAAAAAGATGAAATACAAGGTTCCTGCTGATGTTTTTTTTTTTTAATGTGCAAGACATTGAGCTGGGTTACTTGTGAATCATCTCCGATTTTAAAGTTAACATGAGGCAGGTGCTGCCCACACGTCACGACGAGACGTGACTACTACCCCTGTAGGTCGTGCAAGAAAGTTTGGGGAAAATAATTACTAGTTAAACATTTTACCGGATTCAAAAGTGCTATGTAAATGATGGTCAGATAAGGCCAAGCATTTCTAATACACACCGATACTTTCCTTTTTATAGTGGTTTAAACCTTTCATGCTTAAATTGTTAACATTTTAGATGGTGTTATTAATCAAAAATGGACTTTTTCTAAAATTAAACAAGGGTTAAAAAATTTGTGCTGAAAAATGCTTCCAATGTGCATTAATAGTTATAAGGTATAAAATATTATAGAAAATATGTATAACAATCTGAGGTTACACTGGGCACACTGGTTCATTGAAACTGGACAGTTGAAGGTTGGGAAAAAAAACATAACCTGGTCTTTTTCCAATCTTCCAATTTCTAGAAGTCTTACCCACTGTCAATTCAGAATATTCCAGTTCTTGCTGACAGGAGTAGAACCTGACATCATTTCCTACCTGATATTATCCATTCACCTTAAAATTTGATGCGTTGTCATGCTGTTCTGCTCACCACGGTTGTAAAGAGTGGTAATTATTATTACCATAACCTTCCTGTCATTTCGATCCAGTCTACCAATTCTCATTGATCTCTGTCATCAACAAGGTATTTCTTCCCACCACTGGATGTTCTTTGTTTTCTGTACCATTCTGTTTAAACTTTAGAGACTCTAGAGCATCTGAGATCACATTTTTCCCCATTCTGTTAGACATGAACATGATCTTCTTGACCTATAACAGCCTTGTGTATGTACACTTCACGCTGTATTGTTTTACGGTGGTGCCACATTCAAAATTAACACATTCCTTCCTGACTAATGTTCCTGACTCTGTTTTAACGTCATGTCACATTAAGAGAGATTTTTGTTCTAAAATTAACCTCAGCCTCTTGTGACTGCCGCATGCCAGAACAGCTGCTTTTGATGCCGCTGACCGTGCTCATCACCAAACATGCAGTATTTGCAAATTAGCTTAGGAAGGATGACGGCTTGCTGGGACGGGGGCCAGGAAACGTTTCAGCTGCCAACTGATGGCATTCAAGCACAGTGCACAGATGCGTCATTATTGTCTCTTTGTCTGTCTCTACCAGAGCTCTTTAATGAGTTGAGAAGTTACTTTAGGGCTCATTTAAGCATCAGTTCTTTTGGCTTTTCACTTCCTAGGAGTGCAACTGTCCCATTCTTATACTGAGATATTACTATATCCCTTTATCCCAGGCTGAAATGTCAATTTGATTGGCAATCCCCACTTTCTTGCATGAAAATGTAGGGGTTTTCGTTTTGGGTCACTGAACGTAAAGCTCTTCAAAAGCACAAAATGCTAATGCTACAGCGTCAGCCTGTGCATGCTCATTGCAGTTTTGCATTGGTTATGGAATGTACTAGGACGCCGTTTATCATGGCTGCTGACCAGGCTGCTACTTCACGGTCTGTAAATTCTTATTTGACAACGTGTCTGCAATTTCATCTTACTTTTTTATCACACCCTCGTGCAGAGGTGCCAGAATATAACACCTACTGTACCTCTCCTGAATTCACCACTCGAATGGCAGAAAACCTTCAGCAAATGGACAATTTTTAGAGAACACACAGCGATCGTTGGGGATAAAGAGTGCATTACCGAAGTTCACCTCAATGCACATGTTCATAATGTGTTTCACTTAATGCTTTATAATATGCTATCACCGGGCTTTCAAAAACAATGTTTGCTTGGACTGGAAATGCTTTGAAAAGCCATTAAAATATCTGTAATAGTGAGGAAAGGCACGAGTTAAAGGCATTTTTAAACATTAGGGGTGAATAAACATAGCTGATCGGTTGCAATGGCCTGTTCATTGGAAAGTAGGGCACGTTTAGAGAAAAAAGGACCAGACTTTCTAGAGTCAGCTCATGAGACTACTACGTATGCCACAATATGATAAACACATCATATAGCATTAGGCTGGGGTGGCATGGTGGTGCAGTGGTTAGCACTGTTGCCTCACAGCATGAAGGTTCTGGGTTTGAACATGCTGGCTGACCGGGTTTGAGTTTGTCTTGTGCGTGTGTGGGTTTCCTCCCACAGTCCAAAGACATGCAGATTAGGTTAACTGGCTGCTCTAAATTGCCTGTGAATGGTCGTTCATGTCCGTGTAAGATCGGCGTACCCTGCGTCTCACCTAAAGTCAGCTGGGATTGGCTCCAGCTTCCGCGTGAGTCTCAATGGATAAGCAGTATAGATAATGGATGGCATTTGGCTGTCTTCTTTGAGCATAAAAAAGAGGAAAATATGCATTAATGGATTAATAATTAAAGATCTGGCTTTCCCTAATATTGGAACACCACATGTCGACAAAAGCATTGTGAAGCCATTTTAAAAGTCCCACCGTTAGATTTAATACCTCTCCTCACTTTACTGGCTCAAATAGCTAACTCCTAAGGTGTGCTTAACAGATATTTTCACTCCATGGTATAAAAGTATCAGCTGCCTGCTGTGTTATGTTACGAGCCTAGCTGTTTCTAGCAATAAATTCTCGCTTCTACACAGCGATAAATACTGGGTCGTCCTCTTCACAGCATTTGAAATCTCAGTGATTCTCCCAAGAAGAATGACTTACCTTGCCAAAAAAAGGTAATGCTTTGCTTTTGGAAAGATTTGGCAAGGAAAAGTTCTTTCTTTCATCAGAAGTTCCTATAGAGTCCTACGTTTGTGAGTAATGTTTTCAGGATGTGATTGTATTCAACACCGGTTGCCCAAGGGAGGTGGGGGCGAAGAGGTGTGCAGATGCATAAACATGAAGATGTGTTGAGTTTAATTAGAACATCACAGGCGTCACAAGGACGAGAGGTGTGTGTCTGACCTGGCCAGTTTCCATATTACGACTGGCCTGGGAGTCAGAAGAGGGGAAAAAAGGGCAACATCAGTTTCTTAATATCAATTTTAGATTAAGAGTTGAGGTACATTCATTTTTTACTCATGCTACTCTTTGATTTTGTTTTTTATTGTTGAAGTTCAACAATGTTTGTCTTGAAATTCCAGCTCAAACTACCTGCTGTTAACTGTCTAACTCAAGGGTAGGCTTATTTATTTATTTATTTATTTATTTTTGTCTCTCATCTTGATGGACATAGAGAATTTGCAGGCAGATGTTGCCAAAAAAAATCAATGCTAATTATGGCATTTCATAGTTTTTGCCACAAATAATGCTGAATATTTCAGGAGAGACTCTACAAATGTAGTCTTCATTGGGAGAGCCATAAAATGAAACAGAAAATCGACTTGATTCAGTGCAAACGTGCAATCCCACAAGCCGATTATAATTACAGGCCGTCGTTAATTAGTAGCTGTCTGGATGCAGTTTTGTCTTTGAGAAGATATTTCATCTTAGATTAATCCCATTTGTGTAGGGCTTAACTCTGTGAATTTTGAGAAATGTGAAGAACAAAACAGCTGTTTAATTGTGCCTGTGTTCAACATGACCACACCTCTTCTAAATGTCTTCCCAAAACTATCAGTGGTAATTCAATATATATGGAAATATGAACTACAATTCATGGTTTAGGGCTTAATTTTGTTGGACACATGGCATATTTATTAAGCCAGTTCCCGTAATTCTGGCACCAGTTAGGGAATTTAGAAATATCAGAAGCCTCAACATCCCCGTCAGTCATTATAACTTTAATCTCTACAGGGCCTCCTGGATTTGGATAGAAAACCTCTGATACAGAACACAACGTTGCTTAAGTCATTTATACTCAGCATGGGAGTAAATTAAACCAGATTGCCTGGGATGCACACCAAGATAATAACATTAGCCTCTGGATTTTTGCCATACCATGAAGGCAACTCCATAAGCAAAGGAATTTCACTTTAAGCTGTCTGAAGTCAAGAATTTCAACCAAAGTGATGTAAAAGAAAAAAAAAACCCTCTAAAAAGCCATTTTACTCCATATAATGTGAACTGGAAATATGTTTACAATCCATGTTCTAGCTTCTCTCAAGGTTTGTAACTTATCATGCAAATAATTTTTAGTTTTGCAAGTGTTTCCATGTATGCTTAATTAGGACGGACAACCGAGGCTATTTTGAATATCTCCTGGACAGCTAGATGTACATCCCAAAAACAAATCTAGCTGGCTATCATAAGAGAAAACCCTCAAAGAAAGCTAGATTACACAGAATTAAACATATATTCTATGTTAATTTATGCATGTGAAAACAACTGGGAACAATAAATGCTTTCTGCTGTACAAAGGCTCATTGGGTAACCTTTGACCCCTGTATTGACTAGTAGATGTGTCCGAGTTATCTAGCAATGCATGTCAATGGTTATTCGGTTACCGATAAAGAACTTATTTAAAAGAACTGCTCATTGTATTTGGCCTACTTGAGTGGAAACATGACAGAATGCTTTCTTTTATTGACTGAACAATAGGATTGGCACGTGTATGTGTTACATACTGTCATGCCATGAATTCTTAATACTGTTTCATATCTAATTCATTATTACGTTAAAAATATATTTTGTGGGTGTGCTTACATTAGAGCCTGGGCTGGCTGGTGTAAATGGGCTAGCAGGGCTAAACCTTCCTGTTTAAAAACAAGATACATTTTGGCATCCAAGTCCGAATATTTGCTCAAAGGACCACTATGTGTTGTACAATGTACAATATAGTACAATATAGTATTCATAAGTGTGTTCATTAGTGTATAATTACCTGTAACTACGAATCGTTGTGTTTTCGTAAGCTTAGAATAAGCCCTTTATATCTACATAAGTCCACTTCTACTGAGTCGCCATGTTAAGCTGCTACAGTAGCCCAGAATGGACAAACCTCTACAGATCGTCTTATATTTAAAAGTGGTAGCGTGAATCTGGAAGGAAGAACCGGAAGGATGACAAGGATGAAGAGGAATCAGTTTGCTGGTGCTGGCCAATAAGTTTGAGAAGCCAAATTTTGAAATATGTAGGATCATACTTATTATTTAGCACAGAAAAAGCAAGGAAGTGTGAATGCAAGTACTTGGAAGTACGCTAGGGGCAGCTGAAAGCCACCGTATGTTCTAACACATGCTAGGAAAAGGAGGAGCATTCAGTTGGTTGAATCCTACATAGTGGACCTTTAAGGCTGATTATTTTGGACTTGTGGAATCAAGCACAACAGCGCCATAAGAAAAAATGCGCAGAATGATTTGGGGCTGATTTCTTTCTAGCCCAGACTGTAGCTCCATGCAGTGATGGTCCGGTTAGGTGATAACAGACTGAAACACTCCTTAAATTTAATATTCATTTAGGCTAACATTTTCACACACATCCATAATCTGTCCTTCATGGATTATTTACACTAAATACTGAAAGTAGATGGATTAAGCACACATCATCCAAGAAAAGTACACATTATACAAATCTTTGTACAGACATTCAGTGTTTTTTTGTTTGAACGAATATGTTACTACTTTATTTTTTAGTATTCAAAGGAATTAAGGCATTAGATGAGTAGAGAATTACAAAAACCATGAATATATCTGTCTAACTGTTTCAAGTAGGTGTAATAGTTTCCCAACATCTTTCTTACTAATGCCATCAATGTGACCACATGGTATAACGTATGGCTCAACCAGCTTCATAATTGAGCTATTGACAGATTTTCAGTTTTAGTCTCCCCTCTAATATCTAATATCTATTCTAGCCACTATCCCATGAGGCTTCTTTACGATAAAGGTGATGTTTATGGCAGTGGTTGAAAAATAAGTATAAGATACAGCCTGATTTTTACTCGTGCACGACTCATCGACCTGGCTTCGGCTTTGCGTCTCTCCATCCTACACACTTCAGACATAAAAATTCCTAATGAAATCATGTGAAGGTAAAGGGACTTTATCCAAGCCTTGCTGTGTGATGACTCATCTTTAAAGATAGTCTTAAAACGTGCCATGTCAGAGTGACTTACAATGCAATTTCATGGAAAAAAAAGAAAGAAACATACATTTGCAGTTGTAAATGATTTGAATTTAAAAAAAAAAAAAAAAACCTCTTCTAATTAGAGATGAAGGAAAATGTAGCAGCGACTGAAAAGAATGGCTTATTAATGGCACAGAAAGTGTGGAATAATTAGAGGCGCTGCAAATGGCATGAGGAATAATGGAGGGAGGGAAACGGAGCAAAGGATAATGGAGAGAGGAAGAGTGTGTGTGTCTGTTGTGTGTAATGGATAGCAATCATGGAGCATTTTTGTTAAAGTGGTGACAGGGCCTTCCAGTTGCTTAGAGAGAGACGAGAGGGGACAGAAGACGTGTAGTGATTTTCTGTCAGCCTGTGATGAACTTAGTGTTGGGTAATGAGGCTTTCGCAGGTGTGGTCACTGCTGGCGGCTAAGTCTGGAGAAGAAGCCATTCCAATTGCTGGGTTATAACAGAAGAGAATTGAGGAGCATTGATCGGTAGTCACATTGTAGTACGGCACAGTGAAACGCTTGAAGAAAAACATTTGGCATAATTTATGCCTTTCAACTGTTTTGAAGCTCGGATTCCCTTGTGAGTTGGATATTGATGAAGCAAAGCACTTGTGATGTGTTGCTAAATCTAAACCCTGACCGTCGAACCCTGTGTTGACACTAGCAAGCGACAAGTCATGTGTAGTCTGTCTCTTGTGGTTGCGGAGTGAGTACTACTGTTGTCTTTTGTGGCATGTGTGCTATAAGCTATACGTCTTAGCTAGTGCTTGGTTCAAAAATTGAATAAAAAATTGAAGTTGAATAATCTGACTGCCTCAGGAAAGAAATTGTTGTATAGTTTGCTGGTGGTGGCACAGATGCTCATGTACCTTCTGCCAGATGGCAGGAGAGTGAAGAGTCCATGGGATGGGTGAGAGGGGTCATCTGCAATGCAGGTGGCTTTGTGGATACAGCGGTTGTTGTAAGACACATTGATGGTGAGTAGAGAGACCCTGATGATCTTTTCAGCTGTTCTCACAAACCGCTGTCTGGTCTTGTGCTTGGAGACTGAGCAGTTCCCGTACCACTCAGAGACACAGCTGGTCAGGATGCTCTTTACTGTCCCTCTTTAGAAGGTGGTGAGGATGGGAGGGGGGAGTTTGGTGCGCTTCAGACAGGGCAACAGAATCGCAGAACTCCTACTATAGGGTATATAAGTGGACAAGAGTACTATTATTTCCCAAATGTGCACTATTCAGTAGTAAGAAAACTAAGAAAATGCAAACCACTACTTAATCATAAGCAACTCTTCCATTTTTGTAATGTCTAAAGATATGACAGCTCCACCCACTTGGCTTACAAGACTAAGCTAGTGAATTCACAGGTCAGAGTTAAAGATAAAGTCAGCGTTAAGTAAAAGGAGCCACCACAAGCTGGAAACATGCATCTTCCACATCCCACATCCTTTCCTTCTCAAAGAATTGCATTGAATTTGTTTTTTAAGCAGAAAAGCACTTTTCAGGTGTCTGCATATCCATATTTGTGTATCACCATAGCAGTGGGTTAAAATATTCATATGCTTTGGCTAAACCATAGATGCTAGCACCTCTGGCTATTGCAAAAAAAAAAAAAAAGGCTAAAGTTTGAAAGTGCTAGGTACAGACCTTGCTTATAGATGGTAACCAGTAGTCTTTTGTCAACTGAATAGTTATCTTCAATTAAGAAAATTTTTGTAGTGGTCCAGGCTACAATTACGCTAACATAGAATCAGTCATTAAAGGGATTCCCCAGTTACTGTATGATATTTTTGTACATAATTCCTGCAGGGTGGCAGAATATGGATGAACATAAATATGACTAGCAGTTATTGATCATCATCTAGGGGCAGTTTGACTTCGCCAATCCACCTACAGCCATGTTTCATGAGGTGTTATGATACTTAAAAGGTAAAATACTGCAGATTTAGTATTGCATTACAGAATACTGCACTTTAGGACATATTAAATAATAGTTTTATGCAGTGATGCTCTTTTAATTCATAAATATGTGAACCAACATTCACATTTTTAAGACAAATATAACAGAGACCGTTCCGTGGAAATGAGACAACATTTATGATTTCTCCTTGAACCCAACTTGTTCTAATGATAAAACCAGCCAAAGTGCATTTACATTTCATCCACTATGAGCAACTTTTTAAAACCTCATGCACAAATAGAAAAGTCTTTAAGCTCAAATCGTCTCCTTAACCAGTTTAGGATGTTGGCTATCAAAAGCTACGGCTTGTCAGGAGATGATGGAAAGTCTGGCTGGACGAGCAGTACCCAAGGGCATAGAAGCTACTGTGTGTGGTTGTTTTTGTTTCATATCCTTTTTTTGCCAATGGTTTTTAATTTCCGTGTTCGCGTCTCATTACATTTGTGCATTGACTGGGTGCATCCTCTGCCTTGGAGATCGATCATCTGCTGCGGGACAGCAAGCAAAAGGAGCCGTTTTGGGGTGGCAAATATGAAAATAAAAATATATATATATATAGCTATATCAAATATTTTATAAATGTTATTTGCATTTGTTCATTTGCTAACTATTTCCTAAGTTTTATATTAATCTTATGTGCTATATTACAACAATACAATATACAAAAATTGCTTTAAAGTAGAAATGTGTTAATTTTTATCCTCTAACAGCTTATTCATGCGATGAAATTTGAATAGGTTTGTCTGAATCACTTGCTAACTAGCTAAAGATTTTGTACTGTCTGTCTAGCTAGCTAGCTAGTGTTATCTGAACACTATCTTAACATAAATTTGGGTTTTCAGAATGTTCAGTTGTAGATAGATAGATAGATAGATAGATAGATAGATAGATAGATAGATAGATAGATAGATAGATAGATAGATAGAT
>JAQQZR010000016.1:5499678-5536492 GCA_030068235.1 Notoglanidium macrostoma | reverse complement strand
AACTAAGTAAAGAGAAACAACAGTCCATCATTATCCAGTCTCTTTTAAAGTCATAAAAATAAAGAAAAACATTGAATCAGAAGGTGTGTCCAAACTTTTGACTTGTAGTGTATATATATATATATATATACACTACCACTATATATATAATGTTAATCGTTAAACTGATGTCAATCGTATCATGTTTCACGGTCAGTGTCACCCACTAACTTAGATGACTTGCCCCTTCCCCCTGCAATCAGGTCTAAATAAGTCTAAACAGGAACGCTAGAGGCTATGTAGTTATGCTGTTTTTATATTTTGTTGTTGTGGGGTTTTTTTTGTTGAAATAATAGTATTAAAAAGGTATTAATAAACACTACTAAGCACTATTATGGATAGATGGCACCCCTGGTATTCACCTGTACCGCCTATGCGACGGGCCGGCTCTGCTCACAGTTACAAATTATCTCTAACCTCTGATTCGTCTTTCGTTCCCTAATTAGGCTCCAATTTGAATGATATGTACCCTCGAGGTCTTTATAGAATGTCAAAAAACCCTGGAGATGCAGCGAAATCTGATGTACTAGTACAGTTTTGCAGACTTTTTAACAGGCTAACCAAGTGCATATTCATTTCCTTTGGCCATAGTGACATAGGGGGATAAAGATTCTACTATTTATCAGGAACTTGCCATTAATATTATGAAACCATTAAAGTTGAGCCTGATAGCAAATTCTCCTCATAGGCATAAAATTATTACACATATAGATAGGAAGACAGTCACTGGAAAAATAGAAATGTTGCACCAATGTTTGTGCTTCCTATGTCAAGTCTATCATCATGGCATTTCTCTAGGGAATAGCAAACATGGTGAACAAAAAAGCTATGCCAACTCCAAGAAAAACAAAATTTCAGTCATTCTAATTTTTCCTATTTTGACTAGATGATGTAGGCTTAGATTTTTTACCTCTAATTTCTCTTCCAAAAGCATTTTCAAATAGAAATTACCGAGAAAGTAATCTCACCTCATTCGTGTTTATTCCACTCGCTATTGTATTTCGCATGCGCCTTCACTGGTATCACTGGAAATGAGGTGTTATGGATGTGATACCAAAGAAAAGCTTAAGAAAATAGCACAAAATAGCCACCAAACCCAGACACTGTTTCACTCTTATCCCTTTTCCATCAACAGGGAGTTGGTTCTTCAACCAATTCTGTTCAGTATACTTTGAACCTCGGTGCCAGCTAGAGAACCAGCCAGTTTTGAGCGTAAGCTCAAAAAAACAGCGATCTTTCGGTTCCAGCTGGGAACCAACTTTTTAGGTTCTGAACCAATTTTTATTTGAAATGCTCTGACCTGTTCAGAATTTGGTGCACAAACCAGAACAGAACTTTTTCCCTGTTGTAGGAAAATTAGTATCTCTGTAACCATCTGACATGACTGTCACTGATACCTATTTTCCAATAAGGCAATGCAAGGGCCGGTTCAGAGCTGGTGCCTAATCCCGAATCAGTTGTTTGCATCTTGACAGCCAAAGAACCAGCTCTCGGCCAGAAAAACTGGTTCAACAGCAGCACCAACACTTTGCTTGTCTAGAACCAAGTACTGCTTACGCCAGGAGCTGGAGCCGGGATTATTGTGACCAGCAAAACCAATTAAAACTTTGTGACAACCATTCTTAAAAGGCAGGGCTAGTGTAGTGGCTAAGGCTAACAAAGGTTAACATTAACCTTTTATATTCAGTGTTAATAAGAATCAAGACGAGTTAAGTGATTACCTTTCTTCCTTAACATAATCACTGTCCATAGCTATCATAAGTGCGTTGGATGAGAATGACATGGTTCCATGGTGGATTTCTTGACCATGGAAAAGCAAACCGTTTGTTATACGGTTCGCAAGTTGAACCAACTCTGAACTAGCACCTAGTTCACATTGGTGAAAAGTGGTCGGTGGATAGATTGTATGAATCTACAGTCTGAGCTGGAAAGAAATCAGCTCCAGCCTCTATTTCAAACATGTATTGTTTTTGCTTATCACAAATAGCGGTGTTGTTGTTCTTGCTTCCATAAAAGTTAAAAAAAAACTATCCATTACCTTATTTATAAAATGTCTCTTATTAGACATGATGAAATCTTCCAACAATGTGATTGGTGACATGCAAGTTGAGCATTTAATGAGCTGACACATTCAAGTACCCAACAGAAGAATCCTAACAGGAAAAATCCATAATCATTAAACACAGCCAGGGTGCAGAAACACAACTAGGAGCTTGGAACAAAACAGAAGACACGACAGTGGAGACCTGTTGTCTCTTAAGCGAGACAGGTGCAGAAGAGTGCATTGCTAATGAAGCTATAAGCTAGGAGCAGGTGTAAGCAATCATGATTGGGCCTCAAACGAGCTAAAGACTAATCCAAAATGATTACTCCTAAATATATCCTCTAACTACTTTCTTAATTTGTCAAAATGCGCACATCAATTATATTCAATTACATCACATTACACATAATTATTTTTCCAAATACAAAAGCAACATCATAAATGCAGTTGATCAGCACTGCTGATGAAAATAAAGATGACAAACTGTCACCGCACAGCCCCTCTCCATACAGAATTGAATGCATGCCAATCCTTTAAACATTACAGATCTTCCCAAGCAACCTGCATTCCAGATGTAAAGGCCTCGGGCTCCATTATCTGTGATCAGAGAATAATTTTTGATGCAGATGTTCAACGAGACAGAGCATGTAGAGAAATTAGTGGCTTTTACCATGAACACAGATAAAAGATCCAGCCACGTTTCATCGCACAAGATAATTCATTTTCATTTAATGGCTATTAAATAAAACTTGTTGAAAGGCCACATTTAATATGTGTGCAGCGCATGAATAGTGTAATTATCAACCGATGGCAATGTTTTTTATGGTTGGCCAGAGGCAGACAAAAGCGGCAAGAGGGAAAAACTCAACAACATCAGCTGCAACAAGAGAACATTAACAACAAGGGAACATCTCTAAAGACGTAGAAGTGCCAAACCCAAAGAGGAATATTGAGTAGTTTGGGAAGAGGAAAAAGTAAAATGCAGTAAACGGATAAAAATATCACACATTGTACTAACAGTATATATTTCTATTGTAATGAACTATTACTCATTTATTAGAGGGCACGTGGATCCCTGGTTTGGTTCTATGTTCAGGTTGAAGTCTGTGTGGAGTTCTACATGTTCCAATTCACATAACCCAGCCAATCAGTAACAGTGGGCGTTTTCCAGCCAATCACAGAACGAGGGAAAAGGAGGCTCGAAGATGGAGCATGTCATGTTGCTGCAGAGCTTCAGAGCGTGGAGCTTTTGAAGGAGCACTGAAGGGATGTGTGTATTTGTTTGGCTGATGAGTTCAAATATCAACAATCTTTCTCCAGAATCAATGACTCTAACTTTAATGAAGGGAAATCAAGTCAGCTTCAAGGGGGAGTCAGTTAATATCTGAGAGTTGCACGACTGTCAATCATTCCATATATTGTTTAAGACGGTACACAAACTTTCCAGAGCAATAGGACATTCCAGATAAAAGTCCTTCAACAGCAAAGCAGTGAGAGCAAAATATATATATATATATACTTGTCCTTCATTTGTATTTAGTCATTTAGCCTTGCGTCAGTCTCCTCTTCACCCTTGGGAGATTGCACCCTGAGCAGACTGCAATATATACATAGCCTCTAATTATAGCTCAGGGTCCTGTGTACCTGACCCCTTGTTAGTAACTGGTGGAGCCCAGACTTTCTGCAATCTAGAATCTGACTGATGTGCTACTATGCCTAGAGTCATGACCAACCAGAATTGCCCTTCAATCTATCTCAGTAAGCATTCCAGGTCAAAGGGTTAGCTGATTTATATGATGCATTTCACTTTGCGGTGGGTGTGTGGCCGCTCGGTTCTGCAGCAGGGCAATGGCGCCTGTTTGGCAGCTGTGTGTTTGCTCACTGGTCAGGCTTGGGTGACCTTGTGAGGGGTGTTGCCACCTGAGAGCCTCCAGCTGTCACTGCTGGCTCCCATGATCCCTTGGCTGTCCAGGCTAGGATGTTATCTAAATGAGCCGGACGTGAAAGCGCTCAAATGTGAAAGCTCATTAGAAATAAAAACAATTGTGTAGGGTTTGTGGAGAAACAGAACGTTTCTGCTTATTATTCGAAAATATTTTTGATTTCTCAAGCCTCAAGCAATGGTTTACATGAGTGAAAACGCATCTGGAAAATCTACACTGAAAAAAGAGTAATATATATATATATATTATATTATATATATATATATATATATATTCACTATATATATGTATATAGTTCACTTTTGAAACTTTTGACTTTCTTTTCCATAAGAAACCACTTTGCAAAGTTCTGGACAAAACTGATCTTTTCAAAATCGGGTGTTTTTGTTGCTCAAGTTACTCAAGTTCAAAAACTCAATATCTTCAACACTCCTTGAAAGGTCTGCCCCCATGGTGCTCTGAAAGGAACCTGAAGCAAAATCTCCTATTGCTTGGAAGCTTGAGTCACAGTGTGGCCTGGATTCAAACACCTCCTCTCTGATTGAGTGGAAAAGCAAGAATAACAATCAGCTGACTCGTACAATATCGCCGATACAAGAATGGAGAGTTTTCTCTACTTGCGTCTTCACTGTATATTTCTTGGCACTCATGGTGCCGGGGAAACACTGAGCTCAGGTGATTATAGCCAAAGCTCTTGCATGAGAACTGCTGCCTGTGGATAATGGCACAAGGGCACACTTTAAAATCTCTGGAATCAATTTCCATACTGTGATTATTAAAAAAAAAAAAGTTTGAATGTTGCTTAGGTTAAATTGTGCATAGAAGGGTAAATCCTGGGCTTTTGTAGGCTACATCTAATAAGCATAGGCAATTGTGGATTCCATCAACAGCTTATTCCCAGCCTGGGCCACCGAGGCAGGTGGTGGAGATTAATCAGATGGCTAATCAGTGCTGTTGCAGGCCGAGCAGCAGGGGAGACTTCTGCAGTGCCACCAAAATGGCGCTGTGTATTATTTCTGCCGAGAACTCAGCCTCCAAGCAATCGCCTTTATGCAAATCAACTAATACAAATCATACAAGGAGGAAAAATATCACTAACACAACTTACTTAGTAAGAACTTGACATGTCAAAATGGGTTTAATCCAAATGTCAAAAACCTCAAAAACAAGTAGACGAATAAACAATATCAACTTGTATTCTCATGTCCTAACTTGGCTAAAAAGCTCTATTGCTACAATATACAGTATTATTGTGTGTATTTTTAAAATGAGCCTATTATTTAAGGTTAATAAAAATCTGGTCTCAGGGTCAGTGGAATTTACTCTACAGTTATAGTGGTTCTTGGCAGCACAAAGTTTGGCCTTGTTAATTGCTCACAATCCAGAGCTCAGGCGAAGTTAGCATCCAGAAAGGCTAAATCTGACGGTATGATCACTGCGGTACTACTGTACGGAAAATGCCTCTTCCCCAAGCTAACCCAAGCTAAAAAAAAAGTACACTCTAAAATGTGATCATGGCCCTATGACCTCATGTACACAATATATAGATAGATAGATAGATAGATAGATAGATAGATAGATAGATAGATAGATAGATAGATAGATATATAGATAGATAGATAGATAGATAGATAGATAGATAGATAGATAGATAGATAGATAGATAGATAGATAGAGAGAATCCTCTTAACTTCTTTATATTTAACTTTACTACTTACATTGTGTTTTGATGTCATTTTATTTCATTTTAATTCATTCTACATTGATGTGATTGCCTTTAAATTTAATATTTATTTCTATTTTTACATTTTCTGACCATATGTTTTATTTTCATTTTATTTTATTTTATTTTGAACCTTTGCTCTTTATATTTTACTTGCTGGCTATATTTTTCTCATGCATTCTATTATTTGTGAAGTGCATTGAGATCATGCTGCATGGTGACTCTGCACTTAAAACTGTTTGATTGATTGATTGATTGATTGATTGATTGATTGTTTGATTGATTTCCAGAGTTTTGTAAAGTTGCTTTGTGACCATGTCCATTATTAAGAATGCTACATAAATAAAATTGAATTGAATTGGATATGAATATAATGTCCATGTTACTACAATAAATAATTTTTTTAATGACCTGTGTGTATTTCTATATAAGGAGTTTAACATGAACCTTTTCGTTGAACTTTACATATTTTACTGAAATGGAAATTCTGCCCTTAATTTAAATATGTTGACCTTTTCATTTGATTTCAGTGTACAGAAAACCTCAGAAGGTTCGGTCCAGTAATGTAATTATCCTAAAATAATGTCATATGCACTTCCAGCCCCTTATACTGAGACTAGGACTGCTAAAAATTGTATTCCTAAAATACTATTGTATATGAAACTCTAACTTTCCTTTCCATTTTTTCAGCATTTCATTTTTTTTTCAAAAACTCTCTCTTTTCAAAAGAAATGTACTCTAGATGTGCCTAAGCCTTCTGCACAGTACTGTATGTCTTCGATGTATTATAAATTAATATGTTAGACTTTGTGCTAAGCTTACCCGGCAGGTTTTTATTTGTCAGATGATAGATAAGTTCATTAAGATTATAACAGTGCTAAGTATGGCCACTGGGGTTTTATTTGTCAGGTGATGGATACACAACAGTTACTTTAAGTTTAATCTAATCTAGGTTTAATCTAATATTGTTGAATCCAAGCAAATTACATTTATTTCATGTTTCTCTATATTTATGGGGTTTTTTTTAGTCATTGTTTAAATAAGCATGACCACTAGGGTTTTATTCGTCAGATGATGAATAAGTTAATTAAGATCACCTTTTATTCCCCATGCATAATATAGGCCAGTTTTTACTTTAGGCCAGAGAGAACTATTGTGATTAACACTATCACATCTGACTTTTCTTTTCTTTCTTGTTTTTCAAATTCTTCTCATTTTGCTGTAATTTCTGATACGCCTCAGAGCACTCAGAAGCAAGCATCAAGCAATCAAACTAGTTTATTGGCTGAAACATTAATCTTCGATATGTATCTTTCAATGTGAACGAACTGCATTCAAAAGAAGGGCCCAGAAGAGTCATACTGATTGGAGCAATGAGGCTTGGCCCTGCTCTAAAAGCAATGCTGGTTCCAGGCCGCTCCGGGGGTTTCAGAAAATATGTTTGCTATATTAATTCCTGACAGATTTTCGTGCTTGTTTGATTTCTCTCACTGACTTCACAATCGGACTTTCAGGATTTCAGCCCTTGTGCAGTGTTGTATCTAACAGTTCATCTGAGACACATGTAACCAACCCTATATTGTTTCAAACTTCTGCTCACAGGGCAGCGTAACACACTCAGAGGAAAGCACAACTCTCTTCCATAATCTCAGATTTACAGGTGAAAGAGGAATACCATCTTTCCCAACCTGATAGCATGACGAATTTTGCTCTCAGGAGCTGGAACTAAATTGTTTTGCACACGTCACGCAATGTTAAAGATCCACTATGTAGGATTCTATGTAGTTGATTGCAACCAACTGAATGCCCCTCCCTTACTAACGTGTATTAGAACGTTCTCGTCAGGTTCTCGTAGTCTTCCAAGTATTTACATTCATACTCCTTTGCTTTTCCTCATGATAAATAATAAGCATGATCCTCCATTTTGGCTTGTTAGCCAACATTAGTAAACACTGATTCATTTTCTTGCATCTTCTTTCTCTTCCTTTCTTTTTTCTGTGTTCCTTCTGGTGCTTCCTTCTGGATTCATGCTCCAACATGTAAAAACATAAGCATGGAATGCACTTTCTAGAGGTTTGTCCATTCAGGGCTACTGTAGCCGCACAATATGGTGGCTCTGTGGAAGAGAGAACACCTTATGTAAATATAAACGGCTTATGAAAATACAACGATTCACAGTTACAGGTAATTATACACTAATGAACGTATGCTTATGAATATTTCTGATTTCTCATAATAATCCTGAATCCTACGTAGTGCACCTTTAAACGTAACAGTAAACAAAAAAGAAATGTCATTTTTTTAATGAGTAAAACATCACATCACGCCATTGTGATTTTGTTTTTACAATAACAACAAACCCCAAAGTGTTTTATTCTTTACATAATAAATTACAAGCTTACCATTAAAAAATAATGTGTTTTTTATAGTGGCTTTCTTTCCCTTGCGACCGTCACCCTAAGAGTTTAGGCCCAGATTTCTGTAAAGATGCTGTGTAGAAGCTGTACTGTAGAAATAAACCTGAATTGAAGTGAAGAGTTTAAATTTAAAGCCTAGTCAGGTATTGATGACAGTCGCCACTAGCTGGTTTATGACAATGAGAACGTACAGTTCATCTCTTTTGATTGCCAGGATTGTGAAATGCAAGTGCTGGCATTGTTGTCCAGTGTGTCTGGGAGTACAGAGGAAGCTTGTTTACTTTTAATAATAGTAATAAAAAAAAAGTCTGGTTAAGGCCATGTCCAATTTCACTTTAAATCAGAGTGCATAATAGAGATACAGATATTTAGAATAAACAGATATAGATAGTATCATTGTGTTACCCATAATAGAAATCATGCAACAGGAGATTAACAGTAAATGAAAAGTTTGCACAAAAGATTCAAGCAGGATTTTTAGCCCGTCATCATTATGTACATAACCGTTTAACAAATTAACCCATGTAATAAAGAAATGTAAAAAAAGATCCTGTTGACTGCAGCTTTTATGCGTTTCTTCGATGTCTCTTTCTTAACCACTGAGCTTATGATTTGGGATAAGGCCAGCTTTAGGCAGTTGACTCAAACCTTCGATGACAAAACCAGTGCTTTATCTTGATAAATTCCTTCAACCATGAAGGTGTGTGTTCCTATCCCGGCATTAGCCAGTGTGGCTTTTCGGTGGACATCCAGCTGATTGACCATGTCTCTATGAGGGCTTTATTTAAAGGGAGGTTAGATGGTTTGTGCTTTCGCTCTGAAGCATGTAATGAGAGCTGGAAAGCCTCGGTGGTTCAATACTCCTGAGACTCCTGGCCCCTAGTCTGTCCACCCTGATTTTCGGGAGCCTGTTCAATAGAGGACAAAGTATCTGTCGTTGTCGGATACCGATGCAGGTGTCTTCACACTTCCCCTCACTTCACCTCATATAAAGTCTCTGTTAGAGAATGTACATTCACTAATTACATCCAGCTTGACATATGAAGCCTTGTAGTGTGTCACTGTGTTACACTGTGTTCATTTGTGTGTTGTCTGATTGTCTGATTCATGCATTTATGCAGGTTAATGTACATTTTCATAACCTATAATGGTGACACACGGGACCGTATGGAAACCCTGAACTGCAAGATGTAAAAAAAAATTATTTTGACTTACTAAGTCATTATTATGACTAAGACATTATTTTGACCTAGTATTTAATTATTTTGACTTGGTCGTTATTTTGACTTAGTAACTCATTATATTCGACTTACTATCTCATTGTTTGGACTTCGTAACTCATTATTTTTGACTTACTGTACTAAAGGCTTTGTTTGGTTTTGTATGTCTGTGCTCTATGTGCGCAGGTCGGTCTGTTTCTGACTCCAGTCTCGGCTATCTTTCTCTACTTCCCACCCTGAGCCTACTGCTTCTTCACCCGCCTGCTGTGGCTGCCTCCACCCCACCAGATGACGTCATCATTGAGGAGCGGCAGTATTTAGCCGCGTCAGAAGCCAGTGCTGATGGCTTCAACTAGTCAATGCTCTGCACGTTAATCTTGTGTGTAACTCCGCTCTGAGTTTTTGCTGTGTATTATTCTTGGTGTTTTTCAGAATTGACCCTAGTCTGTTATTTGTATTACGAGTGTGGTCTGCCCTTCTGGCTCTGTTAGCCTTTGTGCATTAATAGATGCTGATTCCCTTGTAAATATTGACACTTTGTATATGTATAGCTATCTTTTCACCCGTTGGGGGTGTGACTGCCATATTTGTTGGGCGCGGTTTCATCCCTGCTTATGGTAAGGAAGTTAGAGCAGAGAATTGTCTTTTTTCTGTTTTATTTTTCTGAGGGACGTTATCTGTAAAAGCACCAGTGGCTTTTGTTTGTTATTTTGGCCTGGGTCCACCCTGAAGCTGACACCAGTTTTCACCTTATGTATTCATTTCTTGTATATAGTGTGTTCACTTCCGATACATCACTTTCTAGAAATCTCCTGTGTGTGTCTGTTTATCCTAGGGCACCTTTACATCTGCATACACTTACCCCACTTTATTACATCACCCCATTTCTTTATTTATTTACAGTGGGACACAAATGGGACCCCAATCGTTGAATCACTCATTCCCTTTATCAGCAGGTCAAAGGGTGGAAAATTCACACTGAGATTTAAGTTTCTTTACGTCTCAACCAACATTTTGTTCTACTGTAATGAAAAAGGAGTGTGCAATTTGATAGCACTCCTGTTTTGGTGGATGAGACATTCGTTTGACCAGAACAGTGCTGTTTTATATGGAGAGCATAATTAACTCTGAGGGATTGACTAGCACTGCCCCAGCTTTTCCATGCCGCCGCCTGTTGTCCATTCTTCCAGAACCAATCGATTAATTCTACGGGTGGAGGAACACAAGACTTGAACTATGGACATAATTAAATACTTACACTAGGGCCAGCTCTTGACTTTCAGGAAATTGCCTTCTTTTGCGTCCTTTAGGGATGGGCCTTTGCTTCACAGAGGCATTCTGCTGGATGAGAGTGTATTATCATGGGCTATGGTGTGAGGGAAGGATGAAAAAGAAAAAGGTGTTTGAGAAAATGAGGTTGAGAAGATCACCAATAAACAGCAAAGCTAATCATAAAGCCTTCATAGACTGACTGGGCTGTTTGAAAACTTTCAGAAAGTTCTACTTTTCTTTCAAACAAGCTTGTTCTTCTTATTGGTATGCTTATTGTTTAGAAGTTTATTATTGCTTGTGCAATACAACAAATACATAATTGAATACAGTGAAATATAAAAGTTTGCTGGGCCACTTTCAAAGATGATACTTTCTTCTGCTTCGAAAACTAATTTAACTATACCAAGTATCCAAAACTAAAGGTATGGATAAATCAATTTTTAACAAGTTTACTAATAGTAGCATAATAGTATGTTTATTAGCGTTAAAGCTGAGCAGAGCTGTATACAGTTGTATTTTTAATTTTCCCATTCCCCATTTATTCTCTGACTACACTCACCGAAACTCTTGAGTAATCCTGTCTACTTATTTGTTCTTTTGTTTGCTTGCTTGTGTTTTGTACCTGTCCACCATATATATATATATATATATATATATATTTTTTTTTTTTTTTCATAATCTTTGGTCCAAAGCCCCAGAAATAAGTTCTGAACCTGGAAAGGATGTGGGAACATAAAAACAGGAATACGCCACTGGCAGCGATTCGTTTCATTTTGAACAGGATTTATCTAGGTGAACTTTGAACCCATGAGTTGCTGGAACTTGAAAGCTTGAAACAATAGAAAACAAGTGATTCAATTGTGACCTTTCTGGATAAAAGTGCTCATATTTCACATGTTCCTGCCTTCCTGAGGGTAAAAATGTGCTACAGTATTTTTTACAGTGTCCCACAGGATCAGGGTTGCCAGAGTCTATGTTTTTGTGCTTGAATTGTGATAGTTTCAGGAAAAGGTTGTGATTTGGGATATTTAACAATACATTAGATCACAGCTACAAAGATCTTATTTTAAAGCAAATTATTGTAAGTAAATCTAATCAATGTCTGCAAACGTCGGTTATGGCAAATAAAGGGAATGTGTAATTGCAGGAACTGTATCTATGATATAAAGATATGTTGTTAGCTACAGTACATTGCCAAGGCGATGATTTATGAAATGGGGGGGGGGGTTGTTGCAGATACTTCAAATCAGAAATGCGTGTGCAGCATGGTGAACTTGCTTCCCAGACAAAGATTGAGATAAAAAAGAAAAATGTGTTTCCCTTCTACCTGAACATTTTTGGGCTAGTTTCAGGTCTTCTTGTTCAGTTTTTGAGATGTAGTTGTCCTGAAAAATTTTTCTGAAACCTGGCAAGGACCCATATCTCTTCTTCCAGGGTTGATCTTCATCTTAATTAAGCAATTCATTTTTCTGTATTTTTCAGAGTGATACACTCTTAAATGTATCTGGGGAACACTGAGCGAAAGGTGGGAATACACCCTGGATGGGATGCCAGTCCATCTCAAGACCCTCTACGCACACATTCACATAGTTATCCACATCTAGGGAAAATTAGGTCTTGCCAATCCAACTTCTGCATGTTGGGAGGTCAGAGGAAAACCGAAAGAACCAAGACAAAACTTATGCAAACACAGGAAAAGCATTGGCAAACACAAAAATAACACTACGCTGTCATTGGCTGCCTATTTGGACACTTTTAAATATGTATTCTTGGAAACTACACCTATAAATATGCTAATATTTGCATGCTTTATGTTGAAAACTCCTTTTTTGCATTACGTAATCATGACTTTTGCTTTTAAGTCAAATTACAAAAGAATATTGTTATAATCTTATCTTTCAGTAGGTAGGCATTCAACGCAGTTTAAAGAAATACAGACAGCCAGATTTCTGATGGTTTCTATTGGTCAAATCAGATTTGTTGTGCTCTCAAGGGCCTAACAATAGGTTGTGCACTATTGAAGCAGCAGTATTCAGCCTTACATGAAGACAGAGAGAGAGAGAGAGAGACAGAGAGAGAGAGAAATGTAGGTGTCTTTGTAAGAGCACATTGCTCCATGGCCGTTTCCTCCACCATCTGCGATGAATGAGCAAGTCTAATCTAAAAGAACCCCTGACACACTGGGCTAACTCAAGCTTGTAATAACTCTGGACTGAAGGAGAGACTTCAGTAATACAGTGGTGAAAGCTATGCTGGTCCTAGCACATTGTGTACCCTAGGCAAGCTTTGCACTTTCAGTGCCCCATTTATCCCACCATTATCCTTCAAAGTTCCACAGCAATTTTATTCCACACCTACTCACCCTGAGTAATAAATTAGACTCTAAACTAAATTTATCTTGAGTAGATATCTTTATTTCCAGAGTAGATTTATCATCTATAATTTAATTCATCAATACAATAAATCTTGAGATTATGGTGTATTTTAGGTTCGGCTCAACACTTTGACAAATTATGAAAAGCTCCTTAGTGGCCATGTATTGCTCTTGGGTGCATTATTTGATACCCAGTGTAGTACAAAAACAAATAAGCGAGGCCAGATTACACCACACTGTAATACTATGCAGGCATTCGTCATCTCGTATCCAGATCACCAGCTACACAGGTTGGTCAATGAACAAGTTGAGCTGTAAAAATGTAATTTTGTAAAAACAAAAGGAATGTCATCATTAGTACAAATGTTGTCCTGGGTAAGCTTTCCCATCAGGAGAAACTATTCATTAATTCATTCATTTGTTTCCCTTAAGTAGTCACTTTATCTTAGTCAGGTAATCTAAATCTGACAATCCCATAATAGTAATTCACAGTCATGCTAATTCAGGGGTCTGGGGTTGGAATTAGTGGAATAATTGTAAATGTGTCACATGACAGCTCATACACATCAAACATCAACTTTAGGCATGAAAGACGTCCAGCTACACAGTGACAGATTTTACCCAATCAGGGGAAGAAGAGAATGAAAAAGTACAATATTATACTATAAGAGGAAAAAGGATCCAGGACTGATGGACTTCCAGCTTTTTTTTTTTTCTGAACAAGTAAGGCATTTATTGGTTCTCTAATTTGATCAGATAATCTTATGATTTAGCTCAATTGTGGAATTACCCAGAATCGTTACCCAGTTGTGAAAGTGAGTGCTGAGTAACAGAACTCAGATTGGAGTCCACTGACTGATGGGCGTTGTACATATTGCATGTTTCTCTGTTGGTTTGTTGTTGTTTTTTGTATATCAGACTCGGTTACAGTATCAGAAGTCAGAGTGAGTCATCTGGGTCGTCTGCTTGGTGTGTAACTTCAATTTTTTTTGTATTCTACCAGCTATATTTGAAGAGTTAAAGAACAACTATAATACAAAACGAGGAACACAGACATGATAATAAAAAATACATGACCAGAAGTGATAGGCTTGTTCTCTACACTGTATTATATCTAGATAGGTAGAGTTATTCAGTTAGGAGATGCCAAACAATGTGAGCCTACACAGCAGCATGCCGTAAGATCTCACTGATTTGCACAATAAGGCTTTTTTTCTTCTCGTAATACTTCTGTAATACTGAGGAAATGTTGACATTTAATAATATTCTCATATCATATAGCACACGGCTGGAGTAAATAGTTTATCATTGGTGTCACTGCTATTTAGACATGCTACACAGTGTTCATTATGTGGATTGGGAAGCAGCCCTGAATTCTAATGTGTACTGACTGGGGGATTTATCCACACACTGTATAAACGTGCAGTGCAACCAATGCTACAAAATTTTCTTCCTCAAATAGCTTAACATAGCATTTCTGTACTATGGAAGATGAAATTCCGAAATTACGTTACGTCCTGTAGCCTTGAATTACAACTTGGTTTTGGTGGATCAAAGGGCTTACAATATAACACCAGCTTGGTATCTAGTTCATAACAAATTGCCTCAGGCTTGTATGCAATAGCATTCTTCTTAACAGGATTGGAAAGCACCCGTTTAAAGTCATGCAATCCCCAACTACATGTGAGCTCAGCATTTCAGCATTTAAATATAGACCTCCATGTTAAAAAAAAAAGTACATTTTCAGAGAAACAGGATTAATGTGTATTCCTTTTAGGATGCTCAAAATTGAATCTACTTTCAATATGTCAAATCACAGTGTTGGTGTAAGGAAATAATAAAATCATGGCTGTCTACGACTTATGCTGTGACAGAATGAGAGATTTAAAAAAAAAAATCCCATACAACATGGAAATCCAAAGTGACAGGAAGACACCCACAAGACAGTCAGGCAACAAAGTGACTGACAAGGAAAATCAGAAAAATAGTGTTCACTGACAGAACAAATCCAGATGATTGGAAGATCCTAACCAGGAAGCAGGAAAATATATGAAGACTTACAACTGGAAAAGAAGTGCAAATGACCTGAAACATAAAGGCCCTAGAATTTCTTAATACACTAGGCAGCCATTTTCAAGACCTGAACAAACATCTGGAGGCCTTGTAATACACAAGGCAGTCTCTTAGCCAGCTGCCAAGGCCTTGTTGGAGGATCCATACTTAAATTTATCACTCTCATAACTACAACCAGTATTAGTTTCACCATAGTTACTAAATAATTCACAGTAGTTAATGAATAATAAGGGGAAAATCAATACTGATTTAAAAAAAAAAGTGGATGCATCACTTACAACTGGAATAATAAAATCGTGATTCAACTCAATTTCTAACAGATACTTCTAGTTTTAAAAAGGTCATAAGGGTAGAACCAAATCATATACATGTGAACTGCCAAACACACTGCCATCATTAGTCTTTAGGCACATTAATTGCTGTGAGGCCATGTATTGTTTTCAAAGCCCTATGTGGCACCAACATCCATGCCATCGTCAAAGAGTCACTGAGATCATATTTCCGCCTCATTCTGGTGTTTGTTGCGAAAGAAGCTCTTAACCTGTATTTGAATGATACTTTTACAATACGTATGCTACCACCAAATAATATCTGGTCAACTGTGGTCCTGTGGAGTCATACGCAGTGAGTGATTGACTACAGTAATTTTACATCTACAAAGAGCATTTATATGGAATAATAACTGGATAGTAAGAGTAAACTTGGTAGGTGTCTCAAAGTGGGAACTGAGTACGAATATTAGCACTTGGTTCAAAATCAGATTATAGGGATACTGTTTGTCAAATGCGCTTATTTCCTTGACATAAAGTTAGACACCAACTGGCTTTCAGTTCATGATTTTCCAGTCAATATAAGCTTGGGAAATATTGGCAAAATTCCACAAAATGTCTTCATATTTGGAAATCATACATATAATTATGGATTTTGCATAGAATACAATTTGGATAGAACATTTGGTTGACTAAATTAATGCATGTATGCATTAGTCATGCTAAAGGTTTGTGGGACACTAAAATTAAAAGTGGATATGGATGGATTCACACATTTACTTTACATACATATTTGTAAATATGACATTACTGGGACACAACTGGTACCCTAATAATAGAACCAAACACAGTTGAACTACAACTACAGCTGTATGCAGTTTTTGATGCAGTTTATTTCATGTAAGTCATGTACAAGAGATTTAGTCACCTTTAGCACTACAAGGAAAAAATCAAAGTGGAATGAAGCGATCCTGCTGTGTCAAAATGGCAAATGTTAATGCATTGCTACAAGACGCTAGCGTGATAGTGTGCCAAAGCTTTGGACAGTCAGAGCATGGCATTTACTCCCCTGGTTACCCCTTTTCTCTTTCTCTCAGGGTTTGCAATTTAGAGGTCACTTTCTATGTCTTGTGTTTGCTAGCTTCCGAGCTTCAGAAACCAATAAAGCACTATGTTTGAAATCTTTGTACTGTAAGGTACCAAAACTTTGCCCTCCCATGGTTATGTTTATTGGAGACCATTTAAAAAGGCCATGTTTATCAAACAGCTCAGGGAATTAATTACTGGGCAATTATATTTAATAGAACATAAAATGTAAAGAAAAAAAGTCATGTTAGACAACAGTTCTATTAGTATATTAGCACCATTGACTGTATAAAACATGGACAGTGTGCTCCTGTTCACTCCCATTCTATAGAAATGAAGCCAAAATACCTCTGCCATATTCTCAAATTTGCAGCCAGAGACTGTGCAGTGGGGACTTTTTCCTTCTCAAGTTTGTGTCGTAGACATGAGATGCCTTCTTACTTTATAGGAGAATAAAGTTTTAAAAACTAATTCCTGGGGAGAAATAAATATCAGCAGATATCAGCATAGGGAAAACTAACTGTTTTAAAAGAAACAGTTTTTTAAAAGAAAAGCGACATGGAAAATATGCTGTTTTGTCTCTACATTTTGTACTGCAGCCAGCCAGCAGGGGCACTAGACCTGTGGTGGATTCATTTTAAGAGATGATTCTCTGTCCATTTTTTATACAGTCGACGATCAGCAAATATGTAAGTAATTCTGATGGTATCACCTACAGTATATGATATGATGTCTTGCCATTTGTGTACCATTGATATTACATTTACTGTATACACATGTAAGTAAAGGTAAAGGACATTTTAAAGTTCGTTAAATTATATATCTTTATCAACAACCTATGCGTATATTTCTGATAAATATCTTAAAAAAAAAAAACATGCTGCATCATCCAGATTTCCCTGAATATCATGAAAAGAACCACACTGAATTCACTCATCCTTACTAACTGATGAGGTGAATTTGAAAGTGAAAAGTTCCTCAACTTATACATTGGAAGAAAAATAATTAATTAAAAATAATAACTTTAAGTTAGCCTTAACATCCTCATACCATTAGCATGGATGCTAGCTAAGCACATTTAGTGTATTTGCTAATTCTACTTTCGACCCTGTTACTCACTGAACAGCAAAATGTCAGCAAGAAAACCTTGCAAAATAGTGAGTTATTGTTGCCTGAGATGTTTTTTTAAGGTTAACTGCATGTATATTCTATTTTAAAAAAGAAAGTTTCATTTTTAAAAGTTAAATGGCAACCCAATTGTGAAATCACCCTTGGAGTGATCTGTGTCAACTCAAATCTTAAGTGGGTTGAGAAGCCGTAACGGCTTGTTGAAAACGAAGGCATCAAGTCATGTGTCTCATCTGATAAATGGCAGTAATAAAAAAAGGTTATTGCCAGAGCCTCTTCTACTTCCATCTCCATTTTTTTTTTCTCAATTACAAAATAGTACATTTAGCTTCATGGTGCACACAATTTTTTTTAATTCCAAGGGTATCACAGGTTGCAGTTATTAGTGCTTAATCATTGCTCTATGTACTATCAATATTTGATGTTCTTCATTCAGCACAGAATGTGCTCTCCAACTCTATAATTTTAAGCTATTGGTCATAGCTTAAAAAGGGCACGCTTTCTGTTTTATTCCAATCTTCTAACTCGATTGAAACAGAGATGGACACAGAAAGCAGTGTGTAAGATTGATGCCGTTTCGTTTGCAGCTCTCAGCCTTGCTGTGGCTCGCCACATGCCAGAGACCTGGCTTGACAGATGGGGCCCTGGCTGTTCTGACCTTGCAGGACGCTGATATTTCATGCCAAGCCCTGTGCCTCCTGCATGTCCATGCACTCACATCCCACACCTTGTCTAATTTGAGAGTTGCGTCCGTGGGTGGCACGGCAGATTTTGACATAATGGCAGCAGACAGATTTTAGGGAGGCTGAGTCACGCTGGGTGGATGAGATATAGTGTAACTAACAATAACATTATAATGGTGGTAGACCATCCCACATTCTCCCTAAGGGTTCCGTGCTGAGCAAGTCGTAATATAGGTGGCTGGTTACTTTGTCAATAATATTGTATTTTCAGAGAAACACCATAAAATTTTCAAATAAGCTACGGTTATTGTGTTCACTGTTGCAATGTGTGTGCTGACTCCGTGATAACTAAAATCACAGAGCACCAATAATGTTCAGGCAATAAAGCTCTGATTGGCAAGGACTGATACTGTTTTTTCCTCCATTAAATTTGGCAGCTTTTGGGGTCCTGAGTGGTACAAAAACCCTAACCCTAGCTCACCCTATATCTTCAGGATATTGTGAGTTTAAATCCTTACAATGTCACCTCCATCCACAATCATGAGTCCCAGACAGTAAATTGGGCGTGCTTTATGACTTGGAGAGATGGCGTACTCTCTCTGTCCTGCCAATCATAGTGACACTAGCCAATTGTGATTGTGAGCTTGTGTATACAGATAGCACTTTTCTCTGATTGTGTTAAGCTAATATAGCATGAGCAGCAGGATGCTAGCTTCATGTGTCTCAGAGGAAGCTTCACCCCAGTCAGTTAGCATAACTAGTGGCAAATGACCAAAATAGGTTGGAAATGGTGAATAAATAAGGCTGTATCTGCTGAAATGTGCAAAAACAATACAAAACCTTCTTTTTTTTTGCTTGTTTATTTAACTTTCAGAGGTCCATGACATATGTGATTAGTATTATTATTATTTTTTTAAATGATGTCACAATATCAACTACTATCAAACCGTTATTAGTTAGTTATTATAGTTATAAGGCTAATTTCATTGGTCACTTTAATGTAATTTAACTCCATCCATCCATCCATTATCTATAACGCTTTAGCCGTCTGGGTCGCAGGGAAGCTGGAGACTTTTTCGGGTGAGACGCAGGGTACACCCTGGGCAGTTCCACATTGCCAACACAGACAAACACGCTCACATTCACACCTATGGGCAATTTAGAGTAGCCAGTTGCATGTCTTTGGACCGTGGGAGGAAACCGGAGCTCCCGGAGGAAACCCACGCATGCACGGGGAGAACATGTAAACTCCGCACAGAAAGGCACCCTGGGTGATCCAGGGATCGAACCCAGGACCTTCTTGCTGTGAGGTGACAGTGCTAACCGCCGCACCACCATGCCGCCGTCATTTAACTCTAATCTATTAAAGATAGAGGGGGAAGAAGACTTAATTGATACAGAAGGTTTGAAATGCACAGTTCCATATATAAGTATTCAACAGCTGAATTTTTCCAAAGGTTAGTAGGGTTACAACGTGGAATTGAAATGGAATTACCGTTTGAGTTACACAATCTGAAGGGTGCGCCAAGCTGTGACACTAAGCTTAACCTTATAAAAAACAGACATTTGTTAGATGCTTCACTCTGGGCATGATCTTGATTCATTTGTGTTCTATTGTATCTAATCTTTGAATATGTGGATTATGTTCATGAAATACATCAGTGCTAAGCTGTGTAAAAGTAAAAGTTTTTTTTTTTTTACACAGTACAGGAAAATAGTTTTTCACAACCCTCCTGAGTCAGTAACAAACTTTCTGTTGACTTCACGGACAGTATTCGTGAACAGTGATGTAAAATTGCTTAAAGAAGCACACCTTTCGAGAATATGCATATTTTTTGTTTGTTTGTTTGTTTCTTATGTAATGGATGGATTTAGGCTCTGTTCTTACAGCCTCCAGTACTTACACACAGGAATTTGAAAAATGTAGCATTCTGCATCGAAACACACCACCCGATGTCTGAATGCAGCATTGAGGAATGAAGAATGAGTGGGCGAGCACCGGCACACACAGAGAGGAAAGCAGAAATATGTTCTGTTACCAAGCAACCCAGCAAATTGGACACCGAGCATGCTGCAGAAGGTCCAACGTGAAAACACAGCAGCCGTCCTGCTGATGTGCTGTCTAATGACAAGGGTTCTATGTACTAATGGCTACCCCACAACATTGAATCAAATGTTGGGGCCAGGCGAAAGCCAATCCCAGCTTGCCCGCAGTAAGATAAGGGCATTTTTCATCCCTTAGGACACATGAAGGAACCCTAATCAGGAGTCAAGATGAGGCCGTGTCAGATTCTCCCAGCATAACAGAGATAGATAGTCCCTGTTGGCTAACACGTTGTATCATACAGCATAGCACAAGGCCTCGGTTAATATAAGATGTCAAGTGCAAATGAAACTCCTTGTATATCCAACATGTTCTGCAACTCAATACAAGCCCTGGATGTGTCTCATTTCTAAGACATTGAAGTGTCCCTTGTTGTCAGTCAAACTTTATTAAGAATGAATGGTTATTATAAATTTCATTAGTATGAGACATGTGGAGAGTCTTTCACACACCATCATTGTTGCCCTTGAATTATTTACGTGTTATTTTAAGGAAGCTCTTCAACAGGGAAATGCGTTAAATGGGAAACAGCCCATTTCCCAAGCGCATATCTCTTAGAAAGGAACGGAAATGTGTTTCACAATCAGAGCCATCGATCAAGATTACAAATGACCTGATTGAGTGTTTGTGCTAAATATAAACTGAGACATTATTTAACCAAGGATGTGTATTTAATATTGATGATCATGATCTTTCTGTCTAGAATAGTCAACACCTAACTTTTTTATTATTATTACTTTCTTCCACTCATTATAATCGTTCTTGTCTTTACAGGTTTGCTTAATGAAACTGCTCAGAACTCATTATACACCTTCCTTACTTGTGAGAGCTTGCTAACTACCACTCTCCTGCACACAGACGTATTTTCAGTCATGGACATAAACTCCTACTGTGATTTATAAGTGCAATTATGTCTAACCACAACTTTTGGACAGCATTCATTTAGCATCTCAGAGCGATTTTATTTATTTATTTCTTATACTTCTTATATGAAAAAAAAAAGAGTGGATTTTGTACACTGTAGAGCATCAGGCCAACAATTGTTGATTAATTTCCTATAACAGCACTTCCCAGAAGCGTTTTATTCCTTACATAACACAGGATTTTATCATACAATTTTACAACATTAGTGTTTACAATGTTCTTATGAACAGATCTTATAATTAATTATGTAATAAGTTATAATGTATAATAAATAAAATGCAGTTATAAACATTTATACAGGTTTATGCCAGGCATTCTAGAGTATCATGTATGCAATGTAACATGTGTATGTGCTAATGCATTATGAATACAGGATTCATAACAAGTGTTGATGAATTTGGTTCTAATTCCATGGTTACAAGTGGCCATTCAATGCATATCCAAGTGCTTTTTAAATAGTGCTGAAGTTTGTGGTGTCAGTATGTTGAGGTCAGAAGTTTACATACACCCATCACGGACATGACTGTCATGGCAATGTTTTTTTTGTTTTTTTTTTTCTGGGGATGAATGATTGTACAACATCTTTAATAGAAAAAAAACAAGAATTTGGTGCACAAGTTTTAATTTATTTTTGGGTTTTCTGAAATCAATAAAATAAAAAAAGAACTATACATTAGCACACCTAATATTTGGTCAAGTGCCGTTTAGCAAGTTTCACCTCGACCAAACACTTTTTAAAAGTCATCAACAAGCTTCTGGTAGAATTCTGGTTGGATATTTGACCACTCTTCTTGGCAGAATTGATAGAGTTCAATTACATTTGTTGGTTTCCTGGAACGGAGCCAACTTTTAAGCACAGTCCACATATTTTCGATAGGCTTGAGGTCAGGATGTTTGGGTCATTGTAATGTTCGAATACTCAATTGTGTCCAGGTTTCAACTGTCTAGCTCATGCCGGTTTGAGGTCATTCTTAACTGGCACTTTGTGCCAGTTCCACTGGCAGCAAAACAGCCCTAGAGCATGATGCTACCGCCAACCTGTTTAACAGTTGGTTCAGGGTTCCTCTGTACCTTTCATCATTGTGGCCAAGCAACTCAATCTTCCTCCTGAACTCTTTTTCTTTGTCCACGTGCTCAGTTGCACACTTTAGTTGAGCTTGTAAGTGTGGATTTTGGAGCAAGAGCTTCTTTCTTCTATGGATGCCTCTCGGTCCATGTTGATGTAAACCTCACTTGACTGTAGACAGTGTTCTAGCAGCTTCCAGTTCATGGCAGACCTGTGCTTTAATGGATCCTGGGTTGTTCCCGACCATCCAAACCAATTTCCTCTCAGCTGAGTATGACAGTTTGGGTCTTCTTACAGACTGTGGCAAAGTTGCTACACTTCCCATTAACTTGTACTTGTCAAAAACAAAAACCTTTTCATGTTGAGCACATAGAAGCAGCTGTAGTCAATCATGATCAATAACAGGAAGTCAAGAGGTCTTGGCCTTGGCAAGTTAAAAGACATTTTAGAGTTTTCAGCACCACTGAATTAATAATCAACGTGAGTATGTTTTGACCCTGTATGTATAATGTTGACTCTGTTTTGAATCCAGACAACTGAAAATAAATTAACCAAATTCTTTAGGTTTTTTTTGCTATTAAGGATTTTATACACTTATCCTTCCTTAGAAAAAGAACAGTTCAAAGAAATCATCGAAAGCCCAATATTTCCAGTCTTTCATGCCCATGATGAGTGTATGTAAACGTCTGACCTCAACTACATGAAATATGATATTGTGTAATATTTCAGGATTTCCAGGGCAACCGGCAGCAATCATAAAGATTTAGAGCTTTTTCGTCCTACTAACTCTATTTATTTAATTACAATAATAAGAATACAATAATTGCAACAATAAGAATAATTACTATTTGATTATTTTAATGTGCTTATAATACCTAAAATTTAAAGTTATGAATTACAGCATTAAAACTTTATATACAGATATGTTCAATAGTCTTATATGCAACTAAAATCCTGTAATGTAGAGATACAGTATCTTCAAAAATAACATTAAAATTTCAAAGTATCAAAATAATTATAGTTAACTATACTGAGCCGATTAAAAAAAATCTAATAAATGCGTCCAATACTAAAACTCCTTTGTGTTTAAAATTACATACATTCCTTGCTAATTGCCTGGTAGGTTGTTCCAGACGTCTTAGAAACATATTACATTTCTTCTGTCTCAAATCCCAGACACGCTTGATGACTTTTTTTTTTTAATCAGAAATGTGATTGAGTACTTATGGCAAGGTCCTACAGGTGAGTAGAGTCATTTTTGAATCAATAGATGCCCCAGTTTTGTAGGCAGTTTGATTGCTGATATTCTTACAAGTTTTTTTTTTTTTGTCTAATTAAATATGCATATCTCATCTTTGATATATGTTTGAATTAAATATTTATTTCACTGTGCAGACACTCTCAAGTGAAAGACTTTTACAGAACAACTCGGTAACTCATTTCTTGTTTAATCCTTGCACTGTAATAAAATGAAGAAAAATGTATTTGTATTCCATTGTAATCGAACTTAACTCCGATAATGATCAAGCCTATGGGAAATTCCTCTGAAATTATTTCATAAGTAGGAATAGGAATGAAAATATAATGAATGCAGGTGATCTAGAAACTACACTCCTGGGCAAAAAAAATGAAGCAAAACCAATATTGCAAAACATTAAGCTTTTAATGATCTCAACAAAAATCACTGGGCAGAAAATGAACAAGAAGTAAAAAAAAAGCGCTCGTGAGACCTCGGCCTTCTTTTGCTGGTCGATGCTCATTGCTGAAACTGTTGGGGGGGAATACTGGAAACCGGGAAGTTCACTTACATAGTCTTCTGGTACGCAAAGAGAAAAGATTGAAAAAGTTAAATGATCTAAAATTGAAACTAACTTGTCTGGGGGTTCAAAATGTTCAGAAAAAATATCTTCTGATTGAAGACTTTAACATCGAGTGGAACGACATGGACTCTTCTTTCTGTAAAAAGCCGTCTGCAAGTTTACCCACAAGACTTCAACATTTAAAGGAAATCAAGGGAAAAGCTGCACCACACCAATTTACTTTATCTATTTCTTTAATTCTTGCTCATTTTCCTGCCCAATGATTTGCTATTGAGACCATTAAAAGCTTAATGTTTTGCAATATTGAGTTTCCATCATTTTTTTGCCCAGGAGGGTACAGATTTCGGATTTTGTACTCAGAATAGCAAAACAGTTTCAAAAATACATTGTGATTTTTTTAAATGTGAATTTTTTTCCAAGTAGGTGGAGCTAATGTCTGATTCAAATTTGCTAAATTTGTGGTAATAATGCGACCAAAACAGTGAAATAAACACCGTCCTGTTGAGTTTTGAAATTATATTGCTACAGTAGGAAAAACATGTTAAAGATGTTAATTTATTTTTTAAAATGTATGATTTTATTAAAAATCAGAACAATTGACATGACCATAATTGGAATATACATTCATTCATGATCTATACATAAACACAAATAAGTGTTAAATATAGTGAATGCATTACGTATTCTTTTAAAAGTATAATAGAATGAAAGAAAGTGAATTCAATTCGTCAGTGCTTCAAATAAAGGAGACCCATCAACATAAGAAATGGAAAGAATTGAAATGAGTTGGTGTAGCAATGTGTACAACTGAAATATTGATATTTGTAGTAATTGACTACTCTTTGTCTGTTTCTGTTGTAAGGATCTGGTGGCATTAGTTTGGTGTTTAATAATGTTATTTGGGGGCAAATCGCTCAGACGTACCAAACAGCGAGTCATACATCAAAATGTCACAAAACAAATCAAAACTTAAAAATGGCTTGCAGGAATCGATCAGTCAAGACAATCCACATTTAAAAGTGTGGCAGTCTATAAAGTATTCCCTGAGCCTATTCATGCCAAACTATTTCTATTTCATTTTCGGACAGCGATTAGGAGGTTCTTTATGAATACATAAGGCGCATTATCTTAGAGATGTGCCAAGGTTTTGACAAAACATCCAGGATGGGGTTAAGTCCGATTTTATCAGGCAGGTATTATCTTTTAGATAGATGCATGCAAGGATATTGCCAAGAGGGTAAACAATAAGAAGATGAGACGACAGAATATAAATAATCCTCAGCGGCCGTTTATGAGAAGTGACCCCGTGAGCTTAAATCTGGAAGCTTTATTTGACCACATGATGGGAAGATAACCTACTGCAGGGAAATCGGAATCGACTGGGCCTTTCCTTGTCTCGATCATAAACAATTACAGTTATTAGAGCTATATTCACAAACAGAAAGATCAATAATTCACTCATGTTTCAATAAAATTGCGTTACCTATAGTATTCTGAGATGTTTGTCAAAATGCAGAGAAAAAAAAAAACCCTTCGCAGCTCAGATTAATGCGAAATACCTAGACTCAAAGTTAAAATAATACAGAGTGATTCAGTGGATGTGATTATTCATCAGGTCAGGTGTGTGAACTCCGTTAGTCATAAACACACTCATCTGATTTCACAGATGGGCCTGGAAACTTAGTGCATAGATTCACAGAAGGGAAGATTTGGCTCATGTATAGAGAACGTCTGGTGAGAGATGAGAAGAAAGTTTTATACACAGTTTGAGAACACTTATAATGGACATGCAAAATGGCACAATATGGCATTAAATGATTTTTTTTCTTTTTTTCTGCATTTTACTGAGACGCTTCTAAGCAAGTTATCCTGGTGCTATGCAGTACACAACAATGCCAAACCCAATTTACTGAGGCATGTGCGTCTATAAAAACCTGTTTGCGCCCCGCCATTATGTGAGACAATTCACTGAGTCGTGGAAGCTTGAATGTGGTGGAACGGCCGAATGTTTGTAGGATTTCTTTGGGATTATTACTGTAACCAGGAGATGAACCGATTATATTTTGTAATTAATACAAACAAGGTTAAGGTCACTGCAAGGTCAAATGTTTGAAATAGTTTTTCTTCAATAGCTTCCTTCACATTTGTTATACAGATATGTTACTTACACCTTCATGTTCAAGAACTGAAGGCCCATTTTCTGGCTATCTACAATTTTTGCCATCAGCCTATCCATTACTCTGTCCATCTGGCCATCTGTGCTTTTGTCCAAGATTCTCATTAGTGTGATATATCAAGATCAAGTGGTTGAATGTTTGCAGGATATAGAATTATCTCTGTAACCAGCAGATCATCTGATTAGCTTTTGCAAGTGTTTTTGCAACAGGGTCAAGTCCACAGCAAGGTCAAACATCTGAAATAGATTTTAATATAATCCTTTAATAGATAGTTTTTAATAGAATCCTTCCTGTTTGTAGTATATTAACAGGGTATTTCTGACATATAGATTAGTTACAAGAAGGACTAGACTTGTGGCGTAGCATGCTATTGGTGTCAAGTTCTACTTAATCCATTTTTATTAAAGGTCCACTATGTAGGATTCAACCAACTGAATGCCCCTTCCTTTCCCCTCCCTTTCCAAGCATGTATTAGACCATACAGTGGCTGTCAGGTGCCCGTAGTGTACTTCCAACTACTTACATTCACACACTTGCTTTTTCCGTGCTAAAAAATAAGTACGATCCTTCATTTTTCAAAATTTGGGTTCTCAAACTTGTTAGCCAGCACCAGCAAACACTGATTCCTCTTCTTTCTTCTTCCTTGTCATCCTTTCTTTTCTTTGTCATCCTTCTGGTGCTATTTTCCAGATTCATGCCACCAAAATGCAGAAGGCGCTCTCTAGAGGTGTGTCCGTTCTGGGCTACTGCTTTAGGACAACATGGTGGCTCCTTAGAGCCACCTACGTTTTCTGCTTTCCAATCACCAAACTGTGATTCAAATGTGATTCAGCTCCATATGGTCACCCCAAAGAGCCAATCCATAAGTGGCACAAGGATCCATCTCTTTCTACTCCAAGTGGAAAGCTGTTGTAAAAGATTTGTCAGAATTTATGACCATTATCATTAATTTTAGTTTGTGTTATTAATTACTCAGATGGCTTAACCATTTGGCAAGTCAAGTTAGTTTGTGATCAGCTAGCTGTATGGCATTATCTAGCTGAAATTTGGAAGAACTGAAGAACTTTACCATTCTCACACAAGCTCATTTTCTGATAACTAGCTCACGATTGCAAGAAATGGAGACACGACTCCAGTTTAAAACACACTACTCCAATGTGTGCAGAGCTGTCACTGAAGGTGCAGTGAATGAAGACAGAAAAAGTAGCACTTCCCAGATAATGAGTAATGGCCCAGTGCCTGCCCACACACACAGTAGCACTCTCATTTGTCCCACATTCTGCCATGGAATGACAGCAATGAGCTCATCTGGATCTGCCAGAACGCAGCTACAACTGACTCCTGATAAGACCTTATCTCAAGATATGGATCAGGACCCACAGTCAGGCTAGTTTCAGTCCAAAATCTGAAATGGTTCACGAGCATTAAATTTGATTGGTGGCAATTTTTTTGACCTGGTTCATAAAACACTTGGCATTGCTATGATCCTCCATCCATCCATCCATTATCTATACTGCTTTATCCATCTGGGTCGCGAGGAAGCTGGAGCCAATCCCAGCAGTCGTTTCTGGGGAGAGACAGGGTACACCACTGGGCCAACACAGACAAACAGCCACACACGCTCGCAATCACACCTATGGGCAATTTAGAGTAGCCAGTTGACTTAATCTGCATGTCTTTGGACTGTGGGAGGAAACCGGAGCACCCAGAGGAAACCCACGTCCCATGTACAAGTGGGAAGGGTGGCAATAACACGTGCCCCCTCCAAGACATCTGAATCCAGCCAACCAGACCTATTTGAACTGCTGCCCATGAGGAGGCATAGGGCACTGTATCACAGCTCTATCTACCCTCTTCTACATACACAAGCTCACAGAAGCCCATGATGGGTCAATGTCACTCTGATCTACAAGGAAGAGGCAGTAACAACATCCCGCCCATACAGAAAGCATAGCCAATTTTGCCACAGATGGCTGTAACATTGTCAGGATTTGATGTCGAGGCAATTGAGCAAACACTATTTATTTTTTAAATCTCTTTGGAATTAAGATTGGAGTCTTTACCTGTTTGACCATTGCCTGCTTTACGACTTTGTTTTCGGATTGTGTTTTATACACTCTGTGCATGGATCTATATACTTCTCATGAATTTCATGGAAAAAAGTGACTTTAGTATGTCATTTAGAATGGTTTAGAAACTTTGGAAACCAAGCATGAAAACAAGACATTCATCTGTTGGCACAACAAAACACATGACAAAAGGATAGAAAAAAGGGGAAAAAACTTCATTGATGAACACACCACCCTGGAAAAGACACACCTTTGAAAACCTTTCTAGGTCCACCATTGCTCTGTCTTCCGAGCTCAATAGACGAGGCCTTAAATGGTCCTTGAGTATTGCTTCAGTTCAGCCTGTGTGTGATGAAAAGGAGGAAAACGAGTGTGACAGGCTAATGGGGCCTCAAGGTTCATCTGGGAGTGCAGGTGTGTTTCCTGACAAGCAGACACTAAATAATAAAAGATTTCGATGTGTATGCCAGAATTTATGAACGGTAAGGCTGTGATGATCTCTGCTCTATGTCTGGTGTGTGTGTGTGTGTGTGTGTGTGTATCTTCAGTGAAGCAGAAGGTACATTTTCTAATCAGTGTGAACAGTTAATATTTAAATAGCAATTAATCATTAGAGAGCACTAAAGCACTAGGTTAAGACCGGGCTAACTGTAATTTGGTTAGGCACAGATGGGTGGAAGTGGATGATGAACTGGTGTGGGGTTTTTTAGTTGTTGTTTTTTTTTTTTCTCTTGCCATTGATCACCAAGCTTTTAAAACATAGGCAAGAGGTCATTGAACTGCACAAGTAAAATAACTTAAACATACTGTAAAATACCACTATCCACAATGAGGCCCATGAGAAGTAAGTTTGGAAGTCTGGAACAGCATGAATATTGATAAATGAAAGAATCGTAATATCTACAGTTTAATCTTCATTTGTGCGGATTGCTTTGAAAGCAGGGTTTCAGAAAAATATTCAATTCTGCTTAGTTTAAAGAAGGGTGCAAATACACCTGGAGTTGACTATGGGAAGATAGACAGATAAATCTTGAGTTAGGAAGCTTTCACACCTTGTTTTGACATGCATCAAGTCTGTCCTCGCACCCAGGTCGCACCCAGCTGAGTCACTGGCTGTCTTTTTGGTCATCATGTGGATTGAGTAGGCAGAAAGGCTGTCATTAGCTGTTTAAGCTTTCACCCTGTCATGGAGAGATCACAGATTTGAATAGTGATAGTGCCATAGCTGTTACTGGTTGGGAATCTAAGAGGTCATAAATGGCCTGGGTAGCAACCTATCACTAACCTGATCTAAAACAACTTTATATCAATTTTCTTTTGTAAACATTTTTAGAAAGCTTAGGGTTAAGGGCAAGGTTAGCATCCATTCCTTTTTTTACAATGAGCCCCAGCATTTATTCAGCTGTTCATCTTTAGTCTTTAAGTCTCCAGTCAGAACTCCAAATACACTCATTAATTTACATTGAAATACCATTTCCCTCTTTTGAATCACCAACAATTCCAAAAAAAAACATTGCTAGTTGTCAGATATAAGCCAATTTCCCAATGCTTTGTTTGTTTGTAGATGTTGCATGATCATAGCTTCCACTGCGTTATTATTGCACCTAGTGGTCAAAAATGAGAATTGCAACAAGTGCTAATAGAGATCCATGGAGCAGGTATACTCTCTATGCTCACATTTTCAACAGAGGAAAAGGGGCAGACAGGACAAAAAATAGGTTTTGGTTTAAAAAATACTCTACAAGTAAGATCTTGTTTCATAGCAAATAATGATTAATAAATCCTCATAAATAAAGCCAACATTCATCTCACCTTGAAATGGAAAAAAAGCTCTCTATATGATCTCTAATTAAGTTGACATTCCCATCAGATCAAGTACTCTGTCCCATGAAATCCTTCCTTTAATTAGCTTATACTTTTACGGTATACCGCAAACAATCAACAAAGACTGAGAGGTACGTATTAATTTCAAGGTGTTAATATTGTGGCAGGTAAAAATCAATTTTCTTCATAACACACAAGGCATCAATTCTGCAAATAAAGAATTGCATTGAGCTTAGAGTTGCATAGAGTATTTCTCTTTGACTAATTTAACATCCTCCTTAGGTATGACTCTAGTCTGTAGCTGGTGGTGTTGATGTGTTTATGTTTTTTTTCCACTGCTTTAATAGTGTCAACTCTGGAGGCTTCATTTGTGATCACAGTCAGTGTGTTTATGATTAATGAGTCAAAGGTAATGTGCTAGGTGTCATGCTGCTTGAGACCATACCTTAATGCATAACGCAGTGAGAGAGTAGGAGAGATAGAAGGGGAAAGGAAGTGAGACAGAGAGACAGAAAGGAAGAAGGAAGGAGGGATAATTGGGGAGAGATAGATAGACATGCAGAATGAGAGCGAGGCAGAGAAAGCAGAATAAGGTGAAATGTAGAAAAGGCTGTGTAATCATGAAAAACATAAAAATTAAGACAGAATTTCACACTTTGTTCTATTTGTTTGGTATTATGACCATGCAGTTGCAGTAAAGGGTTGCACGTATAAGTAAGAAATAAAACAATTCTTGTGCTTTTATAGGAAACTAATCAATGACAGAGTGACGTGATGATTCTTTGATGTTGATCCCAAATGTTTTTAGACCACAGAAATTAGCTACCACTAAACATAGTAGTTACAGTCAATGTTGTGGAACAGAACAAGTTAGTTCCTGTCATCACTTATGTTATAGCAGCTATAAACAATCAGTCCCTCACTTTAGTCTCTCTCTTGAAGTTAAAGGACCACTATGTAAAACATGCAAAAAAAAAAAAAGTGTTTAAAATGACTACCGCAGTCCAAATTCAAAATATTGGAGAGAGTTTCCTCCCCCACTCCTCCCGGCTTTTCCTCCCCACACTCAAAGCTCATGCGGGTTGCCAGGTTGAGGACACTGAACCACTGAAGAAGAGTGCATCATTAAATGTTGACAATGACAAGCGAGGGCAAGTCCTACACTGTAAGTTGATCAGCTAATGAATACAGTTGCAATGTTTTTATTATTTTCATATTATAAACCAGCTCATGCTAATTTTTAGAACTCTGCAAAGGCCCTGAGAATGAAAGTTTTAGATCAGCTCCACCATGCATGCTCCAAAACCTTCTGCCAAAGTTGAACAGGAGGTTGCGGCAGGATGCGTGTGCAGCGAACAGTTTATTTAAGTTGACACCGGAAAACAGTCCAAATCAGTCCAGAACAAGCAGAAAATCAGGCAATCAGCAAACACACACTAAACAATTCCAAAAATACAATAAACTGGAAAGCAGGGCAGGATTTAAAAAAAAAACAGAATGCACAAGAGCGAAATGACAAGTGGCTCGGAACAGAAAGACACATATGTGATAAACAATACCTCACAAAGTCGTACCTAAATACCAAGTCTGTAATCAGCCGAAATGAGGAACAACTGAGGACAGAACCACCGTGCAGCCTGGGTCTGTAGTCCAGCCCCGCCAACACGGAAGCAGCCGCTCGGTCACGCCGAGCCTTGCTCGATGCGAGGAGTGCAGCACGGCTCGGTAATCAGTGAATCCATAATTCACGACATTAACTACCACTTATATACATACCTGTAGATTGCTATTACGTCATGGAAGAAGCTCATTAGAAATGTATAATAAATAAGGAATACTGAAAAAAGTCTTGTGCCATTTGGAAAATGTCCACACGCAAATCTAAAATTTTCATTCTCATGGTTAAATGTTAGTTAGATGCATAGCTGGCTATATACAGTAACATTAGCCAAAGCTGCTCAATTTAACAGATAAAGTATAAATCAGTTCACATTTATTTTTGGCGTAGTAGCCTACTGTTCTTCCTTGTTGCAGCCAAATGCAGATGTCATGAAGTTATGATCATTTTTTTTCTCTGATACCTGATTCAATAGTTGCTGCCTGATACTGATCCTGAGTACGATCGGTGCTGTCTTTACTGTTCCACATAAAGGAACAGTTTTACCTGCCTGTTACAAATGTCTCCTTACAGAAAACCTCACCATATCAACACATTTCTGTTCTGCTAATGTAGAGCATCCGCTACATGACTTCTTGTGGAAATCTTTACTATAGAAATGATTATATACTCATATGAGCGGATTAGTAGTAACTTGCTGCTGTTATAGAAATTTAATCAACATTTTCTGACCAATCAAATCCAGGAATCAGAAGGTGTTCTGCTGGGATGTCCAATCAGATCAGCTCCTCTCATTCCCTTTAAACCCTGTGACGTTTATACAATGGTGCATAATTAGATTTCACTTTCAATGTAAATTTTTAAGGGGTTTCACAAAAGTGTACGAATGTGCAATACTCCAAAGACTACAATTGTAATCGAAAAGCATGAAAGAAAATAATAAGTAGCAGGTTTATTCAGATATTCATATGTATAAGAGTAAACAATCAAAAACTCAATGATAATCCTAGAAAACATGACCGAGAATAAGCCTCAACTCTTACAGTATCATAAATAATATAGAAAGAAGGATAGCTATTTGAATTGATTTGGATTGTGTGTGTGTTCTTTACTCATGTAAAAGAAACACAAACAGCATGGAAAAGCTGGTATAGAATTATATGCTGATTAAAAATAAAGCATGTATTGTATTTATATAAAGTAATAAAGAAACTTTTTTTTTTTTACATGTACAATCTCAGTGACAAAATCATGATAAATAACTTGCGGAAGAATTTTGTTTCCTGTTTTGTTGCACAACCTGGAATTGAAATGGATTTTTTTTAATTGGGTTTGAACCGTTTGATTTGCACAACATGCCTCCCACTTTAATGGTGCGAAATATTGTTTATTGTGACACAAACCCCCCTGACCTAACCCCCCCACTCCACAGTCAATACTTTGTAGAGCCAGCTTTTCTTGCAATTACAGCTGGAAGTCTCTTGGGGATTTTTTCCCATCTTTCAAGGCTACAGACATATGACGGGCTTAAAGCCTGAGCTTGATGTCAGCACAATACTACCATTTGCGTCACCTGAGCAAGTGCATTTACAGGTGAAACTAGGAAGTGGGATGAAAATATAGAAAGACCAAGAGATCAGAAGAAAGGAAGAGCATGTGATGGAGAGATAGACACAAAGAAAGTCATGCAGAGAAGAACAGAGAGAAAGAGAGAGCGAGAGTTTGGGTGGATGTAAATGGATCGCAGCAAGCGGCAGACAAAATATGCCACCTGTGGTGTGTACGGCTGTTTTACTTAGCTACACACAGGAGGCACAGAGGAACGCTAAAGCGCAACTGTTACCAAGGTAACACTACTACACAACCCTGGTACGAGGCTGACTCCAATGCTTTTAAAGAACTCATAGAGGCCATAGGAGCAAAACACTATGGCGCTGTGGAAGTACGCTGTGGTCGGATATCTGCAGCAAAAAAAAATGTTTTCCATCCTCTCCCAAATAAAATAAGATTTTACATGATCAGAAATGCATTAGGAATCTTCTAGCAGTTCTCAGAATGTATTAATGATTCATCTTCTTGCCCCTATTCAATATAATTTTTGTTTACTCTAAATATCAAAATCAAATAAAGAACTAATTTGTTCATCTATCCCCATCTGAAACTGTGCTTCATTAGCATTTTCCTCTTTAGCAGCTTTCTTAGCAATATATACTGTATTATAAAGTTACAATTGTAAGGATTATTCTAGACATATGGACAAGCGAGGTAAAGGAACAGAGAGAGAGAAAGAGAGAGAGAGAAAGAGAGAGAGGGGGCAGGGAAAGTGATGCTGAAAGAGAGACTGTAAAAGGAAGGAAGGTGGAGACAAATGAGGAGGGGGTGGGTGGGTGGGTGGATGCAGAGGGGACAGTGGAGAGAAAGAGATTTATAGAGTCAGACAGGATGTGGAAGAGAGTTAGAGAATGTAGAGAGGAAGATGAATGAGGGAAGAGAGAGATGAAAAGAGATGGACTAACGGAGTGAGAGAAAGAAAGGAAGGAAGAAAAGAATGAAAAAAAAGAGGAATAGATACAGTGAGGGAGAAATGAAAAGAGGGAATGGAAAAGACAGTGATTAGAAAAGTGAGAGAGAAAGAAAGAGTTGGAGAAAAAGGAAGACGGACAGAATGAAGGAGATTTATTATTTATTATTATTGTTGTTGTTGTTGTTAATGTGTTAACTTTATGTATTTATGTATTTATTTAGATGTAATTAGAAATATAGTGCTGTATAATCACATATACATATACATATACATATATATATATATACTTACACAATAATGCGACATCCATGCCAAAAGTTTGAAATGAACACAAAAAACGTAATTAAAAAAAAGTTCATTTTTAAAAATTAATTAAAGAAATACAGACAGAGAGTGTTTCATTGTTGTGACTCTCAAAACCTGGTTCTCATTTGAATGAAGTCCATATTCATAAACGTCCAAAAGCTGAATAGATTCAGCAAAATATGAAACCGTCCGACTGAAAACAGTGAAAACAGACGCTCTAATGAGTCTGCTTAAAATCTGCCTCTATAAAAAATCCAGTTTCCAGTTCTTATTATCTAACAGCGCCTCCCTCACGTGCTCATATGTCATGATTTGTACACAGCCAGGAATCATCAGCCTCCGCTGTGTACGTTTAAGGCCATTTCTGTGCATAGCGTGGCCCCCTGGAGCTCCTGTCAACCTTCTGCACAGAAGTGTTTGCATTTCCCGACATGCTAAATGAGCCGTCTCCGGTTTGACGGGGTCGTCCACGGGTCATTCCATTAGTCCGCTAATGTGAGAACACACGTCATGTGATGCACTTGTGTGTAGCTGTGTAGATCTGTGTAAAGACTAGTGTAAAGAGGAGTATCAAACGTTTTCCGATATGTTTTTTGGTTCTTTATAAAAGCCTTAGAGAAGTTCTTAAAGAAGTCTCCAGGGTTAGTAGGACAAGGATGAGAAGAAGGGATCGGGGACAACCAAAGCGAAAGATCGTTTACCTTCAAAAGAAAGTGGTAAAAGGTGCAGTAGTGGAGTAGAGGAGTAGGAGAGAGAGAGAGAGAGAGAGAGAGAGCACAGCAGTCATTTCTCCTCTAGCTAATGAGCTGTATGAAGGCAAAGGTAAGCATCTATTTATACAGGGACAAATCAGCAAGTGAGATATTTGTATTCCATTTAAAATCAACAGGAGCAGCCAGGCTTTTATTCTACTGAGAGGAAAATTGTTCGATCTAGTGATTTCTCACCCTGTTGCAGCACTCCAGGGACTCGGGGGGGGAGAAAAAAAACCTTGACGCCTCTAACAACAGTTCTGAAAGGGCAAAGCAGCCAAGACTGGCAGAAGTTCCTTTTAGAAAGCAAGCAGCATCTCAAATCCTTCACACTCACACTGAGTCACATTAAGAGGAGTAAACATTTTCACTCGGGCTTCACCTCGGGTTTGCAAAATGCTTTAGGCAAAAAGGGTCTTGAAGCTCCGTTTGCCTAGAGCAAAACATATACTCTGCGTCCTTGCCATGTTTTGTTTTGGGTTTTTTTTAAACCCAAAGTTTCACTTTATTTCAATCAGTATGACTTAGTCATAAGTGCATACCATGCTTTTACCTAACTCAGTCCTAAGCACGGTTCAAAGAATTAATCAGGCACCTTTCAAAGATCGTCTGGCTGGAACTCAGTTCAGGAAGGAAGGGTATATCTAAGTGCAGATAAGCAGTTTTGAGCAGGAGCAGAGTATATTTGTATGTGAGTAGGGGCTATTTGAGAGAAAGAGGGCAGGTTTTTTGAGCAGAGCAAATTTGCACCAAATTGGTAGACCATGCTCTTGATTAAATAAAACTCCATAGGCCTACACTGAGAAAAATACAAGCCATTTACTTATTTACTCGTAGATCCTGGCTAGCAAAACAACCTAGATACCTGGCTAATGACTGGGGCTAAGGTTTCTTCTAGGTTTTCTTTGAACGTCAGCCGAGCATGATTGAGGTATTAGCACAATATTTATTAAAAGATTTAAGAATGAACAGGCTACGGTATGTTAGTTCTAGCTAAATATGCTAACCTTTGACTCTTTCCAGTTGTCCGATTGCTTTCCTTTAACTTTAGATGTAAAATTATACTTTTAATATAAATCTATGGCATGATAAATATGGTAAAAACATTCATAGTGCTGAAAATCTCCCAGAACTGTATTTATTCACTGGAACAGTAATAGCGATGGCGGATTTCCTTGGTTTACCACAACTCTGAGCTGTTATGAGAGATAATAGATTTTGAATGGCATCCAAGCCAATATCTCTCATTTCTAATCACTAAATAATGTATTCTAGCATTTCCACTTCTTTTCACTTAAACTGCACCAAGTAAAGTGGTTTGAACTTGTTAGGCGATTTCCTGCTTTTTTTATATATATA
>JAQQZR010000016.1:5461135-5480181 GCA_030068235.1 Notoglanidium macrostoma | reverse complement strand
TATATATAGTGTTTACATACTGTATATACATGAACAGTATATATTAACATATACATACATACATACATGGTTTATTAAACCATTAAATCCCCATGGAGGAACCCAGCATAAATTTATAAGACAGATCATAAGAATTATGTGTCTCAGGTACTTGGAAATGTAACCTTGACATATTACCTGTATGAAAGTCAAATTTTATTAGTCATCCATAATAATAATTTACGACTCTCAGGTCCTGGCTATAAAACTGGTCTGACACGATATTACCAATCACTTCTTTCTTTCCAAAAGTTCTGACACAAGTTCCTCAGCATCTTTTGTGGTAACTGTCCTCAAATTTTTTAAATGATACATTTTCTTAGTATGCTCTTTTAACTTATAACAGAATAAAAACAAGTCTCCGCAAATGGATTCCATCCATGTTACCCATTCAGCAAAGCACCTCTCTCCCCTCGCTGATAGAATTGGGCAAACAGCGAGCCATAACCTATTGTTATTAAACTACCATGCAATAATCTTTATACCATTACACTGTGCTGCTTTCAGAGAAGAGTCAATATCTGTGATAGAACATGATGGTTGGAACAGAAATGTGCAGTCATTAGGCTTCACGAGAATGAAATGGAGCCTACAGCGTTCAGCTATGCATTTTCAGCACACCAAGGCATAAGTGATAAAGTGTTTGCTGGATAAGAGTCTCACACTGTCACAACTTGGGTCTCTGAAATTACTCCCTTGACATAATTGAGAATCTATTGAGTTCCTCTCGGGGAGGTTTTTAGCATGTGACAGGGTTGTGATATTGATTAGATGTTAGGCGGTGATTGGGATGTCATAATAGTGCCATAATAAGCTGGCTTCTGAGGACAGATCTGCAAGTTTCAGCTTCTGGTGAGGTGTCATCCCGTTGTCATTTCAAATCCATGGTCTTAAGCTTAACAAGCATCGCATGGATGATAATCAGGGCAAGACTTGAAGACAACGATTTTTAATACGTGTCCTCTTGTCTTCTTGCATCTTTACTTCAAAGCCACAATAGCTGTGTGAGTACACACCATACAAATCCAATATAATATGCACAGTTATGCTGAAAAACATTTAAAAGTGCTGTCTGTAAACTGTAACATGTAACAGATGATAAATAGAAATAGAAAAGTGTTGGTAAAGGTTCTTTAAAGGTTAATTAAGGCAAGTATGGACAAAACAATATCCCATGTGCATGGGATAAGCAGATTTCATGTCCAGGGCTATTAATTATTTATTTGTAGTTGCCTAGTGAACAAATAGGTTCAGGAAAAAAAAAGGTACTGCTTATCAACTTCTGCAAAACAGAGACAGAACAGCACTAAGTGCACGTCCAAGCATCAACTGTGACTGGAAGGAGAAGTTGCAGAGAACAAGCAGGTAATGAGTGAGTGGTTACACCTGACTGTGGTTAAGAATGAAGTGTATTTATAGGCTGTTTGTGTTGCAGTGCGGGTGTTTGATGCCAGGAGAGCTGACAGAGACCTGACTTAAGAAAATAGAAACACTGTGTCTGCTTTTTGATTCGAGTTTTTTAGCAGTGTTTACAGTTTGTGATCTGGCAGTCGGTACAGTGGATTTCAGAAGGTAGATTTATGAGTGCGCATGTATGGTAAATGATCGTTCCAAAATCAGGAACACACATGTATGTGGTAAAACAAATCTCAGTGAAAAGTCTTCATATAACTCTCCTGTTGTAAATAAAATAGCCAGATTTCATATCGCAGAAAGGTTGGACAATAAACTTGCTAACCTTTTGTTAAGGGTGCAAAGTGAATACAAAAATCCTTTTTATGATAAGATAATATACTTTTTCATTTCCCTGAGTTGTATGAACTCACTTAACTAGCTAACTAGCTTGCCGCATGTTATAATACTATGTTAGCTACCACTTCTTAGCCTGACTAGTTTCTCAGCTATTAAAACACAGGACTGAGGAGTCCTTTGGAGGTTTTTGTAGCCCAGTGTGCCAGCTCATAGATTTATTTTAATTGTTTGTCCATCTTAGCTTTCAAAAAAGGGGTTCTACGTTCTAATCTTATAGGCCCTGTTTACACTTGGTTTTAAAAGGCGTCTTTAGCATTCGGTCACAAATGGACAGCCGAGACACGTCGCCGTTTACACCTGAGTTTATCATGCGTCTCCAAGGTGTCCAGCTGACTGCTTTTGTTTAGATTTCGTTACTGCCTCCATCACCATCGCTAGAAGGTCAAAGGTCCCTGCGCAAAATTATATTAAAATGTTAAACCAGCAACATACCTTCATTATTATCTTGCACTCCAACCACCTACATCAGTGCTCCTCTCCATTTATTTCTAGCATGTCGTGCTGTTACCAAAACAACCACCAGCATTAATGACATATTTTCCTGTTAGGTCCGTGTTGCAGACGCATCAGCGTGTACACTACGGAAGGTATGTGGTTAAATGCGTCCCAGACCACCTCGACAAGTGGTTTTTGCGAATGCGTATTGGAAGTCGTTTACACTTGTATTTAGCGCTATCCGGTTGTGGTTAGACGGCCCAAGACGCGTTTTCATACAAAGTGTAAACGAAGTTATAGACCGCCTCCTCATTGCAGGTATTCCTGTACAGTGACATACTGTGCATCTAGCAAGTTTTCTTTTTGATGCTTGATTGTTGGTACCACAGGAAAATAAAATTAAAGTAGTAGTAAATAGATTAACAAAGTGCCACCAAGATTTATGGAATTACAGTTGATCGATACACAGTTCAGAAGAAATTATTCTATGTGACTTCAAACAAGCTCAGAATCAGACCTGGCTGTGGATTCAAGTATTTGGACCAAGTGTGAAAATGCTGTAAAAGTGTATATTAGAAACTAGAAAAGGTAATGTAATGAAGTGGAAATGAAATTAACTCCGCCCTCACAAACACAGCCAAACTTTTAACGCTGCACCTTTTTCCTAAAAGAAAACCCAAGTGGCATACATAGTTTCAATACAGGAATGAGGTCAGATGTAAGGAAGAAGGACACATCATTCTTTTTCTGCAATTGTACTTCACGTCACAGACAGCAGGCGGTTCTAAAATTGTGAACTTTAACTTTTTGCCATAATCCAAATAGCAAATATGATGATGCTTTTGGCACAAATAATAGCACTCAATAATGCCACTTATATTGAAACAAGGTAGCAGATACATTATTTACCCAACCATTACAAAATCAATTAAAAATATAATTACAGTTTTAACTCCTGATGTGTTTATTCCACATGCTCTAAAATTAATGCCTGGCCAACAGGCTGATGTAAAATCGTACACCGTTCCTCTCCATTACGTTTTTGCAATTCACTTAATTACACAAATGATTTTTCTCAAAAATCACTAACCAATCATGCGTACCTCAGCAGCTGAAAGCGCTTCACATGGACATGCAATGCCTCTCTATTCAGCCTAAAGAATGCAATACAATGGCTAGATAAAAATCAAAGTTAATGAGATAATTTGTCAAAATGTCAGCACTGTGCTTGGGAGGAAGATTAAAAACAGTACTATATTGTTTTTTAATACTGTTTAAAGTAAATGCAGATTTTAATCATGCATTGTGTTTCTCTACGCAGTTTTAATTAATAATGCAAATTCTCCAGGCGCTAATTAAATAAGCCAGAGGTAGCTCCTGGTTAGCAAGGGTGATTTCTTTGGTTCATGCATATCTTGTTTCAGATTATGCAGGAATCCCAGCCTGCTTGATTAAGCTAAAAGTTCATATAGCGAGACAGAAGAAATAAATGTGGCAATGTGGAGTGTGTGTTTAGCTACTAAATGTGTGCAAATTGTATGGCAGAGTAAGTATTGTGTTTAACAGTTCTGTTTGGACATGATTAATTTCTCCACAGGACTGTTTATTTCATTTATTCATCCATTCATCTTCAGTAATCACTTTATCTTGGTGATGGCTGCAATTTAGAGCAGCCAACCCAGCTACCAGTGTGTTTAGTAGGTGATTAGAAACCCTTATGCACATGGGGAGGACATGCGAAACATCACACAGAGAGTAACAGGACCTCTGGATAGGGATGAAAAACTATTCCAGTCAAGTTCATAGTTCTATTTCTATATGCGAGGCAGTCTGGGAAATCTGGGTAAGTCGTTGCGGCTGAATTCTGGAAAACCAAAAATCCGAAAAGCGATGAAAAATCGGGTCTTGATCATAATTGCTTTTTTCAGCCAATAATATAATATATTTCACCAAAACAAGTTGGAAAAGTGTATTTTAGGCTCCATTTAACTTGGCAGAATGTAACCTTCATATACACAAATGTGTGTGTGTGTGTGTGTGTGTGTGTGTGTGTGTGTGTGTGTGTGTGTGTGTGTGTGTGGTCTCCTGAGTGTTTTGAGGTGAATACCCTCCCTCAGGCTACACAACAAATCCAAATATGTAGTATGTCCTGTCATGTTTCCTGCTTGCTGACCCCATCCACATCTGACACACTGTGTCAGCTCAGTGCATACAGCCATCCATCACACACTCCAAACAAGCTCACGACACACACTCCGAAGGCAAATCGTAAGAAGTAAGAAGTGCATTCAGATAAAAGCTGATAAAACAGGATGAGTGTGTCTAGTGATTTCTAGTCAACAGTTGAAGTTAAAGTCGAATTTACAAATATTTAAAGCCCTCTGCTGGCCACAAGGTGAACTGCATCTGCGAAGAAAACACTTCCAACTGACTGACCCAACTTACTTTGCTGAAGCTATGTATTTTTTATGAGTTGCCTTTTAAGAGATAAATCTCCATGCTAGTAAAAAGATCTACTCTAGGAAGAAAAAAAAGCTTTTGAAGAGTCTAAATGTGTGGAAGATCAGGAAACCCTTTAAGGTGCTCAAATTATGATAATTTCAACTATAGTCCTGAAAATGACTTTTTTTCCTGAACTGAAATTTGTGCCTTATTTGCACATATTACAAGTAAAGCTGTAGCACTTTAAAATCTGGTTACTCCCAAAAGTGAAAACAGAGAATAAACATTTAAAGACTGCATTCCAAGTAAACTGAAAAATGCTCCACTTACTTCAAGCATTGCTGGCATTTTGGCAGCCAATATCTGATTCCAATCTAAATTTATTAGGCTTATGTCCATTTCTCTGTGACAAATAACGATCTAACACTATGACCAAATTTCTCACCCAATGCATGAGGAAATAAAACTAGCAATGTTTTAGATATCTTTACGCAGACTGGCTCTTTACACAATGAAAGGTTGAAAAGTAACATCAATTAAAAAAAAGAAAGAAAACCTGCCAGATTGTTTTGCTGAAACGTATTTAGGTTTCTTGAAGTTAGTTCTCCCTCTGCGTAATGCCTTCTTTACCCAGTCGCTGACATTTGGAGGACAGATTTGATGCTATTTGAGCATGACTGCGCAAGACTATAACAGACAACTGCATTTTAATATCTACAAACCCTCCTGGTTGATACTTTTCCAGAACTGTTTAGTGCCTTAGTTCTCTTGTTAGCTAGGTATGTTCTCTAACGAACTCAGGGCTGTACGAAGAACAAGTGGATTTACACTGAGTTCATGTAACACTTTAATTGCAAGATAGATAACACTTTATTGATCCCCAGGTGGGGAAATTTGCACACAGGTCAACTCCATTTATCTAATTATGTGACTTCTAATGGGAACTGGTTACAGCTGTACCAATCTAGGAGTCTCCATGCAATTACAAATTCTACGTGTTTTATTTTTTAATTAAACTCACTATATTCGTTCAATTGCGTCAGGGTTATGGGCTATTTTGTAGCGCTTCATGACATAATCTCAATTAAGTCCATTTCAGTTCCAGGTTTTAACACTACAAAATGAGAAAATGTTCAAGGGGGTTGGTGAATACTTATGCAAGCCACTGCAAACTGCGGTCTGTATTTAAGCTCCATCCAGTCCCATTATAAGACAAATAAGTCGGTGCATTAAATATAAACTCAAGAGGCAAATTCCAATGAACTATGTCTAATGAAATGTCAGTGAGAAAAGATTAATGAGCATTGATAGCATACACTCTGGGTAAAATTTGATTAAATTGTTGAAAAGTTCAGGAACTTTCATTTAGGAAAATGCACTCAAAATCTGAGCGGTGTAGAAAGTATTCCCATGTCTCATGTATTTAACATTCGGAATTAAATGCCAGGACTGAAGTCTACACAAGTCATCCATCTGGACAAATCAGCTAGCATTAGCTGCTTAGGTTTAGTTCCTACAATTCACTTTTAGTTCTCTTTTAGACATTTATTCAAGTTTATATAGTTCAACGCAGACAACTGAGCTGAAGGTTCTGCGCATTTCAGATGCGATGCTCTTGGCCAGCATTCCACATAATTGACAACGTTCAAAAGAGAAGGCTGCCGCTTTTCCCTGTAAGAACTGTGAGGGGAAAAAAATGCATTATCATCCAAATGGTTGGACAGACAGGTTGCCATTCAAGCCAAGGGCTATTTTTCTTCTTTTCATCCAATATCCTTAGGTTTCCCTACACCATTTCCTCTCACACACCCCCTCTCTCGCTTTCTCTCACAAAGACACATACATATCATAAATTAGCGAGCAGCACAACCTTCACCTCACCGGTAGCTCATTCTCAACTTATCACAAAGCTGCTATACTCCATCCTCGCACTCCGATTGATACCTCTGAAGGAGAGATGAGCTATATCTTCAAGGTGCACGTCTCAAAACCACGGTCACACGGGCGACATTTTAAAAGATGGCGCACCATAAAGAAAGGACGTAGAAATCCAGTCAAAGAATAAATTTCAGCGGTATATAAGGGCTTCAGTGACAGGACTTTAATATTGTGTCATTCTCTCTTTTTTTTAAAGGATTTGTTGTCATTTCAAAAGGAGTAAAGTGTGAAAACTTGTGTGAGAAAAATGTAGTCTGAAATACATTCCAAATGTCTACATTCAATTCAAAGTGATTTTATTTATATACCACTTTTAACAATGGACATTGTCACAAAGCAGCTTTACAGAAATCAAGATGAAGATTTAAATTGATCCCTAATGAGCAAGCCAGAGCTGACAGTAGCAAGGAAAAACTCCCTGAGGGAGAAACCTCGAGAGGAACCAGACTCATCTGAGTAACATGGGATAGTATGCTTAGAAATAATATCTCTTCTATAACTGTCAAGTGTATTCAATTAGTGCTAAGTGTGTTGCAAGGAGCCTGAGCATGAGCAACAGAGTCATTTCTAATTTTATTCGGGTTTTAACTCTAAGTCTATACTTCCAAAGTGAAGTTTTTGAGACTTGTGCGTAAAATGTTTTTAGCATATACAGGTTATCAAAGTAAGATTATTCACAGCTATATTTAGGGTGTCCATGTGAAGACTCCACTTACCTACATATGTCTAGACATTTGTCTCATGATTTCAGATTTGCAAGAAATTGCATTCAACAAATAAAGCAAACATCTGTTTTACGATTATTCCAGTTCCAGAGCAGTCTGAACCTGCAAAGTCACCCAGAACTTGTTTTTAAGACAATATAATTCATTTCCTGTTGCGTAATAAATAGTTTGACATGGTGATTCTACAGAAAATGCTGAAAGGGGTGCAGAAGCAAATACACCTCATGAAGAAATATAGATTGGACGAATACCTTCTCTTGGTAAACATGTTGCATGGTCTGAATTTGAAAACTGGAACATGATCGGCTCTTATATTTTATGATGCAATAACTTTTGTCTGGGATCCGTTTAATACTAAACCAGGTTGTGTAATTAGATTTCCAATGAGACAGAACTCCTAATTTTAAAAACGAGTGGCATTTTTTGCACTTTGACCAAACTGTTTACAGAAAATGACCCTGAATATGGGAAAAAACCAGCATGCAGTTATGATAGTGAATTTGTCTAGGTGGTACCAGTGTCATTGCATTGATCCATTTGAATGGAATTGTATGATGCATTTTCACATTTCCTGCTGTTTATTTAGGAATTATTTATGAACGTGGTTGATTGGAGTAAGAAAGCAATTCAAGTCTGAATGTAAAGGAAGTGAAGAAAACATGCCATGTATTTCGGGTGGCTACATATTTTGTAATTTTTGCTAAATTGAGCCAAACTGTACCTGCATGTGAGCTTAGCTCCATGTCCTTGTTGCACAGACAATTTTTGTGATTCCTGAGCAAAGGCGTATTTAACTTTTTCCATTGCCGTATTTCTGAACAATGAATGAAAGGTTTTGAGTACACACACTTCTCGGACAGATTTTTTTGGGGCTTCTTTTTGTTTTGTTTTATTATGTGCTGTATGAAACCAATCCACTCCCAATAGCAAACAAGCACCGGATCAAACTATTGATTTTGATCCGATTCAGACTCAGCTGAAGGACTAATAGGTGTGAAAGCAGACTTAGTCTAGATTTCCACTACAGATGAATTCGTTACCCAAAATTTTACCTCCATTCATTTCTGACAGGGAGTAGTGAAAATATGTGCAAGGGATTGTGGCATGGAGAGCGGCAAGAACTGCAGCCGCGGTGAAAAGCTGATTTCAACATGTAGTGGTGACCAGTTTGACAAAAGAAATATTTCTATTGTCTTTATGAAATTGCATTGATTCTGTACACTAGATTGCCATTCTATACGCTATATGGCCAAAAGGTTGTGGACACCTGACCATCACCCATCTGTAGACTTCTCCTATACCCATAAGGATATGTCTGTATGTTATAGGAGTACAATTTCCTTCTCATTAGGATCAAGACGTGCAAACCTGTTCCAGCATGACAATGCCCTGGTGCACAAAGTGAGCTCCATGAAGACATTGTTTGCCAAGGTTGATGTGGAAGAACCACTGAACATCTTATGATCTGGAATTCTGACTGTACACCAGGACTCCTCTCCTGTCGAACATCACTACCTGATCTCACTAATTATCTTGTGGCTGTATGGGCAAATCCCCACAGCCACGCACCAAAGTCTAGTGGAAGGTTATTATGACAGCAAATTGGGACTACATCTGGAATGGGATTTTCAAAAAAGCACAGATTGGTGTGATGGTCAGGTGTCCACAAACGTTTGGACACATAGTGTACTTTTGTCTGAACAACATGGATGAAAAATTATCTGCCACAACAATCTTCTTTCTCCAACGCATGTTGCAGCTAATTTTGAGCGTTCGTCTCTATACTCTATACCACTGTAAATATAATATGGAAAAGTTTAAATTCATAAAGTCTATCATACTTATCTATACCAAAAATATTTAACACAGAATAAATCAATCTTTTGAGTTTGATTATTTATCTGGAATCCATGATTTGATGACTGTCTGGTTCACTCATATCTTACACTGTACACAGCCAAGCTCCTCAAGCGGAGGATGGATCAGAGGGAGATACTCTATTTGCACACCATGCAGTGGACATCTAGGCTATGAAAGTTGTTTACGTGAGTCCTGAGTGTTTCGGAGCACGTTACAAATTTTCAATGGGAAACAATTGGAAATAAGCAACCATTTTCCTAAAAAATAAATAAATAAATAAATAATCAGTAATCAGTTTTCAGTATGTTCTAAGCAGATCTGCAAATATGAATAATGTATGAAAATATGCTTGTTATGAAAGCAGTTCATACCTAACAAAAGTATTATACCAAATGCAGAACCTTCAAAACCTTTAAAGGTTTATGAAGGTCTAATAACATACTGAAGGAACTGCTTTGTGTTTGAAAGTGATCGAAAGTGAACATGCTTTTTGCTCTGGGGTTCTCCTGCAGCAGTGCCTCCCACGCACACACACATGGTCATACAATTATGTTCAAACATCCTTAAAGGATCCATTCCTCCTTTTTTTGCTGCCCATCCACTTGGGAGAAGCAAATCTTCTCAGACAGTGCAAATTCGATCTGGGAAGTGCACCTGATTGAATCAGCTTGGTTTGGCTTCTATATTCATGTGCACAATAGCAGTCCTGCACTGAAGCTAGTTTTCTGTCTCAGTGAAGCGCAACAGCCCCATCTGCAGGCGACTACCCTCGGCTGAACACGAGAAAGGAAGGCATTTTCCAGCATGGTGTTTTCATTATTCCAAGTGTATGGGATCACAGCTGGAAGAGGCAGGACTGGTGGATTGTGAAATGTCTTTGCTAATATTTAATGAAAGGTTTTACATATTTGGTATTACACCAATGCAGGTGATTGCTACAAATTCATCAATTTGGAACAGTGTTCAAAGGTAACTAATTACTGATGATGGCCAAGAGAGGGAAGATGATCAGAACTGAGGGAGTGGAGCTACCAGAGGGCAAAATAGCCGATATATATGACCGCTACAAGTACTTTGGTATCCTACAGGCCAATGGGAAACAAGATGAGGTTACAAGGCCACAGCCAAATATCTCCAGAGGGTCAGGCAGGTGCTCAGAGGCCAGCTAAATGGTAGTAATAAGATTCAAGCCATGAACATGTATGCCCTACCAATTATCAGATATCCAGTTGGAATAGTGAACTGACCACAGGAGGAAATAGATGCCACTGATGTCAAGACACGGAAACTCCCCCCCCTCCCCCCAGCAAGAAGAATGTCTCAGGCAGCAGAAGACACGATGGTGAGGTGGATGAGAAAGCATCATGGAAGACCAAGCCCCTCCATGGGATGTGCCACTGGCAGATAGTGGCTGACATCAGGAAATCCTACGAGTGGCTAAAAAAAGTAGGCTTGAAAAAAGGCACAGAGGCTCTTGATCATGGCAGCACAAGAACAAGCCCTAAGCACCAGATCTGTAGAGGCAAGGGTCTACCACAGTAGGCAGGACCCAAGGTGCAGGCTGTGCAAAGACGCCCCTGAGATTGTCCAGCACATAATAGCTGGGTGCAAGATGCAGGCTGGGACAGCGTATAAAGAAAGGCATAACCAAGTGGCAGGGATAGTTTACAGAAACATCTGCACCAAGTATGAGCTAGAAGTTCCCACATCCTGATGGGAGACACCACCAAAAGTGGTTAAGAACAACAGGGCTTTCCAGAACTTTCCAGACAGATAAGCAGCTGCTGGCCAACCAACCGGACACAGTGGTGGTTGAAAAGGAGCAGAAAACAGCAGTAGTGATAGATGTGGCAATCCCAGCTGACAGTAACATCTGGAAGAAGGAGAATGAGAAGATAGGGAAGTACCAAGGCATAAAGGAACAACTGGAACAGATGTGGATGGTAAAGTCCAAATTGGTTCCAGCGGTAATATGAGCATTAGGACTTGTGACTCCCAAACTTGTAGAGTGGCTCCAACAGATCCCAGGTACGACAACTGAGGTCTCTGTCCAGAAATGTGCAGTTCTTGTATGAGTATACATATATAAAATATGATTTTGTCTTAATTACTACAATAATTAGTGTGAATTATTATTTGTTTACTATTTACTGACTTGTTTATTATTTTTGGATTTATTTATTCTTAGAATTTGTTTCATTTTTGATTTCCCTCATTTTTATTTTTAGGGATTTTTGTAAAGCATTTTAATGTCTGAAAGCTGCTATACAAGAAATGTGTACTTTTTTTTTTGGAGAAAAGTGTCAAGGGAGGAAAACAAAAATTGACCGAAGGCAATAAAGTGATAAAAGGAGAAGAGTTTGTTTAGAAAGAAATCAGAATGTATCCAGAATTAATCTGCACCAGCCAGACAAGAGGCTGTTACAAGTCAGTAACAAGATAATAACAGAGTGCCCCTGCAGAGTCGTAACATTTCACGGGTGCAGGCTAATAACATTTTCTAGAAGCATAAAACTTACTAGAATGTATGTAATAAGCACAAACTGACACTGCTAACGTACAGTCAGGGTGCAAAAATATTTTTCAGGCCATTACTTCTCCTCACAGGGAAGCACCTTAGCTCCAGGCTAATGTCTGCTTAGTGTGATAGCAGCCACACCACAACACCAAGATACACTGCATACACACGCTGACACACACTAACATACACCGAGGCCACAACAAGGTCTGCTCAAGCGCTACAGCTTGATTCTATGTCTTTCTTTTTTGCTCTCTATCTGCAAGCAAAAAGTGTATTCCTACATCACTTCAGGAAGTGTAAAGCAGAAGTATCAGACATATCCTTTGCTTATCGTGGAGCTAAGCCAGTTTTTTGCCTCCACTGATGTGGAACGGCGGCTCTGATCTGCTCTCTTGCTGACTGCACACACAGATTCACTGAAGAAGGTCTATGAATGTAGACGTAGCCAAGTGGCTAACAGAGTGTACAGAGATACGATGGAGGGTTTGAAGAACGGAAATGAAAGCAGCTACAATTAGCTAGTGGGATCAAGAAACCAGGCACTTTCATTTCTCTTGACTCAACAATTTGTCAGTGTTTTTGCTGTTTAAGATTAAATATTTGGACATGTTATTAATATTTTTTTTTCTATTCATACTATCTAGCTCTTATCCAAAGTGACTTGTGAAAGTGCTTTGTTATCTACTCATAGAAAAACCGCAGATCAAATCAAATTGGTTGGTAAGCTCAAATGTGTTTGCGTATCCATATACAGTACCAATCAAATGTTTTGACACGTTCTAAGTCAATGGTTTCTTCACTTTTAAAGTAATGAACTGTCATTTCTCTTTCCTTATTTGAGTGGTTCTTGCCATAATATAGATCACTACAGTTGTGGAATACCCCTGCTTATTACTGCATACCTTATTACCTCTTATTACCTCTACCTCTACCCCACTTCACAAAGCAAAGAGGTTCTGATAAAGGGGATACAAACTTATAAAAATGAGAAAACCAACGCAAACCACAAAAAACAGAGACAATCAAGAGACATAACAAAAAAGTGAGATAGACAAAGAGATTAAAAAAAAACCCACAATATAGTAATTATAATAATGGAAAAGTAATGGTAGTGTTCATAGCAATAACATTAACAGCACCATAACTTGACATGTGTGTGTATGATCTATAGGAGTCCAATCGGTGATTGGCTGTTCCTTTTTTTTAAGTATAGTTATGGGTCACTGATGTAAGTAGATTATGAGTCACTTCTAAACACAATCAAATTCAGTGGTTTGTTTTTGATCGCTACGGTTTTTCCATTGATGTATAATCAATTGTTACATTTTCCCTGTAAGTAAGACTGATGGTATTCTTCGCTTTCCAATTCCTCAGGATAGTTTTCTTGATGCTGGTTAGCACTGTCAAAAGTCCTGGCTCACTTTTCTTAGTTATACTGCCTAAGAAAGGCATGCATCTGAACAGTGTGTGGCCGGTGAAAATAAGAAACTAAGGCAATTTGCCACTCACAAATATGTAATATACGATCATTTTCCTCAATAAATAAATGACCATGTATAATATTTTCATCTCATTTGTTTGACTGGGTTCTCTTTATCTACTTGTGTGAAAATCTTAGGTCATATTTATGCAGAAATATAGAACATTCTAAAGGGTTCACAAACTTACTTGTATGTTGCAACTTACCTAGAGTCATGAAATTCGACAAAAAAGTGTAACTTTTCACCGAACACTTTAGATAACACTACCGATTACTGGGTTGAAAAAAACAACTAAAAAGACATGCAAAAGCCTACTGTATGCCCACATCTCTCAGACCTCCCTGACCTGCGCGGGTTATTTAATTACCACTGCAATTCCTTTTTCCACCTGCTTCAGCATGTTCAATTCAGCATCAACAAAAACTCAAGAAGTGAGACTGACCCATGCCTGCAGATACACAGCACGGCTAATGATTGCTCTGTAAAAGAATGAGACCAATGGCATGTCATACCTTTGTGAAAATGTCATCTATCAAGAGTGTAGGAGCAGAACAGCAGCAGTCATCTGTGTAATCCAAGACATCAGAAGGACAATTCTTTCTAAAGGCTAGCTAGATGGATTATGGGTACTCAGCTTGAGAAAGTAATATTGAATAACAACCATGGTGTATGAGAAATACCATCAGGGCCAGAGATTTGCTGAAACAGCGGCCAGAAAGAAATGCTTTGTCTACAGGAACTGAATTTACAAGAGTTGGACCCAAATGAACTCAAAACATTGTCCATTTGATCAAGTTGAAATTGGTATATAGGTAGTTACATGTATTGCCATTTTAGAATGTCATAGCTAGAAGGTGCCTTGGAAATAATACCAATAAATGATGAGAAAGAAAATAAATAAAATTGTATGGGTAAGTAAATAGGTTGCTAAGATGTAGTGAATACACACGTGATACCATATTGATATTGATATTATTCGTTAGATAAGTAAAGGTTACATGTCGCTTACACATATGGGAACACGACTATATAAGATGATTCGGAAACACACGTGATGATAATCCCAGAACCTTTGGTGCACCTTGTTGAATACATCGCTCAATAAGCTGAGATGAGAGTACCCGCCAAAAATGTTGTTAAGGTGAGACTGGGGTTCCAGAGTACATGAGTTAATATCGGCGAGAGTTCAGAAACTGTCAATCATTTCAGACCCACATCAATCAGCTCATCTGTAACTTTTATAAGGAAAACAAAATAACTCAAGAATACCGGCATACATGTTAAAATGCTTAGCTCCTACATAAAATGTGTAAAGGTTGACAAGTCTGTAAAGTTCCTAAGGTCTTCAACAGTGATGGAAAGTAGCATTTCCTGGAGAAGTTGAAGGTTAAGGTTAAGGGTAAGGATTTAAAGAGCACCAGGTAACCTGCGATCTTCTCAAAGAGGTGGCTCGTATGCGAACGACAAATCATTTTTCCTCATCGTCTGTGGCTTTGACCTTCTTGGGGTTTACAGAAAAAGTTAAGTATATGTTTCTTACCAAATATTTGACAGCTATATTATGTTTAACTGCGTAAACAAACATGGCCAACCTAAGATACTGTCCATATCAATGTTCATTGAGTGAACATAAGCACTCAAATGGTTCTTTGAATTGCCACAGTTCTATACATAGCCATTGCCTTTACCCAAGAACCCTTAAAGAATCTTGTTTGTTCTAAGAGTGTACATTAAGGATAAAGCCAAGTCATCCCTCCGTCACTGAGAGTTCTCTTCTGAATGACAGTCTACAAATACTTAACAGCACTTTAAAGAGCAAATATCTGTCCTCCTCCACTTTCATGCCACGTGGGATAAGAGATTGAAGAACCACTTACTGAGAGATGAATCTGAAGCTCTGTACCACCCAATAATCGCTGGAATCATCCTCAGGGAAATACACTTGTTATCGATTGCTATACAAATGCTGATGGACTGTCCTGTGGTGATAGGTGTAGGCTACCAATTCATAATTAAGAAACATATTCCTAAGCTGCAGGAGATTCCGTAATTAAAAAGAAGTCCCAGTGCCCATATTACTGGAAGGAAACTAAATGTTACCCATGCATTCAAAATGAATAATTCATTCCGTATAAATGATGCCCTAAACCAGCTGCACCTCAAGCCGAACTTCACATTCACATCATCCTCCCCGGGGTGAGAATTTTCACTCAGCCTCAGAGAATTCTTTGTTATTTGAAATGTCGGCATCTCCCATGTGCGTAGTTTACCCTCTGCAAACTCCAATCAGACGTGAAATATCTTTGTCTGTATTTGCCCCAAGGGAGGCTTTTTGAAACTGAGGATGACAGATTTGCCAAAAATCCAAACACCAAACAACTATTTTACTCAAGATAGGCCTGCTTAAAACATATTTCTCTATGCAAAATGTCACTTTCTGCATTTAGTTTGGCAGGGAAATGATCCTCAAAAATGCTCACTGAGAATGCGTTTAAAAGCAGCAATGAATTCTAATTTATACAATTTAAAATGGTACAGATGAGCGCTGCATTTTCTATATATCTCACTATTACTTTTTAGTTTTCTATTCCTCAGGGTCCATGTCCAGAGAGACATGTGTTGGCTAACCTGGTGTTGGTTTACCTGAAATTTCTGCTAATTCCATACTACTGAAGAAATTCAGTGCCTTGAATAAGGATTCACCACCCTTTATACTTACCTAGTTTTGGTGTGGTCATTGTCCTGTTGAAAGGTGAACCTCATGCCAGTTTCAAGTGTCTAGTAGACTGGAGCAGGTTTTCTTCTACAGCTGCTCTATATGTGGCACCATGCAGCTTGCTCTTCACACTGACCAGTTTCCCAGTCCCCGATGATAACACACGTGATGCTACACTATGGGGATGATGTTCTCAGGCCGATGAGCAGTGTTTGTGCTTACTGCCCAGGCCAAAACGTTTAGGTGTCTTTGTACAACAGAACCTTTCCACATGTTTGCTGAGTCTCCAACAGAATTCCATATGGCTTCTTTTCAATAATGACTGTCTTCTTGTTTTGTCGCGTGTCTAGGCTAGAGTTGTTCTGCGATCAGCGTTTAACATTTGTGCTGTGGATTTCCATCCCCTTCAGAGCTACCATTGTCCTCTTGGTTGCTTCTCCGACTAATGCTTACCCAGACTTTTCATGGATGGCCTTCTCTAGGCAGAGTTGTGGTTGTGCTATTTTCTGTCCATTTTCTAAATAATGGATTTAATAGTGCACTCTGGGATGTTCAAATTTTGCCATGTTCTTTTTTTTTTTTTTGGCCCAGAAGTGGTTTGATAGCTCCTTGGTCTTCCTGATGCTGTTTGTTTAGATATGTTCTCTACCAAACGTTGGAACCTTCTATGCCAAGGTGGATTGATATCGACATCATCTGACATTTTATTTATATGCAGGTCAACTCAGTTCAACTAATTATGTGACTTGATGGCAAGTGGTGAATTTTATGAAATTACTAATGATAAGTTTATTATTTAAAAAAATAATTTTTGCAAACTATATTACAAACCATGCCATGGATATAAATGACATAAATGTAAATATAAGTAAGCCAGAGCAGAATAAACAAATGAACAAATAACCCTGGGTGGCAAACTGTTATGTGTTAATTGGGATGATGTTTAAGTGACAGATTTTTGAATTGAATTAAACTGAATTTAATTACTGGATTGAATTAGCAATTCAGGTATATTGCTAACACAGAACAAAAGTCCTAAATTATATCACTGACTGAAAAGTTTGCATCCGTCATGAAATTTAAATTAGCAAAAGGGTAACGTAGAATTATTTCACAGTCTATCTGCAAAAATACAGTTTAAAAACCTGTAAAAAATATGGGTGTATCCTGTAACAAGGCAGCAACCCAAAATGTTTAGAAATCATTTTAGAAGAAGAAAGATGCGTTCAGGATCTGAAGTGTAATATCAAAATCACGCCTGGCAGAACTAAAGCAGATTTTATAACAAACTTTTATTTCTGAAAGGATCCAAAAGCTACTTGGTGGATGGAAAGTTAGATCAAAAGTGGTTAAAATTAAAGGGTGGGCAAGGAAATTATTTGGGAATATTGCATATCACATTCAGAAATGGAAATCTATATGCTAACATGAACTTTGTCCTAAGGGTATACAAACTTTTGGACATGGCTATATATATTTGATCTGTTTGAACAGAGTATACAGATGAGGACGTGACTGAGCTGCAATACTAATGTTTGAACTTAGGACGAGTTCAGAAATCAATACGTGGTGGAATATCCCTGACATTTAAGCACAGCTTTCACATAGATTCACACTCACTCTCTCTCGCTCTCTCTCTCTCTCTCTCTCTCTCTCTCTCTCACACACACACACACACACACACACACACACACACACAGAGCTCTGGAAAAAAAATTAAGAGTTCAAGTGGCTTTTATTGAGAGCACGTTTTTCTTGAATCAGCACCTCTATGCATGACATCCATTTCCTTCCAGTGTCTGTGGTGGAATTCCAACACAAACACACCACATTTTAATTAATGAGGTACTGCTTAGGTGATCACCTAATCCAAATCTTATTTAACGAGGGAAAGTATAAAAACCACTACTGTGGTCATCACTATCCTCTTGCAATAGGACCAGTTTGGATGGCAAAAACAGTGCAAGAAGTACCTTAAATTTAATTGGAATCCAAAAATATCTTTTCATCATGCCAAGAGTTAAAAAGAAAAGTTCTGAGTGAGAAAAAGAAGGGTTCAATTCTGGCTTTACTGGTAGACTGATACATCACATTGTCAGGTTACTTCAATCCTCAAAATTTCAAAGATGGCAGTTCATAAGAACAAGGTCAAGCAGCAGACATTGGGGACAACAAAGTTACAGACTGGCAGAGGGCGAAAACGACTCTCCACTGACTGGGATTATCATCAACGCCTTCAAATGTCATTCAACAACTGTAGGTGACCTACAAAAAGAATGGCAAAAAGCAGCTAGGGTGCGCAGCAAGGACAGTTCGAAATGGGCTCTTCTAGATGGGGTTGAAGTTATGCAAAGCCAGAAGAAGCCCTTCATCAATGAGACACTAAGAAAAGCCAGGCTGAGGTTTGCTAAAGACCATAAGGATTGGACTGGAGTAAATTCATGTTTTCTGAAGAGTCCGATTTTCACCTTTTCCCATCATCTGGTCGGTGATGATCTCGAGGTGCTTCAGAAAGGCTGGAATGGGGTAGAGTTCTGTTTGTGAAGGACACATGAATCAAGCCATGTACAAGGTTATCCTGGAAGAAAACTTGCTTCCTTCTGCTCTGACAATGTTCTCTAACTCTGAGGATTGGGTTTTCCAGCAGGACAATGCTCCATGCCACACAGCCAGCTCAAGCAAGGTGAGGATGGAGGACCACAAGATCAAGACTCATGGCCAGCCCAATCTGTAGACCTGAACGCCATTGAAAATCTCTGGAATGTGATCAAGAGGAAGATGGATGGCCACAAACCACTAAACAAAGCTGAGCAAACTGAATTTTTGGTCCAGGAGTGAGATAAAGTCATCTAAGAGCAACGTGAAAGAATAGTGGAGAGCATGCCAAGATGCATGAAAGCTGTGAATAAATGTGAAGGTTATTCCACCAAATATTGACTTCTGAACTCTTCCTAAGTTCAAACATTCACAGTGTTTATAATTGAATATGATCTTGATTTCTATGCATTATTCATGATCTGTAAACACTGCATCTTTTTTGTTATTTTGAATGCTCTCTTCAATGGTCTCTTAATTAT
>JAQQZR010000016.1:5432115-5452811 GCA_030068235.1 Notoglanidium macrostoma | reverse complement strand
TTTATAATATATTATATTATTATTATATATATTATTAATTCATATAATTAAAGGATTTAAAAATACATTCACAACACTCGCTTTCATGAACATTTATAAAATGTCTTTTCTGAGAAACATTGTGTTTACAATGGATCATCTTTCATTTTTAGAAAGTTCCGCCCACGCCCATCTGAATTTTAAAGAAGATTTAGGTACTTTGTAATGTTTGTTTGTCCATGTATGAAAGATTTCACACATATAGCAAGAGGTTTAAAGTGAAAGCTGATAAATCTATAAAGCTGGCTTCAACAAACTGCATTAACCACCAAAAAGCCACTAGATGGCAGTCTCACCTCAGTTTTATTACTCAGCAGCTGTTTCATAATGATCATTTCAAACACTTAATTCTGTGTGCTTGGTCATTCTTTGTCTTAGGAATATGTCTGTATGCTAATTAAATGATCTAATTAAGGCCAAGCTTCATAACATACATCTGAGGTCATAAGTTTACATACACTGATCATGGGCATAAATGTCCTGGCAATATTGGGCTTTCAGTTATTTCATTTCATGGAAGAATGATTGTACAACATAAATCTTTAATAGAAAAAAAAAAGAATTGGTGCATAAGTTTTAATTCATTTTGACTTTTCTGAAATCAACAAAGGGTCATATATATACATACACAGCACACCTGATATTTGGTTAAATATCCCTTAGCAAGTTTCACCTTGACCATCAAGACACTCTAAAATAATAATGTAAGTGGGGGTAGGTATATATTTGACCTTTTTGACCTATTTTTGACCCTGTATTGATTTTAGAAACCCCAAAATAAATTTGGTGCACTAAATCCTTTTTTCTTTTCTATTAAAGGTTTTTTCTTCCCCAGAAAAAGATCAGTTCAAAGAAATCATTCAAGGCCCAATACTGCCACGACATTCACGTCCATGACGAGTGTATGTAAACTTCTGACCTGAACTGTATATGAAGATATTACTTCTTCTCCTAATCATAGTAGAAATAAATGTCTTGCAGAACTTTCAGAAAATCCTCACATAGTCATAATTCATAGATAATATTCACATAGTATACACCTGATTAAGTGTGTTGATGCTATGAACCCCAAAAGGAAGCAGAAGGAAACTAAATTACCAGCCGGACTCTGGCTTAATAACCTTTACTAATTAAAAAATGATCATATTCTTAGGGTTTAAATAGAAAATCATTGACAAACATGACTGATATTTGGACACGATCAACAAATATAGCTGAAATTTATGCACTAATACCTCCTGTTCAAACAGTAATTAGCATTAATTCATCATTAACATTCCACTCAACAGAATTTATTTCCTTGGTGTTCCTGAGTGCATCATGGGATAGCTGTTCGGTGTAGTTCCCGGTATTTCCCCATACGGTCCTAACAGGCCACGTCACGTCCCCTATCAAGGGCCCTATCGATCCCAGGCCTGTTTGGGCTATAAATACGGAGGAGGAGTTGAGGGAGGATTCACTCACTTCTGACCTCTCCTCCCGTGTCCCTCTCTCTTTACCCCCGCTGTGGCTATTTCCACGGCCGATCTATACAGTCCGCAGCACTCTGCCTGGGGTTCGGTTTCTATGCGGCTGATCAATGGAGTGCTGAAGAGATCGAGGCCAGGCTGCAATGCAGCAGTGGGGCTATTGGTAGGGAGGGATGGAAGGAAAAATGGAGGATTAAAAAAAATAAATAAAAAAAGCCACACAAGAGTCTGTATCTTAAAATGGACATGGTTCCCTGTATCGAGCATCATCCTTGGCTCTTATTCAGTCATCACTCTTTTGTCTCTGATGTACAGAAATGGTCCACAGGCTGGAGCAGTCTCAAGAGGAAAAAATTCAACAGTGGAAAAGAAAATTGAAAATAAATACTTCTATTCATACAAGCCTTTAGGCTCCAGACCTATTTTGCTGAAGTATGAGCAGACATCCTGGTCTCACCCTTGGAAATTTCTCCACTCTTCTGTTCACAACAACTTTATCTTTATCTTCACAAACTACTTTCCAAAAGCTGAGTTTAATCAAGCACCCAGACATACTTTTTTTTCCGGAATATAATATCAGCAAAATTAACGTGAGGGAGCATTTGTATGAGTATTTTTGGACAAGTAAATTCAAATAAAATCTCCATTCTGGTCCAAATCCTGTGCGAAATTGTTGCTTGCTGCTGTGTTTTCATTATTCCTGTGGGAAGTTAGCGGTCGTCTGCTGTTTAATAACAGGAAAAAAATGTCTCAAACATAATAGTCAGGTTTCACTGTTAGCGGAAATAAAAGCAAAAAAGACCTTCTCTTAATCACCATTTCCCAGCTGTACATTTCTGAGAAATCTAACATAGAATTCAAAAATTCAATCTCAATTACAAAAATAAGAGGCTCAATTATAAGGAAGTGAAGCATGATTGGTTTATGTGAACAGTAAGATGGGCAGGACCATAATTTGTTGGAAATTAAAGGATTTAGCACTAATGAGAATAAGAACTATACAAAATTCGAATAATATCAGGAAATAAAAAGTAGTTTCACATACCTTTTGTTTTTTTACCTTTTACCTTTCTTTCTGCATAGTTTCACTGCAGCTACTGAATAATAATCCGAGGCTTTGTGTGATTAAAGCAAAATCGTGCTAGTTTAAAGCCTATACTGCATTTTAGCCAGTAAAAAAAAATCATGCCAAAATGGACAAACAAGGAATAATTCCCATTGTAATTAAACTCTTAGGACCAAAACAGGAACCTTGTTTTCAACATATTTTATGCTATGTTGAGAATTGCTAACACTTATACTGAGCACTAATGACACCAAATTAAATAAGTCCCTTATATATAAATCCAATAAATTTCACCGTCTTTACAATTCCTATGAATTTTGTCAAAGTGGCTGGAGAAGCAGGAAGCTTCCCTGTATTTGAGGCACAGCTGCTGTGTGAATAACTATGTCACCATAGCAGGCCAGGAGTAGCAACTCTTCCAGAGATTCTTGAAAGCGCTGCCAAGCTACATGCCATACATACAGAATCAGAAAGAAAGGTTTCTGGGGAGTAGAGCGAGATGGGGGAAAAAAACAAGTTCAAAAGGCACACTGTGGCACGCTGTGCAAGATGCACATGATGACTAATTCATAGCAGCTACTCGCTAACCATTGCATCAGAGAGCAGTCGATGGTATCAGTGGTTCTTCACAGCCTAGAGCCTAGATCCTTCGGTGTAATATACCCAAGCGGTCATCCTATCTGGCGGAATCCTGTCTGGTATGTAATTTTAGATTCAGCGCTCAGAAATGGTGCAGTAAGGATCGTCAGGATATCAAGAAGCGTAGTTCAAGCAAACTAGTGTAGCTGACATGAGAGGTGGCTGATGTATGGGATGACGCATGGGACAAGCATTTTCTCCATGCAATCCTTTCCTCCATCTTCATGGTCCAGCTGGGCCATCGATCAAACACAACCAGCACAAGATTTACTAAAGCAACCACAGTAGCCCATCTGTTTGGATAAATAATTTAATGCTGTTACACCATCAATATACATGTGTATTCTCACTCAGGAAGCAGAAACAGAAGTCCACGCGTTCCCATTCTTTCCGAACAGCAAAATAAAAACAACAGTCCGTTAAATATTGCTTGTACAACCTAAAACCCCTTGGCTGACTGAATCCGAAGCCTGAGAGCAGGAACCCTTTTCACTGTTAAATTATATTTGAGAACACACAAGCGCATGTCCGCCCACGCTCACACACCCACACACTTTAAGTAAGAGCTAGATATGGGGTTCTCAAATTCATAACATGCACCCCCCTAGTTTTAAAAGGATATATCTTTTTTTTTTTTTTTTTTTTTTTTTTTTTTTTACTTATAGTGAGAAATACTTCAACAGTCCAAATATGACTAGCAGTTGTCAAAATCTGTATGAAAGCAAGTTGCCAATTACTATGTCCATTGCATTCCATGGCCACGAAAACAAAAACAGCCTAAGTGACATGATCTGATAACTTTGAGACGAGATGAGAATTGAATTGTAGCATATTTCGACGGTCACGTTTAAACTTTGGACAGTTAGAACAAAAAAGATCACAACATCCCAAAACAAGTGCATCGTATGTTCCTATAGCTCCACTAACTACTAGAGAGTGTGAGATGGTCATCGCTGCAGAGGTCCAGTGAGTGGACGTAGAGCCAATTGCTGACTTGAGGAGATCATACAACACTTTAACACTCCGAAAATGCTATATAGTTTGACGGCAACTGGATCATTAATAAAAAGCATGCCCTTAATATGTATGTCGGCTATACCTGTACTAGGAACTAGTATGTCATCCAAATTTCTAAAACATCTCTTACTTAAGCCTCAGAGAAACAAACAGGAGCTCTACAAGCTGTCCACGTTCTAGCAAATATCTGTTAAAGTCACATTATTTAACCAACTGAAGAGAATCAGGACACCTACCAACTTCTTCCAACAATCAAAATAAATAGCAATACATTCATATTAGTGGGTAATGTTAACTAGAAACCCTGAAATCTACCATTCACGGCCTACAAGATAGCTACATCAATGCTAGCAAGCATGCTCGCTAGTTAACTTTGGTAGCTAATTGGCTAGGCTAGCATCAGAAAAGCTATTTATCTAGAAATACTGTTTAGTTCAAATGTCTAGCTTGGGGACATGGTTTGTCAGATGACTAGAAATGTGAATCAACAAGTTACTTGTTTTTAAGCTCGGGGTCCAAACATTTACCTATCATTGTTTCTCCAAGAAAATGTATTGTCATCACGATGTTTAAAGGCTTGTGAAAGCTTCCTGTCAGAAACGGGTGTATGGAAACATGTACAAAGCATATCGAAGGGAAAAAAAAAAAAGCCTTAAGCAACCTTAAGGATTCTGAAGCTTGTGGCCAGATAAGTGCACAAAAGATATCGGAAATTCTGTGGCTCTGTGGATGAGTCTGTCAGTTGGTGCTAAGTGGGAAACTGTTAGCCAAGCTGATTAGCTAGATCAGTTTCCAAAAATGTGCGAAATTAGCCAATTCTTGGTTGCAACGATTAGAGATAGATAGAGGTGGATGAGGTCTGATTTCACACACTGGGTTTGTTATTCTGCAGTGACGACCACCTTTCTATGGAACTGCATAATTGATGAGTACAAATGACAAGTGCATTGCCCAAATCCCCATTAAAGGGACCTGTGAAACGTCAATGGATAGTTAGTGGGTTGTATCAAAATTAGGGCAAAATTTATATACATTTTTTATCTCCGTGTACGTACATGTGTGCACTGGAAACCTGATGCCAGTTCAACGTGATCAAGGTCTACATCAAAACATAACTCTAATCAAATAGGAAAAAGAGGGAATTTACGATATAACATTAGTCCTCAATACATTGTCCTAGAACATCAGAACGGAGACATGGAGGACGTCATTCTCGGCGGAAAAACACCACATCTGCTCAGAGGGCAAAGAGAAAGAGACCGGGATAAAGCCTGACATTTAGCTTATGACAAACAGGTGTGAAAAAAACAGACAACAGAAGGGTTCATCCTGGGTAGGATGTAATCAGACACCGCAAAAGGACAGACTAACGGCGTGAAAACGGAACGTTCGTGAAGACTGTGGAGCTCAGCTATTTAAATGACCTGAATTATCTTAAAAACGTCATCACAAACCCAGCGAGTGCAATTTATGTTTTGTTGAAAACTGTGAAACCTGTGATTGCAGGTGAAACCCGAAATTCCAGATATGTCTATACAGTATATCTGATTAAAGGAATAGACTGGTGTTTTTCAAATCTCAAGCTACGATATCTCTAGTGTGTGTAATTACCAGAGATACTAACTTCATCACATTTCCAAGGACTGAGAAAAGAACGAATTTCTTTCAAACCTTCTTAAAACTTACGTATATTGGCAATCCAAGGGCAGTTGTTATTTATGTAAAATATGTATTTTTTTTAAGGTTTTCATCAATTCTTTAGTCAAAGGTGTTTGCAGGGTGTGATCTAAATCTCAAGAGATGGGACTTTAGACGGAAATTGTTAAATAAAACTACATAAGACAGGTTTAATACGAATTTCTCCCTTCTATGTGATCTTTATTATGAGCGTTTAAATGTTAGTTTTGAATTTGTATTACATTGTCTTACATATTTTACCCATTTATTGATGAAATTCAACGACTGCCCCGTGGATTTCTATTATGTCTGCGAGTCAGGTTTTCTCTTTTTTTCTCAGTACCTCAAAACTTTTCGAATTACTATCACACACATGCTACAGATACACTGAACAGAAATTAAGTTATTAAAAAACATCCCGGTATTCCTTTAATGCTTATTAAAATGTTAATAAAGCTGTAATGACCTGGTTAATCAAGTGATCAGTCGTGGAGACATCTCTCTGTAGAACCTGTCACGGAACCGAATGCCACTTCTAATATGGCTGTCAGTTTTCTGAATATAAAAATGTTATCGGGATGAGCGAGTGCTCTTTCGAGGGACGCTGGCGAGCACCTGCATTGGTCCTGATCGATATCTATGGCCTATGGACGCAGATGTAATGCGGTTGCCAGTGGTGACCAGAGCGAAGAAGGATGACGGAGATTATAAAATGTCTCTCGCCATTCTCCCCTCTGTCATCCGGCCATGCTTTATGATTTAGAGCCAGACCTCTACCAGCTGGCACGGGCTGAAACAGTGCCACGGCCAGTGCGCTGTGTCTTAAAGTCACAGTCCAGTGTTAATAAACGATATGCTGAGTGTGTTCCTGTTCTGTATAGTTGTCCAGCATGTACATAAGAGTGTGTTGATGTACAGTCTTTGGAGAGGTAAGGGATGCTGATTTTCAGTGTGTGTATGTGCACGCGTGTGTGCGTGTTTGCTTGGGTCTGTGTGCATCTAAAGGGCATGCTAAGAGCCAGCAGGTTTGCTGTAATCTTCCACTCCAGTGATCGTGGCCTTGCAGAAGAAACAGTCCTTATTATTCATCAAATGTTGATTGATGCAGGCTCTGAAATGAGAAAAGAGGGACAGAGAGAGAGAGAGAGAGAGAGAGAGAGAGCAGGTTATCAGTGACATCCGGTCGTTATATCCGAGTGTGCTGAGTCATTGCGCTGGCAGCTTTTTACAACACACACCTTGCCGAGGATGACAAAGTGTACTGTAGCTACTACTATACAAATATAATAAGATGTTGGGTGAATTGATGCAAGGACACAATTGTTTTGACACTTTTGCCACCACAGCTATTTGATTAAATACGGGATATTTAGACAGGCACTATATTAAAGCTATGTGCCCCTGGAGAGAATAAGGAGTAGCGAAATGATGTGTCGGTTAGTGTAACAACACTGGATTTGTTTGTTCCTGCAACCTTATATTTGCGGCTTGCAGATACAATGCTCTTATTCTTTTTAGTAAATATACATGGCAGCTGTTGCTCGATGAATTTCATCTTCGACTGGCAAACACATTTAGTGAAATATTAGAAGTGAAGCAAGACTCACCGTTAAAGCCAATTCAATCCAAACCACAACCGCCGAAGGAGGCCCACAGATATATATGAAAGCAATTTAAGAATAATCCGACACCTATTTTGTGGTCAGTTGCTATTTTCATGGCCTGCCTGCGAAAGCATGACCTTCATAATCATAGTCACTTTTGTTCTAAAGTTGTATTTACTTCTCACCATTCGTAGGTGGTGGATGTGCACTATTTATGTCACGCTACCCCCGAGCTGCTTCACCCGGATATAATTAAATACAGCAAGACCGAGCATAAGAGCAAACGTCATGTATTATAGGAAAAATTTAATCAATAAAATGTTATAAACGCTATGGCCCAGACGCTCACGCATGTGAATGAATATGATCCAAGATGACAGAAAACACATTTGTTGTGAGTTCTGTCAGCAAGCCAGGTATTTATACCACTAACGCATTGACATGGACTCTACAGCTGAACTGTATGTAAGAGGATGGCTTCCTGTTGCCTCTGGCTCCAACATCTGCATCTAGATTTCTGCTATGTGACACTATCTATACAAATACGATTGTATTTTTGTTCGATCTTATGTTCCCGGGTGATAGGATCTACATAGTACAGTTATGCGCAAAAGTTATCACCCCCCATGGTATCCTCCAATGGAAAAGAAGGAAAAGTCCCCACAATTAACAGAAGCAGAATTTCAGCTGTCCTGCAACATGACAACAATCCAAAACATAAAGCAAAGTCAACAGAAAATAAACTTTGCCATGAGCCTTATAGTTTGGTTATGGTCTGAAAAAAGCAACTTGCTTTTGAATAAGAACATGCAAGGTGACGGGATACAAGTGCGGACCCAAAGGCCGTTTTATTCCGCCACTACTAATATCTTAACATACACAATTGGACAATTTTACCATGCTACTTAATAATGAAGGACCATCTGACTGTTACTTAAAGCCAACTAAGGAGAAAATATGCAGAACTGTTTCCCCAGAAGCTTGGTTAATATTTCTAGAAACCTTTATTCATTTTCATATTTTCCAGGAACCTGACCAAAACAAACAGTCTGTACATGCCCAGTCATGGGAAAAGGGTCAGAAATGCAAAGTAAAGATTCTGCTTTAACCAGACTGATTGAAATACTGAGCTGAAGTGCACACTGACTCTCAGACTATATAAATCCAGTTTGGGCAGCTGTCAGGCCAGCATTTAGCTACTTAGTGTTAATTACGTTAATCTCTTAAATGGATCCCGATCAATAAGAGGCTGCCAGTGCCTTGTGTAATAAATTAATAAATACATACATACCTACCTACCATACTTGCTTAAATATACATAAATGATGATGTAAACGAAATATCGATGTTAGGAGCGAGTGATAACTCACTTGCAGGATTTATGAGAGCAGGGCTTGAAGATGGCTGATATGGAGTGTGCATAGCAGATGGGACACAGGTCGTCTTCACTGGTGGGCTGGAAAAAAAATAAAATAACAAGGAAGAAAATCAGACGCGCACAAATCCTTAAGGTGTGCTTGAATTAAAAATGCTAATACTGCTATCAATAAAATCTAGCCTGGGCCACTTAATATTATGTTAATTAGATCATCCTAACTGTTCTCATTCATTGTTGACCATATTAGCATTCCTGGCTGAAGTATTGCTTTAAGCTCATAATGCAGATGAAGGCTAAACGTATTCAGACACATCATTCTAAGAGCACACAGATGACCATTAGCACAGGCATTAACTACAACATGGGCACCCTCTACCATTAACGTTGTTCTGGAGTGATTATAATCCTTATAATCGACTATAATCGATCCCTACCATTAACACTGCAACCCCTCAATATCGTTATGCATACATTCACAACAGCAGCTTGGAAGGAATAAGGGAATAAAACACTCAAACCAAAGGGGTGGAGAAATGTGGACAGACACAAAGCAGATTTATTGTTACCACACTGAAGCAGATTATTTTCCGGAGAAAGCCTGAAGTTTTATTTCCGCAGGAACTTACTAATGATTTGGGTTTTTTTAATAATAAAAAAAACCACATCATATCAATTCATAGTTTAATGTTGTGGAACATATGTAAGACAAGTTAGTTTGTGTTACATTATAACCTTAGATTTTCTGTCTTGAAGTGAATAAGATATCAAAAAATTGGATTGCCATGTTACCAGGAATGTCCTCCGTCTTGAAGTCTTTCCCATGGCGGAAAACTTTCCTTTTTTACAGCTTTACTTCTTCACAGCACTGACACCGGAGACTCCTTCCAAAGATGTTAAATAAACATCATCTCACAGTAAAAATTTAGATATCAACAATTACACCAATTTTTCTATCCATTTACAGAAAGTGCACACCACGCAAGTTCCTGTGTAAGCTGTTACTAGAAAACTGATAATGTATTAGAACAAGCATATTAATATAAACCCTACTACTACTGTCAGAATTGCAGTTACAGAAAATTAATCAACACCACTCGGAATCGAGAATTCAGCAACGCTGTGGTTTGAGATAAAAAAAAAAAACCTGCATTCCATTGCAGAAAATGTGCACTTGCAGCATATACAGCAACTGCTTTACAAAATAGGGTTTATTGACATTGACATAAAAACAAATTGGATTTGTTATTGAAGCTATCAATAGCTATTCTGTAATATGAAGGATAAAAAAGGACAAAAGTAAGTACTCAAAAATTGCACCAAAGGATCTTCAGCAAACCAATCAAACCAACAAGGTTCTATTTTCAGCTTTGGCCTGCTGGGCTGAAATGTGAAATATTTGGGAATATGAATAGTGAAATGGTGTAGAGGAGGACAGAGGGTCAGGACAGATTGTGTCGCCTCAAGCAGGTAAAGATCCTCTGATTCTCTGAGGAGATCTGAAGCCTACATTGCATCAAGGTGGAGTGGGATGCTCGCAGCAACCAGTGTGCTTTTCTTTTGAGTTCGTTATATAATACCATACTGATGTAGGACTGTGATATTGTAAGACAACTCATGAAAACTGTGCTGTACAAGGTGCACTTGGTTACCCAGACTTCTGTTTGGATATTAAAGGTGCGGTTTTTTCAACATAGTTCAAGAAGTATAATATTAATGATGCATAAGTACCTTAAAAAATTGTGAGATCTATTTACATTTTTCCATCCCAGAAATAAACTCCAGACTTTAGTCATTCATTGAGGTAACAATCTGTGTCTAGTTAAATGGTAAAAGATATCTTGATTGTTGTTAAAATTAATTAATAAAAGTAATTTTCCTTCCTATAAATTTACCACTAGGTTGTGGGCAGAAGCATCACTATACTGTGGGCGGAGCCAGCACTACACCATGGGAGGGGCTAGCACAATGCTGTGGGAGGGGCAAACACTATGCTGTGGGAGGGGCCAACACTATGCTGAGGGAGGAGCAAGCACTATGCAGTGGGAGGGGCCAGCACAATGGTGTGGGCGGAGCCAGAACTACACTGTGGGAGGGGCCAGCACAATGGTGTGGGCGGAGCCAGTACTACACTGTGGGAGGGGCCAGCACAATGATGTGGGCGGAGCCAGTACTACACTGTGGGAGGGGCCAGCACAATGGTGTGGGCGGAGCCAGTACTACACTGTGGGAGGGGTCAGCACAATGGTGTGAGCGGAGCTAGTACTACACTCTGGGAGGGGCCAGCACAATGATGTGGGTGGAGCCAATACTATGCTGTGGGATGGGCCAGCACCATGCTGTGGGAGGGGCCAGCACAATGATGTGGGTGGAGCAAGTACTATGCTGTGGGATGGGCCAGCATCATGATGTGGGAGGGGCCAGGACTACACTGTGGGAGGGGCCAGCACAATGACGTGTGTGGAGCCAGAACTACACTATGGGAGGGGCCAGCACTGCACTGTGGGAGGGGCTAGCACTGCACTGTAGGAGAGGCCAGCACAATGATGTGGGTGGAGCCAGCACTACACTGTGGGATGGGCCAGCATCATGCTGTGGGTGGGGCCAGCACTAAACTGTGGGAGATTCCAGCACAATGATGTGTGTGGAGCCAGTACTACACTGTGGGAGGGGCCAGCACTGCACTGTGGGTGGGGCCAGCACTAAACTGTGGGAGATTCCAGCACAATGATGTGTGTGGAGCCAGTACTACACTGTGGGAGGGGCCAGCACTGCATTGTGGGAGGGGCTAGTACTGCACTGTGGGAGAGGCCAGCACAATGATGTGGGTGGAGCCAGTACTACACTGTGGGAGGGGCCAGTACTACGCTGTGAGCATAGCCAGTACCATATTTAGAAGCAGACAGGCATCAGATGCTGTTTAATTCAAAGCATAAAATATCTTTTGCTTTCCCATACTGTATATATCCCATGATGCTTTGTGTCAGGTTGGTCACAGCAAAAAATAGTGTCAAAAACTGCTTTCTTTGTGTGAATGTAATGAAGTTTGTGTACAAATAGAAAGCGTTTTAACTATTCTAATCTACAAGTTTGATTTCTGATAAGAAATTATAATAGTCAGTATGTGATCTTTTGTACCCAATGGTATTTTCTTTTATTTAAGCACACGCATGGTTTCAACAGTTAGAGAGAAGCAGAAGTCTTTTCCATGTTGTCATCACAACTGCTAATTTCCCCACAGGAAGCCGTGGGCTCTAAAAATGACAGATTGCATATTAAGAAAGGTCAAGTGCTCATGCTGGTCATGTTGCTATGCTAGGTTTTGAACTATACATCATTAAAAGCTTATGCTTTAAGAGTAGTAACAAAAATGACAGTTTGATTAGAGTCGATTGAGCTTTGACAAAGAAAAAAAATGAAAGAACGGGAAGGAAGAAGCATTTTCATCCATCCTTTAGTTCTCGGCCCCTAGAAAAAGCTTTTAGGGGTGTGGTTTTTCAGCGTTTTTGCCACTCTGGCGGAAATGAGGCTAATGGTTAAGTTAATGGACAGTGTCGGAATATAAGACAGGACTAGCACTCTGCAAAACTCATCACATTAACTGAATATATACATATAGCATATAGCCAGGCCTTTACATTTAAGATGAACTATAAATCTGGTTCTGAACTGATCAATTTTCACTCCTATCTACTGCAGGCTGAATTAGCTCCACTTGTCTTTTTTCCTAAAGGCTGCTGCAATTGATGTATAATGTATATACACCACAGAAAGTGTAAAGAAATTCTTTTCATTCCTGGGGTTGGGGATTATTTCCATCTTGCTTGTTAAAGGCTTTCACAGATTTGCTCTATATGAAACAAAAAATATCTAAGAGAGATACAATTTAGCAAAGTCTATCGACTCTCGCTGCATGCCCCTGCTGAGTTAATAAAAAATAAATAAAAGCACAGGTTCATGAGGGCTTTGCACTTCAGTACTGAGTAAATTGCATCTTTGGAAGTGTATTCATCTCAGGTTGCACTATTGCCAAAGTCAGCAAGGCTATCAACTTTTCTTCGGAGTACTCTGAACTGACTAGAGCTATTTGTGTTCATATCTACTCTTCCATATGTCCTTCTCGTCTCAAAGTCGAATGGGTTCCAGAGGGACCGATTGAGTTTCTGTTCGGTGGTTGGCTCAGGATGACGAGAAATACAAGTCCATTCTAAAACTCCTTCACTCTCTCCACATTCCTTCTCTCTTCACTTGTTACCTCTAAGTGCCCAGATGGGGATCTTGTGTCATGGTAACAGAGGGCAGGATCATTTATCATTTGTATTTCAGGTGCAGCGACCTTGACCACCCTCTCATAGAGTTTAGATTTTTGAATTAACTTTATATATTACGTCATTTAGAAATCATTGTGTGGGAACTGAACAAAGAGCAATTTCACCATCATGAACCAATAAGGATGCATTGATACAGATACTGGCCCAATACGGTGCGCATTTACTTCACATTTTTTTTGAATACTACAATTCCAAGCTCTGATACCATATGACACTATGTTACATAAGCCTAGTGGAAGCTGCCTGCTCTACATTGTCTTCCTACAACACATGTAACCTGATAAAAATGTTGAAAAGCACGTACACTGTATGGCCAAAAATATTTGAACCCCTGACAATCACACATGTGCATGTTGAACAAAACATTCCAGATTTAGTCCCACTTCGCCATTATAATAACCTCCACTCTTCTGGGAAGGCTTTCCACTAGATTTTGTGGGGATTTGAGTCCATTCAACATCATTATTGAGATCAGTCACTGATATCTGGTAAAGAGGCCTGGAGCGCTATTGGCGTTCCAGTTCATCCCAAAGGTGTTCAGTGGGGTTGAGGTCAGGGCTTCCACTGTAAACTTAGCAGTCTTCATGGAGCTTGGTTTGTGGACAGGAGCACTGTCGTGCTGGACAGGTTTGGGTCCCAGTGAAGGAGAATTGAAATGCTATAGCATAGAAAGACATCCTATTCAACTGTGTGCTTCAATTCAATCCTTGTGGCAACAGTATGAGCATGAAGGTCAGGTGTCCATAAATCATAGGCCATTTAGTGTACTCGGTCTGGAAAAATGCACATGGTATCGATGCATCTCTACAAACCAATTGGCCAAGAGAAAATTGCCCCATGCATTTTGATTGCCCTTATTCCACACTCTGAATCCTCTCTTGCTCTAAAGAGGTGGGCACTAAAAATCTCAATCTCGATCTCAGCAGCCCACCCTCTGAAGTGCAGTTTTGAAGTCCCATCAAGGAAAACCTAATACAAATATAAGACACCATCTGCCAAACTGATTGATAGTAAATGATGAGGCAGAGCAAAGTACATTCATTTGTCATGCAGATTCGTTTGACTAATATGGCAGCTGAGGGAAAATGAGGAGAGTCAAAGTGAGCATTAGAGATATCGAAGTGTACAAAGTTGACTGGCGGAGGCAACAAAGAGCTGACAAATCGAAGGGCTCGGCAGCCAAAAATAAAGCCAATGACAGCATCAAGGATGGAGTCTAAATCTGTAAGCTTGTTATTTATTTATGCCTGTGTTTTTTTGAGGTGTTTTTCTCCTTCAGCGATGCACCAGACTGGTTTTCAAGAGCTGAATTGCTGATTCATACATTGCGGTAAATTCAGATTCGTACTGTTTCTAGTTGTGTCAATGAACAGATTCATTACTGAAATTCTACAGTAAAAAAAAAAAGTATAAAAGGCAAGTTTCATCAAATGAATACGTCTGTAAAACTTTAGGATGAATGGGATATGCGTCTCAGGTTCTTCTCTCAGACCCATCCTATTACACAAATACATCATATGAAGAGGTCCACGAATCCTGCTCAGATCACTGTGGATCTGGAGCCTATCCCAGGCAGGAATACACCCTAGATGAGACGCCAGCACATCTCAAGATAAACAAAGGTGATTAGAAACATATTAGAATAAATGCCAAGAAATGCTAAGAAAATACTCAAGCAAATATTCTCTATAAAATAATAGGGGGTGCTGTTATAGTTAATAACAGCATGCCCTGCCATTTTATTCATCTTATGCAGCAGGATTTTGCCAAAGACATGTAGAACATTTTATCCATTTATAGTTACATTTAATTGTGTTGAACATCTGTGATATTTTACTAGCTATGCAAGTTAGTACCGTTTAAAACTGTTAGTCACTATATTTTGTTCTAAAAAAGTTTGTTTCTCAGCCAGGAAATGACACACCTTTCAAATTAAAACTGAAATTCCAAAATGTAGTCACTGCATGTTAAATGAAATGCCTCAAAAACCAAAAGAGCCCTATTCTATACCTCGCAGATTTCCCAATGTCTGCCTCCTTTAACAATACTAGATCTGATTTTAAGACCTAATGAAATTCAGAATGATGTGCTATCAGATTAGTAGGGAACATGATTCAGGGCTTAAGGCACAATGCAAAAGTCGAGCATTCTGTGATGGTGGAGATGTATTTCTTTCCAGCCAGTGTAAATGTGCTGACGTGACAACACTCGAAGAACCGCTGCAGTGGCGGTTTCTTTTCAAGGCAGCCCGTCTGGACACAAGGCATGCAAATGCCGACATCATCGGCTAACAAATTCAGCTGAACAGGTTGTTGCAATTAATTGCAGTAAACAGTGCTCCGGTCAATGCTGCTTCTACAACCAACAATGCAACAATTATTGCAAAGAGATCTTTGCATCAGCTTTTACAATCACTGGATATCATTAAAAGCATCTGCATTAAAAGTATTTTCAGCATGCCCTTTTGGTGGAGGTTCCTGGATGCTGTTTTAAGGGCCTCGTTATCTTATTTTACATCTGTTGAATTCTTGAAGCTGATTGATCCGTAGGTGTTGAAGTTCCGGCTGTAAGGTTTATATTATTGCACTCATTGCAACACATGATCAATTCATAGTCACTTGTATTCCAGAAATTCGATGATATCTAAGCCTAATAATAAACAGTTTGCTGTGAGGTAATGTTTATTAGGCAATTTTGGAAAGGAGTCTCCAGTCACTGTGCTTTGTAACAGTCAGAAGAATAGCTGTTCCTTCTACAAAGTTGCATGACTGAGGAAGTGGTGCTTTGCAGTTTCTCCATAGCAAGCTGCATTCTCAAATTCAAGAGATTGTGAGGGAATGACTGTTTATAGCTGCTATAACGTAAGTGATAAGAGGTACTAACTTGTTTTGAATGCAACTATATTCATAAAAATTATGACATCATTCTTTTTGCAGTGGTATGCGAGGGGAGAAAATACTTTTGGGCATGCTGTTATTGGAAAATAATCAATTTCCTGGTGGTAACAGCTTGGGGGAAATTAGAGGGAGGTTTATAACATTTAAAAAAAAAAAAAAAAAAAGGTTTTACTGGAAAAAAAGCTTAAACCCTGGATGAGTTCTGCACAGAACCTCTCAGAGTTTTTCCAACAAGAAGAAATCTTTTAAGGAGTGCAACATGGGACGATCTTTTTTCTAAGAAAAACAGCATGTTCGACTTCATGCAGTTGTTTAGGCCACGTCAATAACTGCCCACTTCCACCTTATTGCACCACAATTGGTTCATCAAGCATGACATTTCATTAACCACACTGATGACAGCAGAGTCATGGGATGGATCACTGTCAGTACTATGATGAGGGAGAAGGTGGAATTCCTTGCAGAATAGGGCATCAACAACAGCTTGTCAATCAATGTGAGAAAAACAAAGAAACTGGTTATCTGGAGACTTGTTAGGGGCTTCGCTGACCCCCCAATCCCCCCACCCCACCCCTCCGCAATTATGCTACAATAATCGAGCTGTGGTGCAAAGAATGAACACGAATTAAAGGCTTATTCCTGAGGATATAAACCTAATGAACCCTCAACACCTGATACACTTTTGAAAGGCACTTCCTGGAGGTGAACAAAATCAGGTTAAGCACAGAGCATCACCTCGATCTTATATCACAGTTTATTATGAACTATCAGAAAGGTCAACATTCACTACAACTCGAATCATTTGGCTTCAAGTTCAATTTTAAATTTGGGAATCTTACACTTGAGTAATAAATGTGAAAGAATATGCGACACTACAGTTTCAGAAACACAAAGGTAAAACTGCAAGTGAGCAATTCAATTCACTATCACAGTTCAGTTCTTCCTTCCTTCCTTCCTTCCTTTATTGAGCTTCCATCATTTCCTCCTTTCCTTCTTTTTGATCCCCCATTCTTCTTATTCTTCTTCCATTGTTTGCTTCTTTATTTCTTTCTTTGTTTCTTTTCCATCCATCCATCCATCATCTTTCTTTCCATTGTTTGCAGGTTTACTTGCTTGTTTCATTATTTCACTTTCTTCCTTTCTGTTGTTGTCATTCCATTCTTTCATTATTCACTTCCTTCTTTCCTCCCTTCATTCCTCTACTTCCTTCCTAGGTTCCTTTATTCTTTCCTTCCTCTCCTTTCCCTTCATTGGCTTCCTTCATTGCTTTATTCTTCCAATCCGCCCTTCCTTCCTTTTCTTCCTCTCTTTCTTAATTCGTTCCCTCCCTCCCTTCCTCTTTTTCCATCCACTGTTTGCTCATTTGCTTCTTTCTTCTTCCTTAGTTTCATTCTTCCCTTCCTTTGCAATCCCTTCCTTTGTTTCCTTCTATCCTCCCTGCTTTCCTTAGTTTTCCTTCTTCCTAGGTATCCTTCCTTCCTTAGGTTCCTTCCTCTATTTCCTTCATTCCTTTCCCCAATTACTCCCTTCCTTCTTTCTCCATTTCCTTCCTTCCATCCTTAGTTTATTTACTTCCTTCCTTCATTTCCTTCCCTAGTTTTCATTACTTCCTTAGGTTCCTTCCTTCCACAGTTTATTTCTTTAGTTTCCATCCTTAGTTCCTTAGCTTTTCTTCCTTTGTTTGTCTTTCCTTCATTTCCTTCTTTCATTTTCCTTTCCTTCGTGTCCCTCCTCCACCCCAAGTCACCTCCAGACACCACCATGATTCAAATGAGCTGACTCCATGATCTTACAGTAGAGTTTTCAGTACCCGACCCTGCTATTCCAGTATGTTGTGTTCCTACAAAACCAGTTATGTTTATTATGTTTTCCTTCATGTTTAATTCTCTGTTTACTTCCAGTTGCAGTTACTTTTCATTAAACGCAACACAAGGGTATCATTGACTTTAAGTAAGAGAAACTACATCTAAAATGAAAAAGAAACACTACAGCTTCAGCAACGCAAAGGCGGAGGGAGCGTTGCAGTTCCTTCATCTTCAACAACGGCTTGGTTTACCGGGGATCGGAAACAAAACAGTAGAATGTGCAATAGAAAGGGGGAAGTAGGGGGGCAAAAGGTTTGCAATGTGAATTGTTTGTCTTCTTCGGGAAAGAAAGCCTAGGCGCTCTCCAGAAAGATTGAATTGCAAATGCAGGTTGTAGGTTCGCAATCTGAACCTTTCAATTTCTAATGAATCCAAGCACACAGGAAAAATCCAGCTAAAAGTTCACATGAATATTTTGAAGATATATTACGTTTGTTTGCCCCAAATGCAAATGTGATTGAATCCCAGTGCTGTGCATCATTCAAGTCTGAGGATCCTATAGAAATACCAATCTCCTCATTTCCTATGGAGAAAGAAGGATGGCGCAGTGCCTCTTCCCTTACAGGAAACTGAACATCTGAACATGCTGCAGAAGCTCATTTCCAAATGCACTCCTTTAATTTAGTGTTCACTTCCTAGAGCACAGAGACACTCAGCAATCCCATGCAGCTGCTAGTCCCAAATATATTTACTGTTGGCTTTTAATCCATCCATCCATCCATCCATCCATCACTGTCCATTTATCCTTTCTTTACTTCTTTCTTTCCCAACCATCTATCCATAAATCCTCTTTCTTCCTTTATTTCTTTCCCATCCATCCACCCATCCTTTCTTTCTTTCTTTTCTTTCTTTTCCATCCACCCTCCCATCCTTCCTTCCTTTCTTTCTCTCTACCATTCATCTTCTTCCTTTCCTTCCCATCCATCCAGCCAGCCATCCTTTCTTTCTAACCATCCACCAATCCATATTCTTTCCTGCTTGCTTGCTTTCTCATCCATCCATCTAGCCATTCTTTCTTTCTTTCTTTCCTATCCATCTATGCTCTTTCTTGCTTGCATGCTTTCCCATCTACCTAGCTATCCTTTCTTTCTTTCTTTCTTTCTTTCTTTCTTTCTTTCTTTCTTTCTTTCTTTCTCAACCATCCATTCATTCTTCCTTTCTTTCTTTCCTTTCCTTTTTTCTCCTTTTTTCCCCACTTTTTTTGTTCTCATCCATCCTTCCACCCATTATTTTTCATTTCTTTCTTTCTTTATTTCTTTCTTTCTCATGCATCCAATGATCCAGGCATCCTACTTTCTTTTTCTTGCTTGCTTTCTTTCTCCATCCATCCATCCATCCATCCAGCCATTCTTTCTTTCTTTCTATCTTTCTTTCCCATCCATCCATGCTCTTTCTTGCTTGCTTTCCCATCTACCTAGCTATTCTTTCTTTCTTTCTTTCTTTCTCAACCATCCATTCATTCTCTTTCTTTCTTTCATTCTTTCTTATCCATTGACCATCCTTGCATCCTTCCTTCCTTTCCCATCTATCCACCCAACCTCTTTCTTTCTTTCTTTCTTTCTTTCATCTCATCCCCCATCTATCATCACTTCTTTCTTTTCTCCTTGTTATTATCCATCCTTCATCCATTATTTTTCATTTCTTTCTTTCTTTCTTTCTTTCTTTTTCTTTCTCATGCATCCAATGATCCAGGCATCCTACTTTCTTTTTCTCGCTTGCTTTCTTTCTCCAACCATTCATCCATCCAGTACTGCTTTCTCCAACAATCCATCCATCCAATATTTCTTTTCTCTTTCTTACCTTTCTTTCACCTTCTCTCATCATGATAACCGATTTCTTCTTTACGCATGTCAATATTCACCATCCCAGGGCACTAGCAGGAGTTAGGGTCTTTTTTAAATACAGTTTAATATATATGCCTGTTGTGCTTCAGTACTCCAGCTGTGATCTCCACTGCAAAGCTGCATCAGCACTCCTTAGCACTGTTTCAGTTTCCTGTGATTCTGGAAACCAGGGCATTTCCAGCTGAGGAATCACACTGCTGCTCAAGGGACTCACCCAGTAGGAGGAACATCAACTCTCAGATCTCCACAGAACTCTGGCTCACATCTGACAAGTGACCTTTCCTTTGATATGCCCTAGTTGACATAGGCAGAGTGGTATTTCAGAATGAGCTGGAGGTGTTTACAGCACTGAGCACAGCATGAGGCTGGAGATCAGCTCCCACAGGGCGGGAATCATGAAGGCAGACGTAACATAGATGAATATTCCAAACACATTTCCATGCCACGCTGAGATATGACTAAAAGTACTTTATGAATTTCTTCACACACCATTTGCATCACCTTAGATGATCATGTTTCAGAGAGACACCATCCTAAACACTGAGGTTCATAATATATGAGATATGAAATATTAAAATGGAAATAAACAGGCATTGCTCAGAAACAAATTATTTATACTGCATTCATCTCACTAGAAGGGTGACCCCTTAACTGCAAAATGCATTCATAAATCAAAAAGACAACCACAAATCAGAAAACACAACAGCAAAACTAACACATCAACATTACCTCAAATGAGAAAGGGTAGGCTTCTTATCAAATTATACACTACACTATGCTAAAGCGGGCGGCACGAAGCAAGAAGGTCCTGGGTTTGATCCCCGGGTCACCCAGGGTGCCTTTCTGTGTGGAGTTTGCATGTTCTCCCCGTGC
>JAQQZR010000016.1:5413974-5428836 GCA_030068235.1 Notoglanidium macrostoma | reverse complement strand
ATATGGGGCTGTTAAATGCAGAAAGGCGATGAATGAGATAGACTGGAACAATGACTGGTAATCGGACACCACTTGAGTGCCTCTCTTCACTGTAAAGAGAGCTGTGTAGAAGCCTAACCTCGACCTTTTTTTTATTATTTATTTATTTATTTTTTACTACTAACAGACTGTGTGCACACGCACAACACACACACGAGAGGCGAGAGCACAAAAGACATACAGCCCGCCTGGTTGCCTGGGCATCGGAGGCCTGTTGTTCTTGGCAAAGACGTGTAAACAAATGTCAGGGAGTGTGGAAAAACACACAAGAGCAGCCTACACACACACTCAATCACTCACGCACACACCGTTAACAAGATGCTAAGCTACCAGGCGGGCAGGATTTCAAAAACGGTAATGATTTAATAAACACGTTTGAGGAGCGTCCATTAGCTTCAGTCTGTCTGCACGGAGTGAGAATAATCTCAAAGTGTGTCTCGCTGTTCCAACTCACCATGTGTAATGCCAGCACATTTCACACACTTCTAAGAGAGAAATATTCTCATATGTGGTATTTTATGATACGCTGCTTTGCATAAGTATTCACCCCTACTGAACTTTTCCACGTTTACTAGTGTTACAGACCTGGACATGAGACGGACTTCATTTGGATTATGACTATAAAGTCGGGGAGAAATCAATGTTTTACAAATATGAAATGTAAAAGCTTGGAATTGGAAGGAGTCTTCAGTCTTAGTGCTTTGAAGCAAAGGTAAAGCTATAACACGGGACAGTCGGCAGGACAGAGGATATTGTTTTCGCAAACCATATACAACATGAAATGAAATATGAATAATGACGTTTTTCTTTTTTTTTTTTTTTTTTTTAGCTTTTTAGTTTTTAACTTGGATGTGTTGTTAAAAGATGATTTGAGATTGTAATGATAACTCACTTCACATCAACAAGCATGACACCAATCCACTGGTGATTATTTTGCTATAACAGCACATCCCAAGTGTTTTACTCCTTACTTGTACACATGAACGAACAATTAGTACAATACTAATAACAGTGTGTGTTGTTCACGTTAAAAATGCATTATTTAAAGTCCTTTTTTATTAAAAAGCATTAGCCACGATAGTTATTTAATTATTCATTTCATAATATGTTCATGCCCTTCGATCTGTAAATTTTGTTTCCCTTTTGTGTTTCCTATGGCATTTAAATTAACTTTAACTTCAGAAAGTAAAACGCAATATATTTCAGTAAAAAAAAAAATTTTTTTTTAAAAACCCAACAACAAAAGAGTTAAATGCCTTAAACATGTAGTCTAAACATATAGATAACATAATATTATTATCATACTGCAATTTCTTTCCCATAGTTCCACCTCTATTTGGATGCATCATTTTCATTTCCGAAAAGAAAGGAACACTTCACACGATTAGTGACATTTTCAGTGGCATTACAACTGACATTTAAATGATTAGGATTCAAGACCACTTCCAGTGTGTGAATGAAATGAGATGCCTTCAGCGGGTTAGTGACGATATAACGCTAAAAATTATGTTGCCAGTTCCATTTACACATGATGAGTCACTCGAGCTGCAAACACAAAGTCAAGTCATTGCACCTCCGATTAAAAACAAATTGGACCTGGCATTTCAGATTAAATGCTGTTGGATGGGAATTACACCTGACACAGGTGTTGAAGGTGATGTTTAACATTGCTTTAATTCCATGCAAAAATGCAAATTTTTCCTCACGTCTTGTTTAAGTGGGTGTGTTAGCTTGGCGTAGAACAAAAGTATCCTTCAACGGCTTGTTGAAACAACATTATTTGGATGAAAAATTCCAGAGGGATTTTATCAGTTTTTGTCATTTACAAAGATACGATGAGCGTAAATATCCTTGGTTAACACCTGCACAAGCAATTATATGCAAATTCAAACTCGATCCAATTTCCATTTCTTAACCTTCCAATGATATATTACGAGCACTCCGCGATTGTCTTATTTTGCAGACTAGGCTCTGGTTTGACACTGACCAGACTTGCAGCTGTTCTCTAACACACTGTAAACTTCATACTCCAAAATGCAGGCATGTGGAATTTGAGAACTAGCCCTGCACCGATCGCCACATGAACACTACATTAAAGGCTGGTCTGACTTTCCAATGTAAGAGACGGTTCTTGCTGCATCACGGATGTATTTAGAGCACTAAAATCCAATTTTGAATTGGCCTGCTTAGGAAGGGAAGGCACCGGAGATCATATTTCATACTGCAGACGGCTCTGTTTTCTGCAGTCTAACTATGCGGTATTCTCTCAGAGCTGGGAGTAGCAAACGTGCACGGCCCAACGTGGGATACACATCCAGTCCATTAAAGCCAAGCCACAGGATCCTCCTGCAACTCTTTAATCTGACCTCAAAAACACTTTAATGGCTTTTACAAAACCCTTTGTAGTGCATTACAATGACTAATGACTTGTTAATTATTTAGAAACAAGTGATACAATGCAAATAGGGGATAGGAAGTGGACACTGCATCCCATCTGAAACAAGTTGCGTGTGTTTGGAATTTGATATTAGGTCATTTAAAAAAAAAAAAAAAAAAAAAAGGTCTTTATCTAGAATCATGTTTGCGTGAGGTTCAGCAATGTGTCTACTCGGGCTATATTTAAGAATACCACTGTCAATTCCAAGACAAGTCCAAATCCAGGAATATCTGAGATCAGGTCAAGACTGAATTTTAAGGCGGTTGAGCCCAAGTCAAGATCGAGTCCAAATGAAAGCGAGAATCAATATCATCAAATCCTTTTCCAGGTCCGAGCCTTTACTTCAACTAATGGGCTTCGTTTGTGCATTACACCAGTGATTAAGCTGTTTTCTAGTTAATGGAGTTCCTTCCATGAGTAGCGAGACCGACGCTAAACACAAACAAGTCCAAGAACAAATTCCAAGACAAGTTCAAGTCAATACAGAAAACGTCTTCAGGATTGGACTAGGATCCAAGACCGAATTGAATCCTACAGCTGTAGTGTCTATGAAGGCTTTCAGCCCGCAGGTGAGTTTAAGTCATTCAATAGTAGAAATTCAATAGGATTGTATTATATTATCATGAAGATGTTCCGCAACTTAAGGTTTTGAATGGCATGGGGCAAAAACCTTGAAGAAAAATTATGGTTATTCTAGTCACTCTTCTAGTTATTCTGTAGAAATACACTCGGAGAGCACAGACTTCCTTCAAGGACAGTAATCAACTCTTTTATGATATGTGAATCTGCAATAGCAGCCACTTTACATTTCAGGAAATATTTCCAATGGAGTCATCATATTTCTACACTGGCTATATTTTGTCACTATTGAACTGTACTGCCATCTACTGGATTTTAAGATGTACGACATTGCTGAGTGAAGACTAAATCCGTCGAGCCGCCCTACGAGTCAGGTCTGGTCCAAAATTGTAGGAGTTCTTCCTTGGTCCATGCTGTACCCTAGCACCAAGTTTCACGAAAATCGGTCCGGTAGTTTTTGTGCAATACTGCTTAAAGTCCAAACGAACCGCACCGAAAACATCTCCTCGGAAGAGGTAATAAATATAGGAGTCTTGATTAACAGGCATGTGCGTTCTGCCTAATTTCAATATCCGCGTTAAATGTACGGATAATCGGTTAACTGCTAGGAGAGGGCAAAAACACTTCTTAAATGTGGCGTAATCAAGTATCAATTTTCCGCTTCAGTTAAAGCTTCATCTTAGCACATATTTATGTGTTTGACAGGCATGATACACAAATTATGAACATAAATATTAAAAGCACGGCAATAGCTACATATAATACTTTTATTAAACCTGTGCATGAAAACAATAGACATGAACGTTCTGTGTAAGAGCAGTGTAAAATATATTGATAAATGTGCTTTACCTAGCAATTTCACTGGCATTATAGATAATTATTATAAGTGTAATGATGCATTTTGGGAGAAGTTATAAATTGATTGATTTATTTTTAAGATATGGTGAACCTGCAGTACTTTTTGTTTACAATATTAAACCTCTCTTTGTAGCGATTTTTGATTTATTTAGTTGTATACAGGCACAAATTCACATTGTTTTTCAGTGTTTATGGTTCAGAAATAAAGGTCTTTCCATTCAAAAGTTTTCCTCGCTAAAATTGAATCGGATCGAATCAAATTGTATCGTGAAGCCGGTATCCTGAATCGAATCATGACCGGAGTGTATTGTTACACCCCTAGTAATTATTAATAAATTGTACAGAAAAGCAGCGAGATGGAAAAACTCAAGTGTTCAATGTATGTTAAAACGTCTGTCCTTAATTGGAGCAGGTGTTCATAGCTGTTAATGCAGATCCTGATGTAGTCTGCTGTGCTTGTTTAAAGCTATGTACTCACCGCTGTTGTGGCTGCAGCCTGCTTGGACTCCTCGGTCAGGAAAGCCAGCATCTTTTCCACTTTCTGTGCTTCTTCGGCAGTGATGTAGTCTGTATCTTTAAGGGGAAAACACAGACATGACACATATTACACAAAGCCCTTGTAGTTCAGGTGCACAAATGTTACTGCATCTGTCAGAAAGAAAACGTTAAAGCAATTCATCCCGAAAGCTCAATTCTCAAATCTGATTGGTCATAATGTTTTTATATTAATGCACTCGTCCTAATACATTTCATCCATCAATAGCCTATAGTGACAACTTAGAGGACTTGGTGGATACGTCACATAAACAGAAAAAAAAAAAAAAACCCCGGGTAACTACTGACATGAAAACATTTACTGTAATGAGATATTTATATTTAACTTTTTTGAAAGGAGACTCCAGTAACAGTGCTTTGAAAAAAACATCAGAGGTAAAGATGTACATTTACTGATATCTGAATATATACAGAACAGAGGACTTTAAGGTTTCTTAGTAACACAACAAGCTGTATTAAAGCTGTATGAAACACGCTGGTGACTGAATGACTGTTTGTAGCTGCTATAATGTAAATGACGATGAGAACGAACATGTTTTGCAGTATTTCCACAACATTCAACCGAACTAGAAATGGATAAAACGTATGATGTGTCTCCTTCAATAAATAAAGAATGTTAGTGTTGACAACCTAATAGAGTATAAAAGGGATAAAACACTAAACGTCCTGCTATATTTGGGAAATAATCAACTTCTGGTTGGAAGCGGTAACTCTGCTTAGCATTGAGCACCATCACAAACAAAACCTCCAACTGCATATCCAATATGAGTTTATGTAAGTCCTCGTATATTATAATCATCATAAGGTTTGCAGGTGAAGCAGGATTGGACAGATGTATGCAGCAGTTGGACATTCGACCCTGGGTACAGGTTCACAACAGATTACATATTCTGATATACAAGCATAGTATATCATTTCAAGATGAATATAAAATTAGATCCTTTGTTGGGTTCCATTTCCCCAACATCAGCCTTGACAGGCAGACTAGTAGGAAATGTTTAAAAAAGGGAAAGAGTCTCATTTATGTTGCAACTCCATCCATCACTAGCCTGAGCCCTGGGTGCTCCTGGCTCCAGCCAGACTCATCACAAATGCATTTGGACACTGAGATTAACTTGATGATTATAGTGTAGAGTGGAATGAAGCCAGCTAGCTCTCAACTAGTCTTCCCCTGCTTTCCCCGGTTTCATTCCCCAATTGCAATTTCATGCCTGTCTAGTCTGAAAGCTCCGAAGTTGGCCTTGATACTGCCAATCATCATTTGTCTTGCCATGCATTTTGGACTGATGAGCAAAAATGCCAGCGGCTATCTCAATGACAATCGCATAATAACTGCATTAACACACTCCGAGCATTCTGATGGGCAAGATGTCAAGGGGGAAAGAATCTGCAATCATCGCTGACGTGACCAGCATTATATTGTGCTCTGAAGTGATGGATTTGTTGGCAGGTGGCCCAACTTCCTCTGATTACTTGATTTTTACCAGGCATGTTTAGACATGGGCAGGATCGTTTTTGATTATTCCTAATTAAGGGAAATGATTTGTCCCCCAGTGTGAAAACTTTCTTTGATTTTCATTTAGTCACCAGTCCTAAACTTCTAACTTTTTGTTCAACCCGGGTGTTTTGTCTCCTGTTGCTCAAAGTCCATACTTTTGTAATTATTGCCTGTCATAGCTGAAGGCTCTGTGAAAAAAAGAAGGTTATGATATGGTTATTAATATCTATAGTGAAAGCCCATATTCTACTTCTACTTCAGTGACTTTAAGCAGAATTCAATACGCCACATCTGTTAGCTTAGATAGAGCAGATGGGAACATGTCACATCTGGTAACTTCACTATGCATAGGAGATTTGACGCTGCATATTAATGAAGCGGTTCTGAAAATACTGTGTCAATGAAATATTTGGAAGAAATTAGAAACCTGAACCATTGACTATGAGGTCTTTTCAACAGATCTAGAAAACGACAGCATCGTTAACAGCATAGTGCAAATGCATTAACGATGCAAATGCAAAGAAAAGCATTTAGATAATGACATTTTTAGCTAATATTTTCTCCTAGTAGCTGCCCACAAGGAAAGCCCACGCTCACACCATGCCATCAAGGCATTAATTAGCCTCTCAACTCACTCTAAAAGATCCATATCGCAACTCCCTGGAACTGGATCAATCCATAATTTCCATTAAGTTGGCAACTGGATGACGGCCAAAGGTTTCCCATTTGTGTGAACCACTGAACCAATGGACTATGATCACACCCATTTTATGATAAACATCTTGTGAAGGCTTCCTCAGCCTGAGAGCTCATGGTGCACTTACCTACTCTCCTTGGCACACTTTGAACGTCTCAGTATCACCCATAATGCTCTGGTAGTCCACGTTACACAATCACCTTTTGTAGGAAAATTAATATTTCTTAATTCAGGATGCAGGAAGCTCCTTCTAACAAAATATCTCACTGAAGTAATTAGCAGCGACTGGTGAAAACCATCATTAAAGAACTTTCAATTACTTTAATCTCTGACATTTAACCAAAGAAACGAAATGTGGTACATCGGTTCGACTTCCGCAAATATATCTGTACTGTATATCCTTCGAAGGCCACAGTGTTGGGAATTCTAATGCAGCCTCTGCCGTTCCATTTCCTGTTCACTTCCTGACGTTCTGGTATATAAACCCACAAAGGACATTCATTCATTGTGAAGTCTTGCCAAACAGTTGTGCTTGATCTGGAACATATATTTATGCATCGCATATTTTCAAATTATCATAAATTATACAGCGTATGCTCAGTGCCTCGGTTAATAAGTACACAAGGACATGTAGGCTGGACTGTACTTTTTAATTATTGACTGTTGCAACACCCACAAACATGCAGCTCTCAGTTACAGTGCAGTGCTGAAAACAAAAAGTAATTGAGTTAATGGTGGCCCTGGGGCAGTGTCTTTCTATTGAGACAGGGCGCTGAAAAACAGTGTATACTACAGATCTAATCCGTAACGGTTAGTATTTCACATATCTATGCATGGTCACAGATTATATCCTCAGTACGAGGCTTAATAATTGACTTTAATGGGACTAGAGGCTAATGAATCATTGGCTGCATTAAAAATTTCTGATAAATGCAGTTAAAGCACCATATACACCACTTTTCAGCTACATTATGTACTGTATTTATAGTTGCTAGACAGTTCTACATAGAGCATCAGTACTAAAACATCCTCAGTCTATACATTTGAGTCCAAAGGTTGCTACATGGAAATATATTACAATATACAGTTGAGAGAATTTTATATTTGCTAAGAGGATATGCAATAATGATGGAGCCAGTTATAAAGGCCATAAAGTATTTGGTATGATATACATAATATATTTGACATTTTTTAAACAGAAATCCACGAATAATCTAATAATATAACTATAATGCACTACATGAGTTCTTCGTGATAATAAATGAACATCTGTTTTGCACAGTGGCCTCTTTTGCTGTGATGTTAGCAGCTCTATGCTCACATTGGTTTTGACCTCGATTCTAAGTCCCGCTGGACAAATGCAAATGAGCAACTGTAAATGTAAAAAAACGAGCTTCAGGCAAACCTCTGGTTCTGCATTAGAAATGGCCTCCAATACCCAGCAAGCCAGTTAAAGGGTGCAAAGCAAGGGAGGAGAATGAGGGGGCTAGAAAAGAAAAGAGGGGAGGGAGCGAATGGCAACTGGCCATGGTGTCCATGGAGACCCAACAGTCCCCATGGGAACCAGGCAGCCCAATGCATGTCCTTGTCCAACAGGCGGACAGCTCGGTAAGAGGCCAAGCTACACAGGCCTCATGGTGAGTTGGAAATTGAGGTCATCTGATAAACTGACATACAGCTGTATAATACTGACAGATCAGTCTTTCTGAATGTGAGCAACACAATCATGTTCATCATTAGTTCCCTTCTTTAAGTGCATTTCATTGTTGACTTGCTGTAAGTCTTATGACCAACGTTTTTTTTTTTTTGTATATGAAAAGGTTGCCTGCACTTTTTTCCATCTACAGTAGGTAACATTTCTTCTGCCATGACATTGTATTAGTTGAAAGAGGCAAAAACAGTCAAATGATAATATGATCGGCCTTTTAAAGATGAAGAAATAGGTGCGTTTACTACCTTAAAGTGAAACTTTTCACCTCTCCTCTCTTTGATTTTCTACATAAAGACAAAACTAACATATTGGCCAGTATGAAAATTTGGGGCTTTCATGAGTACCATGAATAATTTTTGCCCTGTTGAATTATTCGTTCTCTCCTCCCTTTCGTCAGCTTTTAAAAGAAAGAAAAAATAGAAGATGATCATGATGTTGGTTGGAGGAGTAGCACTCAAGCCCGACCAGCTTGATTCGGGAATCTCTTAAAGACCTCTCTGCCATTCACGTCTCTCGAGCTAATCCTGTTTCATGCACAAGCCTTACACGGAGTGCAGATGCATCGACTCCATTTAGACTAAATAATTTATGGAGGCACTATACAGCTCAGTGTGGCGAAGGCTTGAGGTCTGTAAAGTGGTCAGAAAGCAGAGCTACACAGCAAGGCCAGCTAAGCAAGACTGGAAACAATCAATGGCACTGCAGTCAAGGTTTGGACAGGTATCTTAATGTCAATTATCCACCTCTTTTCAGTCAGGAGAACTGAACACAGGGGCATAAAGTTCACTCCGACCCTCAAGAACCCCAGTCAAATTTTGCTTACAATGATTTGTTTTCTGAACTGTAAGTTGAAATCTGAAAAAACTTTGCTCAAAAACATCTCTTTAATGTTGTTATGAATTAGTGTGTGACAATAAGATCCCGCTTATTTATCAAAGCACTCCAGACACCAACCCTAATTATTCATACAACTGGCTGAATTTGCTAAAGGGGGTAATTAATTTTCCCCCACACTGAATGCATTTTCATTACACTCTACACCGTATAGATGATGGATGCCCGGCATGTTTTTTTGTTTTTTTCCCGCCCACAGATTTTCTCTATTGACTGCAAGCCAAATGATGAAGCTGAAGCAAATACGATATCAGATCAACATTTTAAAACAGGATAAACTGTTTTAATTTTCACCATACCTGTAGCAAATGGGCAATTACCGCAGACAAACATTTGACAGAAAACCTGTTCACTCACAAATCACATAAAGGAAATCGCAGGACAGATTGTGAATTCTCGCAAATCGTTTAAAATAAACACAGATATAACGCAAAAACAAAACTGTGGGCTCATGAAGGATGAGAACGAAAATCTTAACAAAACTGTTCATAGGTTAACTTTCATGCACTGAAGCAGTAAACCTGTAATATTGTTTTATTTGATTGTAAAAGGTTTGTGGTGTGTGCAATCAGACACACAAAACTGCGTTTGTAACAAGCAGTACTCGTTTTAGCAATGGAAATTTTACCGATAAGTATTCACCGAACACCATTAAATTGCAACAACAACGTAAATGAAAACAATATTTGATAATGAAAATTATGGCGAAATTTCTGTACATTGTACGAGACAAGACAAAATAGCCGGCTTTGCTCAGGAAGACATCCTGGCTTGCTTCGCAAGGGAATTTTTTTACGGCCAGGACAAAGATCCTTCAGCAATATTTTCCAATTAGTAATATACTTATAAAATATTACCTTGAAATTATGACTAAAACGCTGACTAAAATAAAAATTGAGTTCCGCTGACTAAAAATCTTGACGAAAACAAAAAACAAAACGAGAAGCCTAAAACGTATATCTAAAATACAACTACAATTTTCAAAAATTGTAACGACTAAAACCACATTCAAAATTCTTTTCCAAATTAACACTGTTTACAAGGTCAAATTCATCCCTGTAGAATTCCTTCTGGGAATGGACTGGGAAAGTTTTACGATTTAGAGCTTCATTTACAAATACTGTTGGCTGATTAATTCCTGAACGGGTTCAGCAAAAATGTGCTCCGATTTAATGTTTACTGATTGAATACATCAACTCCCCTTAGATTTAGATTAGAAATGAGTTTCGAATAAACAGGTTTTCTCTCCTTTTCTAAAAACATGGAATTCTTGTCCACGGTAATTCCACATATTCTACAAATGCTGTGAAAATGGATTAGGGTGAAAAAATTCCCTCTGTTCCTTTAAGGCGACTGTCTTTTAATTTACCGCAATGGTGATTTTTTTTTTTTTATCTTAACTTATTCACCATTTTAATCACACTCCATTAACTTCTCTGAACAAAAACGCAAAAGCAGCTTCAGTGTAAATGGATTAGGTATGACTACGGAGTGTATAGAATGCATAAGAACACTTAAGGGCTCTGATTAACATTATTTTGTTCACCAGGTAATAAGGCTGAACAGAAATTATTTAAGCAATTCACACTGCATAATGATGATTATAGGCTTTTATCTTATTGTAGGAGGACTTACAGAAGAGCCGCACGACTGCGATCAAAAAGATTTCCGTAATTTTTCTGTGCAATGTTCAACTACAAAAGGAATGAATTAAAGGTGCAGTCAGTGTTTTGTGAATGTTAAGCAAGATAAAATACAACTCTTCGGTGTTAATTAAAAGCCATAAATGTCATGTGTAAGTGGGATTTATGCAATCTAAGTGAGTAGATAAAAAGGAAAATCCAAAAAAAAAAATTCATTTAACTTTCTGATTGTGACAAAAGTAACTTGCCTCATATTTGAATATGAACATATATTGACAACATTGAACATATATACAAAATTGCAGAATTTCTTGGCACAACACCTGCTAGCAAAGACAACAGTCAGCAGTGCTTGTACAGTGGATAACAAAACCCTAACACACAATCCTGTTAAAATGGCAGGGTTTTGTGAAAAAAGAAATGAAACAAAGACTAATCAAGCCAGATCTTTTTCAGGAAACATTTTAGGGGAAAATAGCCTGGTTGCATAAGTATGCACAGTTTTATAACTGGGGATGTGGCAATGTTCAGAATGACCCAATCACATGTTCAAAAGTAATTATCATACAGCTGTCAATGAAATTATTCTGATTAACCCCAAATAAAGATCTGCTGTTCTGAAGGATTTCTTCAGATCTTATTGGTGAAGGTGAAGCATGATGGAGGCAGCATCATGCTTTAGGGCTGCTTTTCCTTAGAAGGAACTGGAGCTGTTATCAAGGTGGAGGGAAGCATGACGAGCTACAGTCGATTTTAGTGCATGTGTCTGCTAGTAAGCACAGGAATTTCACCTTTCAGCAGAACAGTGACCCAAAGCACACATCCAAATCAACAAAGGAATGGCTTAACCAAAGGAAGGTCAATGTTTTTTAATGTCATAGCTAGAGCCCAGTCCTGAATCCAAGTAAAAATCTGTGGGGTGACCTGAGGCAGGCTGTACACAGGAAATGTCCTCACTATGTGAGACCGCTCAGATGCTTTTGCAAGAAAGAGTGGGAAAATATTGCCAAGTCAAGATGTTCCATGCTGATAGACTCTTACCTAAAAAGAATGAGTGGTGTAATAAAATAAAAAATATTCATTTTGAAGTACGCACAGTTAGTATGCAACTAGGTTATTCTAAGTTCTTTGTTTTTCCTTTTTTTCTCTAAAATATTTTTTGGTTGTTTTTCAGTTTGCGTACTTTCACAAAAAAGATGGAAAAAGATCTGACCTTGATTTATCTTTGTCTCATTCTTTTACTTCACAAGACACTTTCATTTTTACAGGGGTGTGTAGACTTTTTATATCTACTGAAATCCATTATCCATGCTGCATTCACCACTGGCTGATGATGTTTGTTTTCTTCTGGGGGAACAAAGTGATGTGATAGAAGCATGAGAATTCAGGGAAGGATATGTTGTGACTGATAAGACCCAAACAGGAAGTGAAAGTGGGTGTCTGTGACATTGTTTTTGGAAAAAAAACTACGTTTCTGGCCACCCACACTAAAACTAGAACTTGTTTTCATACAATAATTCGTTCCAGTCCTCTGATTTGATCACTCGAGCGGCATTCCAAGATTCCTTATATTTGGTATTACCGCATTGGGACATTTTACTGTGTGTTTCACTCCGCTCATCTTTGTTCGCCACTTAAAATCCCACTTTCAACTTCGAAACGGTTACTACAGTAGTGTTAGAGACACCATCAGCGGTCATGGCAAACAATACTTTTCAGGAACATGACTTAAAATATGAAAGCCTGTCAGATGAAGATGAAAAGGAAGAATTTTAGCAGAAGCACCTTTATATATTGGAATGTGCAAATCAAAGTGAGCTAACTAGCTAGCCAGCTAGCCGACATGCTATAAGGTGAGTGAGGCTTCATCAGGATCTATTTCTGATAGCAGAGCAAAACTAACCAGACCATTTGTTCATATTGTGTCTGAAATATCAGAGAGTATTAATTTCTTGTTTACAGAACTGCAGTATTAAAGCAATATTGCACTCACAATTGTGCGGTTATACTGAATATCGGCCCAGACGTGATTAGCTACGGCATTCCGACATTCATGACTACGGCTGATTTTATGCTAACACTATGTTACATAAAACGTTGGTATTTCAGTAAAGGAGGTTATATTACATAATAGACAAGAAAATAAATGCTGACTATCAGACATTACAGGAAGTGTGACAGTCAAAGTCTCCTGAAGAACTGTAACAGGTTTTCCACACCTAAAATTGACTTTTTTTTTCGATTTGTGGTGTCCACTGCTCTTTTTAGAAACTTACGTAGAAGAATGATTTATTGCATTATTTTGAAGGCATCTTTGCTTAAGACTTTTGCACAGTCCTGTAATTAAGACTAGACTCATTCTAAATTAAGTAACCGTAAAGTCGTACGAGAAAACTCACAAGTGTGTAGCGAGAAGTGTTTGGGATCTGCTCCAGCACTGGCCTCTCCTCGTCCCAGCAGGTGCTGGATGGAGTGAAGCTGAAAACACGGGTCTGACAGCAGCACCGAGGCAGCCTTAGCGATCCTGTAACACACAAACCCAGATCTGACTTGAATGATATGCATATGCTTGATGAGCAAGGATTCTCATTATAACACAGACACAATGCGACCAAGTGACACTTCTGCGCATATCAGTATGCACTGCAACACACACTGGCTCACAGTGGCAAACAAAATATAACCATGAGTATCCAAAAATAATCTATATTAATAAATAATCTCAAACTTTCACTCTGCAACCAACTAGGAATGGGAAAAATAATGATTCGTGGATTCAAATCCAAAAATGTCGATCAGATTTTTACATAGGATTATCCTTTTTTTTTTTTCATCCATTGTCAACTGTCAATCATTTCTGTCAACGCAAACGCTCTCTTTTATATTAAATTATATATTTGACTACTAATGAACATGTAACAATATACTGCCACACACACTCTATACTCATCAGTAGTGCTACACTTTGTGTTCATCCAAGAAAGATTCAAATGTCATCAATACAGAAAGAAAGAAATCATTCGAACTTTATTACAAACCCCAGTGTATCACCCGCAATAATACTTTCCTGTTGTTGATCATTTTACATTTTATGCTACCTGAGTCAAAGGTGAAAAGAAATGGACTCGAACACACGGGATGGATGCCAAATGGTTTTTAATTCACTACACAGTGGATAAGATAATGTTGAACATTTCATTTTAGATACAAAGACAGAAAAAGTGTGGCTGTATAATAAATACCTAACAGAAATGGAATATCACTTTCACGTAGCGTGGGGCAATTTTCACAATGAACTCGGTTCAAAGAAGAATGGTTCAAATTGGTACAAGTCAAATGAAAAAGTTTACGTGATATATAATGCTGCATTACATCCTAAGTGGTAATTCGCCGGTCGGAATTACATCATTTTCAACCTTGACGTGTTCGACAGACGAAGTGGGCAAATGCTAGGAAGCTAATTCGGAAGAACGATGTACATTTTTTTTATCAAACAACAAACTATATCACCACAGTGTCTGCCCTTTTTTTTTTTTTTTAATAAGGAAATAATGCACAGCTGACACGCCTATCAAATACAAAGGCCTATTGGTCATAACCGCCTAGAGTGCAAATCTTTGCATCCCCATGGTTTCTCCAAGTAAAAAAAATTATAAATTACATTTTTGTCCTCTTGCTTTCACCTTAGGAGTATACAATCTTTTACATGCAACTGTAAATGCACAAACTGGTACAGGTATAGAAAGAAGAGAAAGACTTGACTTATTACTTTAGACATTGCAGGGACATTTTTCAGACAACTACATAAAACAAAAGGATGTGTTGTGTTCAACACTTAAAAAACAGTCCTTCCAAATGTGTAAAAAAAAGAAAAGAAATCTGGCAAGGACAAAGAAGATAAACGAGGGTGACAGAGAGAGAGAGCGAGAGAGAGAGGGAGAGGGAGAGAGG
>JAQQZR010000016.1:5398701-5413221 GCA_030068235.1 Notoglanidium macrostoma | reverse complement strand
CCTCTTACTCTACAGCTGTCAGAATAAACCATTTCCCACCCACTCGTCTCTTAGCTCTGGCACTAAAATACTCTCTCTCTCTCACACACACACACACACACACACACACACACAAAATCACATTCACCATTCTGAGACTAGGCTTCATGCTAACAGTTAAATGTGCAGGAGACATTCTGGACCTGCTTCAACATTACACACACACACACACACACACACACACACATCTCCTCTCAACATGCATGTTCACACCTTGCGATTCACAAGGGAGACACTTTACACGTTCAAGGGCCCTTCTGACAGGAAGACAGAGGTAGCATGCTGTTTCACTAATTAGGAGGACAGGCAAGCTAGACTATCATGGTTGACTAAAGGATAATCTCAGAGAGCAAACAGACATGAGAATAATGCGCATGTACTACTCAAACATCACAGCGCTGGTAAATTCTCAGTTCTGATTGGTCAGAATGTGTTGTTCTAAAACAGCAGCTCTGACAGTAGTTCTGGCTGCAAGGCAAATCACAGGGTTGATATTAATGTACTTGCTCTAATACATGATCAATCTATGTTATGACTTGCATAGGCACTTGTATATTTGGAATTTAGGGGAAAAAAACATTATATGGTGAAGGTTTCTTTCAGAAGATGTTTATTTAGCAATTTTGGGAGGAGTCTCCAGTATCAGCGCTAGAGGAAAAGCTGTAACTAACATTTCATGCAACACAGGAAAGTCTTTAGGGTAGACATGCAACAAATAACTCAGTTCACGATTTAATTCAATTCATGATTTTGGCTTGATACAATATTTAAAATATATTTTATTTTATTACAAAAAATACATTTATTTTCCTATTCTTTGTCAACTATAATTTTCCTTTTGTTAAATAAAAAATCTATAAACCTTGGTTTCATTTCCTTAATAACCAACCATAATTATTTAAAAAGATTTGTAAAAGTTTGAGTAAAGTATAATAGCCTATTAACTAAAATATTCATGTTATTAAAAATTTTAAAAGTTGATAAAAAGCTATTTCTTAAAAATGTTTAAAGCTTAAACATAAAACAACTACCTCCATTTGCTTCTTTTTAGCTTTCGGCAGTCTTAAAAAGCTCTGATTTCTTGTTGAATGTTTGTACAGTCAATCGCACAAAAGCTCTTTCCCAGTTTTAGATCTGTTTTATGTGCCTAAGATTTCCACTGATTCTAATTGTCACAAATTTGTACTGTGATTTGTCGTTATCTTTTATTTTATCGTGAATATATCATTACATGACTACTTCAGGGTGATGAGTGGATGTTCCACGACATTAAATTTAACTATAAATTGATTTAAAAATTGTTAGCATTGGAAAGGTGGTGTGTTAGAAGAGGAATAAAACAACTTGGGACAAGAGGAAATGAAACAGTTAGGGAAAAGTTATTTGAAAATTATACACTGTGTGATAACAGTAACTCAGAATTTCTGCTACACAGCATTTCTGTACTCTATAATATTGTATTTTTCTATTGCATTGTACCATTTAGCGTTATTATGCTTATCTGTCTGGTGATTTATGTGACACTTCACCAACAGATACACGAAAAAATTTTGTACTAGTTAAATAAGCAAATTCAATACAGATTCAAATCCTCCTTGGATTTAGACGTACTGGCTAAACAGCTGACAGCTCGACACTTTATTGTCCTCAGATCTGAGTGATGGCATAAACTAATCTCATTCATCTCACCTTCTTAATTTACAAGGACGATTCTGCCTTTTAATATCCAAAAATGAAAAGCGAGCACCCCAGACTCTTCTTCTTTTTTAAAGTACTTCCTATGCTTGTATCTACTGTAGTTGCTGCCAATTATCAGGAAAAAAAGGAAAAAACGTTTTAAATTACAGATATGACGCATTTCGGTAGAGTTGAGAGAACAGGTTATACAGGTTGATCTTCTAAAGTTGTTCTCCACCACAAGACGCTGACCCTCTCTTATGGCTTTTGTGAAGCTTGTGTCAGCTCAGCAAAGAAAGCCTTAATTTCTCTACAGATTCTTCAGAGTGCAACAAAGAGAGATTGATTTGTGAGCGAAAGCCAGTCAGAATAATTACCATTGTAAGTTTAATGCGTGACAACAGCAGCTGAGAGACCCCTCAGGAATCCTTTTGTCTGTTGAGTGAGTCAATGTTCTGCTGAAGGCTTAAAATGCAAAAAAAAAAAAAAGAAGAAAGAAAGAAAGCTACTTCTGAAAAGAAAAGATTAACATGTATTTCCATTTGATGTCTTTTAATTTGCCGTCTCCGAAGAATCAGAAATCGAAAAGGTATGCACTGTGAAGACCGTAAACTTCACATTTGACTATAGTGCTAAAGTCAGTGCTGAAAAAGTATCTTTCCATCAATAAACAAGAATTAGCTGATAGTTTCATATGACTTATGTTTAGTACCTCAACTCATATCTTTAAAAAAAATCAGCTGTCAATAATAATCAAGGAGATGAACATTGCTGTGAAATTTAGATTAGATTAAGGATTAAGGATTAAGGGAAGGCGGAACGGTGGTGCAGTGGTGGTTCTCCCTGTGCATACGTGGGTTTCCTCCGGGTGCTCCGGTTTCCTCCCACAGTCCAAAGACATGCAGATTAGGTCAACTGGCTCCTCTAAATTGCCCATAGGTGTGAATGCGAGCGTGTGGCTGTTTGTCTGTGGTGGACTGGCGACCAGGGTGTACCCCGCCTCTCACCCGAAGTCTGCCGAGATTGGCTCCAGCTTCCCCGCGACCCAGATGGATAAAGCGGTATAGATAATGGATGGATGGATGGATTAAGGGAAGCTTCTAAATTCACATACGAGACCTAAACTGAGCCAAAAGACAGTTTTAGCACTGTGTTATGGTTATTTCGAGCATTGGAACATGAAAGAACCAAAATGCTAATGCTGGTTACAATTTAGAAATTTTATTACGGTTTGATCTCGTTATTTATATCATTCTTTAATCATTTAAGCTCGGTTGGTTTCAGTGGTTTTCATGCGCACTCAGAAATGGTGGGTTTTTCATATTTCCGTGACTGTATTTCTGACCAATAAATAAAAGATCTTTAAGTCCATTTTCAGCTCCACCCTTTTGCCTTTGGGCTCATTTTTACGAAGACCTTGCATTATAAAGTTTTATATGGCTTTTTGGCAAAAACCAAAGAATGTTATAAAATAATAAATGTTATTCTAAACTTTTCTGTCGTTGTGGATGGTTCCACATGGATACTATAAATACCGCAATTCCCAAAAACATTTTATGTTCAATTCTCACCAATGCGTGTCGATGATCTCACCTCCTTCTCATCTGGTGGGTCACAGAAAAAGTCAAAATATTGAGGGAAAGAGTCAAACTTTTTGCTTCTGCTCTTTTCTTTTGAAAGACATCAACCTTTTTATAAGACAGTCTACCTGGAGTAGCCATTTGATGCCTGTGTTGTCATGGCAGCAACATCCAGAACGAACATCGTCACATCAGTAGTTAGTGCTCATTCAAGCGATTGGAAACACGATTAAACAAAAAAGTCTACTTTAAATATAAATTTTCTTTCTTTGAGGACAATAGAGAGACGTCTGAAGAGGATAGGTTCCCTTTCAACTTTCTTTAAGTCAGTGAGTTTTTCCTTACCTATTACCACATTTCCTTACCACTATTGACTCTGGGTTTTTTTTGTTTGTTTGTTTTTTCTCTTTTTTTTCATCTAAATGAACGTCCCGCTGCTTAGTGATAAAACCTATTGTTAAAAACACTTTACAAATAAAATTAAACAGAAATGAATATGCACTGCTATCCAGAATATAATGGCCATGCTAACAGTTTTAACATGCCATAAAAGCTATAAGGTGTTCCCATACAGATGGCTGTGTCAAGCTGTAAGCAGCAATGTAAAAATGTTAGGAGAGATATAATAATTTAGCACCTTGATGAATTATTCATGATTCATGATCCCTGACAAAGAAAAATTGCTAGTATTAAAGAGCCTTCGTGTGTCAAATTGCTACTTGTCAGAACGAATATAGATATAGGAATATAGCAAGAATGCAGCTCCAAGATATTAACCTCAAGGTCTCCGTTCTGACTTTCACACCTTTTAACTGAAACTGTATTTTTCTGAAAAAATGGTCAAGCTGAAGATCTGTGAATCAATCTGGCCAAAGAGAGATGCATCCAATAGACAAATCTTGTCTACTTAATTAGATATGCTTGGATAGATCACGTGATTCAGACACTTCCAAGAACAAATAATGGTCAATGATTACACAACACAGTGAAATGAACTCACCTGACCTTGCTCTTGTAGGTGTTGGCTAGAGTTTTTTATTTTTTGGTTAAATCAGATGACCAACCATCCTCTCACGAGTTAACCTGCAAAACCTGCCTTCGTTCCTTCGTTTATAGCTGTGCATAACTTTTCAAATAAGTTCTAGCAGAGAAGGTGGTGAAAAAGTCAGCAGGACCTTGTTTCTGTGTGTGGGTGTATACAGAAGCTGTGTACACAGAGCGTAATGAACTATGACAGCAGTCACAGTTGGTGCAATTATGACTTAAAGGCAAAGAAAGAGTACTGGTCAACTGATGGTCAACACACACAGATCACAAGGATTGAAGCACATGTTATAAAGAACCATGCTAGAAATTGTATGCCTCGTGACTTTTTCAGAATGTTTATAATTAACTGTTTAGATAGATAAGGCAAAAATGAAAAGAAAATGCAAAGAACTGTCTTAATAAAATATGCAACGTGAAAGAATGGATACATTTTAGAAACCTGGATTTTAACATAATTTTATAATCCCATTTCATGGTATGTAAACAAAACTGAAACATTTCTGTTTTCTGGTATTTCAATCACAATTTAACTCAATAAGCTATTAAAGAAAGAAAAAAAAACATCCAAAGCCCTTTATTTACAATAAAACCCTGATTGCAATAATGCATAATGAAATCATGTCTTTCTGTTTTTCCCTCAGAGTATTTGCCTAATTTTATGATATATTAAAATCTTATATATACATTAATAAATCTGAAGCTCAAACTTGAATTACTGGCAGAAGTGCATGGCTCAAAATGATTCCCTTGTTTGACTTTAATATCATTATTCCTGTTAATTGAAGTTGACTCCAACAACCACTAGCAAACCAGTGAGTCCTTGAGCCACAGCCAGGAAGAAATAACTTGCCAGAAGGAAATACATAAAAACAGAAATACATAATAGGAAGAATACAAGGAGGGAACAAAACATTGAACAGTCCTTTTTCACAGTTCCTAGCGCCAACCAATCAGGGCTGGGAAGAAACCCCTTGATGCCCCTCCTCTAGGACTGTGAAACTGTAAGAGTGGAGGGAGAGAGAAAGAGAGAGAGAGAGGCAGCAAGACAGAGGAAGAGAGAGACAGCGTAGTGTACACACAGGCACTGTATGAGACAGCCTGAGAGTGGGAGAGATCGAGAAAATAGAAAAGCACAGAAAACAAAAGAAAGGAAGAAAGGCAGAGCCTGGGATGCAACCAAAAAAGAGGGATATGTTCAATTTCTGAAATTAAACGAGGCACCAGGGCAAAAGGGGTGGATAACTCATCCGATAAACATCAGTTCTCCTGATGCCACGTGGATATAACAAAGTGTGGAAACAAAGGACTGAAAGAGTGCACTGTTCAGTTGGACTGGTTTGGAACGGAGGAAAATAATTTGAAGATTTTTTTTTTACTTCAGAAATAAAGAGATGCTGTTACTTTCTTCAAAAACAACATGGTACTGCTTGTAAGTAATGAGTCATAAATCCTTTGCGTAAAGCAAACAGATTGCTTCTATGAACAGCCATGAGTGCAGTACTCGGCTCGTATTTATTTTAACTGAGCTGGACAGAATGCTGACAGTCTTGAAGATCTTATCCAAGTCTGCAGCAGCCAACCAAATTTTCTTTTAAGGCTCTCCTGCCATAATTCATATGCCACAACTAGAGGACAACACAGACTTTTAAGATTAGGGAGCACATAAGTGGTGATGTCGGTCTCGGGCATGGGGCAGAAGCTACAACTCTCCGTTGGTTCCTGAACTCCTGAAAGCTCGCTGCAGTGAGAGCAGAGCAGACCTATTGACAAGGAAAGTGTCAGTGCTGGAACTACTGGGATGTTTGGCATAAACTCTGACATATGGTAGGTGAAAATTTTTTGTTACTTTCATGAATTAGATTTAATTAAAACCTTGGTAAATAATGTGGTGGTTGCCATGGCAAACTGACAATAATTACAAGCAAAAACATCTTGATAAGTCAGTCTCTATTTAGCTTGAGTTGAGCCAGTGTTTGAAATTTGTTTATTTACAATTCTTTTTTTCTGTCAGATTTAGTGTGCGCTACAGATCCCATCTTGCCATCCCATCTAAACCACTGTGTTCTTAATGTGTGGGCATCTACCCCTGTAGCACTCTGGCTGCTCTGCCAAACTCCAGCAGCATCCTGACGGCACAATGCTGTGTGATCAGGGTGTGGCCACCCATCTGATGCTTAGCTCGCTCCTGTTGCACTTGGCCAGGGCTAGCCTACCTTCTGGCTGCCTTAAAGTATCAGACATCCTAAGCTGCAGCAATCTTGGACTGAAGAGGATACCAAAAGAGTTACCGGTAATGGCCGTCACCTTGGATTTCAACCATAACCATCTGGCCAAGCTAGAGGAAGGCAGCTTCGCTGGGCTTCCCCATCTCGTAACCCTGCGGCTAGCCCACAACCATCTGAGCAACCTCTCCCCTGGAACCTTCCAGAACACAAGCAGTCTGCGTCACCTTGACCTTTCCTCCAACCAGCTTAGCAAAGTGGATAATCATTACTTCCAAGAGCTTGTGGTAATGGAGGAGTTGCTTCTCTTCAATAATCACATTGTTAGAGTGGAAAGCAAAGCATTGATCGGCCTGAGCAACCTGCACAAGGTCTACCTCAGCCATAATCGTCTGACCGACTTCCCATTCTTCTCCATTCAGGAGCACAGCCATCCTTTTCTTGTTACACTGGACCTAAGCTCTAACCGTATGGCCAAGCTACCTATTGAGGACATTGCAGCTCTGCCAGCTTCAGTTCAAGGTGGGCTATTCTTGCACAACAACAGTCTGATCTGTGAATGTGCAATGTATAGCATGTTCAAACAATGGGAGCAAAAAAACTTCATCTCTGTCAGGGATTACCAAGGGGAGCATACATGCTTAGTATATGGGGAACCTCGTGCCTCAGTGCAGTTTCTTGAACACACACGCTTCTTTGAAAACTGCACTGTAAAAGGACAGAACCTGCTTGGGGAACCAGAGACTAATTTGAAAGTGGATGTGGGAGACTCAGTGTTGCTGGAATGTAAGACTTCACTGAAGGGGCAACATCTCACCTACCAGTGGGTATCCCCTCACAAGGAATATATTGTCCCACCAGGCAACAATGATGCAATGCGAATGTATGAAAATGGCAGCTTGGAGATTACTGCAGTGCGAGTGGAGGACTCTGGTGTGTATTGGTGCATGGCATTAGACCGCCAACATTTACGGAACGAGACATGGGAGGTAAACATCACAGTGACGATGCATTCCCATGAGCCCGAGCCCTTCAACACAGGCTTTACAACTCTTTTGGGATGTGTGGTTAGCCTGGTACTGGTACTTATATACCTTTATCTGACACCCTGCCGCTGCTGGTGCCACAAGCAGCCACCACCTGCAACACCCAGTCCTGCAAATGAATGCAGTGCCCAGTCTTCGATCCTGACGCCTACGCCACCTGCCACCACGGAGGGCCCCGGCCGCAAGGTCAGTAACAACAAGCATGTGGTCTTTCTGGAGCCCATCAAGGAGGTACAAAATGGGAGGCCCAAGGAGGCACTGATCTCCGAGAATCCAAAGGTGCAAGTACTACGAAACAATGCTGACTCTTTCAACTCGGTCTTTTCAGACACCACTATTGTGGCATAGCATGAGGTTGCCCTCATTCCCAAACCTTCATTCCACTAAAATAGTGGGTCTTTCAATGTGGCAGTCTGCAACTTCTGCTGCCTCTCAGGACAGAGCAGGAGAGGGCTTAGTAAGCCAATTGGCAAGACAGGGAACATAGCAAACCCAGGCAAGCAATGAGTAGAAAGTAAAAAAGGAACAGGACAGGTAAGAAAACATATGTAGCCAAACACTGCCCTGAACATGTACATCAAGCTTTAAACAGAAATGTGAACAGTGGTACAGGGAAAGGTATGCATGATGCTCTGGATGCCCTTTAACCCTGCTTGAGCCCTGACAGAATGACAGCTGTACAGTAGATGCCTTGTTTAGAGCTTATATGCCTCTGCTTTGGACTGTAACCCATTATTCTACAAAAATAGCACAAGTATTATAGAGGATGGAATGTGGTAGTAATTACTTTTTTAACAGGAAGTTTAAAATGTAAAAACAAATTTTATCCATATCTGATTTTCTACTTATATGTGCCCCTTATAGGCATTTTGGCAAATTGTGAGAGTGTAGAAGAGACTGAAGTGGATCATTTACATACTTGTAAATGTTTTTGGTTGATCAAGTTTACTAAGTTTGTTACCGATGCATAGTTATGTAGCCAGTACCCAACATCTGGATGGAAAAACCATAGATCATACATTGGATTAAACCAAACAAATTGTGTACTGGAATACACCCCTTGACATTCCACCACCCTTCCCCATCCCCGCTTCCCCACCCCCAAACAAATGCCTTCTTTATCAGTCTCTTAATAAACCATTGTGCTTCGACTCCAGAGGTTAATGCCTTCCTCGTCATTGCTAAATATTAGGATGACTGCAAAGGTTATCCATGGATCAATGGACTATTTATATGTCCACTGGTGGTTTTTTGTTTTTTTTTGTAACAACATTGTACACCAGCGTATGAATGCTTCAAAGAAACAAGAGAAGGGTTGTCCATGTAACAAAGATTGATTAAACTGAATATGGGAAAGTACATATGTGTAATAAACAGATGCTTTAGGTCACAGCACAAAACGCAAGGCTCAACTGTGTTTTTTTTTGGAAAATGACATTACAGCGGAGCCACATAATAAACTATTTAGTCTGGCCATTTAGGACACAGCCTCCAAAGTGCTCTGTAAGTGGAAGATAAAAAATTCAATTGCATTAGTCTATGGTTTGAAAATATGTTGTGACACATAAACTAAAATATATTTACTACGGAACATTACCCTAGTGCCGAAGCCCTCCCCCTCCTGAATAACTGCATACTAAATCCTCCTCTTCATCTCTTTTTGAATTAAAGCTCACTAAATGCATGACAACCATCATCAATATCATTATTAACAAGACAATCATCATCATCATCACCACTGCATTTTCCTATGTGACGTTTACGTTTATGGCCATATTACTTTGGTATGGCTCTTTCAAGTGTGTGTTCATACAGTGTAAGGTGCAAGTTAGATACGGGGGATTGTATGCAGGTCTCGAGGCAGGTGAGGGCTTAAACTCCACGTCCGTGAGTAGCGTACAACTCTGTGAGGCTGGCCTGATTACGTCATTCATCATCATACAGGTTAAAACTGTCATAGAAATCAATGTCAACGAGCTCAGGAGACATTTTAGCTTTAATTTTTAATGGTGGATGTAGTTACTCATATGAAAAGGGTGGATGCATGTGGCCTATCCACTGCAATTAGTATCAAGAGAGAGAGATATGTGGAGAGGGTGTGTCTGAATGTGTGAGTATGTTTTTATGTGTTGGTGGGGACCAAATGTCCCCACAAGAAAAGGAATGTGACAGTTTTGACCTCGGTGGGACATTTATCAGGTCCCCACAAGGGAAAAAAAAATAAAAGAGCCGTTTTTTTTAGGTATTTTTAAGTATTTAGGTGTAGGCATAGCGTTAATTAGCTGTATTAATAATTATGTCTATAGGAGGTCACACAAATGTGTTTGTGTGTGTGTGTGTGTGTGTGTGTGTGTGTGTGTGTGTGTGTCCTGAGTTTAAAAAGGTCCAATCTTTCCCAATTAACCATGGCAGCCATAACAGCCCAAGGAAGCCAGGCCTGCCAGCTGAACATGATAAGCCCTGATTCATTTGCATAACGTCTCTGCCTATGAGGGATTCTGCCATCTGTGTGTGTCTGGAAAGAGGCTGATTTTCAAGACCAGGAGGGAAGGAATACACACACACACGCACACACACAATATCGCCCCTTGCCTTCACCTCAAGTGCAGATCAACATGATCAGACCGGCATTTATACAGCGCTACAATCAAACAGTCTCCAAAATCAATCTAAAAATCTCCTTGCATATGTATGTATACAGTCATTTAGATGGATAGAAAGACAGATGACACACTGCGACTTTCATTGATGTCTCTCTGATGGATCACGCTTTCAAAACCAACAGAGCAAAACCTATAGTCAAGATTTTATTGTCACATATAGCTTAATTTTATCTATAGCGCCCATCAGTTTTGGGCCAGAAGGCAGCACGGCTGTTACAATTCTATACTCGTCCTTTGGTTTCCACTACATAACTTCAATTTAATAAAAAAGGGGCTTCCCTCCTACTCTCTATGAGAAACGGCGTGCAGGAAAAAAAATCTGAGTAACGGGACGCAGTAGATCAACTGAAATGTGAATCCGTCTCGCTTAATGCGGTAAAAGTGGTTCGTTTTTCCATCTTCTAACATTTCAGTAGGCTTTCAACTGTTAAGACACTGGACTGGAGAAATCCAATTAGATTTGCCTAACAGTCTGTGACCGTGAAGTGAACGGGTGAATGTGTAATTGATTTGCTTGTGTTTATTGGCTAGCTCTTAGCATGTAATGGGATGTAAAAGTTGCAGAAGAAGGCAAAATATGCAAATGATGTCAACTTAAATAACTCTCTAACAGATGGGAAAAGCAATACAAAGATATGTTTTTGAAGGCAAATATCATTAGTTAAGAGGAACAAATAGAGCAGTGAATGAACATGAATTTTTAACTCTATATGGATAATATAAATTTCAGCAGCGTTACATAAAAAAAACGAACAATTTCCACAAACATGTATCCAGGAAGTAGTCAGCAGACTGCAGGACCGGTAGCACAGACACACTACTTTTGAACTCATATACAGGCTTCAAACATGCTGAATAGGTCAAGATATCATAAAATTGCCATCTAGCTAACAGATTCTGTTAATCATCTGGATAAAATTAGCAGTAAAAATAAAACATACATTATTATGAATCAACTATCACATTATAAATCCTGTCGCATACTCGCTTGCTAGCATTAGCAGTAACAGAATTCCTGTCAGGTTACTTTGCTAGCCAGTCGGTTAGCATTAGCAGTAAAATATATAAGCATTCATTACTTAAGAATCCTATCAGAAATCATGTCTAGTTAGTAATAATTAGTTAATAATTTGCAGTAAATAATATAAACATTTATTAAAATGACTTTAATTAATATCCTGCTAAAAATCCTGTCAAGCTAGCTCCTGTCAGCTTTCTGGCTAATGTTAGCCGTGAAGATTCTGAATTTTTTTTTTGAATAATGCTTAAAAAAAAAAAAAGAAAGAAAGAAAAATTAGAAATCTTGTGTGATTTCAGTGTCTTTGGTTGGACGGGCTAGTTTGAGTATTCCAGGAAGTTCTCCTGTGATTTTCATGCATCTCTAGAGTTCACACAAAAACAGGCAAAAATGCCTTGTTAATGAGAGAGGTCAGAGGAGACTGGCCAGATTACAGGAAGGCCATGGTTACTCAAATAAACACTCTTTACAACTGTGTTGAGCAGAAAAGCATCTCAGAATTCACAATATGTCAAACCCTGAGGCGGCTGGCATACAACAGCAGAACACCAGATCAGGCTCTGCTCATTTTCTGTTGTTTTTTTGTTCCCCCAAACCATACTACGTGTATGTACATATGTAACCCTTCGAGTTATTATTAGTTTAGAGGTCTGGTTTAGGAAATCACTCAAGAGTATTTATATTTGTTACAACATGTGCTCAAAGTTAGACACACGGGTGCAGAGCAGTAACCCTACAAATAACACCAGGATGTGTTTGAATGCAAATCTTACACAAGATACATCATCCACAGTGCCTCTGGTTTGCCCTTTAAAGTTTATGCTAGCTGAATTGGCACATGCAGTCCAACTCACCAAAAAAGTATTAACCCTTTATGTTAATATTAATCCGATATCATGTACTGTGTTACCTCAAGAAAAAAAAAAAAGGTGATGCTAAATATGTTTTGAACATGGCTACGATACGGTGCGCATGTCCTGGCCAGGACTCTAATGCGTTAGAGAGAAAAGCGAACATATCTTCAGAGGATATTCACCATAGTGAATGGTTTTCCAGTGAAAGCCTGAGGGCTGCCTCCGTTAAGAAGTCATCAAATCCTCCAGACTTCACTTCTGAGCAGAACAAGCAGCAAACCAATATCAATGTACTGTGCTCAAAAATAATGGAGGTAAACCAGCTGGTATTATGAAAAATGAACATAAATGACTGATCAGATGAACCACGATTAAGCTGTCCTGAACAAAACAAACGAAAATACACCACTTCAGCTAAACCTAGGTATTCGTCATCTATGCAGGCGCTTTATACTCTGCTCCATAGTGAATCCGTTCTACCGACTCACAAATGCTGTTATTCTTGGACTACCTCCTTCCAAACGGATTTGGTAAGTTCCAGTTCCTGCTAGTACATCACTGACCTGAGGCATTTGCTGCTCTTCTGTATTTGTTGCTCGGCACTGCGTATCACTACCATGGCCCCTGAAGGATTTCCCTCCTTGTGTGTGTGTGTTCTCTGACATGTAGGATGTTTAGACATGAAGCTAAAGGCTAGAGTTGGCTTAACTTAATTATCTGACATGACTAATAAGAATCCAGAGCCAAAACTTAATCATGTTACTACTAAGAAGCCATCTGGGGTCTTTTCCAGTGACATGGTTCCAGCACTGCTGACAACCAGTTAAAAAAAAAAAAAAACCCAACAACAACAACAACAACAACTTAGATTATCTCATGTTCCAAGGCCATTGCCTTATAAGCTCTGCTTTGGAGAATATTAACATAAATCTCTGCAGTGGCAAAATATTTAGATGTTCAGAGCTCCAAACATTTGGTCGGTTGGTCTACTGTGGACTCAGCTGAAAGAGATAAATGAAGCAGGCCGACTGCTGGGCTGATCTGTATCCTGCTAAAGATGAATGGATCCACTCTGATCCAGTAACAGAGCTCAATATAAACACTATGAAGACAGGACGGCAGGGTTGTTGTTTTTTTTTTTTTTTTAAAGTTCCCATCCTCCAACTGTGTACTCGGTTAAACCCTCTTAAACAGGAGAGTGAAATCAGCAGGTGACGAGTGGACGCTTGGCAATATTTAAATTAAAAAGACCGGCTCAGAAAATGAGAGCGTGCACAAAACAATAGTCACAAAGTCAATAAAGCATTAGCATTTCGCCAGAGAGTGTCAACACAATACAACATCACCTTCTACTATTAACCCACGCTGATAATGGCTGCCATTGATATCTATTCAAAACAGTACAAGGCTGGGTGAATAGCACCAGCCAAACAGCCCGGGTCTATTTCTCAAACACAAATACCTGATATTACTAGCTTAAGAAGAAAAATACTTAGCATAACAGCTCTGATTCTGGGGCCAAACCCCGGCCCAATCAACACTATACAGCCAAAAGTATGTGGACACCTGCCTTTCACACCCATGTCTGGCCTTTCCCCAAAGCGTAAAGTTGCTAAAGCGTCTTTACAATTTCCCTTCACTAGAGCTAAGAGTTGAGGTCCAAACATGTTCCAGGATGACAATGTCCAAAATGTCCAAAATGCATGGTCCTTGAAGACATGGTTTACCAAGGTTGGAGTGGAAAAACTTGAATGTCCTGAAAACAGCCCTGACTTAAACACCCCTGAACAACTTTGGGATGAATTGGACCATATTTACATTTAAGGAATTTGGCAGACGCCCTTATCCAGAGCGACTTCCATATATCCTGGTTATATACAACTGAGCAGTCTCTTGATCTTCAGATCAGTATTCCAACATCATATCCCCTAAGCTACCACTGCCCCAAATCTCTGCCCAACATCGGTGACCTCACTAACGCTCTTGTATCCGAATGGGCCCACAGCAATGCCACAAAAATGTAGTGGAAAGCCTTTCCAGAAGAGTAAAGGTGATGCCTTCAGCCTCAAGGGGAACGAAATCAGGAATAGGATGTTAAATAGGCACACATGGGTGTGACTGTCAGGTTTCTACATACTTCTGGCCATACTGTGTACCTTTCCCATCACTACCCAACAAAATATTTATTTTAAAGTGCATGTAAGGTGTACGTGTATTGAAGGGGTACTCAAGATGTACAGAGCTGCTCTCAAGACTGGACCCTAATTTCACTTCACTTTTCACACAGCAAGGAACAGTGGTTTCCTCCCACAGTCCAAAGACATGCAGATTAGGTCAACTGGCTACTCTAAATTGCCCATAGGTGTGAATGTGA
>JAQQZR010000016.1:5351289-5375635 GCA_030068235.1 Notoglanidium macrostoma | reverse complement strand
ACACAGAAAGGCACCCTGGGTGACCCGGGGATCGAACCCAGGACCTTCTTGCTGTGAGGCGACAGTGCTAACCACTCACCAATACTATTCAGTCAATACTAATTAAAAATAACAACAATAATGTTTATCCAGTACTACAAAGAAACTCACAATTGGCAGTCAGTCCAAAGTAAACCTAACAATACTTGGGCAGGACAAACAATAACAATAACAATAATAATAATAATAATAATAATAATAATAATAATAATAATAATAATAATAAGCCAGTACTGCCAATCTAACAATACTCAGTAAGTACTTTATAAAAAAGCCAATACTCAAAAAAATCCTGGAAAATACTCAGTCAATACTAGTAAATAGAAACAATACTCGAAAAAAAAAAAATACTTGAAAAAAACTGAAAATCCTCAGTCAGTACAAGTACAAAACAATCCCAGTTAGTATTAAAATGATAATGCTCAGCAAGTACTAAGAAAGACTCAGCCAGTACTAAATTAAATTAATAGAACTAAAATGTACATAATAGTACTCAGTAGTAGTGAAAAATAATGATGCTCAGCATGTACTAAGAAAACTCTTAGTCAGAACTAGGAGGAAAAAAACAGTAACACTCAGGCGGTAGTAATAAGTGAATAATCAGTCAGTGCTCGGAAAAAATAATACTCATCCAGTACTAACTAAATTAATCATTTTCAGCCGATATTTAAAAAACAAACTAGCACTCAATCAGTACTAACTTAACTAATAATACTCAATCGGTACTAAAAATGCATAGTACTCATGCACTTGTTCTAATAATACTCAGTCTGCATTTAGGTAAAAAAGCTAATACTCTGCAAGTGCTCTGAAAAACCTAAAGTACTAAATAAACTAATAATAATGTGTCAGCAGGAAAATATGCATAAAACTCAGACATTACTGGTTAATAAAAAAAAGTACCAATACTCATCCAGCTCTAGTGCAGAAAAACAATAATACTCAAACTAATACTCACAAAGTACTAAAAAAAAAACCTTTCAGCCAGTACTAAAATGAATAACGTTTTTCAAATGTTAAATTATTTTTTAAAAACAATAATTCAGCCCACAGAGTATAAAGAAAGAAATTATGTAACAGCCAGCATTAAATAAATACTAATAATGCTCAACCGGTACAAAAAAATAAAAGAAATACAGAGATTTCCGGTCTTTTTTTTAACATAATGGCTCATTAATCATAATTCCCCCAAACAGCAGACGGAATTGAAGAAAAAAAAACAACAACTCCGTGTTGCTGAGGGCTAAATGGGCAGAAATTTCAAAGCTCAAGCTGGTGAATGTGTGCAGTAACAGAGGACATGATGACCAAACAGAGCATGCCAGACCTCCCTCTGCATTACTGACCCCTACTCATCCCAAACACACACAACCTGCACGGTTTCAGCTGCGTAATGGACACAGAGCCTCTCCTCTAATGGACGTCAGGGAAAAAGAAGCCGCAAAATTATATCTACAAAGGCAGAAATTAGCAAATCTCTGAAGAATGAGTCTTGGCAGAGTTTCTGTTCTCATACAGTGAGACAAGTGGCTCGTAATCAGAAAAGCCTGATGGATGCCAAAGTGCTGATCAGAGTCTTTATATGAAATGAAGTTCAGCTTAACATGCCAAAATGCAGAGCTGAAGAAAAACACGTCATCATTAGCGAAGGTACAATGTGATGCTGATAAAAGGGAAAAAATGAGCAGAATTTGCAAACAATACTAAATGGTCTGAGGTCATACCTCAATGTCTTTACAGATTTTAGACAAATTATAACATTTTAATAGCTAGACTGACATACTTAGGCTGTCAGAATGAATTCTACTATTCAAATACTATCTCAATGTTCATATTTGACACCATAAAGAGGCAAGTGGTGCAAAAGGTCATTCAGAAATATAGCAATTTAGCAATCAAAAATGACCCACACATCCATCCATCCGTCCACACATCCATCCATCCATCTGGATCGCGGGGAAGCTGGAGCCAATCCCAGCATTCACACCTATGGGCAATTTAGAGTAGCCAGTTGACGTAATCTGCATGTCTTTGAACTGTGGGAGGAAACCGGAGCACCCAGAGGAAACCCACGCATGTGTGGGGAGAACATGCAAACTCCACACAGAAAGGCATCCTGGGTGACCCGGGGATCGAACCCAGGACCTTCTTGTTGTGAGGCGACAGTGCCAACCACCGCACCACCGTGCCACCGAGCCACATATCATTTTTCTAATTTTGCCATAAATACATTCTTTAATCTGTAATGTATCCGCCACCAAAATAAATTTTTAAAAACTATACATTATGACAACTCTCTGGTTCATTCATTTCAATTTCCACATCACAAAGTTTACATCTGATTTTCTCCAAAATTGACTTTCTGTTAATCAGTTGTAAACATGTTTACTAATTTCTCTGGACTGGCTACACCAAATTTAACAAACGACCGCTCATTTTAACGATAATTAACTGTTCAAAAAATAATTTCATTGTTTGACCATCTGGACTTATTTTGAGACGACACGCCCCATTTTTGAATGCGCGGGCAGTAAAATCTATATCTGATCGTTTGAGATAGCTAGGCATACATATTGTGACACACGTTTCCTAAACAGATTGGCTAATTTTTATGTTGGGCCTGTTTTAGAGAGCTGATTTTCATATTTTCAAAATGTATACTGCTTGCTTCCTGTATCAATATAAAAACCAAAAACATATGTTATAAAAGTGTTATAACATAAACAGAGATAAAAAAAAAAACAATACCACTAAAGGGAGCTCATTGTGCAAGTCAACATAATGTCAGTCAACAACCACGTTCTTGTTATGTAGAACCTTTAGAATATTACTCAAACCTACAGCTTCAAAAAAATATTTATAAAAATAAAAACAGGCAACGAGAAAAACAGATTGAAATAGTTGTCAATGTGGGTGGGCCTGGCCCCAGCAAGGCCCACCCATAGATCCACCTCTGCGTAGAATGTCCATGAAACAAGTTATTTCCTGTTATCCCTTGCATTTTCAAGTTTCAAAGATCCTCCAACAACCTTACATCTTTGTTTCTTTTCCTCCTGCCAGCCAGGTTATATCAAGCACGGTCTGATAAACAAGCGCTGAAAAAATCACCGGGTTTTGACGAGTTCCAGACCGGGCGCAGCCTGACAGGTGACAGTTTCACCACCTACCGCTGAGCTGCTCCGTGGAATATTTACACACAGCGCAAAGGATTTATCACCACTCAAGCCTCATTTGTAGGTCAACGCATAAAAATAGGTAGCGAGTAAAACAGATTGAGATGTCCGGCATGTGAAAAAATTAATGAGTGTGTCCACAGGCTGCACGCTGCCTAAATCTCACTGACATAGCTAATAGGTCTAGAGATACATCTACATGTACAACACCAGAACACAGAAGGTGTCAGACAGCGCTGCAGGAAACAGAGCAGGCAATTAGTGGTAGACGCTCCTGGAGAACAGTGAGGGCACGGTCAAACACTCGCACACACACACACACACACACTGCCACACATTCGCACAAGCACAACTGGGTCACTTGCTTCAGTTCCTCTGAGCTACTGAAGTCTTTAAAAAGGAACTTGACCTCTGAAGGCTTACGGGAAAGTCGCGCTGCCGAAAGTCAGCCATCCGGTAAACAAGATATTCTGACTTATGTTTACTGAGCGTTAAGATGCCTTTTGTAAAGGCCTTGTTCATTTTTCAACCTTAAAGGCAGACTCTGAAGCCCTAAAAATGGCAGCCTTACTCAAGATGTTCTGAAGCTGTAATGAGGCAAGCAGGTCAAGGACTCACCCCTGTCTCTCGGAGTCGACCAGGACTCGCACCAGAATTCCCGTAACCGCAACCAGTATGGGGTAATGATCCACGCTCTCCAGCCCTGTATACACACACAGATATAGGCAGCTGAAAAAATTATTGGCACCCTTAGTAAGGACAGGTTAGGGGAAAATATCATCATGATCAGCTGTGGTTAATAAGCTTCTTATAATTAGCTCAGTCTAGAAATATGAACTTGCATCTGAAGAAAATTTATGCTATGAAAACATAAAACCTTTATCGGACATAAAACCAGCACAAGGATTGCAAAGCAGATACTAGTTAGGTGCTGGATTGGAACAGTAGACTAAAGTACCGTTTCTGAGACTGAAAATTTGTTCAAATGAATATCTAATAAGACAGAGTCTGATGTTCGCTTCTGTAGTTTTGGAGTTCTGGAGCTATGAGGTGAATGTAGCTACCAAGTAACCACTACAAACTTTCACCTTGTGCAAATTGTACATCTAAATCACCACACTCTCACCTCAAGGTGTTATTCGGCTCAGTGATACAATTCGTTCAAAAGAAAGCAAGCAGGTTCCTGTTTTATTGGTTTGGCGCTTTTGTATGCATCCCCACCTCCCTCCTTTGCAGGATTTTATAAGCTATATAGTTTTTTTATTGACCGTTCCTAAGAGAAGGGACAGAAAAGTTAAAATATTTAAAAAATAATAAAAAATAAATCAAATAAAAGCAAAGGGACATTTGAAATGAACACAAAAATCTTCCAAAAAAAAAAAAAAAAAAGAGGAAAAAATATTATGCCGAAACTTTGAAAAATATACATATTTTTACAGCAAAACAGAAAATGATACACGGGAGAAAAAAAACTACAAAAAGAGAAAAACAATACAAAAGCCTGAGTACAAGCTGAATCTACTTTTCTGTCAAACTTTAGACCACGCCTTCAACCTGAACCTGATAAGCGAGGGCTCCCAAAAGATGTCCTTGGAAAGAAAGAGAATCCGTCTCCATGACTATTGTCAGCTCCGTGATGTCGGTTTGTGTATTTCTAAACATAACAGTACGTACTGTCTGTCTGAGATACTTATCAACTTGAGTACAGGATGATTTCTGCATGCGGTTTACACAATGCTAAACCGGGAGCTGTTAGGTCCTACAGTAGGCTCATGGCTCCAGTACAAAATACTGAAGAATCAAATGTCAGACAGCAAATGTCTTAGCAGATTGATCATACTAAAGGAAACTCTTTCAGTAAAATACAAAAAAAAATTGAAATATCAATTGTTCAAGAAACTCAGAAAAAGCAAAAAAAAAAAAAAAAAAAAAGTCAAGCTGATTATTATGCGCATGCTAATTTAGCCTGGATAAATAGAATTTGCAGTGCAATTCATCTGAGTGCTTACAGAGAAAATCGCTGCGGATTCCCACAGTGGTGCCACAAAGGCAATTTACAGCGCGGCAGATTCCTGAAAGATGAGCAGCGATCTTGTAAATGCATCAGAAACTTGCTGATAATCCGTCCATCATGCCCTCGATGCAAATCGTGCTCGGAGCATTCAAGACGATGGGGTGATACTGGATGACATTTAACTAATAATTGGATTTCTGTAGTGTGCAAAATCGCTTTAGTGCAATTATTTAGAGCATGGCTTATTTTCGAAATGGAACATGCGGCATGTGTAAACCTGGCGTGAACAGAAACTGATGGATCCTGTCAAGTCCAGTATTTCTGCCTTCAAACATTTATCATTTCTGACATATACGCCTATTCACACTGAGCTCTTACTTGTGCAGCGGTGATTTAACCTGCGTATTTACTAACCATACCATAGAGCCTGTATTAAAGATATGAATCATCCAGAAATATCGATTGGGGTCGAATGAAAAAGACTCAACATTACTGAAATGAGATGCTATCTATGCTATCTGAATTCAATCGAACTAACGTTACTATTCATGCTTTATAGTGTTTCCCTCAAGCGTATTAGCATTCCACTTTTACAAAATGTTCCTAGCCGCTAAAAAGCTGAGCTATATACAGCTCACCTTGTCGAAGACGTCCTCGGGAACTGCCGCTCACGGGGCTTAGGACTAAGAGGGTGACCCCGACCTCATGCATTATGAATACTGTCATTCTACTGAATCATGTCTGATAAATTGGCACTCGAGGCTGAGGAGAAGTTCAATATCCTCTGGCAAAATTGAGTTATGGTTTAACGCGAAGACTGTCTCCTCTTGTGATGACTTTCAAATGAGCAGGATTTAGATTAAGGTGACAGATATAATAAGAGGAAAGTCAGTCAGGTCAAGTGGTAGCTTCAGCCAGGAATGATATTCATGAATAAATTACGGGTGTAAGGATGTTTCCCAATGCCAAAATTTGACAATGTGCATCATTGGAATGTGTGATTCACATTGTGGGAATCAGCATTCTATTACAAATGCATCTAAAGCAACTGTATTATCTGACCAATGTGCATTATGTTATGTGGGTACATGACCACATTATAACATTTTAAAAACCCTCTTCGGCAGCTTTCAAATGACACCAGCCATGACACTGCGGCCTACAATGCCCAAGAAAGGGGTAGCAGAAATTGGTCATTTTAGCCAACTTGGAGCTCTATTTACCGGTAAAATATCTCAGGCACTGCTATGGCGCTCAAGATGTTTCAACTGAGGGTCAGAGACTTTTTTTAAGATATGGTGACTCTGTAGTTCATTTTCTTTACAATATTAAATCTCTCTTAATAGCAATTTCTCATTCATTTAGTTTTACACAGACAAAAATGCATTTTTTTTCTTTAACAGCTTGCGATGCAGACAATTAAAAAAAGACGTTTCTTTTTCAGTTCAACTTTTTCTTTGTCCATATTTTGTTAAAAATTTTTGGAGAACCGAATGAATCAAAATCATGTAGACAGTATCATGAATCAAATCGTGATCGAAGTATATAGTTACACCCCCAGTATACATAAATAATGATAAATATGTTAACTATATTTGATTTGCATTTCATTGGAAAATCCGTTAAAAACATCAACTCGTAGCACTGTAAGTTATCCAAGGGTCTCATTTACCAAAGTGTTTTAATTCTGTGCAGATGAAGTGCCACTATGCAGTAGAAAAATTGATACTTATCAAAATTCAGCTGTATGCATTAAACACACACATTTACATAAACACCCAATAATCACCATATATGGTAAACAAGGTTCCTTTGAAAGAGTGATTTCAAGGCTACATGTGTTGCCTCGATTATATTTGGAAAAAGCTGTAATGGATGGTGTGAAATCCCATCAATATTGTTGTCTTTTCTATATTTGGAAATACAATCTACAGCTGGATGAGCGATATGAATTTATGTAAGACATGTCATTACTCAGCTCATAGCTGGTTGTGACCTGTCTCCACTTTGTTTAAGTAACACATCATCCCAAGTAATTTTTAGATGTGCCTTGTATATGATTTTACTATGCATTTCATCTGAATTACCTGTCTGGCCTTGTTGTGACCACCATAGTCAGCAATTACTGTCAATTTTACTGATATGATGGACAATATGTGGGATGAGCGCTCCTAGTAATCAGGTTACCCTGACTTTTCTACCACTAGGGGCTTGTGTAGATGCTTGGTCAGGAGTGGTGTTTCATATATGCACGTCCTTACACGCAAGAATAATTTACTGAATCACATTCTATGCATATAAAACGATGACGAAAAATGAGACCTCAGGTGTTTTTGATCACATGGAGTCACTTTTACATTAGGATGTGTTACTATTATAAACATGCGCTCGCTATTATAAAACGTTGCAAAAAAAGTTATACAATACATGAATGGCCAAAGACATGGAAAAGTCAGTCCTGATTATGGTGGTCTTATAGAACATCTAACAATGAAGAACAATTCTGAACATGTGCGAGTGTTACCTGGGAGGCGAAGGTTGACCACGCGATCGAAGAGGTTTCTCTCAGCCGTCACTCGATTCAGCACCTGGTTTAGGAGCTGGAGGACAGATATACAAAGACCTGTCATTAGCCAAACAGCACATGTGCTCAAGTACTCTGGGCTACTTATGCTTTTCACACTCATTGGGGCTCAGGTGTGAAAAGCTTTGAGGAAAGATCTTCAGAACAGTGAAGCGAGACAGCTATGAACACTGCATGTGTATCCACTGAGGCCAAGAATAATATTTATGTATTTAATTAAGAAACATGAAAACAATTAAATACTAATAATTTTACCTTCTTAAGAGTGTAAATATAGTGCATAATTATAGAAGAAGAATATCTCAGTTTGTTACAAAGCAGGAGTCAGAGCACAGGGTCAATTCTGATATGATGCTTCTAGAGCAGTTAGGGTTAAGGGCCTTACACAAGGGTCCAATAGGTGCAGCTTGGTGGCACTGGGGATTGAACCCCCAACCTTGTGACCAGTAACCCAAAACCTTAACCAATAAGCCACCACTGCCACATTATAACATTAATAATATAAGTTCATGGCAAAAATTTATTCGTAAGATATGCAAGGCCAGTGAGCCTTTATACACGTATTTGCTTTTACACACCTGAGCCAGGCGACGGAGCAGAAGTTCAGCTGAGGGTCGGCTCCAGTCCAAGAAGATCTCGGGTACCAGCGTGACGGTCATTTCCAGCACACGCAGCAGACTGACAGACAGATCGAAGCACGTGGCACACACTTTTAGCTGCCTCGTGTCTACAAAGTTGCGCTCTGGGCGCTCTGCTGCCTGCTGGATCTGTCACAAAATGATTCATTACTACATTATTTGTTACCACAATGTATATCTGTCATACAAACCCTGGAGAGCTAGCAACCCTTGGTGTGTCTACCAACTCTGGACATCTAGCAATGCAGGGGAGCTTTGATAGTGCTAAAAATCTGCTAAACAAATCCAGTGGGGTCATTACCACTCAGAAAACTCTGCAAAAACTTAAAGAGGATTTACCAATCAATGGCTATCTAACAATAGATCTACCAACCCAGGAGAGCTCTACCAATCTTGGGGGCTCTATCAGAGCTGCTTAGCTTTACCAATCTCATAAGATCTGCAAACCCTGTAAGCGCTTAAAAACTCTGGAAGCTCTTCAAACCCTTTAAGCTCTACCAATCCTGGAAGACCTACCAATACTGGAAACTCTACAAGACTCCCGGGACTCTACAAACTCTGAGAGCTCCACCTACAATGGGACCTCTACCATCCCTGAGAGCACTCAAAACCCTTTGAGGCTTTTAAACCCTGGGAGCGCTACAAATCCTGGAACCTCTATCAATTTTGGCGCTTTGTCAATTCTGGGAGCTCTATCAATCCTGGAAGCTCTACAAATCCAAGGCAGATCTACCAACCCTACGAGCTCTACAAACCCTGAGAGACCTACCAACCCTTGAAGCGCGAGGGAAATAACTGCCACCAATTAAAGGTCATCTATGTCTTTTTCTTGCAGGTTGAACAAGTGACTGGCTTCATTGTTTCACACAAATATTAATGAGTGCACATCCAAGGAAAAGTAAGCTGTTGCTGTGACAAAATTGGACAAACCCTACTGACCATATTTCTCCCAGCTATTTATGTGTCTGTATTTTCCAGCATCTCATTTTATTTCAAGTTTTCACACATTAAATGTTTGGCCAGTTTTTGCTCAATCAGGTGGTTTTTTTTGTTCACATGGTTCAGCTTGTTTTCTGGTTGGTTGTCCTTTTCCTTTATACGGGTAAAGTAAGAGAAAACAAAAAAGATCCAAGGCAACGTGACAAAACATCTGATAAATCTATGATTGTGAGCGACCTAAAATAAATTCTGGGATCCTACTGGAAGTCAGTATCTGTCCCAAATATCTGAGCACTATCAAGTCCCACGTTACATTATTATCAAAGGGTTCAGCATGGCACACACCTGTAAGACTGAATCCTATCTAACATGTACTATCTGGTAAACTCCAAATTCTATTCTGCTACAAAACATGTGAAGACTGCATTTCCCATTAGACCAGCGCACCACATGTCTACACCATCTCTCTTTTTTCTCCACTCTAGGTAGGAAGTAGCTACCAAATAACAACTCTGAAGATTGCTGCCTTTTAAATTACGGATCATCAGAGTTAAAAGTCACCCTGCAAGAGCTAACCATGAAGTCCGACAATCAAAGCCCAATCAGTAAATGCAGACCTGGTGTTTCTGTCTGCCACAAACACTGCAGTGTTGAGAAATACTTCTGGCTGCACAGAGTGGTTCTCCAGCTCCCCTGCTGGAGCTTAATTCACTGCCGGACAGACCAGGGAGTCTTGCTCTTTACCCCAATTTCCCAAGAGAGTCTAAATCCTCCCATTGCTAATAATGACACTGTATGAAGGGTTGGCAGGCAGCCTGTTTTCACTTCCCGAAATCAGTCTTTATGGGCATCTTTGTTGTAGCGTGAAATCAAATTAAAGAAGAACACAGGACTGAATGTGGAAAAAACAAAATGCAGAGAAGAAGTGGAGGTCATGCATGCAAAGGCACTGTTACAGAATGACTGCCTGCATAATTAAACAAGAGGGTCATGTTTCTTTTCACATCAGTATGGGCCACATACAGGGGTGGTGAAACGCTGGTGACTCACTTGAAAAAGGGCAACATACGACTGTTATACATATTCAAAATGGTGGGGGCGAGCATAATTTCTTTTAATGATGTACTGCTAAAACCTCTCAGCAAGTGAAAATGTCTCAAAAATACATTCATTTATTTAATATTGCTCATTACGTGATTATAATAAAAGCCTGTTTCTTGACATTTAACTCATTTCAAGCTTGAAATTGTCTTGGCAGATACTTTTGTTTATTTCAAGCACTGATTTCTAATAATTAGTCAAATATCTGCCAACAGAGCAACAATCATTTCAAGCTGAGAATAAATTAAAATGTCTAGAAGATGGGCTTAATAGTCTTACATGTTTTCCCGTCATCTCAATCAGAAATATTAGATCAAATAAACTATACTCCAAATTGTTTTTTTACTCAATAAGACGTAAACATAGTGTTGCATGCCATTCAGACGGAACAGAAGAAGGAAAAGCAGGTTTCCTATCATAAATCTGCACCATCCTGTTTTCGTTTAGCCACAAATACAAACTGCTCGAGCACAAAAACAGTCACCAAGCCCTAAAAATTGACTTAGTCATTTGTATGCAAATCGTATTGCTTAAAATGAAAACACTAATCCACTACACCAACTGGTGTCAGTAGTGACAATACTATTGAACATTCCAGCTATGAATAATTTAAAGGTTTCAAGCGGTTCAAGTCTGGAGACAGCTGTAATATTTCATTAAACTCTATTGCGACATGGCCTTTTGCTCAATGCATAGATATTCTTGCGTGCATAATAACTACTGGCTTCAAACTGCACCAACAAGATGGTAATGCAGCTGTTGAGAATTAAAGCTCATGCCAGAGGGCAACACGGGTGTTGACTGACACTCTCTTACCTCCTGGATCATGCCAATGAACTCTGAGAAGGCCCAGTTGAGCTGGTTGAGGACGCTATTGAGGAAGCTAGCAGCCATCTCTTTGTCCAGATTCAGGAGCTCCGCCATATGTCTTTGGAGCAGGAGTGAAGGACAAGGCTCTGCAACCAATCACAGAACAGCATATTGTTTCACCAAAACACCTGGTTGTCCATACAATCCAAAGAAACCTTACAACTCCAATGAAGCAAGCATTAAAAGCTAACTGCTAATATAAGGGGCTTGGTTTCCTAGCTTTGAGCATTGCCTTCTTGAGGAGATGACACAGTTTCTCAGTTTTGTTCAAAGTTCTCAAGTTTGCATCAACATGATCACACGCTGATGTTTGAACGCTCAAAAAGATTGCAAAAATGATTCTGCCATTAAGGCAACAACGAGAATTAAACCAAAAACGATCCCATTTCTGAAATCTGTGATGACCGCTACCCTGAGGCCCATATTCCCAATTACCCAGTAAGGACAGAAGAAAATATAAACGGCACTAATGCAAAAGACATCAGTGTTTTGGAATACAGAGTAAGTTCCTGAACTTTTCCCCCCGACGAAACGCATCATCTGGATGATGATGAATGTCTGTCCATGTCCGTAGTCACCACACTATCACAACCATATGTAGGTCTTTACAAACTGTCGCCACAATGTTGGAAGCAGAAAATTGTCCAGAATGTCTTTCTATGCTGTAGCATTAAGATTTCCCTTGCTGTTATAACATCACATGGTGGACCAACTCCAGGTTAATGCCTATGCTTTTGGAATTGGTGTAATGGTCAGGTGTCCACATATTTTTGTCCATATAGTATACAAGTAAGTATTCAAACCAGTAATGTATTTATACAACCAGATAAGTCAATCTAATGGATGTAGTGTATTTACAGAGCAACAACATTTAACTATAGACCAGTCAACATTATTTACAAAATCAGATCAGTGGTCAGTGGAAATGCATTTGAGATACAACAGCAATCCATCATTGATGTCCACTTAGGGTTGAATCACCTGAGTTGGACGGCAATACCTGCTCAGACCGCAGCATCACATCATGCACATATACCTATAGTTGAAAATCAGTGCACATCCACAAGTGTTACTCTTTCTACTTAATGAGCTTTATGTACAGACAAAAGAGCACCACAGAGCATTCTGGGTAATCCAATACTACCCATAGTAAAGAGCCTGACCTGACGTGCTAAAAGCCAGAGACAGCAATGTGAAGCCTGCAGCGAATGCTCTCAATGAAGCGCTGAATAAAGCTAATCAGCTGATAGGCTGTCGTGGCCCGTTAACACAGAAATAACCTTTATGTTTAATTAGATTGAGTGAGTCCCTCCATGCTCCTCAATGCCCAGTGGGACAATAGAGCTTTAAAGGGCAAAAGAAAGAACACAACAGTGAGTGCGAGATTAAAAGAGCAAGACACAGAGATGAGGAAGTGAGGACAGGGCACATCTTCCAAACTGGGGATGGAAGGTTTAATTTGGAAATGAAAAACAAGACCAGGTTTGTGCAATTTTATGCTCCTTATGGGCAAGTGCTCTGTCAATTTTGCCCCATGAACATGCTTTGAGGAGAGTATTAGTGACACAATCATTTTAAGGAGAAAAGGGCACTAGGAGAGGCTACGATCCAGCAGGAGCCAGCGCTCTCCAGAAACTGTCCAAATGTATTTGAATTTGCTAAAGGTCTGATTGTGAATCAAGAATATTAGTCGAAGCAAATTTTAAACTTAAGCAATCAAAACTCCTCCGACAATGTTTTTCACGTTTGTAGTATAATATCACAACACTGATGAAAAACTATGACACATCTGATGGAATGGAATCTGATCTCGCTGAACATCACCTCCAATACTCATGATCCGAAATGGTTAAGCCACTCCTTAAAAATAATAATAATAATAATAATAATCTGAAATCATGTCGCAAGGGTCTTTCTTTTTGACTGCCTAAGATTATTAAGTTTCATTAAGATTTTATTATTAAGATTATTAATGTCTGAACAGACATTAGCAGTAGTATAGTAGTACACTATGCATTTGTACAGTATTGAATAAACTATATAAGATTAAAACTGTGGTAGCAACTTTATTCATTTGCCTACAACAATATTTTAGAATTACTCACTATATGCTTAGCGTACAGCATAACTGTGTAATGCGAGGTATTTACTTGTAAAAAAAATCACTTTTTAAGAACATTTAATTAGTCAAGTGACACATTTTAAAATACCAGCTTTTTTATGTATGTATAATACAATTTCACAACACTGATCTCGCAGAACATCACCGCCAAAACTCCTGACCCTGAACAGTTAACAGTAAAGCTGGACAAAAAAAAACAAACCCTGAAATCATGTTGTCAGTTACTAGTCAAGTGACACATTATAATATATATGCAAACGAACGTTTATTTATAATTACATTTACATAAGGTGACTAAAGGTTGAAACACTGAGCGAATGTGATTTTCTTTTTGCCTTCAAATACATAAATGAATATATATGTATGTAAAAATGTGTACAAACAGTGCAAACTTGTTTCACAATGCAGAGGTCACATTGTTACCTCAGTAACACTGTAATTATGGCTTTATTCATGACCATGCCATTAGTCATGTTGTAAGTGTTTCATGGAATAAAATTCTTCATGGTGGTCTGGGACTTTGCACCAAATCTGTGTTTGAGACGTCCATTTGATCTGGCAGGAAGCAGATGCGGAAAAAATTGAATTTGTTTTTTCAATAAGAGACTGGATCAGTTAATGTCGGAGTGGAATTGAAGTAAAACTCTTATCCATTGTCTGATACCGTCAACATCCCACTGATCCCACACTTCCCCCTCACTAACCTTATAGATCTATTGCAGAGATTTCATTAACAACATAAAGGCATATCGGCAGTGTTTAATAGATTCAAACAAACCGGCACACACGTACGCACTCCGCAGTGTATTCGCAGCTCAGCGGATGTAATCAGATAAACGCGCTCTCCTTTTCCCCTCCTGGGCCTCAGCGCTGATGACATGAAAAGCATGGGTAATTCCTAATTACAAAGCATTAAGTGCATGGAAATGAAGAGAGCGTTTATTCTGACAAGAGCTCCGGGAGAGCCGGAGCCCTTTCGCAAAACGCATTTGTTTGCGGTTTAGTAGAACCTGCTGTTCCAAAGTCGATTTCCAAATGTTCTTCATTAGATTAGACAACGCAGGCCCGAGCAGATTGGCTTCGTCTGCATTACGCCACAGATCTCAGTGGACTGCTGCTTGACGGGCAACTGATACATTTGAATGCAAATCCACGATAAGAGGATTATTAACAGAACAAATAACTCACTTGTGCCAACAAACGGCAATAAGGACGTCTTAGCATGTGAGATGTAAGAACTTACAAAAACAAGATTTTAGTTTTGAAGTGCCACATATCATCAATAATGAAATGAAATGATAAGATAAAAGAAAGATATCAGAAAAGGTGCAGAAGCAGATGGTGGGACAGAAGCTTGAAAGTGTGAACAAAGCTTAAGGGAAGCTTAATTACATACATATATAAAAGCTATATGCAAAACACGACGGCACGGCTCGGATAAAAAAAACCTGAGCCTATTTCCCATCATCACACAACACGACATATGAAAGTAGGAGGGGTTTCTCTGGAGCTGACTTGTGGTATGATTAGTAAAATAAGACTCAAGGGTTTTTTTTAATCACCCAAATGAGACATATTTTATTTGGATAAAAAATTCTGGTGGTTTTATTAACCTGTCTTCCTTGCAGGATGAGCCATTATTCTTCTCCATTATTCATATATTCTGTGGTTCAATCCCAAATGGTGTTTCATTTGTGCTTTTAGAGCACTATGTAGGAAAGTCAGAGTTAATAAACACAACGAACAGGAAGTTATTTGGGATTTGGCCTCACCTGAATTTGATGTAACTGGCTTAAAGAAACGGGTACGAAATTTTAAAACAGGTAAATTTTTTTAAAAAAGCGATAAATAAAAATGCAAATAAAAATTCATGTGAGCAAATAAATGAAAAACGAAACTAAAAACATAGTGTGAGTAAATATACATATACAAATGAAATTATAACAAAAATGATGTATGCGAATAAAAATTAATTAAATAATTGCTTAATTGATTAACACTATAAACAGAAAGCCAGACATTTGGCCTAAAATGATGTGAAACAGGTAAAAATAAATAAAAAATGAAAAGATATATAAAGCGCAAAACCAATAGACATTGGTGAATGAAACTAAGAAATTATGTGAGTGATTAAATAATGAAAAACTTCAATGTGGGTAAATAAATCAAATTAAACTGTGAATAAACAGTAACTATGAAGGCTAATGAATAAAAATGAATAAAAATAAATTTATGCGATTCAGTAGTTTTAAAATAAATGCCAGTGATGAGGGTAAATTTTATAAAAATGGGGGGGGAAAAAAAAAGACAAATTAATGTGCGTAAATACATAAAAACGTAAAACAAAAAAAAATACGAAATAATAAAAACAAAACTGTAAAAGAACGTTAACGTTAAAGAAGAAACATAGTTTGATGAATGAAAAATGTTTCTCGGCAACGACTGGCTCGCACAGTATCCGGGTGAGGACGCTAATCGAATTCAGCATGGGCGCCAAGCTTCCACTGCAAAGTGAGCTGTATAAGTGGGTTCATGGTTAATTTACCGAGCCGAGCCATAGCGTAAAGCAGAAGAGTGCTAATAGCTTCACTGAGGACCAGAAAGAAGAAAAGTGGAAATGAGGGGGGGGAAAATGTGAGTGGAACTTACTTCGGAAACTAGCAATTGACAAATCTCCTGGACGTCATGCAAATGAAGGTGAGAAAATGGGACGTTATTAGCCCAGAGACGAGGCCAGTGGAACAATGGGAGTAAAGCATGCAGGATTAAAACCAAGGTAAAGAACAAAGTCAGACAGACACAAATGAAAAGCAGTGAAGTTGTAAGGTCATGCAATGCACTACGTTAGGCATCATGAAGTTTAGTTTTTCCCCCTCAGCAGTAAACCAGCCTGCTGAGAATGAACCATTCTAGAAAAAAAAAAAAATGGCCGGACAGGAAGCTAATCCATCTCTATGCGCAAACATTTTCACACCTCAGGCCACTTTATCCACAGGATCCAGTCCAAGATGCAAACACAACAAAATCCACACGGACCCTTTGAGCTTGTAATATTCGCTCTAACATTTATCTTTTTTTCTTTTTTTCTCTTTTTTAACACCCACGTCCTAGCAATGCCAAGCTGCTTGGTAAACCGTTGTTAATTCATCCTGATATATCTCTTAGAACTTCGTCAGATGTCATTCCAAGCCTTCTTTAAATCAGATCAGGACCCCGTGACACAAAAAAAAACACCTTAGCAAGTGAAAATATCTGAATAAAAAAGGCATATTTATCTAGCATTTCCCATTACAAGGTACATATAAAAAAATACATATTTCTGCACACATTTTTACTAATCAAATCTTTTCTACTGGCAGATATTTTCAATTCTCTAAATGATTAGAAAATGGAAAGCTTTAAAATGAGTTCATGCATCTGAAACATTCATTTATAATCATCCCATGACAAGAAATATCAATATTTATTTTATTTGCCAAGGTATAATGTTTTGCACTGATTAGTTTTCTTTAAATCGTTGTCTTGTTGCAGGACACACTCACGTTCTATATGATTATTTGTCGTATAGATAATGAGATACATAACAGAGCTTCCGTTCTCCACTCGGAAACGTGCAGGTACAAACTTCGCACGTAACTGGAAGTTCAGAAATGCAAGACGAATATTAATGCAATCATTCTAATACAAGATTGTTTTTATTGTTGTTGTTTACTGTTCACAAAGACTTAAGCCCTTTTTACCCAGAGATCCTGCAATTTTGGAATAAAGAAGCCCCGGCTTCTTTACCAGCTTCGGTTGTTCACACTGAAACAAATAAAGCCACCACAGTGTGTGCTTTCAAATAGCATGCTGGAGCTCCAGAACCAGAGCCGTGACGTACTGTATTACAATGGAGCGGTTCGGTGTGTAGTGTACGAATAACATACTACTTGTCGGAAATACGAATACCCCGAGCACATCGGCATTGCTTTCAAGACCGTGCACATTTATACCACTCTTCAAACACAAGCAAAATCGCTGAACATCATGTTTATGTGATCTGAAATATATATATAGGAGGAGAAACTGAAGAGAAGCGGGAAGCGATTCGAGGAAGAAAGGCGGACCTCAGACACTGTAGGCAGAGACGTTTGAACTCTCTGAAAGAAGAATGTCAATTTTAAAAAACATCACACCCCAGTCCCACCATGTCCCTTTTACATCGATTCCGGCTCTGTGACTTCCGATCCTTCCAACTCAGAGGCGCAACAAACAGACAAACAGTTCCATAATCCACGGATCTTGGATCCTTTAGATACATAGTGTGCACAATGTGTAGTTCTATTATAAATACATTTAAATCACAGGTAAATTGCTGCGGTTATTAGAGAGATAAACCACTTTGGGATGTGCTTTTGTAAGAAAATATTCAACTTTATAGTGTCTGAAACTGCAGGAAGTGAATCAAACACGGCGTGTATTATGGGTTACGGGCGGATTTATTTATTTATTTAAGCTGTAAGGTGCTGAAATGACTCGTGAGGCACAAACTGAGCCAAAGGACAGAGCTATAGCGCTGCCTATCCAGCTCTGGATATTTGGATCGACAACCAAAAGGAGAAAATGACCACTGGAGATGATAAAAATCTAGTTAGCTAATTATTGATATAATTATCTAATCAGTATTGAATAGCACCTGCAAATTCATCAAGTATTCAAAATTAATGAAGTATTTAAAATATCGATACTTATGTCAAAATAGCTTTAATTTCACACTACAATTTAAGATGTCGTCGGATCGTTTTTCGGAATATCCGTATTTTTGTTTTTGGAAAAAATGGCGGATTCTGGGAAGGCTGAGCAAAGTTCACAACGGTATCACTAAAGACCTGTTTCATTTCTGATCAAATAAGACTGCATCATGCGATATTTCAATAATGTCCATCACTATTCCTTCTTAAAAACTAGCATGAATACCAATAGTATGAAATCAGTAGACTTTCATTTCTAGACCAAGAATAATCAAACAATTTCAAAGATACTTGTCAAGAATTGTGATTCACAATATTACCATCTGAGTCATATCTTCTCTTTATGACCCAGAAATGATCCGATTTTTTTTTTTTTTAAAGGGGTCACTTGAAGATAAAGAGGAAGTGATGTCAGTATTTTCGCTTCATACTGCAATTCACTCTGCAGCCAGTAGAAGGCTGTAAAAATTACAAACTGCCCCTTTAAGAAACACAAGCGCTTTTGTGCTCAAGCTGCAGAAAGTTTATGCCACTTCTAGAACAGGTGACATTTTTGTACAATTGGGAATCGAGCAAAGAATTTCAAAGCTTTATCACAAAAGCTGAAGTCCAAGGGTCAGCGAGATTTAAAAATTCTTCACGAACCTGTTCGGGTGAATTCTCGCTCAGATCTTTTTTTATAAGTACCTTCAAAGCACGTCTGCAAACTACAGAACATGATGGATGACAGCTGTGGCTAGTATTTGTTTTCTTTTACACTATTAATAGATGGCTCCGCTCGCGTTGCGCTGCACATGTCACTGATGATGAGAAAGATTTAGTGCTTTGTTTTCGGCATGATTAATAGAGTGCCATTTTGCATGAGGGATACAAACACACACACACACATTTAAAAAAAAGACAGGAAAAAGGGGGAAATATTTTAAAATTAGAAAAGCAAAACAACATTGGACACATGTCTAGGCGTGTGAGATACTGATATTTTTTTCCTCGCCCAGAACAAAATCTTGATTAAAGATTTAATCATCCACAACAGAGAGAACATTAATTTAAAAAAAATGAAACTAGCCATGGAGGGTTGAGTTGAGGGTGAGTGTTGAGACTCCCCTTGTTATGATGATCCTTATTTAGGTCATTTCTAAAGATTCGCAGTGTTACTTTGTTGTGTATTGTCATACAAATCACTTCAATCCGATTAAGTGGTTGACCCTTTAACTTAAAGGTGGAGTCATCGATTCTGGAGAAAGGTGATTGATATTTGAACACAACAGCCAGACGTATACAGCCTACCGTCGGTGCTCCGTCAGAAGCTCCGCCCCCCAAATTCACGGACATGCGTTACCAAGGAAACGGCCCTGACAACACCACCCATATACAGAACCCTGACCTGTACGGGTGCGAGTGGTGTGCGTGAGGGATGCGAGTGGTCAGGTGTTCACAAACACAACAGGGACTCACTCTGCAGGCTGGGCAGGTTGGCGTCCTCGGGCTTGGTTTTGAGCAGGTGAGGCAGCCGCGTGTACCTGTAGCCAAACCCGCAACCCTGTAAAAGAACAGAGTAGAGCATGTGATCAGGAAAAAGGACACATTCACAGACAGGAACTGCATCATCGTTAACCTTTAAAACCGTAAACAGACACTCTGGATCATAACGTAAGGAATAAAACGCTCGGCTGCAGACTGCTATAGAAAGTCACAGATCAACATCAGGGTGTTGTGATACAGCGCAATTTGTCGTCACGGGTTTCCGTCGGACAATATAATGTTTCGAGCGACTATTCCGTAAATTAACATTTTCACATCAAAAACGAATGTTTGGCCGTGATGAAGCAAAAAAATTAACTCTCCATCTGTGAAAAGAACGCTTTCAGCCAATCAGGGTGTAGGCTGTGGAAACAGTGTCATCACACTGCTGCAGGCATGGCGGTGTCTCTCGTTCACTTTGTGTCTCAAAACCCGGCGCTGTCTGACAAGGGCAATAAACATCATAAAGATAACGACTTTAAAGACGATGTCTGGGAAAAAAATAGAAGAGAAGCTCAGCGGTGAAACAGATTGGTGTACAGTCCATAGCCTATCTTGTGATATGGTGAAGACAGATAGAGTTTATAGACCGTGAGGTCCTGTTTACACTTGGTTTTAAAATGTGTCTTGAGCATTCAGGTCACAAATGGACTGCCGAGACACGTCCCCGTTTACACCTGAGGTTATCATGCGTGTCCATCTGACCACTTTTGTGGTTCACATTCACACCTATGGGCAATTTAGAGTAGCCAGTTGACCTAATCTGCATGTCTTTGGACTGTGGGAGGAAACCAGAGCACCCAGAGGAAACCCACGCATGCACAGGGAGAACATGCAAACTCCACACAGAAAGGCACCCTGGGTAACCCAGGGATCGAACCCAGGACCTTCTTGCTGTGAGGCGACAGTGCTAACCACCACACCACCGTGCCGTGCGTTGTGTTAATGTGAATATTAATGCTGCGCAGACAGACAGATTACTTTATTAATCCAATAGTAGTGTTACAGGAGCAATTCACATAGCAAAAATAAAAACCACAGACAGTGCGGTAGGTAAAAATTGAAAAAAAAAAATCAGTATGTATAGTAAATATTAAATTCACCAATGTTTTGTTCCCACTTTCGCATTGTTTCTTCACGTCGCCCTGCGTGTGTGGACCTTTACAGGGGACTGAGTGACGTTTTCAGCCGTTTTGTGTAGTTGCGTTCAAACAAGAGTTTTATATAAGTAAAAAGGTTACATGTTCACATAAAAACATGAGTCACTTAATTTTAGCAACTTTTTATTATGTCCTACTCAAGTACATTTAAACACTGAGATGTTTTCCTTTTTTGCACGACACCTCCACTTTTATATGAGTAAGACTTTGAAACATTACCTATACAGTCAATTAAATATAATTTCTCGGTACTTTTGTCCACTCGCTATACGTTATGCATGTTCTAAAGCACCAAAGCGCTGAACTGCATTACGATGAAAATCTGGATTCTTAATTGGATGAAACTAATAATAGTAATGTAAATCTGCTATAACAATGCGCCACTGAATTCTTTGTGAGTTAAAAAAGCATAAAAAAAAGTGTGTGTGCTCAGTTGCTTAGAGGGCTGGAGAATTCACATATATATATATATTCACATGTATAATTCACACGTAACGTAATGACATAACGGGTTAGAATGTGAATGAAAGAAATAAGAAAGATTTGCGATGGGGGAGAGCAAGGAGGAAGGAGAGATGAGGACGAGGGAGAAGAAGAGAGGCATGAGAAAAGAAATGGAGGATGGATAAGGAAGAAGGGGATGAGAAAGGAGGAAGGAGTTATAAGAGGGGAAAAGGAAGGGATGAGGGAAAGGCGATGGGGAAAGGGATGTCAGAAGAGAAAGGGAGAAGAGATGAAGACGGATTAGGGAGGAGTGCTGAGAATATGGAAGGGAGGGAAGAGGGAAAGGGATGAGGACGGACGATGAGGAAGGACAAGCGAGCTTTCAGAAAATACAGGGAGATGGGATGAGAAAGAGGGATGAGGAACGAGCTGTGAGAAACGAAAGAGATGGGTTGAGGAAGGAGGGAAGGAGAATGAGTCATGGGAAAAGAAAGGGGGAAGAGGTGAGGAAGAGGGATGAGGAAAAAGGAGCGATGATGATGAGGAAAATGGAGGGCGGCTGAGCTAGAAGCAAGTAAGAGAAAAGAAAAGGACGAGGGATGAAACGGATGGAGGAGGAAGCGGGCTGAGAGAGCAGGATGAGGAAGGAGGGATAGGAGAGGAAGGATAATGAGAAAGGGATCTCACCCTCCACAGGCGGACGAGGATCCAGTTAGTCTGAGCCCACGGTCGCTGTTCATACGGCGCCAACAGGTTCCTCATCATAGCCACCCGTCTGAACAAAGGTCAAAGGTCAAGTGTGATGACAAATGAAAACTATTTAACATGGATGACTTATTGTTGCTGGGGAAGCTTTTCATTAGGGATTGTTTTTTCCAGGGGAATGAAACTTTTGGATCGGACTGTTTTGTTGTTTTTTTTTTCCCCAAACTCCTTTCCTTTAAATGAAACATTTTGCAGGAACCTAAAGCATGCTGCCTTCTCTGAAAGAAACGTATCAAATCACGTCCGAATCGAGGTATTTAATCCTGCCTTTATCTTGGGGAATCGTCTATCCTACAGATTACCCATAATTCCGCCCACCGTCCACCCTGTACAAAACGGTGGGCGTGAGAAGGCGCAGTTTATGGACAAATCACGATTTCTGAATTGAACCTTTACCTTACAGCTTCCTTTATAGCCATCAAACCACTGCCTTGTAAGAAAACCGACTTATTAGACGGCAAGGCATCGAGGCATTACAGCCTTCTGGGTTCGAACACAGCGAGAATCACAATCCGAGACATTTCCCTAAATGCCAAATTCACGTCTCGCATTGCATTAATTTGAAATCCTCAGCAGGATAATATAGAAAGCAGCCAGCACCATGTTAGTGAAGTTCCGCTTTAACAGGTTCTGCAGGTGAGCCTGAGCACTGTGCGTGTTAGAGTGTGTGTGCGTGTGTGTGTGTGTTTGTGCCCCTGAGGGGAGTATGGGTAATGTACTCACTGCTCCTCAGGGATCTTCTCCACAGCTCTGAGTGAATGTGGGTAGCACACATAGCTGGCCAGAGCCTGCATCAGTGAATCTTTAATGTCTGCAAAGGAAAAGAAAGACCACCAGATGCAAAAGCATGCATTCCCATGCATCTATATACAGTCATTTAACGTTTATTCATTATTATATCAACCCAAGAGGAATTTTAATCATGACCCGGACACTGCGTTTCTAACTAGACGCTAATGGCTTTCTCACATCAACAACAAAATAAATACGTTTAATCCTATTATAAAAGCCTAGACTGATTAACATATGAGCATGTTGCACTTCGGGGGTAAAAATTGACTTTACTGAGAACACAAGAGATTAAGGAAGCACCGGAAATTAAATCAATAACATCAATATCGGGCATGTCATAAGATACATTACATCCAGAGAGCCAAGTATAAAAGCTCTATGCTATCTAATTCCACATATATTAACATTCATATCTGATCAGGCACTTCCGCATTATGCCAAATAGCTTCAGAGATCAATTTTCTCCCCCACACTGATAGCAACCAAGCTTGCTAATGCTTGTTTATCATACATGAAAATGATCAAAACAGATATTGTTGTAAAGTGGACGAGTATCTGTGTGCGCCAGCTAAACTTTTGAATGAATTAAGATTGAATGGTTAACCAGTAAGGAAGTAAAGAAGTCTGTTAGTAAAAGAAATAGGAAAGTAAGTAAACACACTATATGGATAAATGTTTGTGGACACCTGAAAATCAAACCATGTCGTTCTTCTCCAAACTGTTGCAACAAAGTCGGAAGCACACAAACGTCTCAGTACGGTGTAGCATTATAATCTCCCTGGACTGGAACCAAGAGGCCCAAGCCTGGGTTTTTGGAGGGTTTTTTGCGTGTAGGAACTCGACCCCACTGAGGACCGCTGGGATGAACTGGAACATCGACTGCGCCCCAAGACCTGACCTTACTAATGCTCATGTGGCTGAACGGACAAATCGTTCACATACTTTTGGCCATATAGTGTAAGATGCAAAAAAATGGCAATAAGAAAAAAGAAATATATAAATTAAGGAAGTAAAGAGAAAGGAAGGAAAGGACAGTAAAGTAAACGCAAGGTAAGAAATTAAGTAATAAGTAACGTAAGGAAAATCTTTAAATAAGTAAGTAACGTTAGTAAGTAGGAAAAGTAATTAAGGAAAGTAGGTGAAGCAAGTAAGTAAAAGAAATAAGGAAAATAAGGAAAGTAACTAAAGAATTTAAGGAAAGTAAGATAAGTAAGCAAGGAAAAAGTAAGTAATGTAAATTAAGGAGGGAAAATACGTAAAGTAAGGAAGGAAATTAAGTAAGTAAAGGAAGTAAATAAGTAATGAAATGAGTAATGTAAGTAAATAAGCAAGGAAGGAAGGAAGAATGGAACATAAGTAATGTAAGTAAATAAACAAGGAAGGAAGGAAGTATGGAATGTAAGTAATGTAGGTAAATAAACAAGGAAGGAAGGAAGTATGGAATGTAAGTA
>JAQQZR010000016.1:5325177-5347550 GCA_030068235.1 Notoglanidium macrostoma | reverse complement strand
AGAAGCGGTCTGCATGCCTAGGTGCTTGAAGTTATACACCTGTGGCCATGGAAGTGATTGGAACACCTGAATTTAATAATTTCGATGGGTGAGTGAATGCTTTTGGCAATATAGTGTACATACATAGTGCATTAAGCCTCTTCTGGTCATGATGGATGAAATGTTATGACTACATTTTAAAAGCTGCAAGAAGGTAAAACTGGAAAAAAAAATATCATTTCATGAACACAAGCTGAATCAAAACCAGATCACAAAATTCCACACACTAAATTACCACCACTAGTTTTTTCACCATTCTCAAGCTTCAAAGAAGTCTGTACACAGATCCCTGCTTATTCCCTTCCACACACGTTACAGAAAAAATGTCTGTTCGGACTCATTGCCGTTTACAGAACACACTTTGCCTGCCAACCTCCTGGAGCCTTTGCAGAATAACCACTGACAAGCGCTGTTTATTTCTCAGCTGCAGCTTAAACGTCTTCCTTTCTTTATAGGACGAATTAAAGTTGTCTACCTCAGCAAATAAAGTTTTAGAGAACATCAGTGAAATTAGCCTACAGGTCAGAAAGAGGAGTTAGAGCCTGATCTCATGATGGCGCAAATGGCTCAGTGTCCTTGTAAATAGATTTAGAAAAGAGAGAATGCGCTCGCTCTCTCTCTCTCTCTCTCTCCCCCTCTCTCTCTCTCTCGCTCGCTCTCTCTCTCTCGTGGTGTGAGGTGCTCTACCTTGGAGTAAATGGTGGCGTTGATCCAGGCCAACCTGCGGCTCAGGTGGTTGAGCTTCTCAGAAAACACGTTCTGGCTCTTTTGCAGCTCCTCCAGAATGTCTGCTCTCTGCACACAGCATGGTTCAGTGTCCCTGAGTGTCATTTTAAACCATTAACATATTCATTGCTGCCTGCATGGTAGTACTTTGATATTGCCTACAGTATATAGTTCTGAAAACTACAGATTTTCCTTCATTGAAACATGTTTCTCTTCCCGGTCAAATCTACGACAGGGAATTCATGGCTAAATTCATGTACTGTATATTCAGCCCGGTGGATTACAGCTCTCTGTAGATGCCTTACTCTTCCTGGACATCGGGCTATCTTCTCCTCCGTGTCTTTCAGCGCGATGGCGTACTCATGCACGTCATCCGACACGACCACCATCTGTAGGAGACACACAGAAACACAATCACGCCGGCTCTAAACAGTCCTTAATTTCCTTTGATGCCAAGTCATCAAGTCACCATTAGCAAGCCATCAGTACCGTAAAACCAGCCGGCGGTTCTCCAGCCAAAGTGAGGTGGCAGAATGAAAAGTTCAAGGGGTCACAGAAAGCAGATGGAAAGCAATACCAACACTAAATCCTGCAGATATTTACTGTGTGGTCAGAAAATAACAAGGTGATAAAGATGCATCGCTTTGCTGCAGGCAGTCTAGTCACCATGCCTGAAAAAAGACTGATTTAAAATCTGAAAGCTTTAATACTGACCTTCATTCTAGATTTTTCAGAAGTAAAACGTTTAATGTGTCTAAAAACAGTACTGAAAATCAGGAAGGAATACAATCATGTCTGAATCAAATGCTTCCACATAATACTGTCTGATCATATCCTGGCTCTGATTGTTGAAGGTAGTGCATATGCATGAAACATTGGCTTACATATCCTGTAATCCTGTGAATCAGAAAAATCCTGAAAAATGGCAGTATTAGGGCAGGTGCCTAAATTGAATTTTTTTTTTCCTGGAAAAGCGATGGCATGGAGCTGGGGAGCTCTTCATCCCAGCACTTCATCAAAAAAAAAAAATCACTGAGATGCTGTACATCAGTTTTGTTTCCATGACAACAATATCATAACAACATATCACCACTAACCGCCGTATGATTGGTTGCCTAAAAATGAGCAACAGCGATGTCTTTCTGAAAATTTCAAAGATTTTCAACTAGAAGCACACGAAGCACAGCACTTTTCCCCTAGGTGGCCACATAGGCTCTATCCTCCTGGGGAACAATTAAACAAAAAGATGCTGGCGCTCAAAAAAAATGTCATATGGACATTTACTGCTTTACTGCTACAAGAACTCTGGCACTTCAGCACCATGGACAGCTCAAACCCAGCATAAACAAACGCTCAGTACCGCCAAACGAAGAGCTCATGTTTTATTGATCAGGATAAAATTAAAACATTAACCAATTAGTTCATTTTAGTTACACTCAGGCGGCACGGTGGTGCAGTGGTTAGCACTGTCACCTCACAGCAAGAAGGTCCTGGGTTCGATCCCCGGGTCACCCACCTTGGCTACTCTAAATTGCCCATAGGTGTGAATGCGAATGTGTGTGGATGTTTGTCTGTGTTGGCCCTGTGGTGGACTGGCGACCTGCCCAGGGTGTACCCCGCCTCTCGCCAGAAGATGCAGGGATTGGCTCCAGCTTCCCCCCGACCCAGACGGTATAGATAATGGATGGATGGATGGATGGATAGTTACACTCACCAGTATCTCAGCTGATTATGTGAGGAGCTTTGTGTCTTGACTGTGCTGACCCCAGCATGTAACCCACTAAATGCATGGGAAAATATGATCCAAGAGGCGTGTGCTGCTGAAACAATTTTCCAACTCATTTCTCAATTTTGCTTCATGAATTAGGACTGGATTCAGCCGCAATTCAAGAAATCTCAATGTCCGGAAAGGAGGCCTGGGATGCATTCGAGGCTCCAATTCAAACCAAAGGTCAAGGCTCCTGTGAGAGTAACTGAACATGGAGTTCGCTTTGTGCTCTGAAGCATTGCAATGCTGGAACAGGTTTAGTCTTAGTTCCAGTGAAGAGAAATTGTAATGCTACAGCAGGTGTGCTTCCAGCAGTTTGGGGAACACCATGCTTTGGCCATACAGAATATGTATTACATTAATTTTATATAACTAAATATATATTTTTTTCAACTCTGTTATTGTAATTATTATGAATATACAGTATATGAATGAATACAATAATAATTAGGTTTTTTTCTATTATTAAAACAACTACTATCACCAAGTGCATGCTTCAAAAAGCTGTTCAGATCATCTAGTTTAGAGCACTAGTTTTCCTGGCTGCCTTAATCGATTTGCAAACACTTTAACCTTGACAGATTGAAAGACATTCATAGCTGGTTTGGCAACTACATGGCCAGCATTCAGCCTCCTTAAAGCACTTAAATGACTCCCAGCATTTTAAATGTCAGAAGAGCCTAGGTGATTTCTGTAGTACTCTGTGAGACTAGCTTAACAAAGTTAAGTGGTTCAGTAATGCCAGGAAATGTCTAAGGAAGCAGCATATATATGGTGTGACTCGATCCTTTTGTTAATTACAAAATATGACTTAACTGCTATGAACATCTGTACAAGTGGACGACATAATGGAGACAAACTGTCGGATATGGATAACGTTAATGAGATGTGTCATGTGAACGGCATCTTTCGCACACTTTTTAATAACGCATTCTGATCAGTTACACTTTGCCCGGTAATGACTTTTGGGTTTGGCACAGCTCAGTGAGCTAAAGCTCCATATACAAGATACCTGTCGGAAACAGCATCAGTCCTATAGAGAAAGTTTAATTAAATAAAGAAATAAAGTGAATTCCAAAATAGCGAAAGCAAATCAAGCGTAAAAACACATCAAGCTGATACTCAATTTAAAATTTCATTTTCTTGCTAAACATTTCATGCAGCACAAATATGCTGAAGTAAGGATCCCATCTGGGTAAAACAATGCTCGACAGTGACGGAGTTGTTTTTGTACAGCTCTGCCGAGCAAAGCACTTCTCAGAGAGCAAGGATCGCCTCCACCCTGCCGCAGCGTGCGTCAGAGAAGACTACATAAAAGACATCTGGAAGCTGCTCTCAGATCCTAATCTACTCTCATTCGAGGAAAGGAATTACTCAGCCAGGTGTGTGTAGTGAGGTTTAATGCCATTCTTAAGGTCAGTGAGATTGAATGTTTCGATTGAAGATTCAATTAGAAACTTGCCCACCATGTCGAGATTATAAAACACAGAGATATGTCTACAAGAGAGCGCAGGCAGTAAAGTGCAACTCTCAAAGACAACTCATGACCTTCATTTAGTCACAAACTATTGACTTCTATATTTAGAGAAATCATTTTGAATGTTTCACTGTTACTTTTTCATTTACGGTGTATTCATTGATAATGAAGAATCTGTAAAGGGTTCATCACGGTCACAGTCGTTTACTCATCCTGATTAACCATTTACTCCTGGTCAGAGACACTGTTTATCCAGAGCCTAGGGTTAATCTAGAGTAGCCAATTCATCTACTGGGATGATTTTAGCCCTTGGGAGGAAACTGGAGAACCCAGATAAAATGTAACCTGAGCTCAGGATTGACCCATGGAGCAGTGAGGTGGCAATGCTACCTGCTATGCCTCCATGCTACAGTTAAGGCTACTTTGTTTACTTCGAGGAGATTTTTAGGAAAGCACAGCTCTCAAGAGCTGACAAGCCAAAGCCATCCGAGGAACTTATTTTTGCACAACCGTTATATATAAAAGTCAGTGATCCAAGCTGGACATAAATAGACTGCATCTCTACTGCTGCAATCCACTATACTTGGAACCTGGAGAAATCCCACTGCCAACACGGCAAAGTGCAAAGTGCAACTGAGATATTCAAGTCAGAATTCCCAGTTGGGAATAAAGTAAAGAGTCGAGAGTAAAGATATTTCCCGTTGCATCATTTTCTACCTCATAAATTGATTGATTTTATTTGATATTTAACTTTCGGCTTATAAATCTTCGTTTTAGATTTGAGGCATAACTCCTTTGATTTCAGCCCAACTTTACTCATTGTAAACAGTTAATTCATGTACATCTTCTTTATATGTTCCTCAAATTCAGTGACTAGCTATACTGATATGGCCACTGGGCATCCAGGTCCAAACTGAAGCATTGAAATGAATTTAGTGTGATTTAGTGTGAATGAAGTTCACAGACCACACAACTGTGGTGGGGCTAATCTCAGGGGCATATAGGGATGAAATCCAAAGACTGTCGATGGAGTGTCCAGAGAAAAACCAAGCTCTGAACACCATTAAAACCAAATAACTCATTACAGACTTCAGGAATAACAAATCTGATCTAGATCCTATCCATATCAACATGGACTGTTAGCAAAGGGTCTCTGATTTCAGGTTAGCTGACAACTTCTCCTGGACTACCAACACCATCACGCTAGTTAAGAAGACCGCTCAGTGACTCCAGTGGATCCTCAGGAAGAACACCTTGGCTGGGAATCTGCTGCTGTCCTTCTACTGCTGTTCCATCAAGAGTGTGCTGAGCTATTGCATCTGTGCATGGTCCGCCAGATGCTCCTCAGGTCAATTGACCTTCAATGACCTCCAATGGGTCATTTCAAATTAGCGGCTGCCTGCTTCCCTCCCTGGAGGACATTTAAAGCTCTCACAGCCTCAGCAGTCATCACAATGCTCAAATAGTGTCTCATACAGGACATCACCTATTTGAACTGCTGCCCTCTAGAAGGCACTACAGGTCCATCAGATCAAGAACAAACAGACTGAAAGACAGTTTTTATCCCAGAGATATTATGTCACGCAACTCTGCCGAACCATGACCACTAGCCAGGTTTCCATTGCAGTTTGGCGCAAAATAAAATTTTTGAAAAAACACAATTGTGAATGGTCTGTGTTATGCGATTACAGCTGGGTTTTCTCCTCACACGTTAGCTCTTACAGATCTCTCTTTTTTCAAAAATCGAGCGCTTCCATTTGGTCTTCATGACATGTCACGTGACTTAATTGTGAAAAATGTGTTTCCATTTCAATTTTGCAAACTATTGCTTTATCGATTCTTTATCGAGCTTATTCCATGCGCTTCCATTTCTCATTTTTAGTTCACAATTTCAAATTGCGCATTAAGCATGTTAATGGAAACCCGGCTGCTGTGTTCTTACACTTTGACCTCACCTTTTAACATACCAAATGGGCAATCATTTCAATTTCTGTACTGTAATGTGCAATATTAGTATAAGTTAGAAATATGTAATTTAGTGCATGTACATAATACGTATATTACTTATTTGATGTAAATACAATTTCTCTATTCTTCCTTCCTTCCTTTCTTTCTTGCACCTTTAAAGAATAGTCATCCAATTTTGTTGTGCTTTGCGCAATGACAATAAAGACCCTCATTCAGTGTCATCACAATTATTTGTGTTATTCTGCATTACCGTTTTTGCATTAAATCGATATGAGCTGCAGATGAAAAGATTATATTACTACAAAGTTTTGCACAATATTAGTCCTGACCCTCGTTCTAGCCCAGCCCAAATTAATATACGCATCAACACTGGAGTAAAACATCAAGCCTGGAGAATCAAGAAGCAACAAGCAAGATGATATTTCCTCAATGATGACTAGTACATCACCATTGTGCACCAGAGAAATCTGAAGTGCGCTGAGGCTCCGGGATCTCACCTTGCCCAGCTGCTGATGAACACTCAGGTTGTACATCATCACGATCCCATCCAGGATCTCCAGCAGGGACTTCTCTGTGATTGGCTGCTCGGGCTCTTCCAACGGTCGCCCCAGCAACAGCCCATCGTTACCATGGCTTCCTTCGACTAGAGATGGAGGGGTGAAGGTGTACAGGAGTGAGGGGGAAAAAAAAGATGTTAGGAGTTTTAAAAAGAAAAACAGATTATCCGCCGGCAAGGTTTCAAAAACGTGGCACCTTTTTCTCAGGGAAGTGGATTTTTTTATTTCGTTCCAATCCTAGCCTAGCTAATTGGCTTCCCGCTGACTTCTTTTGTAGGGCTGGAAATTGCAGCGTACTGGAGGTGGACAGGGCTTTGTGATGCCCTATAGGGACTGGGGGGAGGGGGGGTAATGTAACCACCAGTGACATTAATCCTTTATTATTATGCTGCGCTATTTAATAAAAATAGACTTTTCTGAAGTGCAAAACGATACATGTACAAAGCTCAAGAGATGGGTTATGGTATTTACAGACTGGGAACAATGATCACAACAGTCCTAATATGTGCCTACCATGTTTACCATTTCTGTAATAACTGTTCTAGTAAGCATGAGACGTTTAGGCAACTCACTGTCCTCCTCTGTCCTCTGTTCCACAGGCAGTGCACGCACTTTGACCTTTTCGGGCGGGGCCAAAGCTCGCCGTGGGGTCATGAGGCTGACTGCGGCTGAACTGAGGAAACGGTTGGCTCGGCCCAGAGTAGGAGAACTCAGCCAGCTTGGCCTGGCCAAAGCTCCACCCATTGCTGCTGCACCAGATGGCCTCTGAGCACACACACAAGCACAACTCCATAACTATTGGCCCCCATCAAGATAATGAGCATTAATGGTCCATTAGAGGAAGAGGCTTAGAGCAGTTTTACCAAATGAGAATTGCAGAGGTGCCAATCATTTTAAAATCACAATTTTGTTGTAAAGAATTGCACTACATAAATATAAAAAAAATAACTATTTATGTTACAGCAAAATATAAAGTGCTCCAATATGTGTAAGCTCAAAATATAATTTCTTGCTGATCTTAATTAGTTTATACAATATTTGATGCACATTGTCAGTATACAGACTTGACCATAAAGCGGAGATGTTTTATCTTAGCATTTTTGGAAGGAGTCTCCAGTATCAGCACTTTGTAACAGTCAGAGGTAAAGATCGTACAGAGGTGTCGTTCTTGGTAACAGGACTTATTAAACTTCATGACAAAAAAAGAGAGGCTAGTGCGGGAACAACTGTTTACAGCTGTTACAATGTAAAGAACTGACTTCAGACGTTCCACAATTACAGACAGATAAAAAGAATATCGTGCTATCCTTAAATGAAAAAAAAAAAAACCTGGAAAACTCCTTGCGCAGACGAGAAATAACTGATGTGCCATTACCGGAAAATAATCAACTTCAGAGTGGTAACAGTAACTGCGCTTTATGTCATGCCATATCACATACCACACCACCCCATCATTGATATGTTTCCTATCACAGCACACTCCCAAGTGTTTTTTTCCGTACATGTTGTCATGAAAAGGCAAAAGGACTCACTATAATATAGCATAAGATTACTAATCATTTAACAGAAACATATAGAATTAAATAGACGCAAAGGAAAGTAAAAGTTCAGCTCCAAGTTATAAGACAGGAAGTAACAAATAACAGTTTTAAATACATAGAACACTTAAACGTTCCCTTTTTGAACCATTGCTCATTCATACACATTCACACAAGTGCAGAGAGGTGAAGCAGGCTTTACCTGAGCGGCTCCACTTTCATCATCCTCGTCCAGATCGTCCATAGAAGTGGCCTGGATCTCCGCAGGGTCGATAATGATATTGGCTTTAGCTGCCAAGTCGTCTGCATAGATTAACACACACACAGAGTATGACTGTTCATTACACGGTTCTAGCTTTCCCAGCTTCATTAGAGGCACTACTTTCACAATGAAAAGCAGGTATAGCGTTGGACAGTCATTATATTCTGTCCCTTTAGGAAACCTGACAAAACAGTTGCACATCAAGACTTTGTTAGTGGAAAAAATCTAAATTCACACACACAACTATGTATTATTCATTGTGTTTGTTTGTGTATATATGGAGTAAAATAAAATTCAATGCTCTGCATGTCATACATCATGCTGCTTTTGACAAGAGCCTTGGGAAAAAACGTGTACTACTTCTTTTTGGAGATGCCTTACTGATCGAAATGTCCAGCCAAGCTCTCAGAAGTAAAAATGTATATTAATAGTAATACATGTTCCTGTTTGAACACACTCACACCAGTCCTTTTAAATTCATTTCAGCAGCTATACGCTTGAAAGTAATATTAATATGAAACACAAAAAGCATTATGGAAATGTATGGGGGTTTAAGCGCAGTACAGGTGAAGAGGGCAACTCGCAATCATGATGATACAACACAAAACTCCTACTGAAAGAGAACCAAGCTATGAGTCATGGGATATATGGAAAAAATATGCTGCAATTAGAAATGTGATGATAATCGTTTATACCACAATATTCGTCCTACAATATTCGATTTTGATTTGAAGGACCGTGTATGTCAAAAGATTATTGACAACATTGATAATAAGGACCATTAAGAAGAGGGTTGTTTAGATATGTGGTACGTTTGGGCAGCATTTTTGCTCCCGAGGTAAAAACGAGTCCCTTTTGGAAGGTAGTATAAATAAAAATGAATAAATAAATCTTTAAATAAAAATAAATAAAAATTTAATAAAAATAATAAAATAAAAGATACGTAATATTAAATAATAAATAATATAAACATTAAATATTTAAAAAAAAATTAAAATAAATACGAATGGAAAATTTAAGATAAACGAAAATTTTAAAAATAGTTAAAAATATTTTAACTTTTTATTTGTTTAAGCTAATTGAATCGAAGAGCTTAGATAGTTGCTGCCTAAAAAACCAAAGCAAATGAATGATAATATTACTCACATTAAAACACAACTTATGTCATGAGGCCAGAAGGGTAGTGTACTGTACCGTAAAGAGTTTCATATCATAGAGAAAGTCCTACTGATGTTTCTGCTCCTCCATTTCACTTAAATGTGTTTTTATGAAGTGACGCAGTGCATGCGCAGTGGGTTTCATAACCCAGTTCAACTAATAATGAAGTTATTGACAATGATTTCTGTTTCACTGATTACTGAATAAAAATGAATTTAAGTTAATAACTGAGTTATACTAAAATGTGTTCAACCTGATTTCAGGTTAAATTAAATAATTACTTCTTATCCCCTGTCAGGACTTATTATGGAATCCCACAAGGCAGCATTCTTGGCCCACTGCTATTGCATTAAACGCTCCGTCTGGGTTAAATTATTACAACTTTGCTGTAGATTTTTCACTTTTTTGTTGATGATATAGAATTGTACATGACAGATCCAAGTTTTAACAAACAATTTACAACAATGTTTAAGTGCACTAACTGAATGGATGTCCATCAACTTTTTAAAGCTTAATGAAGAAAAAATTATATAAGACTTAACTGATTCGTGTCTTTATAACTAGTCACCTTGGCTATTGTAACTTCCTTTTTACTGGCCTCCAAAAAAAAAAGTATTAATAAGTTACAAGTCATTCTGAACCCTCCTGTCAGAATAAGCATGAAATCAGATCATATTACACCAATCCTGTATAATCTCCACTGGCTACTTGTATCTAAAAGAATTTATTTTAAAGTTCTTTCGCTTACCTATAAACACTTAATGGATCAGCAGCCTCATACATAACTGAATTTTTTACCTTTTATTCTCCTTTAGAACTTTGGAATTTTGCACCAACAGACTCCTTTGCATACAAAGAGGTGAACATAAATACAGTGGTGAGGCAGCATTTAGCTATTGTGCCCCAAAATTACAGTTTTTAAAACACGTCTTTTTACATTGGCTTTTAAATATGTCCACTTGCTTTAGCACCAGCATTCCACTGGATTACATTTTATCTTGCATAATGTAATTTTCTTTTATGTATCCCTTTTAATTTTTCAGTTTTACGTATTCTGCCTACATCCATTTTATTTCTTTTATGTCTCTTTTTATCTTTTATAATTTTACATTCTACCTGCCTGTAATGCAAAGGGGCTACATAAATAAAGTTATTATTATTATTATTATTATTATTATTAAAATATCCATTTTTTGTATGTTGATAGTCAATGTTACACATGTACTGAAAGATATTTTCAGAAATGTGTAATGTTCTCCTGCTTAAGAAATCAACTTATGATATTCACCAAAAATCAGATGTAGTTTGGCAAACATGGAACTCTCTTTGGAAATTCATCCACTAATCAAATCATTTACACTATTTACTACTTGTACTATTTGTTAAGCCTTCTGGATTTGTTAAGCCTTCTGGTTTTTTTAATCCCATATGTGCTGTGTTTTAGTCTATCTGTGTTTCGCATGGACCAACAGTAATTTCTTGAAAACCTGTACACTATCTGAAAACACTATACTGTTATAGTGACTCTAGTTATGAATGTTGTGATAGCTGTGACCTGACAAGTGCAACAATTTAAAAAAAAGAAAAGAAAGAAATGTGCAATCGTTGTGATATTATTATATAACTTCACTAAATCGCACTTTGAGTCCAGAAAATATGAAGTCAGATTTGTATAATGTCGTGCATTATGTTAGATGATGCCAGAGAACACAACAGGGGTTTAGCGAGGACAGAGTGGCGTGATGTTCTTCTGCGAGCATTTCCGCTTATTTTAAAAGCACTTGCCTACTGGCTCCAGCTTTGTTCTGAATTATTTTGACCACACAAATAACTGACATATAACATTTCCTGCCTGTGCCATCACTAAACCCTTTGCATGATATTTCAAGGCTGATTTTTCAGCATGAGGAGGAGACTGAACTGGACTGGTGACATGAGGAAAAAAGTTTAATTAACTTTACGTGGTGGACCATATAAAAATCTTCATCACACCTGAGCAAGTGACCTCTCAGACACCTCTGCCATGACAGCAGGCAATAAATCTGCTCAAGTGTTAGGTTCATAAATTGGAAAGGGATGTATTCTTTATTGTTGGGTTGGTTTGCCAAGAACCACGGAATAACGAGGACTCATGTGGTTGTAAATTCAGCCCCGAGCAAAGAAGCTGCCTGTGTGTGCCAAGCTCATCTAGGAAGCGCTGGGATTGACCATAAGGCTGGAGTTTATCTTGAGTTTATTCCATCATTCACCTACAGGCTGAGAAGAGCTGAATTAAATCTAGTGATTTACACTGGGGCCGAACAGGCAAATAGGACATTAAACTTAATGAAGAAAGTAAAAAGGTTAGTGAAGGAACATGGCAGTCCTCATTTCAAATTTTCATTATTTTGAGGCAACAGCAGTTCGGATAAAATTGGAGGTACAAGAAATTGCGTAAGCTGGATCAGATTTAAATTGGGTTTGGAACTGATACTGCCCATTTATCAACCCAAACTTTAAAACTCGATGTAATATAATGAGACCATTCAAGGCAGGCGCATGCAGCCAAACCTGCAGAAGAAGACGGCCATCAATAGCCATTATCTGAAAAATCACCAACGATCACGATAATGATTATGTCAAGCCAGAATCGAAACTGGCCTACAAACCCATCAGAGAAAATCACTACGAGATGCAGCGTGTGAAACATCACACTTTCGTCATTTAAGAGAATAAAAAGGGCACAAGAATTTAAAAGACAGAAGAAAGGTCAGGACAGAAAATTCCCGGTTGATCTTAAATACGAATCCATATCATCAAGCGGCGGAAGAGCGCGAAGTAACCGTTTCACATGCCCTTCTGTAACTTCATCGTATTAGAGAAGATATACTTCAACTCTGAAACTAGGAACAGAATGCAAATAGGCTTTCAATCATCCATTCTCTGTCAAAATCATATTTGCGTCTTGAAAACAATGGCAACAATCACAGGCATCTGAAAGAACTCAATCAGGAGACGACAGCGGCAAATTAGCCGGCGGGAAAATCTTAGATGCCAAAGAGGCATCAGATACAAGTAATCAAGAGTTTAATCAAGCAAAAAAAAAAGTGGCTGAAAATTGGAAAACTGATGCACATGCTTATGCTTGTATTATGAAGTATTTGAAAAGAAGAGGCATGGTGATTATTTATCAAAAGTACAACAAGTGTTTTGATAAAAGGTACATTTTCTAAAGTGTTCTAAAGTACACACTATAGGTTCTTATTCCCGACTTTGAATGTTTTTCATGTAGCTTATTTGTTGCTTTTAGTTTTCCTTGATTGGTCAGAAATTGGATGCCATGTGCTCTGATTGGCTCTTCCTGTAATACATGCTGATATTACATTCAGGTCAATAAACCAACTTCTTCTGACATTTCCTTTCACAGTACTCCATTTAAATGTACATTAGGTAAAGCAAGATCAGCCAATTTCTTTCAAGATTAGGTTTCTAACAGTCAAGCAGGTCAGGTAGGTTGATTCGATGTTTAAACTTTTTTTACTCCTTCAGCCCAACCTTCACTCCCACCCATGTTCACAAAGATCCATCTCAAGGATTCACGGTGGCCTGTAGAGTAAAGTGCCTATTAAATGACTGACAGGAGGCACATAACACCAACAAGCATTCTGAAGCAGATGTTTTCCAAACAGGTTTTTTCAGCCCGTCACACTGCATTGATAAATCGCAATACAAATTTATGATAAGTCGAATTGACAAAAATAATAAAAATGAACTGCAATTAATCTGCTAACTGTAATTGTGTTGTTTAGATAGCAGAGGGTGCAATAGCACACAATAGAAGGAATACACGTGACGTCACCATAGGCAGAAGTAACACAGATCTACTGCCACGAAAACCATATCTAAAATGGGAAAGAGCTTTTGTGCGATTAGCTTTACAAAGAGATTAAGCAAGAAATCGGAGCTAGCTTTTTTTCAGACTGGAAGCATATGGAGGTAGTTTTTTATGTTTAGGCTTTTTTTAGTCTTCATTTTTAAGAAAAAGCTTATTAACTTTTTTCATTTTTAATGAAAGGAATATTTTAGTTAATAGACTTCTATATTTTACTCCAACCTTTACAAATGTTTATACAAAGGTATATACTTTTTAATTTAACAAAAGAAATATTTCCGTTGATAAAGAATAGGAAAATTTATGAATTTGTTTAGAAATTTCCTTTTACTTTTCTTCTTTTTCGTTTTAGAAAATGTGGCAAAATTGAATCATGGACTGAATATTGTGAATTGAATCAAATCATGAATTGGGTGAATCATTACATGCCTTCCATTTCAATTTTGTTCCAGACAAAAAATGGAACTGTTGATTGTTTTGGTAGTATTAACACTAATAGAATAGAATATTTGGTTTACATTTTCTGTGGTTATAAAGTTGTGAAACATGTATCCGTTTATTGGCTACCAAAGTTTGTTAAGAACAAAGATGATCAAATCTTGGCCCACGGATCTATATGTTTGCTCTGGTCCCAATCCACACTCTAAGTTACATTACAATTGCCATAAATTCCCCCTTCTCATCATAGTTCTGATCACAACAGGTATTACCTAGGTGCAATCATGTTTTGGCTTTGGCATGTTTGGTCTACCTGGGGATAGTTTGGGGCTGGCCCACAAACTGTATTCATATACACAGCAAATTCATGTTAGCTGTATTAATATGCAAAATTGAAAAAACCTTCAGATTAAAAAAAGTTTTAATTTTGTCTTGTTTTTAGACTGCTTTAAATTTACTAACACGATATTTGCTAGTATTTATTAAATATTTATGAATCATATATAATTATATGAATAATTTAATTAATGTTTATATTTATTTATTGTCTTAAATCCATCTTTTCTTTTCTTTTTTTTGCCCAATTGCTATTTTTAGGATTTGTCTGTATTGTTTTCTAGCTATAACAGTCTGAAACGTACGTTTAAAGACTTAGCTGTAAGCATGGTCCATAAAGTCTAATTATGTGAATGTATACTACATTCACCTTTCATTTATATACCAAAGAAAAACACATAATCTGTATAGCTGCTGCTCTACTTTGAAACGTCATGTGCGTTACATGTATAAATGTTGCTTTATAAATAGCGTTTATGGTTCTTGATGTTCTTTGCTGTTGTTGCCTTTGTTGATGTTCATATGGGTCATGCACCAATGCTGCATAAGCACACTATCATAATTTTATGCTTTCTTCTTCTTATTCTAGACAGTGTTAGATGTTTTCATTCTTATTAGACAGTCTATGGCAGCCTGCGGAATGCTTTGAAAGTTTTTTTATTAAATTTTGGCAGAGTAATAGTGCTCTCTAGCACCACCAATATGGCAAGGTTGGACAAGAATGTAAACAGTACAAAAAAGTTTTTCTCCTACAAATTTTGTCTTCTGCTTTTTCTCATACAAATTATCACCACAACCTGAAAAAAAACTTGTTTCTCTAATTTGTTTTATATGGGGGAGTGGTCATCCTTAACGCACATATACAATTGACAGCGAAGTTACCAAACAGGAAGTGAGGGTGTAATTCGGTAACAGTGTGATGATCTATTTAGATCAAACTTTGTGTGCACTTTATCCTTGGGGGAGGGACTTTTTGTCTAAATTCATCTCACCACAACTCACAAATTAGTAAAATCCTCATTTCTGAGCTGCCCAATATAAAATCATGCATTGAAAAATTGAATTTGAAGACATTTTTATTTGGTTGTTCTCCTAGAAATTTTGCCTAATCTTTGTGATCAAACTTCTGCCTAGGATTTTTGATATTCAGCACAGGTCATTTGTAATGCAAAACCAAATTTTGACCTTGAAGCAGGAAGTGAAGTCATATCTCAGCGATGGATTGACATATTGGCAACACAGGAAGCAATGGCTTCTGGTCTTCCTCTGTCACTAAAGTGTGGAGCTAGAAAGTGATTGACCCCATAATCACAATCTTATATATTTATTTAGTTATTTTAAACAACATACCAGAAAATACCAGTCTCTGGCTGTTCTCTTGTTCCCGGCTCCCAGTATAACTTATATAACTATATAAAATCCCCTTGACTTTATATTCAGACCTCTTCATAGCTGTTCAAACCTGCCTTCCGGAAAAATCAATACCCATCTGCATTTCAGCCGTCCTAACCGACGCTGGCATGCATCTCCGTCCCCATCAGCTTGCGAATTTTACGAGGTCGCAAATCAAAGCGGAGCAGCCTCACTTCCTCCTGATGGCGGGTGGGCAAGGCCAACTCGGATTGCGCCGAATGATCGCGGGCATTGCGTGATGCACTCGCTCTCCATTTGCTAATTAATTCGACAGCTTTTCGATCCACATCGCTTTGCTAGAAGCGCCAAGAGGATCGATAGGGAAGGGACAAAAAGGGCTGCGAAAGTTTCACAAGAAAATGAACATAATGTCTGCCTAAGAGTGCTCCACTCCGTGCTATTGATGATCTGAAAAGCAGAGCAAAACTGCCGAAGTGCCTGTAACAACCATTTCAAGATCAGTCTATATATAACGTAGACAAAAACAACAATCTTTTCAATTGCATTTTTACCATGAAACTAGGACATATGTGGAACTACATTCAAACTATTAACAGTTATTATGTAGTTATTACTGACCAGGTTTCCCTCCTCATATTAAAAGGTTGGGAGAGCGACCTAGGAATAGAGTTTGGTGATTCACTCTGCATACATTTAAACGAATCTTCTATTCATTTTGATCGTGTCCTGTTTTACAGTCATGTTGATCATCCATATTTGAAGCGTATTCACAAAATGTATCATTAGATCCCAATCCTATTTGGTGTAAAACCAGAGAGGCTTGGCTTTTCCAAGCTTATGTGTCTCATCTTGCGAGGCATTTAATCATTCTGCATTAGAACAGTAATCTATTCCTAGACTTTAATCAGTGGACCTGTGAATTTTTGAAACCTGGACAAACTATAATTCAAAATGCTGTTGACAAATTCTTTAGTATTTGGAGTAGATGTACTTAATATGTGGCCCTGTAACTGTATGTAGCTTTCTGCTTTCTGTACAGATAATTTAATGCTTGTGGTGTTTTTGTGTGTGAGGGGCATGCATGTGCTCCTGCGATAACTTTATTTACTTGGGTTGTACTTTTTTTCCTATTTTATCTTGTCTCTACATGGTCACGTTTTCAGTAAACAACAAACTGATGCAAAAAAAAAAAAAAAAAAAGAACAGGCTAATTTATTCCTGCATATTTATAAATACCAAAAAAAGTCCATAAGTACTTTGATCATATCCTTCTAAGCAAGGAATCGTGCTTAGGGGAAAATATGTTAACAATTTCACAAAAAAACCCTATTTCCCTTTTCTATAACACATTGTTATGAATTTGACACTAGAACCAATGTTGGATTGTGAACAGAGAGAGAGAGAGAGAGAGAGATACGCGCGTCCTCAAGACAAAGCACATAAAGCAAATAGATATTCCTCTGAAAAGGTCAATTTTACAGATTTGAAAGCCATTCGATTCAATGACTTGACAAATTAACCTTCATCTCCCCCTAGTGGTCCAACATCACTAACGATCGCCTGTGAAAGACAGAAAAAGTTCCCTACTGTACGTTTCTTTCCTCTTCTGAAAGAGAAAGCACTAGCGGGATGATGCAGCGTGACGGTAACAAATCACGTTTATGTTCCAAACCTTTTAGCGTTTTCTTGAGATGAGAGAGCAGCCCTCCAAGCCGCTGCAGGTCAAAGTAGTCCACCTTCCCGTTGTAGAAAAGCTGCGGAGGGACGTAGGCGTCTATCATGAGCAACAATAAAGGAGAAGGAACATTACTCAAGCGGCGGAAAGCATAAAACCGATAAACAACACTGCAAACTTCTTGACAAAATTTGGACCTTTATAGATTAGAAGATTAAACATTTCCACAGTGCAATACATCACATATTACACTGAGAACATGATACTGGTGTTAACTCCTACTCCGATAAAACAAAAAGCTGGGGATCTGCATCATTATCAGTAATGTGACTGTAACTGTAGTTTGGCTGTTGGTGCCAGACGGACTCTCTGAGTGTTTCGGAAACTGCTGATCTTCTGAGATTTTCACACACAGTCTCTAGAGCAGTGGTCACCAACCCTGTTCCTGGAGATCTGCGACCCAGAAGACCATCACTGAACGTCTAATGTTCAGAACGCCTTAAGTCTCCATGGAGGTGGATATCCAGGAACAGGGCTGGTGACCACTGCTGTAGAGTTTAGGAGTTTAGAAGGGAGGTTGAATCCTACAACATGAACCTTTAAGTGTTTTATTTTCTGTTTGTGTCTTTGTAAGGTTTTTTTATGCTGTGACTTTGGATAGCATATGTTTCGAAAACCATAAAACGCAACTTCTCCATGATTGTTGCTGAAACTATGGCGTTCATTAGGAAATCCTCAGCTCGGATTGGGTAACGGTTGGGATCTTAAACTTAAGGAAACCCGAGCCACATCTTAACAAAGTTTGCTGAGTTCCTGAAGCCTCACCATCACTGTCTCAGTGGAGAGGGAGTATCAACGTAAGTAAGCAAGTAAATAAGTAAGGCAGGAAGGTAGGACGCAAGGGCAGTAGATACAGCCTCAATAGGCGTCAAGTACTATTGACCGCATGAATAGAAGCTTCCTCTCGACATCTCCGCTTTCCGCTCTCCTGTGTTTTACAGTGCTAAAACAGCAGCATAACTGAATTTGGCTTCCAACCCAACCATTACGGTCGAACAGCAGAAGTGCTGCCAGACCATAACTGAGATTTTAACGCAAACAGAAGCAGGATGTGTGTGTGTGTGTGTTCACCTTCACTGCTAATGGCTCCTGGCCTCTTGCGTTTTCCTTCATCCCAGTAGCTCCTGACTGCAGTTATGAGCCGATGCATGAAGCACACCATGTACTCAGGAGGGCACAACACCGTCGGGTTCTAATCAGAGTTAGAGAAAGATTCATTTCCTGCAACTATGCATGTCATATCGTTGCACATGACCCATAACTCCATGAGTGGGGTAGTAATACTACATTTTTAGTTTCAGCCAAAAGTACTGCGGTTTACGATTAAACCATATTAAAAACGCTACGCTGTGAACATTGTAGAATCTACAGTAAAATTCCTATTTACGAACCCTTGCAACTCCCAACACCCAGAAAATTTATCACAGGAGTGAATCACACGCTAGTCAGAACGTCCACTGCTGTTAGCCCACAGACAGCAGATGTGGTGTAAAAAAAATAGTGACGCAGGAATGAGACACCTCGGCTTTATACTCATCAAAAAAACATCTTGAATCAGCAACGGGGGTGTTTTAGACCTCAATAATCAGCAGTGCAAAAAATTACAGCAACTGAAAATATCTTGAATATTCATAGAAAGCATAATTGTCAGATTGTCGTCGAGGTGGAATATTCAAGTACTAAGCGATCGAACGTTTATGGGCCATGGACGGAAATAAGTTGTTTCTAAAATAATAAGTTACAGTGCATAAGTACTCACTCCAAATGGACTTCATTGGGATTATATGTAATAAACGTATACAGAAATCCTGCAATTGCGATTGCATAAGTATTTACCCCCTGCTGTGCTACCATTCTGGTGTAATCGAGTTCCATCAAAGGTTGCATAATTAGTTTAACTGGAGTCGGCCTGTGTGTCACATGCTCTCAATATAAACACACCTGTTTATGGAAGACCCCATAGTTTATTAGTGAACAGACCTAAGAAACAGCATCAAGTTCAAAACAGCATCAAGGTATTAATTTTTGAACGTCCCACATAACACCATTAAATTCATTAGTTCACAAAATGGAAGGAATTGCATCCACGGCCTTGCCTAGATGAGGCTGTCCACCAAAAGCCTGTGACCAGGTATTAGAAGGGAATTAGCACGCAAGAAGCCAAGGAACGCTCTAAAGGAGCTGAAGAGATCCACAGCTCAGGTGGAAGAACATGAAACTATAGCCCAGACTCATCTCAAACCTGAGCTTTAAGGAAGAGTGGGCCGTATGAAATCGCACATTCAGTTCGTCAAGTCACGGCAAACATCTAGTTTGATGATGCTTGTGAACACCATCCCTGTAGTGAAGCATGGTGGTGCTAGCATCACGTTACGTGTTACCTTTAGCCTCGTGGTTGCATCCCAGACATGTTTTGATAGCTCCACTGTCTCTATGATGCTGTTTGATTAGGTATGCTCACTAGCAAACTCTGGAGCCTTCCAGGAACCAGGTGTGTCATCTAATTATGTCATTTCTGATGGAACTCGGTTGTGCCATATCTACTTCAGTGACGAGTGCTTATGCAATCAACTTTCACGGTTTTTTATTTGTAAATCATTTCAATATTATAGGCGCTTTTGAGTAGATCATGACATTTCTGGTAGTAGGATTGTGGTAATGTCAAGGGGGGTGAATACCTCTGCAAGACCTGCATGACAGTAATATAGCAGGAAGAGAACAGAAATAGCTGGCGAGGTCTGGTAAACAGTGTCTGAAGAAACACACCCTCTACCCAAAGAATTTTTATATTACCCCCAAACAGACTCGACAGATCATTTGCTGAGCCAAATAACAAGTCAGTACCTAGAGTGTACAAATGGATGAGTGTTCAATTTCACCACAACACTGAGCCGCACGTAATCTACGAAGAGACAAAATCACACTTGGGAGGCTATTTTTTTTTTTTTTTTTACTCCCTGATCATTTTCGAGAGACTCACAGGGTTTCTGTGATGTCATACAAAATGCCATGAAACGTTTCCTCAGGACAGAAGCTCTTCACGGAGATGGAAGTAATAACAGAAATGTCAGGCTAAAAAAAAAAAAAAAGATGGCTTGCGACAATTTTGTCTCATCGAAACCCACTTTGCAGTTTCAACTTACAGGAGTACTTTCGAAACATAATAAATGCCTCTGTTAGAGTTAAACTGCAGCAGAATGAACTTTTCCGCAGGCTGGTTTAGTTACTGATAAGAACTATGGAGTCGAGTAACGTCCTTTTTGATAAGTATTATTGTCGCAAACATCGTAATCGCTCATTAATTTCCAAGGCAAAAGTGTTAGATAGATAAGTAGTGTGTTTTTATAGTAAAGCGGTTAACTTTCAATCAAGAGTTTTATCTCTCGTATACCACGGCAATGAGGCATTCTATTTTAACTCATTAAAGAATGACACACCCCTGGTCTTATTCATTAATAGCCCAGAAATTATTTAGCTCCTGTTATCGAATGCAATATAGCAGGTGTACACAGTCATTCCCTCAGCAGCCTCTATTCTTTTTTCTCTTAAACTTAAAACTTCACCGTATCAACAATTACTCACACTTTTAACATGTTTATGTGGAGCATTCGCCTTACAAGTCCGTAAGTTGTTACTATACAGACAAACATTTGAAAGAACGCCCCATTTTAAAATGTTCTAGTAGTTTCCCCGATATGTATAATAATACAACATAATATCTGATATGCTAAAAAGTGAAAGCGGTGTTATTATTTTGTACAGTTCTCGTACCAGGGATTAGCTTACCCCACGGTTGCTTGCGTTCTCCTGAAGGAACTTGCGGAATTTGTTGAGGAAAATGTATCGGGAGGCTTCGCCCTGCAGAGGAGACATGTGACCATAATTAAAAAGGATGGAAATGTGTTTGACACATTTTGATTTCATAATGTCACCGAGATAGTGAGATGATTAAACAAGGAGAGAGGTGATTAAAGGAGGTCTGGGACCATTAAATAAGGTCACAGAGGATGCCCCATAAAAATCACGCCTGTGACTGCTGACGTCAGTGAAGTGACAGAATCATGGCCGCTCGCTTCACGTACCGTCCCTTTGTCCTTGTTATTTAGCATCAGCCTCAGGATCTGAACCTGCAGCTCCTCCACCACTGCGCACACACACACACACACACACACACACACACACACACACACACACAGAGATAGGGTGACACTGATTTAAGTTTGCAATGAAAATAACAAATAAAAATAATAATAAGTAAAAATCTTAATAATAATAAAAATGGATAAAAGCTAACAGGATCTTTACGTCTCATGTTTGGTCTAAGTGTGTTTAATACCCTCGATCCGCTTTTTGAGCCTCTGACAGCCTCGTTCGTACGCTCGCCGCCTGAGTCTCTCATCTGCGCTCTCATGTCTCGGGTCCTTCTCGTCTTTACCCTGCATGCAGACCGAATATTACACGGCATTAACGTCTCAAGTGGCTTACAGCTAACAATTTCTACCATACATACAGAAATCAACAGCCTGTCTAATGGTGAGAAAGCTTGTTCTAGAGCAGGTTTTTAGAAAAGATGTAAGATTTCGAAGTACTTTAATGCAACAGGAAACAGCTTTGAGCAGAACTCATAAAGCTCTTAGCTCTGTCCAAGAGGTGCCTAATGGATTGAAAACTTGAAAATGCTCATTTACACATATTAAAATATGACTGGCAGCAGACATTTGCTTCTTTTAGTTTGGCACTGAAGCTTATGAGTAAGTCTAGCATGTCAGAACTTCTTGCATTTTCTCGCCTGGTTCAAGAACTCCTACATGTTCCTTGACATTCTTTCTGTCGCCATTATTGACAATTTCTTGACTCTCCTCCCCTTCAACAAGCAAGGACATTAACGATGACTAGTTGAGGTCAAATGTATGTATGCAAATGCAATATGTTCACCTAATATGACATGGTGACCATCATAAAAGACAAAAACATTGTGTCGTAAAAAGTCAAAAGTCTCACTGAATCATTTCATTATTCGGTACCTACACTGCAAATCTCCAGTGCAAAAGGTCGCCAGCCCACCACAGGGCCAACACAGACAAACAGCCACACACGCTCGCATTCACACCTATGGGCAATTTAGA
>JAQQZR010000016.1:5304960-5318316 GCA_030068235.1 Notoglanidium macrostoma | reverse complement strand
AAGTCATAAAAATAAAGAAAAACATTGAATTAGAAGGTGTGTCCAAACTTTTGACTGGTAGTGTATATATATATATATATTTACCATATGTAATCTTGTTTATATAAAAAAGGAAAAGAAAAAAAAAAACGGTCAAAGAGCGAACTCATTTCGGACTCTACTGTAATTCAGCTTTAAACGTGAGCACACACACCTCCTGGTTGAATCTGCAGTTCAGCGTGCACCATCCTATCTGCATCAACCCTTGCGATGAGATCAGCACCTCGTACATCCATTTCCCTGAAAGAGTTCAGAATGATTTCAATCCAGGGAAGACAAGAAAAGAAAATATACCCTCCACGTTCGAAACAAAGCTTTACACAAGTGTAAAATGGTTCTGTAGTGTAAAGTTATAATTACCTTTGAATACACAGGTTGTAGCCCTTATTGAACTGAAATTGCTATGGCCAATGACCTTGAGTTCACAAAAGAAAGACTGTTAAAATATCTATAAAATGTCACCTTCCTAGTACATCATTCAGCTACTGCTATAAAACTAGTGCTTTTGCAATCCTGTATCCATGTCATCAGAGGAATATGAATGATTCTTACTCCTAAAAGATCATCATCTACAAACAAGAGGCCTTCGAATCCACTGGTGTGGTCCAGGACAACTGTAGAAGGTCCGAGTCGCCCGTCTGTATGATCTGTAGACAAGAACACGGTGAATAAACGGCAAGTACAAACGTAAATGAATTAAACTGCCCAAAAAACATCTGATTACAGACAACACATGTACAAACAGTGGTTCTTTTGAAATAATAAAAAAAAGCTGAATCATTTCAGCAATCAAAAGGTGCCAAAACTTTTACCACAAGCAGCAAAGGAACGTTGTCTGGCTACTTATTCCAATTTTCACTTCAGGATCCTATATTATTTCAATGATTTGATCAAATCAGAGTAAAGTTTAACCTAGACGTAGCGCTAGGCAATGCTAAGTAACGACATGCTAGCTAACAAATAATAACATCCCAACCTCATGCTACAATGTGTGCTGATGTGCACTGAAATTCTACTCCCATTTCCACTGACATACAGATCATTCTTTCATTTACAAGCACGTCAGGAAGAACATTTTGACTTAGTTCAGTGATTCAAAAATAAACGAATGCTAACATGGAATAAATCAGCATCTAAACACACCAGAGATGTGAAGTCCTGATGCATAGCTGTTGTATAATGTACAGGAAGTGACTCAATCTGACCTGTATTGTCCTCACCAAGCTCGTCCTCGGACAGCAGCTTCTCCAGGTGAGCGCCGAGGTCCTGGAACGTCAAGGGTTTTCTGCAAACACGAGAAAAGTCATCAGACACACGCTCAGTGACTGGAGCCCGTGTGCTGCTAAATGGCAGGGCTAATCATGCTACGATATCAATCTTGCGATACATCATGTCACAATGCACTTGTCTGAGATATTGTGGATCCTGTACCGTTTATTTGTTTGTTTGAGCAGCTGATTTTATGCAGCATTTCTTACATAATTTTTGAACAATCTGTTATATTGTCGGAAATCGTGATGCAACATTTTCTCATATGTACAGGCATGCACGACCTGCGCATGTACTTCTTATTTCTGTTTACAACGACTGACGTGGTAGTTAAAACATGACGGGGCATGCTGTTACAGGAAATTAATCACTGACAAGGTGGCATCATGGGAAGTTACCGTTATCACCCTGAACTTGATATATTAGAAACTATCTAATAACTGCACATTCGGATGCGTTTTATTTCTTTACATCACAGCGATTTTCCAAAAACGAAGCATTTTTTTTATTTAAGAACGAACAAGACATTGTAGTTGTCCTCAGCTTACTGTATATTACAGTTACATATAACGTCCGGAAGGCGTTCCCTTTCACTGTTACACAGCGATGACACTGGAGACTCATTCCCTACATATTAACTAACCATCTTCTAACAGAATGATGATGTTTTTCTTTGCTAAGGAACGTTTTTGTTGTTACTGAGTTCGGTAAATGAATAGTTATTATAGAAAAGTTAGAAGGAGTGCATTAATATAAACCCGTGATTTGTATTACAGTCACGTCTGTCGTAGTAGCTGGTTCAGAAACGTCTGACCATTCAGATTCAACAGCGCAGCGGTATAATCGGATCCGCACCCCATGAAGACGTTACGCGAAACGTAAACGCCATTTATTTTATCCCTGGAAATCACAAATACCAGATGTACCCTTTACTGCTACAGGCACACGGACGCGCAGCTCCTCACAAACCTGAAGTGAGCCATGCTTATGAGTTGTAGGTTAAATCATGTTGTGCTGCACCATATGGGACAGAACGGTTTCATCAGTAACCAGCACCGAGTAACGCATCAGCTAAATCATGATTTGCAAAGAATCAGGAGATGAGACGTCACACAGCGAAGCATGTCTATTCCTGACAGTCAGCTTTCCCCAAGTTCCCATCATGCTCTATCTATAGAGCCGCAACGGTAACCCGAGCCCGCGTCGACCCAGGACGAGACCCTCGTGCCGAATTACATTCCACCAGCACTTGTCATGTCTCTGAGGATCTGAAGTTTGTAGTCTATGAAAAAGAAGTAGGAATAAATAGCAAGGAATGTTTAACCGACACGACGTTGCTCTATTTTTGCAATGGCACGAAACTAAATTGCTGATTTTCTTTATACTCATGCGTGTTAGAATTAGCGAGCGCCCACAGAACTCCATTAAAGGAGCTGATGGTACCTCGTAATCAGGGCATGTGCCAAATCCTCCAGTAATGCAGCTCGGCCACTGCAGCGCATCAGCGACGATGGACACACACTCACTCTAACTCCTTTAATGCGGTGTCAGAATTATTTTGGAATCGCTAGTCATATTTGTCTTCATTTCTAGATTTTGATAGATTTAAGAATTTCAAAATATGAAGATTCGTTCACTGATTCGTTGATTCGTTTACTTATGAACAATTTGCTTTAACTGGTGTGGTCTGTAAACCGTTCCGATAATAGAAGCGATGTTTGATGGGTGGGGTTCTAAATGAGATGTTAAAAATACATGCCAGAAACTTTCCTAACCTGTAGGTTGCTGAAGCCGGACCTTGTTTACTGGATGCTGGAAAGACGTGGTGCAGATAGTCACTCAACAACTTCTCATTCACAATACCTGGAAAATAAACCAGCAGTAAAGTCAGGTAACTGTAATCACGATGTTAAAGCTGGATCCTACAGGTGAATAGGCTCATTTCTGCCAGCAGATCGCAGACATTCTTACAAATACTTTACGTAGTGAGACTTTTCCAAAATTAAATATGCATAGATTAAATAAACATCTGATTAAATATGCATAGATTTGCATTTTGAATAAAACCAAAATCCCAGTCTTTTGGAAAGCAGGCATGAGGTACTGGTAAACTAAGAAGAAATGGGATTATATTTTAGAGGATAAGAGTGAGTGTGATGACATACCGTTATTACAGGTTAAGAAATATATCACCACATGATGATGACTTCATTATTCCATCGTTTTTACCTGTGACTTTGGGTTTCTCTGTATCTGATGCCAGGCGATAATTTCGTCGGGTCAGGGCTGTACCGCCCCCCTTTGAACTCATACTGCCACGCTAAAAGGGACCTCAGCTCTGAGAAACAAATATACACACAAAACACCAGAAAACTCAACACGAAGCTGGACACACAAACAGAGCAAGACTTACATCGACAAGGAAACAAGTGATAGTAATTCATTTACAGAGCAATCAGGCTATGTGATAAAGTCTAACAATGCGAAGTATTACGCAGCAACCTATGCTGATTTGAAGTAAAGCCCGACAGATAAATCGGTTGCAGATATTAACAGCCCATATGAGCTACTTGCCGATCAATCTGTATCGATGTCTATAATGGCAGATGGATGACAATCATAAAAGAAACGGAGAGGCGAAAAGTGGATTTTTCAACCATTATGAGTGTTGTAGTTGCATAGTCTGTCCACCAGAGGGCACGCTGCAATCCACGGTTGGCTACACACAATCAGCCGACCCAAGCAGAGTCGCGCAGCATAGCAAAAGTGTGTCAAACAGATGAAGGAGTTCTGCTACTTTAAAAAAGTCAGTTTCGGTTGTACATAAACATTTATGGCATATAGTGTACGTATAACTCATATTTTTTAGTTTTAAGTGAAATAATGTTTTGTACAGTTGTCAATAAAAGTGTGCTAAAGTATTTCATAGTTATGCTAACATTGCATATATACTATATTTTAATGATGAAGATGGATGAAACATTTTTTTCTAATTAAGTAGGCTACACCATGAAAACACCTAACTAGTAAATGTGCGTTTTTCCAGATGAATAGATGTGCATATAGTTATGTATATTGGCCTAATTAAAGTCATTCTATTTTGTACATAGTTTTTTTTCTTGTACATTTAGGCCTGCTTGACAATTTTGTACTTTTTACAGTATTTTAATAAATGTCTTTTTGAATGAAGGCATGCTTATCTTTTTTTCCAAGGGGTAGGTGTCGGCTGATATTATCGGAAACGATTTTAGATTTGGATTAAAAGTTCAGCAGGTAATATTAAGCAGACGTTCATAAAGGATGCAGAATATTCAATACAAATTGAGATGAAACCATTTTTTCTCGTACAGGTATTCCCAAACAAATGGCTTTTAATTTTAATAACATTAGAAAATAAGTTGACATTGTACCTATGTGTAATGTGTGGAGTTTATGTTATTTCCTACAACTAAAAATTGACTCCTTTAATACAATACCACCACGCATCACACATTCGTGAAAGCACAAAAAAGCTGGATTACATCAACTAGCACGAAAGTCTTTACATTATACACAATTACATAACTATAATGTTGTTATGACCAAAACGAATTACTAACATTATCTTTAATTCAGCTTTCAGATCTTTACCACGGGTTCTAACTATCTGTTCACTGGATTTTTATTGAAATTGCAGCCATGCGTATTAAATCTCAATTTAAACACAAAAGCATTTTACAGTCTGTTTATGTATTTTGTTGCCAAATCAACATCAGACAACACTCGCTGTATTTGTCCCACCCGCATTCCGACACCTACGCTATGGCTGGCTACAAACATCCCGCCTCCTCCGCCCTGATTGGCTAAAGCTGCTATACACGCCTCAAAATAACGAGGGGTAGGAACTGTTAGCCAATCACAGCGCAAGAGGCGGGGTTCCTTACAAAACGATTGGGAAAAGAAGTCATACGAGGATAGCTCGAGTAGCAAAGCTTCAATAATCCACACAGCTCCTGCGCTTTAGCTTAGCAAAAGCTACTTTAGTACGATTGGGCAGCAAATAGGATAAAGCAGTTTAATTAGGATATGAGCAAATTAACCAACAAGAGCGATCTCGAGCTCGCGCATGCATGATCAGTTCAGGAGGTATAATTATTTGACAGTGACAGCCGCAGAATCTCTGCCCAGTAAATATTAAAGCAGAAATAAAGACACGAACCGAGCCGGGCTGAAATAACACCCGGTTTCCCTCTTAATTGTCCGACAGTACTGTTATTTATGCTCAGATAAATGTTGCGCTACCTGTTTTGGTTACAGGACTCCCTCTCTTTGAATTTTGCCAAGAGTCGCTTTCACTGCTGGATAAACGAGTCCTAACTACGGAGCGCCGACACGGCCATACTACTGACGCGCTTAGAAACGCCGAATTTCTAAAACGCGCTTCTGATATTGTGTGTTTAATGGGAAATTCCACCATGAACAACGAATCTTATGATTAATGTGCCGTTTTAAATGGCTTCCAAGGTGAATTCTGTAATGAAATTCCGAGTTGATTTTATTTTCTTTCATGGCTAAACTTTCACGGTTTCCTTACATGACCCACAATGCCGTTGTGGCAACCTGCTAACGGCGATGCTGTTGGGTTTCTCGTGTCATCTTTACCTAAAGACAACGATGCAGCAGCGTTTTAGTGATCTGAGCTCTCTCGCCTCTTCATCTTTACACTCTCCTCAAACAGAACAGCTTCCAACTTTCATGCTAATACCACCCTCGAAACCATCACGCTCATCATCATACAGCTGCTTTGCATTCAGGGACTTTCACTATTTCTATCTTCTCCCCTACTGAACATTGGGTTTCTCATTAATATTATATTGAAGGTTACTGGAAAAAAAGTGACTGATTATAGCATGTTTTGAGGAGCTAGCAGAGAAATCTAGTTAATAATAATAAATGGTAATATGTGAATGAAACTGGTTCGGCTGAGCAAACTCCATCAGATTGGGTAGAAGCTCCCAGCTGGACATACGCATAGAGAACTGTGAGAAAGTTTAGTGGAAAACAGTACATCCAACTATAGGAACTCTACTGCTGTAAATTAGAACTCTACTGAAGCATGTATAAAGATGCCAACACAAGCGACAATAAAAATATATTTTTATTATCCTGTTTTCAAAACAGTTATTAAAAAGCATTATGTTGCTATAAAAGCATTTGTTCACAACAGATTCAGATGGCAATATTGCTAACAAAGAAAATGTGGTCTATATAAAATGACCACAAGTTTAAAAAAAAACAAAAAAACAGTTCATGTTTTAGGTTGTGGAGGATTACTGACATTACACAGCGTTTTTATGCTATAAGTCTGCTTTCAGAAAAGCTGCTCTCTTGGACACTCTCTCAGCTCCGTGTTTCTCGTGAAGCCTCTCACACTCGAAAGAATCGGCTGATAGGAGCATTTCGTCATCGTGCCGAGTCCAGGCGGGCCCGTGGACTTCAGGATTGTATCCTTCGAGCAAATACGACAGTGCCAGAGTGACATCACCGCTGGCCTTTAACAACGCCTTCATGACCTCAACCAAGTCTTTCTTAGATTCCCGCATCAGCCTGACTACATGTTGCTTTGTCTCTAACGAGCTCTGGGAGGGCTGATCTTCGTCAGAGGGCTGGCTGAGCTCCTCCTGGGACTCCTGCTGAAAGACGAACATGTGAGCGTTGGACGTTATGGGTAGAGCGGCGCTGCTGGGACCCGGCTCATCCTCTGGCCCTGGGGTGCTCCTGTGGTCTTGGGCAGCCGGTGCAGGCTCTTCTGCGTCATCAAAATGATCAGGATTCACTTCCTGTTCCCTTATGGCTCTTTTACGCGCTGCCATGATCTGAGACTCATCTGTATCGGAGGCATTAATGAGAGAAGCCTGACTCAGAGTCTCGTCTTCTTGACTTCCATCAATCTGTAAGAATAATAAAAAAAAAAGAAAAAAGTTTAGTTTGTGCATGCAGGATGACCCAAGAATATCTCAGAACTAGAAACATTCTGCAAGGAAGAGAAGTTAAAAGAAAAAAAAAGTCTCCTAGCTAATTACAAAAAGCCTCTGCAAGTCAAGTGAAGTACTGAGTACTGGCCTATTAGGGTGCCTATACTTTTACACAAGCCTATTTGTTTTCTATTTAACATGTTCATCGAATAGAAAGTAACTCTGTATTAACATTTGCAGGGGATTTTTTTGCTGTAGAGATAATGTTTACGTCAAAGAGCATCAAAGGTTTGGGAAGGGGGGCCAAAACTTTTCCACGCAAGTGTGGATTTAAGACAGCTTGCACTATATTACGAAAATAAACCAAAAAAAGAAAAAAGTAGTAAAGGCTGTACCGGTTGAGAGTCTTCGAATTCTCTGGCAGCTCTCTCGAGGATGCCGAGCTTCCTCCTGGCGGGTGCAGACGCTTTACGACTGTTTGGCTTCTTCCTGGGAGTCGACGACGGATCATCTGGGAAAAGCAAAAATAATGTGCTAACGTGCAACATGAATAAAACAAAAGCATTAAATATGAGCTTTAAGGACTACATTTCACACCCCAGTCTCCATCCATGACATGTATAGTGTGTGTACGATCAGCACGGCCTTCGTTTCACGTCGTTGAGTAAAGAACAGAAACTTATTCATCAAAACTGAGACAGTCAGTGGATGTTTACGCAAAATGTTTAAATAACAGAAAAAAACAGTGGCTCTGTTATGCTGTGAGGAGGTTTGGGCACGGTTTTCTTTCATGCCTGTCTTAATCCTTGTATTTTTTTAGCAAAACAAGTTAACTGTATTAGCTCTCTACGGCCACCAGAGGCACTCTATCTCTGCTACTTCATTACGAGCTTTTGGTCATGTGCACAAAATGTCAGGGATAGTTGTACATTGTAATGCTTGTTCAAATATTTAATAAGGCGGCGTACATGACAGGATACGGAGAAACGATGGTTCGTTTTTCTTCCATTTTGGCCAGTAACTGCAGCTACAGTTGCATTATTGGTCTGAGGAATCATTCGAGACGACCGTTAGATTTGTTACTTGACCGTGTCAGGACTAATTTACAAAGGTTGAGAAGTTCTTACGCTGCTGCCTGTCGCTGGTAATGAAACAGAAAACGAAGTTTCAGCCGTTGCTTTGGCACTTTGCTGCCGTGCTACACAGGAACAGACGTCATGTATGAATTCGTTTTTATAAATAAAACGTTCCCCCATTACCGGACGGCGTGTCCACTGCTGGTGCCTCCGTGTCCGTTCTGGCTCTTTTGGGTGAGACGTCCGTCTGCTCGCTGTCGTGCTGTTGGTCTTCCTCGGGCACTGACTCGCCACTCATCACTTCATCCGTCTGCCTCTTTTCTGACGCTGCATCACGAGGACTGCTGATTTCTTCAGCTGAAGCTTGACGGTCCGGTTGTTCTGTCGTCCCTCCGTCACGCTCTTGGCTGATCCGTGTGGCGTCCGAATCAGAAGACGAAACCACCGGCGCTTTCTTTTTGGGCGTCGTATTTGGTGTGGAGCTATCGTCCTCAGAAGAGGAGCTCTCTTTCCACAGGCTAACTTTCCTTTTACTCTCAGGGGATTTCTGATCCAGTTTGTGCTGCAGGTGCTTCAGAAACCGGTTCTTCATGGACTGCCAGCTGTGACTGGTGATGCCCTGACGCTCCATCTGCTGCCAGACCCGGTTGCCTTTTGCTTCTTTTTGATGCTTGGTGATAAAATTCAAGATGGCCGCGTCATCTTTAGGAGAGTAACACATGCGTCCCGTCGTGCCTTGCAGTTTCCGTGACGCAGCCCTCGTCTGGACGTGCTGTGAATTGCTGAACCGGTAGCTTTCGATGTCTAACTGCTGGTTCTGCGCCACGCAATCGCGAACGTACTGAGTGGAGATGTAGAAATGGCCGGCACTCCCTACAGCGCCGGTGATGTCACCGGGATCCGCTAACAAAATGGCGTTTGGCTCCTGGGTCCGACAGACGACGCCTCCACCGTGCGATATTAAAGGCTGAAGCTGCACTTTGGTGGGACCGGGCCTTAGAAAGAATCGCATAGGTTCACCTTTAACATTCAGGAATAAGACTGCTGTGGCAGATTCCTTTTTAATAACTGACATCATTCACTCTGGACCTGAAATAAAAGATTTTTAACAGTGATTAATAATCAGAGGATTTAAAATAGTAAACACGTGCTTATTATCGGGTAATAAAAATAGAGCTTCTAAAACATATTCGTCAGCATCTCTAACTCTCCTAACTAAAAAGATAAACTATACAAGCCAAAAAGCCCCAAAACCTTTATTTCCTATATACTATAAAAATGATTAGGAACAACTGAGGGTGATGAAACTCTACAATTCTTGGCTCTGATTGGTCAGAAGGTTTGGATTAGTTTTCCATGACAGGAGTTCCTGCTGTAATTCAAATCACAGGTTTCTATTCAGGCGTGTTGTTTCTGCAGTAGAAATGAACCCTATAAGAATTTCTAAAAATATGTAATCATTTATATAAATAAGATATGTCTTAGTCATATTTATGAGATGCGTTTTCATTATTATAACATACTATATGACTGTTTTTTTCCATGTGGCAGGAACGGGCTTCCATAGTAACATGACAAGCTGTTTTTTGTCTCTTAACTTCAAGAAAAAGGAAAAAAAAGCTAGGACGGTGAGGGAATGGACGTTTATAGCTGCTATAATGTAATCGATAACAGATCAATAAACTAATAACACTATGACATGTTTGTCAACAAATTAAAAAGTTGTAATAATTGGCAAGCTGTTGTGGTATAAGAGGAATAAAACACTTCAGGACATGCTGTTGTTGGAAAATAATCAACTTTGGTGTAGCAACAGGAAGTCCACACTGTTGTTGTCGGTTATTTTCCTAAATCAGCACATATCCAAGTGATTATTCTTTTTTTTTTTTTTTGCTCTTACATAATGTCTCCTCTTAGAAAATGTTCATTTAAATGCAGATGTACTGAAAGCCTGCAGTGCAGTTTCTCATCTTAACGTTATTAACATTACCTCAACATGACAAGGGGTGAAAATGACGGTTAATACACTCGTCACGTGACCAGCTAACTTACAATAACGCAGCGTTCAAAATATAAACCTGTAAATAAAAGCCAAACTTGAACTGAGCGCATTAATACTGGGCTCCAAACTTAGGATATAGAGCTAGGCAGCTAAGTTAAGCTAAGCTAAGTAGGCTAGAAATTAGCAAATATATCCCATAAAACAGCTAACTACGACGTTCACTGCTAATATTAAATTAAAGAGCCAGCTTCTAGCTACAAAGCTAAGTTCCTCACAGTAACCGCTGTTTCTACAGAATCTAAATAACAAACGTTACCTTTGTTTTTGTTTCAGTGTGGTGAATTGTGTATTGAGGTGTGAAGCACGAAACAGCAACCTCACATAAATTAAAAGTCAATAAAACAACGCTTTTTTTTATACAAGAATTTGATTTAAAAAATCACACTAGCAACCCTCATTAGCACAAAATAGTATGTATAGTTAAATAATATAGATATCTCATATTGTACATATAAAAGAGTGGATATACTTAAAATAATCTTGTGGGCAATGGAATTTCGCGAATGGAGACTCTTATTGTCGTAAATAAGGGCTTGGTTATGTGGTTGACTACTCTTAGCTTCATTTTTTTAAGAACTTTCCGCGGGAAAAGGGTCAGCTGTTGAACATGAATAAATAAATGTAAAAAACAAAAAACAAAAAACAAAAAAAAGAAATAAACAAACTTGCGAATGAGGAATAGACCTTTCTAGCGTACTTAATAGCGCCGCTGTATGCCGCTATGTTACCATAGTTACAGCGTTGCCTGCTGTTTAGTATGACAGTAGGTATGTTTTGAGGGCGTGGCATATTTGTGACACTGCAGTGCCGAGGTTTGGCCACTAGATGGCGAACAATGATTTTTTTTAATTAATTTTTTTTTTTTTTTATCCCAGCCTTGCTTTGTTCCTGATTTCAGTCTGATAATAAATGAAAATGTAAATGAAAGTAAATGTTTAAAGAGTTTTTGAAAAATGATAACCTCAGTTAACACACAGCTCACAACCATCTGCCTTAGGAAAATATTACTCAAGTGTTTTTCTTATATAGGCCAACAATAATTTGTTTGGTGTTATACAGTCAAAAATAAACTCTGATGAATGATTTTATCCCAACATGCAAAAAAAGGGAGAAAATGTAAAATTCTAAATAAATTCCTTAGATTTTGGAGGAAATTAATTTCAGTAAATTATATATTGTGATGTTTGTAATATTAACTTTGGTTAATACATTACATACAACTAAGAGTGCTCCCAAAATGAATGTTAGAAATGAGTAATGCTACTAATAATTAGTATTTTCTGGATGGGACGCATGGGCACCATTCACACACTCATACACACTCAGGAGCATCAGCGTAGCCACTCCATGTGCACTCATAGAGAACATATAAACTGCACACAGACAATAATCCAAGCTCAGGATCTAACCCAGGACTCATGCTAGCATCAAACTGGGCTTTATGTTACTAGCTTCCTTGCAAAAATCTAATCTTTCTTCCTAGACAGTTCACTTTTCATGATTGTGATCTGGATCTGTCATCAGTGTGACCAGACTTTACACGTATGTACACTTAGAAGTGCTCTAGTCTAATAATAGTATGCAATTTAACACACAGCTCTTGATTAACAACCTCATATAAAATGATTAGCTGAAATGCTACTTTAATGTAATTCATTTGCTCCTGCTGAGATCAGAAACATTTCAGCTTTTACTCTTTTAAGGTTCCACATTCTGAAGATAATTTGATGCAACAGCATGGGGGCAGCTGTTTAAGACTTTCTTTATTTCTACGCTGCATTCTTAAAACCCAGCAGAATCTATTAATCAGTGCAATTCAGAGCCTCGTTCCAAATATTCATGCTTGGGTTTTGATTACGAGCCTGCAATAACACCACACTTTCAGCCTCACCAAATTCACTGAGTGCTTTTTCTATACAAAACATAATAGTCCAGGGCCAAATCCTCCAGCTGGACTAGCGATCATGTCTGGACTCTGAAGTGTTTCAGTCAGAGTGCAGACAAAGTTGGCCATTATATTGGCTTGTTGATGTTGGCCGTGTGCTCACCGGGCTTGTGTCAGACCGAATGAGACGACGGCACAGTGACACTGAAGTCACGTGGCTTTTTCTCCTTTTTAGCTTTACAGCAACCCAGGTAATAAACTGCAAGTTTTGTTGCAGAAGTAGGTGAGATGTTTGTGTTGGAAATCCATGTAGCGCTTAACGATCGTCAGAAATCTGAGCGTGACTTGCACCAACGTGAATTAAATTAAACAGAGTTCAGAGCTAATCTAGTATTAATGTTAAACTGATAATCTAGGATTAATGCTAATGATCTTAACCCACCATGATTGACACATCAGTGTAAAAACACGAAGGAAAACAATGCTACTCTTGGGAAGAAAATACACCTTGATGAGCGCTTTTATTTTTCTGAAATTAAAATTCATTTTAAAGTAATGGAGCAAACTTGATTTACTGTAAATACTTATTTTGGTACTAGCCAACTTTCCCTCCTATCACATGAAAGCTCCCAACCAAGGAGGGTGTGGCTTTTCTCAGAAGAAGAATTTCTTTTGTTTTATTACTTGAAATTCTCTTTGCATCCTGACAGCAATAAATAAATCAAATGCTCTGACAATAAAAAGGAAAAAAAAAAGGTGTGTCAGGCTGTAAAAAGCACATCTAATCATTTCGTTCGGACCGAACGAAATTCGTCAATGTTAAGTCTTAAAGCTGTTCTGCTACACAATGGCAATGTTTATCCTTCAGTACATGATGGCTATGCAGCACACATGAGAGAAACGTATGAGAATATGGAACTGTTGCTGAAGCACGTCCAGTATAGCAGGTACAACTGGAATATATGGCGATCTTAAAGTCGTTGCTCTGTTACTGGGACTGCAGCTCGGCTATACAAAGTACTGTTGTTTCATCTGTGAATGGGACAGCCGTGCCAAAGAGTCGCACTATTC
>JAQQZR010000016.1:5258676-5303298 GCA_030068235.1 Notoglanidium macrostoma | reverse complement strand
AAAAGAAAATCAGGAGCAAAACACTTTTAATCCTGTTGAATTTAATAGCTTATGCGAAACATAAACGTGACTAAATATGTTACTGTCACTAAACATATAAATGTCTATTTCAAAGAGTTCCTACGTGATGCAGTAAATCCTAAACTAGTTTTGTGCAACCCAGTAGGTACCTGTCACAATCAGCAACAACTTTTCAGGAAGCAAGACTTTTTAAAAAAAATGTTGTGCAGTGTTATCCATCTCATGCCTCGATTTATATTTTATATACAACAATTTGGCAACAATTATTTATGTATTAAATATACAAGAAGTCCCACTTTTCATTCATTTGTTGTTCCATGCAATGTTGTGGGCCATCTGCTAAGCATTAGAGTATAAACAGTCATCTCCTCACTTTCTCTTGAAGTTAATGAGACTAAAAATAAAAACGCAGCTTGTTACCAAGAATCTGCAAAACACAACATCCTCTGACTTTCTCCATGACAAAAATAAATAAATAAGTACAAATGTTAATTTCCAGCTTTACCTCTTACAAAGTGCTGTGCTGAGACTGGAGGCTCTTTCCAGAAACGTTAAATACACATGCATGTTAAAATGTCTACATATTAGTGATTATGAGGAATTTATTAATAGGTTTAGGTTCTGGAGCTTAAATCCCTGTGTGAATTGTTACCATAGAAACAATAACGTATGAGAATGAGGGCATTAATGTAAACCTTGCAGCCGGAACTATTGTCCGAGCTGCTGTTATAGAAAACTAATCAACACCTCCTGACCAATCAGACTTGACAATTCAACAGCGATGCGGTGTATAATGAGCCCTCCTTATTAAATTCTGCAGCAAATATGCATTTTATCAAACAGCACCAATGCCTAAAAACTCCCATGACCTCACATCCCCTCATATAAAATTCGCCTAATCAAATTAATTACACGCATTCTCGTCGTACTATGCGCTTTGTCTAAAATAACCTATTTCACTCATTCCTCGTTATCATTTTCCACCCCTAAAGCATTTTTTGATGATGATAAAATGGGCACGCAGTGCATGAAAATAGCTGAGATATTTACAGGACTTGTGTAAACGCTCGAGTTATTCCTCGCCGTACAGCTTTTCCTCAAATAGAAATGTGCTCGGAGGAAGTATCGAGGCTTTGCTCAGTGCTCGTGGCCAACTGCTGTGAAATCACAAATTCTTCTGTCTTAATGCCTTCATGGGCTGGTAGTAAAAATGCAACACACGGCCAAACAACACACACTCAGAATGAAGCATTTCTGATTTAACCCTTTGATCAAACAGCACATTACTTCTCTAACTTGGGTTTGTAATGTACTGGATGTGCATTTGGGGTTTCAATTTATTAAATGTAAAATGTATGTCTTGGCAAGTAGTAGTTAATAATAGTGGCAACTTTTCTTTTTTTTTTTTATGTTTAAAGTGATTTATTCCATGATCTTGGTCTATTATCTCTAATTGCTGATGCAAAGTTTATGTCTTTAGTGTAATCTCATGATATAACACATTAGAGTAATAGTTTCATTGTGGAGCCATGAATAGGTATTAGATTTTAGCCTCCCGTCTAATATCACAAGCAGCCACTAGTGATGCTACCACCACCAGGTTTCAAATTAAGAAGCCTTACCTGGCTGATACGCAGTGTTTGATTGTTTGATTGAGTGAGAAAGTTTTGTAATACTCAAGCAGACGTCATTTTCCAACCAGGGCCAATTCCATAAAAACGCTTCTTTGTCAAGCACCAGAAAACAGTACGAACATGAGGTCTGATTACATACTTTAAATGAGTTTTACATCTGCACTCTATTCATCTACGGACTAAAAGTGAAAAAGACGTACCAATGACCATTAAAGATGATGTTCAGTGCTCAAAATTGAAAAAGTAACCACTAAGATCTTGACAGTTAGCATCGCTAATGAGGGCGTGTCTTGATAAGGGACTTAATTTCCCAAATTTTCCGTCAATAAAGTCCTTCCATCCATTCATGTATCTAATTTAGCGTATTCAGGAAGATATTTTATATGTCATGATGGACGGAAATATCCTCTGAGGCTTTGAAATGGGTTTTTTTTCCACCTCCCAAAGATTTATGCGTCTCCATAATCAGATCCATGACTGGTTCCGAGTGTTGTTTTGTTCTGCGGACAACATCGACCGTAAAGCTGGACCTCACAGAGAGACGAATATTTATCCTCACGGAGATTTCTCTCCAATTTTCTAAACAGGTGTTGGGATCGTGAGCGAACTGGCAAGAGGACTCATTGCGCCGGATCAAAGTTAGAATTACATAAAGAATAAAATGAAAACTTTTGCAAGGTAAATGAAATGCCAGGTTTTTTTATGTGCTCTCCCAAACGTAATAATACACCTTTTTTATTTCCCGTCGGTCTGTGTGTCGTGTAGTTACTCAGCAGGCTGGACAAGTTTGCTAATGAAAGGTTTGTTGGGTGTGTGCATGTCTGCGGAGGACAGAACATCTGGAGAAGGAACATGTTCAAGCAGGCAGCGACAGAAACGGTCACGTAGACATGCTCTTTTGTGTGTTTATCCTAATAAAAACATCTGTCAGCAAACTGTCTGATCACTGACGAGGTCATTAAACTAACATGTCATTTATCTTGTGTCATTTCTCAACCTTTAGAGAATAAATTAAGTGTAACTTATCTGTAATTAAACCACTGTGCCAAAGATTCTCCATTCTGATTGCTGGATTTTGTTCATGAAGTTGTACAGAAAGAAAAGGTGAATAATAATGTGTTAGTTAGCATTAATGGCTGATTATAGCTTCTTTAAAATAAATGCTAACAGGAACTTTCATGGACGTTCCATAACTGAAACTACAATAAAAATTAGGGATGAAAAATTGATGTCATTTTTAATAAATAAACAAAAAAAAAAAGTGCTGTGGAATAGAAGGATTAAACCAATGGGGTGTGCCGTTATAGGGAAGTAATCAATTTATTATTATTATTATTATTATTATTATTATTATTAAAATATGCTTAGTAACAATGAAATTCAAAATAATCAGAATACAGTACATATGTTAAATCATGCATGAAACAAATAAAAAACAATAGAGGCAAAATATATTTTGTTGTATTTATTTATAGGTCAACGAAATGCATTTAAATATGAAGGCATATTTGTTAACCAGGTCAACACGTCAAGTTAACAACTCAATTTTTAATCAGTTGTGTGCAGAAGTTTGCATACCCTTAGGACAAAAATATAAAAAAATATTAATTCACAGCAAACAAATATTCAAATAGTATAAGTTAAGATATTAACAGTGAAAACATACAAAATTATACCAGTTAGAAATTTACATTGTCCTTTTTGAATATGATATAAATATTATTTAATAAATGTTGTATCTTTTATACCCTCGAATCAGCTTTTGGATCCACTCAGAAGTGGATATAGTAATGCGGATAAATTGTAGAATCGTGCTATTCATTTTTCAAAAGCCAAGAGGGGATGCAAACTTTTACACTCGACTGATATGAAGAAAATAAAAGCTCTCAATAAAAGCTTTGCATCACATAATGCCGTTTTAAAACAAACAACACAAATCCTTGCATCGGAACTTATTTAGCAACGGACACAAACATCGCTCTCAGATTTATACATGAATAAAATCTTTAAAAAGATTCAGATCAGATATCAAAATTGAGATTTATACTTAAAACAGACAAAAACAAAAAGGTTTAATAATGGCATAGAGACTAAAGCAGAACATTGGGTAATGTCCTTTATCCATTTTCCACTCTTAGGGCAGCCTTCCAGTTGATTTATTCAAAGTAAGCACATCAACGTAATTTCAAAAATAATTCATCGCCAGTTTACGAAACCAATGTACTCAAAAAAAACAAAAACAAAAAAAAAAAATGCAACTACTCCCCTTTCCACTGGTGATAAAATCATTTGAAAGGTAATAAAGTGATTCTACCAGCAGTACATCATGCCTGAAACATCTGATCCTGCTTTTACAATTTGACAAAGTGAACATTCCAGTTCTGAAGATCATTTTGTACTTTTTTCAACTAACCTACATTCACTTATACACTATAAACTACAAGCACCAAACACATTTCCTTACCATTTCTTATTTTTTTTAAACCCAATAAGAAGACTTTAGAAAAGGTGAGCACGAGTTCATGATTTTCCCATCATTAGTAAATACGAACACGAACAATCCTTGATATCTAGACCGCTCTAGTTTCAAAGATCTTCCGTTTCGAGACGCCCTCAGGGACTGCGCACTGGATCACTGGGAAAGCAAAATAATCGCACGACGTCGCCTCTTCGTGTCTACGCTTTCATTCTCTCTCCAAACGCATTAATCTTACCCATACGAAACTTAATACCTAGAATAAAATAAGCACATTTACAGGACCTGGCACGTTTTCACATATAAGGTATTTATTTTTTTTCTCTAAGGCTTAACTGAAACATCTGTATAAACATTTAAAACAACAAAATGATACGAGGTTACATTACTGCCAGAAATCCAAACCGCTCAGGCTTGGACGCAATTCCAGTCCAGGACTACTGCTTGGTGCAGAAATCTGATGACTGGGGAGGATTTTTACATCTCAGAAAGAAATCATCATCATCACAGGCAAGAAAAATAAAGAAGATTTCCTTTGACATACACAGAGTTTTATATTTTTCATCTACGTCTTAAAGCTGCTGCTTTAAACCAAGTCTCCTTAATTCCGTCACGCTTGATATGTTGCCCTGTGCTGACTGCGGCATGGCTGTTGGTGCCAGATTCTGCTTCAAGATTCGAACGTGTTAACGTGACATCCTTTTCTGCTCACCATGGTTGTAAAGAGTTACCGCAGACTTCCTGTCAGCTTGAACCGATCAGTCCGTTCTTTTCTTACCTCTCCTCGGACATGACTGGCTAACTAGTTAACTGCACGAATGACTGGCCGTGTGTACAGGTGTTCCTAATAAAGTGGCCGGTGAGTATGTATTCAATCGACTGTGCATAAATCTACTACAAGCACTTCACTGTAATCATTTGGACTTACATAAAAGATAATTATTTATATAACACTTAAGGACACTTAATATAAAGTAGGGCCAGACACAATGCTTTAACGATCTCCCACCATGGCAGGAATCCTAGCTCGGGCCGCAAGTGTCAGGGCTATGAAATATTTACAAACACACTCTGATGAAACGCCCTCACACACAAGGCCGCGTTCACTCCATGAACTCTTACCCACATGCTTATACGAGACAGGATCTGTTTTATCTCTGACAGCACCGGCGAATGGCTGCTTGTGAAACTCCAGACAGCTCAGCTGGCAGAGAGGAAGCTGGAACCTCTCACTGCATCCAGAATCTCTGCCTCGCACCAGGCCGTCTGTAAAGCGGTTAGAGCTAATCGCTTTCTACAGCTCGCTCCCTGCTTCAGTTACGTTGCTGTAGCTGAAATTTCAGTCTTTTCTGTCATTTTAAATGTGTCCCTATGCTTTGAGCTCATGGCCTAATCACTCCTAGTGGTTTCTGACAAACCCCCAGGTCATCTGTGAGTCATCTGTGTCCTCTCATGTGCTGCCTTAACCAGACGTACTGTTTGTATGACGTAAACAGGCCCTAAAGGTCCATCAGCTCTCGTTCTCAGCCAGGTTGTACCCATGAGTGTGTTAGATAATGACGTGAAGCATTAGTGCAGTATGGTTTTTCTCTAAACAGTCCGCCGTGGGTCGTTTTGTTTACTAATCCTTGGTAATGCATTAAAACCACTTTGGAGGAAAAAAACACCATTTTATGATATTCACTTCTGGTCTGCTAATGAAAAGTTCACTCTCTTTACACATACACTATTCTTTTTTATTTAGACACAACTGCCACCACTTTATAAATTAATAGTGTGATGTCATTTCTAGTCCTATTCAATTCATATATAGTAGGGAGATACAGTCTGGATGGCACAACAGGTCTGAAAAATTAGAAGGAAAAAAAAAACCAATGCTGAATATTCAAACTGGCCTTCTGCTTCGACTCAGCAGGTTGGTGTGATGGCTCTGCGATTTCACTTTTGGGATTTGTCAGTGCAGCCACACTGAACGCGGAGATTCTGGCCACACTGCCAGCAGCAGAAATGCTCCTTATGCCAGGTCTGGCCTTTTTCCTGATGGCATGTCTCTGAGACGATCAGCTATAAGAGTGTGAGAGAGAAAAAAAAGAAACAGTACAGGGAGAATAGGAGTTAGGGCTTCACATTTTTTTCCATGATTCCTCAAAGGTTAAAGGTCTTCGAGGCTCACTGTATTTATCTCAATCTGCAACATCTGTTTAAACAGGATAGCCTGGTTTATAATGATTTAAAAAAAAAAAAAAAAAAAAAAAAACAGTGGAGGCCAATGGAAAAGGTTAAATGGCTATGGAACTTCTCATTCCAGCCCAAATATGTTGACCAAAACTTCACAAATTAAAACATTTCTCACTTTTACATGCATGTATAAACGTGTTCTCACTTCAAAATATAGCTAAAAAAAAAATGCAATGTTGCCTTAGAATAAACGTGCAAAATGAAAAAAATATATATCCAAGAAACCAAACAAACAAAAAAGTCCATCCCTAATGGGACAAACACTCTCAGCTTTCCCAAAATGGCAAGTCATACAGCATGCAGAAATTGAAATGAAGTGAGGTTGATTAGGGAGGCTTTTTATTGATTTCTTTTTTTTTATTTGGCTTTTTTTTTTTGCAAATGCAATTCACCTCACATGCAGCAGTGGTTCTAAAAATTACAAACCACTCCTTTAATTCTCCGATTGTTTCCAAACGCATACATAACTGTGTTTTAGGGGAACTGTATTATATAAATGAAGCATTTTCACGTCCAATCAAATAACTATCAACAAACCTGACACATTGCTACCTTTCATTTTTAATATGACCATATACTGCAATATCACTAAAATGAAGTGCTATATCATAAACCCAGCATTGTATTATGAGTAAATACTGCTATGATTATAGCCAACACTAGTGTGATTAGGTTTCTAATCTGCGTGAAAGAAAGTGATTACCTCATCGCAGCCCGGACAGCGTGGCTTCAGACTCTGGCAGTAATGCCGGCCACATAGCAGGGTGTCTTTCCTCCAGAAGTACACCAGGTCAACCAGTGCCTCGCCACAATCCACACACACGAAGCAGGTGGGGTGCCAGAGCCGCTCATATCCTGCGCTCTCTGCGTACACGACTGGGCTGTCCAGGGCTGCCAACTGCCCACATCCGCTACAGTGCTACAAGAGGGCAAACAGAAAAGAGATAAAGCTCAAAGGGTGTAAAATAGGTGTTCATGTGCAATTTGAGAGCATATAAGTAAATAAAATATATAGAACAGCAGCAGAGGAAGAGCACAGAGCAAAATACAAATAAAATAATGAAATAACGGTTCATGGGTTAATCAGCATTATTTCTACTCAACACTCCCAGTTGGCTCTGAGCTGTTAAACTGTGTATTTATAAGGTTAAATTAGGTCCTCCTTCCAAATTTCCTGGGAGATAATCAAAGCCACATTTTCAGGCTAAAATCCCACAGGCCCCAAACAGAGCATTCCTGTTATGATAAAAACACAAATCAAGCACAGATGTTCTTCTAGATGTAATTACTTTCAGATCAGAAAAATGACCCTCCTCCCTAAAACAATTCTTCCTTAAATAAAAGTATGAAGGAGGAAGATTAGAACAAAGACTTTAAGCACTGGTAAGGTTTTACTTAAATATAATAACGTATGACAAATGAACAGAAACCTGATGGTTCTGTTACGTCGTGGGGGGAATTTATATTCGTACAGGTCCGCTTGTCTCTATACTTCTGCGTCAACGTGTATTTACTTTGCAGATACATTTGTTTGCTCTTGTATGTGGTCCTCCAATGAGCTGACTGTGTGTCGTGTGTGTCTACGGCGCTGTGCATGAGCTGGCCCTGAGTGCTGGCCGGTTTAATCAAGGATTTTAGAGTAATATTGTTCCAAATAGATCTATAATGTTTTAAACAATAGTGTTTCAACAATAAAATAGATATCATATCATAAAATAATAAAATAGATTATATAATAAAATATCCCTTATCACATCCAGTATTTCCAGTCTTCTATAGTGCTTGTGCTCGCCAACTAAAGGATAGTCTGTTAAAAATCTTATTCATAACAACTTGTGTTGGAAAAAATATCATCATTAATTTGTGCATCACACAGGGTGAAATGATTATTGTATAACGGACTTATTAACAGAAAAACAATATTATCCAAAAAAAGATATTGTACCATGTAAATGTAAAGTGATTTATTACCAACTGTAGCTCATCCTGCAGGACCATACACTTTATTAAGCATCTCTTCTAACATGCTTCAAAAAAAGTAGGTATATAACGAGTCACCCAATTCACGATTCAGTTCAATTTACGATATTGGGTTCAGGATTCTATTTTCCCAAAAATTAAATGAAGAAATCTTTATTTAAAAAAAATGCATTTATTTCCCTATTCTTTATTATTTAACTTAAATATTCCTTTTGTTAAATAAAAGATCTTTCTTTCATTTTCTAAATAACCAACAATAATTATTTACAAACATTTGTAAAGGTTGGAGTAAAATATAAAAGCCTATTAACTAAAATATTCCTTTTATAATTTATTTTTTTTTAAGTTAATAACAGATAGGCCTTTTCCTAATAAACATTTATGAACATTTTTGAAGGCTGTAGTCATAAACATAAAACAACTACCTCCATTTTCTTCTCTATTCTTTAGCCTGTTTTCTTCGGTCTGTAAAAAGATAGCTCAGATTTCTTGTAAAGTCACTCGCACAAAAGCTCTTTCCCATTTTAGTTCTGTTCTTTTGTGTGCTTTTCGTGGCATTCGAGCTGTGTTACTTCTGCCTACGGTGATGTCACCTGCATTCCCTCTATTGTATGTCACTGCATCCTCTGCAGTTTAACCAACAAAATTACAGCTAGGAAAAACTAAGAGATTATGCAGCCTCATATCATCATAGATTTGTACCATGATTTATCATCCTCTACAAAAAAGGCAAAATTGATGTAACCCATATCAACTCAAAATCTAAAGCATCAATCATTCTGTGATTGTTTGAATTGTGGATTTAAACTAGCTAAACTGAAATGCTCAACTAAAAGAGAGTGAAAACACTTAGAATCAGAAATGATTACAGTGAAACATGGAAAACCTTTTTTTTTTTTGCTTACAACACTATTTTCTGTCTCTCGCTTTTAGATAATTCTGTAAATTGGTCCATGCAACACTGCTCCCTAGTGGACACACCAACCTTACGCAGAACTATGAAGAGTTCACCCTGTCCGAGCGTTCGCGCACAACTTGCTCGCAGATACACGATCTCACAAGTATAATTCAACCCTTTGATTAAAGAGGCACTGCAAATCAATTCAAAGTTTGTCTGACTGATCACCTTTAACCTGTGATGAAATATTTCACATCCTGACATGAGTGAGCTCTTCCAGGATGACCCCACTCACATCCACAGGGAACAGGGGCTCACTGAATGGTTTTATGAGGATGGAAATGAGGTAAATCGTAAGTTATGACCTTTACAGTCACTGGATCTCAACCCTTCAGTACAGTTCCATAGACTTCCAGAATCTATGCACTGAAGCTGTTCCGGCGGTGTGTGATGAATCAACACAATCATCGAATTGCACTCAATGTCAGTTCTGGTTTACCACTCCATCTAGCAGCTCAGCTTGGTTTTTGAACAAGTGTTCACTTGCTGAATGGCTTTTCGTGAGAAAAGATTGGCTCGGGATCTTGAAATCTCAGATGTCTATTTTCTCTGTGAAAAAAACACTTGGCAATTTGCGGAAATCCAAGAGTAGCGGTCCTGTCTTTCAGTCAGAGAACCCCCACACGGCCACACCTCTGCCGACATTTACATCTAATGAGACGGCGCAAAGACAAAAACAAGCCTAAACCCACACTCTTTCATCCAGTGTGCCGTTTGCATGTGTTTTGAATAACAGTCGATCTACACAGGAAACTTCAATTAACCTTGAACGTTTTATTGGTTCACTCCATCATAAAACATGGCCTCACAGACACGTAATTCCCTAAAGCGAAGAATCTGGGCATATGCAGGAAATGAATAGGAATGCCATGTAGGATTTTGCATTCGAAAGAAAGAACCACTGAGATTTTTACAGGCCTATAAATGCGCCCTAGCAAGGCAAACCTAAGACCCACACTAATTTAGACAAGAACTATAAATGGTAAATCACCGTCTTCCATCTGCGCCAAAAACAAAACACACACAAAAAAAAAACCCAACAACTTTTAAGAGACATTCTGTTCTCTTAATTCATTCAACAAATCATGTTTAATGAACCCTAGTCACTGTAAAGATCAGACTGTAGATTACCTTACGTGTAGACTTTGGGCATCCGCTGCTGTTCTAAGCTAATACTTCCAATCTAGAGGACTGGTTTTAGTAGCTCATTGATTTAATGTTAAATCTTTGCAAATAAAACTCAGTTTTAGGCTAAATTAACACCTCAGTGCTTACAGTTCAAATCCACAGACTGTTATTAAAATCAGAGATGGGTGCTTGAGCAACTGAACACACACCCAACTGCACAGCTGTAATCTTGGATTATATCCTATATCAATTGAAAGGCACACTGTCTGCCAGGACATGCTGAGCAAACCTTACTTTGGAATAAAAAAAATTTGAATTGAGAAGTCGAGGAACAAAAGCGAATGACGATTATGTCATTAAGCATAAGTCATGAACACGGAGATAAAATCTGGTTTAAGCAAGTTCCAGGCTAGCCCAGCATCTTTGTAATGAGATTCTAACAGTTAGAGGTGGTGGACGTATTTACAATAAGATCTCAGGGCACTATTTAACAATCAATCTTTCTTTAAAACAGAAGATTTGCTTACTCAGCAGAAGGCTTCTCAGCATAAGACACGCTAACGCAGATTTTTCCGTCGTTTAGCCGTGGAGTAACATTTAGAGAAATGTAGCGCTTGCCTCAAAATAAGTGGATAATTAGCATCTATTCAGCCAATTGGACTGACACACAGCGTATACAAGTAAATGTAAAACAGGTGGCAAGCTAGTGTGCTTCTCTGCTCTATATGCTAACATCCTGGCATGGTCAACCTCGCTTCATGTTCTGTTTTGTTTTATTTTCCTCACTACGTTAAGAAGAAGAGTGTTAAACAAAATAGCTGTTAGCAAACTAAGACAAGACTGGTTTGCTTCAACTAGCATGGTAGTGTGTCTGCTTCAAATAAGATAAAAGTACAAAGTAAAACTGGATAATCAGCCAACTGCACATCACAGCAAAGGGCTAGTACAGAGTTTGCACTAATTTTAAATATGAAGACTGTTAACTGACTCCAGGCTGCACTTCAGAGCACTGCTACTTTTTTCACATGATTACGTTAGAGCTCCATATGCCTTTTTTATTTCTAATCCAGTATGTGGCCTTGAGGTGCAACACTAGCTTTGCATTCAGAATGACAGCCTCGCCATTCTTTTATTGTTTCTGTACTAAAGTGTCTAGCTACATACATATTTTAATTCCCAGAGCACCATAGTAGATGGTATAAGTCAAGGCTAAATCATAGGGCTGTGAGAAACACTGGCTGTAAATGTTCTTGGAATGTCTTGAAATACTGACACTCACTAGACATTTAATGAGCGAGAGAGAGAGAGAGAGAGAGAGAGAGAGCGCGAGAGAGAGAAAGAGAGAGAGAAATGGATTGATGAAGATAAATGATAAATGTTGGGAAACTCGTTGTCCAAGAATCTTGAACAAATTAAGAACTTTCCAGTCTTTCCAAAATGAAGAACTTGCATTTTTTTTCCCTACTTGGCACAAAGGAAAAATAAAAGAAAAGGTTTGTAAATGTGTGTGTTTGTGGATATCAGTCAAACCTTACATATTCACTCTTCTTGCCGTTCTCTTCCAATGTGCCGTTGGTGGTGGGCTCTGGGTTTGGCTGTTCTTTCCCGTTCTTCTGTTTTCCACCGTTGTCTTTGGACATTCCTCCCTCTCCTGGCAGCGCTACCTCGCCCACTCCCAACGCCTCCTCCTTATAACTTTTTACAAACTGATCCATGGCTTTGACTTCAGCCTCCGACAAGCTGTGGCACTGCGATGGGTCCTGATCGTAAGCAGGGAGCTGCCTCATCAACTGCCTGCGCCTGTACAGTGCCCCTTCCGTGCCCGCCACGGGCCGCCTTTCCTCCGGGAGAAGCTCCATATACTGCATGGCCTGGGTTACACACAAAAAAAAAAAAATGATGAATTAGGCTACAATTCTAATTTAAATGGCTAGGTCATGAAAAACACATCATCTTTCAATTCCGGATGTGTAAAAGCCAAACAGAAATCCTAAAGAACTCCTATAAAATCAAGCCAGTAATATTATTCCCATTCCCAATATTCCCAAAAGGGGGACTAATCTGAAAAGCTTTAGAAAAGCTAGCTATTCATACAGGAGACCCAGCGTCCCTACGTTCCGTGTTTTCTCTCTCCAAACCGCCAAGACTCACAGTAACACTGCCTCATTGTTAAACCCTCATTAACACCGCGTTCAACAGCAGAAATTTTATAGAAACTTTAAAAGCCATAAAACGGCCAATATATGACAAATAAAAAAAAATCAACTTCTTGGTAGTCCCAAGATTTTGGAAAGAAAGTTTCAATAGCCAAATATGGAACCTTTCGGAAGCACAGGACAGCAACTCTACCTTTTAGTCCTGTAATACCATCATACACATATTTAGCTGGGTCTAACAAAATCTTTCAGCCTTTATAAATATACAAATTGGCAAGTGAGAATGATGGGTTGAGCAAAAATCCAGTCTGAAGACAACTCGGAGGAGGAAGAGAGGAGTTTGACTATCACAAATCCCCACTCTCCCTGTGCAATGATCGCTGCTTACTTTTGTTTTTCACTCTCTATGTGCTATTTATGTTATGACCTTGTGCCTTTGCTTTGGTTCCAGTCCTGTCCCAGCCCCTGTCTTATCATTGGATTGCTTCCCTTATCTGTGCACCTGTTCCGTGTTCAGCTATTTATTACTTCAGTTATTTATACCCTACTGTCTCCATTCCTCTTTGCGAAGTCTTGCCAATCATATTGTGCATTTATAATCCTCCTTTGATATTGCCTAGGTGAAAACCATTATTTATCAAGAGAGGCTCATTTTTGCTTACATTGTACATGCCAACAGGCTGCTCTGTGGCCTAGCCGTGGAGGAACACTTTAGTGGAGGAAATTAAGCAGTCGCCTCAATATAAGTGGATAATTTGCATCCCTTTAGCCAGTTGGACAGCTACACACAAACATTTGTTTTCTATATGTTAATTCAAAACAGCTGGCAATTCACTGTGCTGCTCTACGCTTTATGCTAAACTCCCGAGGCCATCGCCTTTGCCACGGCCGTCCTCTGGCATCGTAAACTTCTAAGGCCGTCTTTAAAGGCGACCACAGATATTCCTGAACCCACTAAAAGAAAACATGCCCACTCTGTATAGAGACTGTTTAAGAAGAACAATAGTCCTACAGTTCTTTACTGCCTTTAAGTACTTTAGAAGACAGCTGTAACGAACTTGGAGAGACAATCTTAATTACTGCAACAAAAGCCACGGCACAGCACGAAGTAAGACAAAAGTTATCCTGAAGCAGTCATTAAGGCAGGCCTGGTTCAAATTCACACTCTTTAAACCACTGGAAAAACATGTTGATAGAACTTGTGGTCCTATATAGACCTTCTCATCTGTCTTGAATAGGCAAACCATGATTCCAAGCTCCGCTGCAGTGAACCTGCCAGACTCACTCTAGAGAACAAAGCTCCTTAATACACACTGGGTTTCAGGAAAAGACAGGGGTAGCTCAGATGGCTGAAAAAACAGTCGGCCTTCCCCGGGAGAGATGAAAGTTCTTCGCTTCGGCACACAGCAGACACGCTTCCTGGCAGCCCAGAGCGGAATAGTAAAGCTGAAGGCTTATTTCCAGATCTCCACCCCACCCAACAACAAAAAACCACATACAGTGCCTCTGGCTGGACTAATCACTGCATGAAAGTCAAGTGGAACACCAGAGAAGTCTGGCCAGGGCAAATTAGAGCTCTGTATAAGAATAGGGGGCAGCGACAGCCAGCAATTGCGATAGAGAAAAGGTCAGGCTCATTCCTGCATCTTAGGGTGCCAGATTATTCCACTGATCAGCAGATATCATTCTGTTCCCCTGATACCAAACAACTACCACTCATTCTTGTCAAGTGATACCATACAACTGCTATGCTGGCCAGAGGATCAAGTATGTAATGGTTCACTGCAAACAGTTGCAGCTTCAAATATCAAACACACTATTAGATTCCTGCCCTCAACTGATCAGATGTAGGAACTTGAAAAGGACAGATAATCACATTATGCAGTATGTCGGAACACACTGAGGTTGGTTTTCCACCCAAGTTCTTAACAGTACCATCCTCTTTTAATCCCACTCACTGTGACTGTGAACTCCAAAAGAAAGGTTCATGTTTACGAGAAGCACCAGAGCTTTAAAGCCTAAAGAAGCCTAAATCCACGATTGATTTCGAAATGAGTTCTTGTGGGAAGTCCAAAATATGAATGTACCAAGATTTCTGCCACTCACAAGGCTCATCTTTCCCATACAGATTTTATTAAAACTATGTAGCTGCAAGTTAATGGTCTCTCTGAGCCTGTGCAACATCACCGTGACTTGGCAGATTCATACACTCATAGAAAAGAGTTCCTTGACGGTTCTTTGGATAATTAACACCTCTGAGATTTCTAAAACGGTTTGACTTGGAGCCCTCACTGCTACATATCTAGGTTCTCTCCACTCTCACTTGGTGTAACTCTTAATCTGGAGCAATGTGACACATTCTGTTGATTTCTCACCAGCTTTTGAGTCAGCCCAGGTGGGGCCCAGTCATAGGTGATGGTGTTGAAGGTGGGGTCTTTGCGAGACACCACAGGATTAGTGATGATCATGCGATTACGTTTGTAGACCCTTAGGCCCTCTCCACCTTTTACTTTGGCTGTCAGATGGGCATACTTGGAATTCGCCAACAATCGGCCCATTTTATAGTCATCCTCAAGGTCCGAGCTGGGCGCGTGATCTTCTTGGCTGCAGTGACACTGAGTGCAAGCTTTTCTAAAAAAAAAAAGGACATATATGGAAATTGTTAGTATTATAACAGAAAAACACATGAACTTGTGTTCACTCATGCTCTTTGGTTTGATAATGGATGTTTAGAAACAAAATCAGTGATCATTTGTTACTGTGAATTCCTATTTCATGGACCTGGAAAGCGTACTGCTATTAAAGCATGGACCAATCAACAAAATGCATTTTAATTGTGAACAGCTTACATAACGTGCACTTAGCGGAGCTCAGTGTATATCATACGAAGTGCAAAGCCCTTTTAAAAACAATACAGCGAGCTTCGACTCGCCTGCCTATTTGCCGCAAATCATCTTTCAAGCTCATAGAAATGTAAACAGAGACGCCCACAATGGCTAACAACACGCTTGTGGTGAAGCAAGCGGAGCATTCCCCAAACATCAAGGGAAAAGGAGAATGGAGGGTTAGGGAGCCATGTCCTCATTTTCTTTACGTTTTTAGCAGAGAGAATAAATCACCTCCAGGAATGTGGCTGGAATCCAGAGCAGATCCCTTTACATGTCAGACACGCCGCACCCCTTCCCGCTGGCGGCTGCCCCACTGACATCTGGGAGAAAAAAGACAGATGCAAAAAAAAGAGAGAGAGAAGCAGAGAATGAGTATTTAGAGAATAAAGAGAAGGGTGTTTGGTGAGGGAGTTTCAGGGTCTCGATCACTGGCATGAAGATTACCGAAATACTGATATTAATCAAACTTTAGTCACAGTTAATCAGAATTTTTAGCTCTCATTTGACGGTGTACATCTTAATTTGCCACATAAAAACTTATATAATCAGTTTAAATTAAAAGATGACCTCCAGCTTTTATATGACACATTTTTCCTCTATTAATGTTACGAGAGTGTGCAATGAGAGCCTATAACCACTGGTGTTTCCTCTGAGTATATGAGGGTAATAATTTTCCACCATAATATGTTTAGAAAATCTAAGTAGCAGACATAATAAGGGCTCTATATTTCTTTCACACTGTCCATGCAGCAGTTCTTCTGTACAATTCTTGTTTAATTTCAGACTGAGTAAATCACTTGTACAGTATATAGACCTTTATAATGTAGACTTTGATTTGCTGGACCTTAAAGGAGCAGTTTGTAATTCTTTAGAGCTATCAGCCACCTGCGAGGTGATCTACAATCCTTACCGTTTCTCCCACCCCGTACATAAGAAACTACATATGCCTTTTTAGATGACGTTCAGGCTCATTTCAGGTCCAGAAAACCTGATATGTACATCAAAACCTAAAACAAATAATATAGCAATGCAGCACAGCAAATCGCAGACGTTATCACGGTATGTTTGAATTACATGATTATTACAGGTATAAAGATTACAAACTACACCTTTAATAACAATGCCCCAGCGTAGACATGCCAAAAGACACAGGTGCAGACATACACACAGAATGTGTCTCAAGGAAAATAGTCATATGCTGACACACGCTGCAAGTCCCATGATTCACCAAGTCTCCCTTGACTGTGACGGGCCACTGTGCATTAGCCAGACAGTAAGAAGTGGCTAAAGTACCCAAACATGGGACAAGTACACACTTGTCCCATTCACCTCTACAAAGGTAATTACATGATCTACAGTACACATTTCTAAGAACTATACAACTACCTGGAACCCTATGACAGGTCTTGCTTTTTCCACATTTTAAACCAGGGTTGATCAACTCCAGTCCTGAAAGGTCAAGTAGAGCTTAATGATTTCCCTGCTCAGAGAAAGATCTTTAATATGTGTGTTAAATGAGGGTAATCAGTAAACTGGGCTGGACTCTGGCACTGCCAGAACTAGAGCTGATGACCCATTCCCCAAATAAAGAAGCTTATTCTACAGACCATTACAAAATCAGACCTTAAAGGTGTTTGCTTGTGAATAGGACTTATCCCAGTGGCACTCAAGAGCGACAATGCAGGACTTATCCAGAAAAGTGAAATGGTGGGGAAACAATATTCGACAACAAGGTCAACAAGGACAAAACTTTTAAAAAATCATAGCACATGAACACTTCCATATGAGGGCTACTTATTTATCTGAACATTTTGATGTACGAAGCAAAATCTCAATCCATTCCAATGACAGCAGTTCGATGTGTTAAGAATGAATTTTGCAGCAATTTCAACCCATACCCCCAAATGTAGTCAACCAGCCAAGATAAATTTGGTGTTTGAATTTTACTTCTTTAGAATTTTTACTGGACGTGCTGTACAAGGTTAATGATGCTAACAAGTAAGAGAAGCCACCAGGTAAACAATGTACAAAGTTCATGTCTCAATAATCACATACCCACCTTAAATCCCTTTGTCAAGTTTTTCAGTATATCAAACCGATTTGCTAAGAAAAGTACGGCACAACTACAACCAGTAGTCAGTTTTTTCCTTATTAGATCAGATTTAATTAGGAATTATGGCCCAAACCTTGAAGACAGAATGGACTCAAATGCTAGTACAGTTTGAATTTGATTTGTAGCGTAAGATCATTTTTAATATAAACTTATTCTGCTACTTTACGAAAGTTTTTGTTCAAATGGTTTTACTGAAACGACATCTTTTAAAGGTCCACTATGAAGGATATTGAGGGTATCTATTAACAGAAATGGAGTATATATTCCATAATATACTTCTGAAATTCAGAAGAATGTTCTCATTAGTGTATAATTACCTGTAACTACGAATTGTTGTGTTTTTGTAAGCCTAGAATGAGCCCTTTATGTCTACATAGGGAGCGGGTCCACCTCTACAGACCCACCATGTACCGCCAGTACAGTAACCCAGAACGGACAAACCTGTGACAACAAGTGGCAGCATGAATCTGAAAGGAAGCACCAGAAGGACGATACAGAAAAAGAAGGAAGGAAAACAAGGAAGAAGAAAGAAGAGGAATCAGTGTTTGCTGGTGCTGGCTAACAAAGTTGAGAACCAAAATTTTGAAAAAATGGAGGATTATACTTATTATTATTTAGCATGGACAAAGCAAGGACGTGTGAATGAAAGTACTTGGAATTACACTACGGGCACCTGACAAGCAGAAGGGCATTCAGTTGAATCCTACATAGTGGACCTTTAAAGTGAGTGCAATGCTTAAACCAGTAACTTCTCTAGCTATATTATTGTTGCAGCTCCTGTGCATGTCTAAAAGGCTATAAAAATGTCCTGACCGATTGAATACATTTTGGGATAAGTGAAGGGTTTTGTACATTTTTCAGCCAAACACTTCCTTTATGGGCCACGCTCAGGACTGACACTCTGGCAGCCCTCGGATTTGAACTCACAACCTTTCGTTTATAAGGACAGAACCTTAACTGCTGAGCTGCAGCAAAAATAGCACCTATGTGCTAGAATGACAGTCCATCGTCCAGAAAAGGCAAGTATGCGAGAGGACAGGTATGAGGGATGTAATGAGGACATGTGAATGGGAGATATGTAGCGACATCAGCTTAGAACATTTTCAAACTCTGAGTCCATTTGTCAAACGGTCATTCAGTCAACATGGACAAAACCCCACAGTCAACACCTCGCACCATAGCTATAAGATTTACACAGCAGAGACTGCAGCTTAAGCCACGTGATGAAGTGCCAGGTACAAAAACAACATAAATAGAAAGTGAACAATACACCACTGTATGTAACCATGGCTCTAAAGCCCGGTCTAAAAGGCAACCATATTTATCTCATGATTCTATCATCCTCATGTAACATGTCAGTGTTACTAAATCATATCGTACCCCCTCGAAACACTTTGAGACTCTGACATCTACTAATGAATGACTCCTGAACAGCAATGTTGTTTAGTACAGAGGTTCAGGTTTCCACTAAAGTACACAGGTCAAGTGGCCATTCATCACCCAGAATAACTCACAAGTACAACAAAGAACTAAATGACTCCAGACTCTGTGTAAGCCATTAGTCATTGCTTATATATGCAATTTATAAAATCCAGAGTGAACCTCACAAACAATACTCCATGCACGCAATTCATTCATACTGAATGTTTCCTTTAAATAAAACCCACATTTGTTCACCAATTCTTGTAAAAATTACATCCCACTTTTAAAAACTGAAGACTTATCATCCAAATGCACTTGCAATATTAACTGATCGTTGCACGGATCTTTTGAACAATGGGAGCAGTGCTACAACTTTATCATACACGATAGTGTTTTAGATTCACAATAGTAACGTTTCTATTAGTTGGTATTAGATATCATTCTATATTTCTTAAGAGAAGTAAAAATCATCCTCCGTCATCAATTTGTCAACTCTTCATGCAAGCATAAATTTTGTTATTTAGATCTTCCAACACACAACTAGGCCACGTCCTAAATGTCCCCATATTCACTATGTATTATGCCACGTATAGATGCCATAAATGAGAGTCTTTTATGAATACCCCAAGGGTTATACAGCCACATATTTAAGAAACATGTCTTTCAATAAGCTTTGAGTTGACTAAAAGTTAAACATTTAACTTTGCATATGTAAATATTCAAATCCAAATAGTTTTGCCAACCGCATTCGCTTGTATCTCAAATGTTCCACAAACAGTCCAGCCATAAAGCCCTCAATATCCACCGCTTCAGCCGCGTTGTGTGCACGGCAAACAGTCTGCTAACAGGCGAATGTTGTTCCAGACAGTAGAAAATTAAACAGAGAGAAAATCTGAGTCAGAAGGTTGATGTTTTAGTTTAACAGAATTCATGCCGGACTCCAGAGCGCTTTCAGAGAGCGGAAAGCACACAAATATGGGGATTAATGGGATATGAGCAAGAAGCTGAATGATGCAGGAGAATTAGCAGATCATCGAGTTGAAAAACAAAAATGGAAATACATCATAATCCAAAATACTTCAAATGTAATTGTAAAAAAAAACACACTACAAAATAGGGAAACAGAAAAATATACAATATAAAGTGGAGCATTTTGTATTCTGGAGACCCAGAAATATATTTTTTTAAGGGTCACATGACATCAGCCAATTCAGGTTGAGAGTAGCTGGTGATTTATAGCTAAAAACCAATATTAGGCATATCCTTCAGAAACCACATAAATATCCTTTCATTTGTACTGCTTCTTTGGTTCTAAAGTATTACTGAACGTACCATGAAGGCTCACCTGCTGTTTACTGTGCATTACCACAAGCTTAGCATAGCTACAAGATCATGGCTGCTTTGCCATTGCACTAGCTGTTTTGCTGGAATCCAACATGCTAGCAATTAAAATGCATGATGAATAACCAATCAGGACATTTTTCTTGTAAAATCTTTTCAACAACCAGTACCAGTCATGGTGTTTACTGACATGTTCGACGGAACACATTACTAACTTTCTACTTTGTTAATCATGGACCGTTCACAAACAGAAAGCGCTAATCATTAATTAGTTGATGCTAGCATCGAGTTCTAACCATAGAGAAGCTTTGGTGCAAATGTCTGCCTTGAAATTCATTAAAAATTGAAGTTGAGACAAACTAACAATACACAGGAATATCTATTTTATCCATTGTAAGTTACCTTAATCATAAAACTCTGAAGAAACTATACAATTCACTCATCAGTAGTATGCTAAGTTCATTACACCAGAATAACATACATTAATTAATCACACTTAGACAGCTTTATGACTCTTCAGTGTCAGGACTTTTGTATTTGAATCATCCTCTTACTTGGGTGTAATACATATACTTTGCACTGTATGTGGTCTATTGTCGGAAACTTGGTTATGAAGCAGTCACGTTACTGTCAGCTCTGCTAACAGCTGTACTTGGACTGCATTCTATCTCATATGTACCTTCCTTTCGAAAGAATAAAACAGTAAATATATGTAATAGAAGACTCCACTTCAGAACACAGTGGCCACGAACTCAATTTGACCAACATCCAAGAGGAAGATGGGCAACAGAATTCACATTCACAGACATGGATCGAGCATCAGGGCTTACTCATCATGCCAGTTCATATAGTCGTGTGGGTATTTTTTCAGCTCTACCTGCTGTTTCAGATTATTTTTTGTGTGCGTGTGTGTGTGTGTGTGTGTAAGTAATTCCAGAGCATTCTGCAGGATAGCTAGCCTACTTTGCAGTTAAAAGTGGCACAAATGAGCCTGCTAACTAAAGCAAACATAACTTCATCTTCATCACCCTCTTTCATAGTAATAAAAATAGGCCATTAATTTTTATTACATTTTGATTGACTTGTTCAAATATAATGGTTATTCCAACAGGCTGTTACTATAATTTAATTTTAATCTTGCACTTCAGCTAATTATCTACCTGTCCTCAGTTTAAAAATTAAGAGTTAAATATCAAGTGAGATATTGGTGCTCAGAGAAAATGACTATTAACTAACTTTTCTAAAAATTGGTAAGAAAATACTAGTATTCATATTTCGTTTAAAGGCTTACCAGAACCAAAACAAAATATATTTAGGGATTATTGAGATAATTGATAGAAAAAAACTTTTAAAATACTTTTAACTCTAGACCTATTATGTTAAAAATACACGCTTAGGACAGACACAAACACTATATCGAAATTGGATTTAATCATTTGTGATTAAATGATATCAATGCTGAGAACTCCATAAAATAACAAACATGAATGTTACTGTTCCCACACTGTTGGCACCCATAAAATAATTAGGGCTCCCCATCTCTTAAATCCCAGTTTACTTCATCATTAAGCCAGCAAATAAACAGTGCAAGTCCTTTCATTACCCAGAATAAGGAGCCGAATAAAGCTTCTTTAAGGCTCTTCATTGCACGCACACACTAAGCTCAGGAACTCTAAATTTGTCTGTGAAATGTGAATGCTCAGCATTTTTTCTGTTGGAAACAGTGTCCAAACAGAAGGCTGAGGCACACTGCGGTCACTGTCCACTTTTCTACTCGTCGACACAGAGGAGGAAATAAGTCAGAAAGGTGCTGCTGAAATGTAGGAAACTATTTTAATTGGCCTGTCGAGAGATGCAGGCAAAAGTTAAGTTGCCAGCACCGAACAGCCACATACCAGGAGCTACATTAAGACTGATGATGGTTGGCTAGACATGTAAACCACTAGGTAGGATATAGCAGTCACTTTCATACTCAGCCTAGTAGGAATATACAGTACAAGGATTAGGAAATCATTCAGGGTCTATCTGATGAAGTGCATTATGGCAAGTGAAAACTGTAAAGCTGAAGCCATTATGAATGCAGATAAACTGTAATTATCAGTGTTATTAGTATGCGTATGTATGTATAATTCAATTGTGAGCCAGAACATCATATAACATTTATAGAACACAATTAAGAACTACACCCAAAGATAGAATAGTAAAATAAATAATAAATAACTATATATATAGAAGCACAAACAAGTTATTGAGGGGGGAAAATACATATTATTTATCCACCAACCTGCAATAAACTTGCAATAATAATAATAATAATAATAATAAACTCTTCTTCTAGCATTTTCATCACTTTAGAAATCAAGTACAAATCGAACAAATTTTATTATATTTAAACCCCTTTTACTTTTATTAATAAGTCAAAAGTTTACATACATTTGTAATCATATAACAAACGTATTTTTTATAAGCTTATATTTCAATGTTCATGATGTCTAAAACATTAAGGAAACTTGCAGAAGAAAATCAAAACTAATTTTGGGGAAAAAAATCAGTTTCTCACCTTCTGCATCCCGGAAATCATATCCATTCTGGTGAAATATGAATATTTCTAATTCTAATAACTAATATGAATAAGTCCAAACAATTGCAACGCGATGAAGTCTCGGCGCTCCAGACAGCAGCTCTGTCTCTCTCCATGTGCTTCACAAAGCTCTATTTAAACTGAATGGGGTCTGCTGGGAATCCCTCGCGCACTCCAACCACCAATCACAGCAAACGGAACGCCAGCCAGCCAATCAGTGACGCCGACGACTTCCGGTTTTGAACTTGGGCTCCATCCGAAAATTGCATACTACCTTACTAAACAGTAAGTGAAAATAGTATACCAGGACTGCGTCTGTAACCTTTACTAGGTTATTCAGATAGACTAAATAGCGCTCTGCTGTACCTAACTGCCACGTTTAAATAGTTTGCGAGCTCTGGTAACCATGGTAACCTACAGGGGCTTATTATTCCATACTGTTTAGTACGGTAGTAGGCTTCGGTGATAGACATTTAGGCCAAGCCCATCCTCCAGGAGTAAAAAAAAAGAGAAAGACATGACATCAGCCGTCGCCATGGATGTACGATATAAGCGTGGAAGAATGTACGACTCACATTCCTTTGTCATCAGTTACCTCCTGAACTGAGGGGAGGATATTTCCTGTGTTTCTACACTTTCTTTTTGCCTTTTTATGGAAGCGACCAGGCAGAATACATTAAAAGCACGTATTACAGGGGAAATGACTCCACTCGAGTTATTTTTAGTAGCACAAAATTCAAGATGAATTGGAAGTAGGTAACGAAGTAGTGGTTTAGACCAGTGCTTCCCAAATTTCTGTAGCCAGGGACCCCTTTACCTGTAAAATAAATTCCATGGACCTCCTCAGTAATAGATTTATTTCATGAAAATTATTAAAAACATTTAAAAAATGACTTTTTTGGAGCCATAGAACGTTCTATTGTTGAAATAGTACACATTGCATGAGTTGACTTTGGAGCTTGGAGCCCTAAATATAATAAACTAAATATGATGATGTGATAATGTGATTTCCACCACCATAAATAATAATAAAAAAAGAAAAGTCATGGACCCCTGGCTATGCTTCCCAGACCCCACTTTGAGAACCACTGGTCTAGGTTTCATAATAGAGGAGAAATATTCAGAAGTCTTATACTTGTGTTGCCAAATAAATTCCAGCGAATTGTGGCTCGACACAGTTTATTACATAAATAAGGAATAAATTATATTGGACAGTGCTGTTATAGGAAAATGCAACAACAGGGTGGCATGACGTGTCTTGTATTACTCTTACGTCTCTAAAGTTGATTATTTTCCAATACCACAAACAAAAGTATTTCGTTCTGATTTGACACAATTTTTTCACTAATTAATATGCATGTCATGCTAGTTTCTGTCATCACTTAATTTACAGCAGCTATAAACCATCATTCCATCATTAACCACCTTTTTTTTCTGTCTCTCCTTCTCGCTCTCTGAAACTTACAAGACAAAAGCACAGCCTATCAGGTTACAGCGAAATAGGATTGTGTGATCTCTGTCCTGAAAACTGACGCACTGTTACAAAATGCTGACACTTCCATAAATATTAAATAAATGTGTCATTACAGCTTCCCCATATCGATATGGAATATCCATTTTTCTTTGTTAAATAACTTCACATTATTGTTCTGTTAGCTATTATCATTCGATGATGTGGGTTGTCCCTGTGAGAGCGTTGTTCTTATAGAAAAAATGGTGTATTATTACAGTTTGCAGGTGTAGGAGAGTAAATGTAAGTGTATGAGCATCTTCTCAATAAGAGTCCTGTGATGAGTGTAGAACATTACAGTCTTTATGATTACAGCAGCACTGCTCAGGTAGAAATCTACAGTACCCAGGTGAGATTACTCACTGACCGTGTCTTAAAGGCATAAAGTGGTTAAATGAAATTTAAAATAAGGTGTATTTAACCATAAGATAAATTTAAATAAGTAAAAATCATTCAAAATTTCTGGAATAGATAGGACTTTTTTTTGTCATTGCAATCAGTCGGATATAATTAAGACATGGGTCAATGAATAAGATGTTCAAGTCGAGTCATAAATTCAGTCACATCACAGATCAGTACATTTAGTGACTCCAACATGCCTTGGGTAACAAGTCTGAGAAAACATCAGTAGGGTAAACATGCCAAAGAAATGTGACATGATAAACTGTACTTAGGAAAAAATGACTCCTGTTCTCCAAGACAGCCGGCTCATAACGTCACAGCATTTAGCTACATAGTGAAGTTCTGTTTAATTATGTAAATGACAGTAAGTCACACTGTGTCCTAAACCATCAGCAGTTCTCCATCATATCCTGGAAGAACTTGATGTGCTTTGAGACAGATATCTAGAGAAATGATTTTGGGTTTAGCTCCATTGTTTTTTTTTTACTGCAGCATTAATTAAAGGAAAATCCTTAAACAAGTTTTCAAATTTCCATCCAAATCACATTTTAACAATCTACCCAAGTTAGTGCTTATGGAAGGAATAGAAGGTGCTAGGAAAATAATCAACAATAGGCTGGAGTGATGCGTTATACAATTCCAAAGTTCATTATTTTCCAATAACAGCATGTCCCACAGTAAATCAACAAAATGTATCATTTTTGTCAAATAAAGTATAATAGGTCATACTTTTGATGTTTCTATTTACGTTAATGTTACAGGAAGTCTGCTAAACTAGTTAATTTCCCTTTTATCACTTACGTTACAGCAGCTATAAACAGTCGTTCCCTCCCCGGCTGCTTTTTTCCCCACTTTTGAAGATAAGACAAAAAATGTAGATTGTCATGTTACTATTAACAAGCATAGTGCAAATCCTCGGTATAAAACAGCTTTAGTACTGACTGTTACACCTCACAGAAAACATCACCATATCAGCAATTCTACTTGTCTTGATCTGCTTTACTGCAGCATCCTTGCCCAAGTTATTGCTCTTGAAACAATAACGTATCATAATAAGTACATGAATATAATCTGATTTGCCTCACAGCTGAAATTACTGTCCAAACTGCCGTTATAGGTAATTAATCAACATTTTCTGACCAATCAGAATGGAGAATTCGACAGCACTGTGGCGTAAACTAAAATAAACGTTGTAAACGAGACGAAGGCTATTATTTGCAGCCTGATGCGTTTAAAAATATCCCACTCGGGCGGGAATTCGCTCTGTCTGGCAACACAAGCTGTGAATTTCTGTTCAAGCTTATATAGACTCCCGTGGTTAACCAATAACGGCCAGATTTTTCAGATGAGGCATTACACAGAAGCTCTGAAGCTCCAAAGGAGGAATTTAGTTTCATGGAAACGGGATGAAAAAGCTTCTCTAATAGCTAATTTAATAACATCTTAAGTTTCAAACAGCCATTCTTTGGCTTCTACAGGTTAGTAAGTGAGCCATGAGTGATTAAAATCAATGGACAAATCCTAAATGACTTATCGATTGGACACACAGCGCACTACCTCGGGTGCAGAGGTTATTATTTCATCCCCTTACATAGTAAATGTGAAGCCATTTGGGGTTTAGTTAGTGATTTATGTAAACATCAATATTATTGGCTATTTTTCAGACTTTCTCGGTCCACTAAGGCTTCCATCCAAGATTTTGACTAATACGCCGTTCTCTGCTTCGTGGCTTTTACAGGACTCTTGACTGCTTTTAACACAACATGGCACGGCAGAGTGCAGGCCCGTTTCCAGGCTTACGAGGTGCACGTTGATGTATTTTACCCTGATGAAGTCTTAATACCCGACATGTGGCAATATGAAAAAGATCATTATCCGACAAAGAAAAGAAAGAGCAGAGTGATTGCTTGTATTGTTTATATTAATTCTGATTTTAAAAAATGTCATTAAAAGTATTCATATTATCTGGGCTGACATTTTAGCGGTAGCACTGAAATACTTCATTGTCACTTCAAATGAACACGATACAGTCCAGTATTTGTTCAGCTTCATGTTCAGTTTCATCTCGTAAGTAGAGGACATACATGATTTATAACGTGGAAATAACTGAACGGTGATGAGCTCGGCTAACATCGCGGCATGATTTTCCTTCTTTATCTTACCATGGCTTTATCTGCTGCTTTTATTCCACGTTAAAGGAATACTCCTTTGTTAAACATTTAGATATTTCTTTAACCTAATCTCTACCTACTTTGTCTGTCCATTTATATATTATTTACATTTTTCTCCAGCATTTTTATTCCCTTCAAAAGTCCTTTGCTTTCTAATGCTAAAAAACTCAATTAAATTTATTTATACCATCACTTACAACGGATGTCTAAGGGCAGTTGCCGAATTCCAGCGATAAAACCTTTATCCAAAACGTCCGGTTAAAGACAGGACTACTAAAGTTGGAAGCACACAATTGTACATGATGTCTTTGTATGCTGTAGAATTATAATTTCCATGAAGACATGGTGTGTTAAGGTTGGAGTGGAAGAACTCGAGCGTCCTGCACAGAGCCCTGACCTCAACCTCACTGAACACCTTTGAGATGAACTGGAAGGCTGATTACACCCCAGACCTCCTCTCCCCTGAGCTCTTCTGGCTGAATGAGCAGAAATCCCCACAGCTATGAATCTAGTGGAAAGACTTCGTACAAAAGTGGAGGTTATTAGAATAGTGAAGGGAGGGACAACATAATATTGATGCCTAGGGTTTAAAATGGGATGTTCAATACTCGCGTGTCCAAATACTTTTGGACAAACAGTCGCGCACGAATCTGCCCTTAGACTTCTATTAGAAGTGGATTTCGAGTAAACAGATTGTTTCTGTGATGTGGTAATCACACTACATGCGTGGATTGAGATTAGGTTGAAAGAAGTTGAATAATCCTTGAACTTGGGTTACGTGGATACGGTGGCACCAAGTTCTAAGCTTTACATAGCTCAATATGTACAATATGTATAATCCCATACATACACATTGCACAGATGAGCTTCTTATTATTATTACACCAAATCATCAGTAAGAAAAGAAGAAGAAATAAGTTGCATAATGGACACCAGCTCCTCCCCTTTTTTAAGGCAATGTGACGTTTCATCCAACCTTCACCTCTTCCTGCATCATGTACACAGCGCTGACCTAGAAGAACTCTAGACAAACCTTCATCTCGACAGTTAAACGCAGGAACATCACCGCTCATCCTTTACAATACTTGCAACATATTTATGACCCTCCCATGTTTCTCCCTAAAATTCCAAGCGACGCCCCAAACCGCTAGCCCTCTCCACACTCTCCGCCACAGAGATGTACAAGAATTTCTACATGATGATGCGAGGCTCAGGCACGGAGTCTGTGATAGACTTGTGGGGAAGAACGTTAGCGCCATTGATGTAGAGCTCGTCGCTGACGATCACGTCCTCGCCCAGAACCGTCACGTTCTCCATCCGCACCTGAAAGAGAAAGAGGAGAGAATGGAGTCACAACCAAGATCTGAGCTTCTTAAATGATGTCCTCTCACAAAGTGATTGAGAATGTTAAAGGAATCTATTATGAATGGAAACTCCACGTCTAATACTTTATGTAGTTATGTAGTTATGTGCTGATTCCAAATGATTCAACTCTTTGAACTGATTCTTTTAGGGCCGAGCCAACTCCTATCTATATCTATATCTATATTTATTATTATTATTTTATTATTTATTCTTTTTTTGGATGCCAATTGACACCAGGACCAGTGCTCATACCTAAGAACCTAATACACTCACAGGTTAATCAACAACGGCATTCTTCAGCCCAGATCGTCAGTTCCTGCGATTATTTCTGTTGCATCCCTTCAAAACAATTATCATGCAGCCCATCATGACATAAAACTCAAGTACTTTTCAATCCACAAAAAAACAGTTCGAGCGTTCCTTTACTCCACACGCATGTATCTAATGCTACGTTCATACCAGTGTATAAATAAGGTCAGCTTCCACAGACACCTCTTCATCTGGCTCACAGTGTATTAAAAGCATTGTTGTGTCACATGGCTTAATCCGTAACGGTCTTAAAATAGAGACTGAAGTGATAACACATGCAGCGCGAGGCTAAAATTAGCATGATGCAGCTGCAATGTAGAATGTAAACACAATAGAGGACAAGTGAAGACCATGTTGATGCTGCTCACTTAAAATGACTGAGCATGACTTGATTGACAGCTCTCTGTTCAAGACTCTCAGAAATGTAGAAACTCAGGACAGTATATAAAAACATCATCTCGTATCTCATCCTCAGAAACTCCGCCCACAAGCCTCAGAGTGACTGATATCTTTTGTACACTTTTCTGGCCACATGCTTCAGTAGGCTGATGTCTGAAATGTGATTAATTGTGGACCACAGTCCTGTCCTCTTCTTTCATTTGGCTTACAAAACTGAGGAGCATGAATTCACAGGTCAAAGGTCAACTAGCTGTTGTGAACTGAAAGTAAGCATCTTTCATGGTCTTGTGGCCTGCCCCCTTCAGCGTGTTGACTCCCACATCATGCCCCCGTAGCAAAGGTTTAAAAAAAAAAAAAAAGATAAAAATCACAAATGCTACAGCTCAACTGTGGATGCTGGTAAGAGATATAAGCAGCGTAGAAGCTTGAAGACGTGTTTGAGACGTGATGCGTGGGTGCATTTTCCAAGATGGAATTAGTCATCGGTTGGACAAAAATAAATAAATAAATAAAAAGCAATCAATCCCCATAGACTCTGCAGAGTTACAGTCCTCACCCATTGTCCTACAGAAGAGCTCCAGCCCACGATACACGACTCGAGCCAGGAGTGTGAGCGGATATGAGCTCCCCTGAGCACGGTGCAGCGCTTGATCCTCACGCCGTCCTCCAGCACCACACCGGCGCCGACGGTCACGTTGGGCCCGATCGTGCAGTTCTTCCCGATCACCGCTGTCGGGTCCTGTATAATAAAGCGCATTTCATTTAGAAACCTCTCAGAGGCGCCGTTTTGTTTGCGAAAACAAAAGGTAAACTGTTTTAGACTAGAATGATGAGGCCATGCTGCCACCTTGTGGACACAAGACATAGTGTGTTTACAAACTAAAATCTGCGTTAATGAAAAAGACCACTTGTAGACCACCAATACGTGTCTATAACGTTTTATACGTTCACCGATATGTTTCTTACCACTAACACGTTGCCGAGGAAGCCGGGTCCGGTGCGCAGCCTCTCAGGAGCGTTCTGTCTGACAGACTGCAGGTACATGCACATGCCGGTCAGGAAGTCTTTAGGCTGACCAATGTCCATCCAGAACCCTGGCACACACACACACACACACACACACAAGAACGTGTTAAATCGGGGTTTATCAGGTGTGTGAAGGTCGTCGGTCATCCAGGTCATGATGAATATCTCGATGATAGTATGATGTAACCGTGAAACTATTTCACTACTAGACATTCGAAAGAATCAGGGATTTATCTCTGTATAGATAAAAACAAACCTTTACATTAAGCCTTGTCTAAAAGCCCTTGTCTTTTGCAATAAACGAACAAATAATAAATTTACACCAATTTACATTTGACAAAAAGTTCATTTTAAGTTTAGCACTGAAGGTATAACGCTTACAAATATAACCACCAGTTTAGTTTACATACAAGCGTTTAGATGTTGCTCAACCATCATAACCTCCCTTTAGTGCATTTGTAATCTCAAACTGACAAACTGAGGTCATTCCTCACACGTCTCGTTATCTATTAAAACGGAGAACGGCATCAGTATCCTTCCACACAGGCATCAGGATCCAGGATTAGACACGGCCCTTCATTTGAACACATTCGAAGCGACGTGGATGACAATCTGCCTTCTATTTCATTTATAAATTTGGTTTACTACAGACCTTTCTTCTATGTAATGGACTTTTTATGGATCATTAATTATCATTAGATTACTTGTTAGCCTCACATTCGCCATCACGTGTGCTGCTTCGGCAGGATCACAATTTTTAAATCGAGAGTGAAAAATATCCATTTATAAATCACAAAGATTTGTTTTCCTACACGTGATTTCTACTCCGTTTTGTCTTTGATTAAATTTAGGTAATATTGCCGATGGACTGCATTTGGGTTAAGGGGAAAACAGTGCAGACAGATGTCATACAGATGTTAACACAGTCTGATCTGTACCTTGAAGCTCCATGGCGTAAAGCTGCCCCTCCTCAGCCATGACCGGGAAAATCTCCTTCTCAATAGAGGTGGGTCGCAACTGTAAGGAACCAGACGGAAATGACACACAGGTTGTGCAGTTAAAGGAAAATAATCAATCATTCAGTGATAGTAGTGTGATCTGTAAGCATGTAGAGGTCGATCAGTTTCCATTAAAAGCATGATTTATTCTTTTTATAGCGCAAGAATGCAAAAAAACAAACAAAAAAAAAACTGATCATTTAACAGCACTGTGGTATAAAGTGACCCGAGCCGGACCTGTATTCTCCCCAGCATGCTCGGGCTGAAGATGTACATCCCAGCGTTGATCTTGTTAGACACGAACACCTGCGGCTTCTCGACGAAGCGGTGAATGCATCCCGTCTCCCCCTCGTACACCACCACGCCGTACTTCGACGGCTCCTCCACTTTAGTTACCTGTAACATTCGATGACATCATACAAGAGTGACTCATTGGATGGGACAGATGACCTCATTACATCATAACTATTTGCACAGCTTTTCACGTGACCTTACTAAAAGAACGAATTAAGACATCCGTGTAGAGAATATAGCCGTTGGTCAGTGCTATGGATCAGACGGTCCCCTGAAATTCAGAGCACGGGACTTACGACAATGGTGCCCTCTTTGCCGTGGTTCTTGTGGAATTTAAGCATGTCCTCGAAGGGGAAGTCACAGATCACGTCACTGTTGAGCACAAAGAACGCCTCGTCGCTGTCCGTCAGCAGCTCCCGAGCCAGAGCGAGAGGACCAGCTGAATGAGAACAGAAGGACGGGTACGAAAGTGATCAGGAAAATGTGCTTGATCCCAGTTTTTGACATGGTAACAGTAACTCCATAAAAGCATGTCCTTATTTATTACATATTAGTTAGATATCTGAAAGCAGAATTTCTACTAGGATATTGCAGTTTTTAGGAATCAAATTTAATAACACTTTTTACTCAAACAGCTCGGCACAGGCGTCATGTACACGTGCTGTCAGGTAAGTTGTGTCCTGGGTTTGTGGAAAACGTTTCTGTTGCGCAAAATCACGCATGTTTACCAAATAAAACATATCAGTGAAATGATATAACTAGAAGGGCACTCGGAGAGCGCAGAACCAAGCCAAGGACGCAACCACTTTATATGTCTGGATATATTTCCTGTAGGGTCATTGTATTTCTACAATGGTTATGTTTTGTCACCATTGAACTTTATGGCCATCTACTGGATTGTAAGTAGTATAGCACTGTTGAGCGCAGATTCCTCCCGAGGCCAAATCGGATCCATTACTGATCTACAGTGGCTCAGATATTGATACTCTCAGACTGCTACTCAAATCTCTCTCAAATCAGCAAGTATTAAATGCAGGTTTAAGGAGCATGAGACATGATTTACCCACCTGTCCCCAGCGGCTGCTTCTCATGGGAAAGGGAGATTTTTATTCCAAGCTGCGGAAGGCAGAACAGCATGTTTTGAGATCGCTATTTCCATTCCCCGAATACTTGTATAATAGTATGGACCTGTCTACTGACTCAATCAATAGCAAAGCCAATTGTTTCATATTGCATGTAGTTATAATTATTTATCAGTTTCATTTTTTTTTCCTCCTTGGTTTATTTCACTACACCAAACTGGGTTTTTCCCCACTTTCTTATTTGCATCTTGTCAGAATTGCAACTTTTTAAATACATGATACTTAAATATACACAAACATATCAAATATTAGAAAACATACATTTATTTAATAGATTGTTCTTCATTAGCCTTTCGTTTTCTCCCATACATAAAAGCTGGCCAACCCTGAGACCAAACAAAGCGTCTTACTCTCTGTTCCTGTGCCTTCATCTCTCTTTCCAGAAGATCGGACATGTAGCTGACGGCCAGGATGACATGGCGGACGCCGGCCTGTACACATGAAAAACAGACAAACAGGCAGAAATGAATCCGATCATGTGTCCAGAGCAGAGTGTTGGACCTTTTAGTAAAGGGAATGTAGGAATCAGCTAGAGAAAGCGGTTGTGCGGAGTAAACATGTGAGTCGCACGTTACTGTCTCTATTTACGTTTATATTCAAGATTCTTGATGACTCTACGAATTAGGTGGAAAGAAATATATATAAATGGTTATTATAAACACAGAAATGCACAATTTCAGGTTTTTTCTACTCCCAAGACACTTAATCCAACATACAGAGGGCTTCATAATCAGTGTATAAGTTAGATCAGGAGCAGGAAAAACCTTGAAACGCTGACCAAAGCTGATCCAGACTCGTCCTCGGACGCTACCGGCGCACATGGTGGTTTAACTCTTGGGACATGATCAGCCTGGAGAAATCTCCCGAATGCTGCTCCATCCAAAGATCAGTCATCGAGCTACAGGGAGAACTCTGGACACGAACTCGGTTACCGTACACGAGCGTCCACGCTGCACACTCTCAGCTCCAGAGTCAATGATTTCAGCTCACAGGTCATCCATTTTAAGAACTGGGGCACCTTGGTAGTTTAATATGACACCCTTATTTATTATTTTGCAAATTTACTGCACTGACTGATTAGTGTAGGCTACTGGTCAGATGGGGTAGTGACGTCAGATGACAAATTTGGAAAAGATGAAAACTGGCATACTGTGTGAAAGTTCAAGCCGAGTGGCCATGACAGCTCCATAACAATATTAATTATATCGGACGCAGAAAAAGCGTCTTCAGAGAGCGTCTGCCCGAGCATGATGAAATTTTATTCGAGCGCATTAAGGCCAGCATGTAACCTCTATAGGCATCCCAGACAACAAACAGACTGATCAGAGTATGAGTTCAGGAACATACAAATCAGTGAGATACTTTAAGCAGCCATGATTGAAGATTGCTTGATGCTGCAAATGGCCCAGATAACTCATGTTTATGTTGGACCAACGATCACATCAAGGCTGAAATTTGTCCAGTCCAGTACGATACGATACGATGTGGTGTCGGACTGCTATTATTTGTCATTAGGAGCCACATACATGATATAAATAAGCACAGTCTTGTGTTGTAAGCTAAAGCACACTTGCACTGACCTTGACCAAGGCTTCCACCTGATGGAGCAGGATGGGTTTGTTGCAGAACTCCACCAGTGGCTTGGGCACACTGAGCGTGAGAGGCCGTAGTCGTGTGCCGTAGCCTCCGACAAGGATCAGGGCTTTCATAATGGATGGGAATAAAAGAATGTAGCAGTCAACTGCAGTCTGAATGAGCCGTGATGCACAGCAGCATCAGGTACAACAGGTATAACCGCACCTGTGATGGAGCAATAAGGGTGAGTCATTATCCCAGTATAACTTCTCAATAATAATGCAAACGCGTTAGAATTTCAGTTCATTTTGTATTTGCCAATAAATTCTTAAAATAACTGAAATATCTAACCAGAATCCAAAGAATTACACAAGGAGTATACAAGGAGTCGGGACTCTAAACAGTAAACATTAGAAAATAAGAGAACAACAACAAGATAATAAGCAACACTGGTAATATAACACGTCCGCTATGAAATAAAGTGGATTCTATATACACCTATGTTGAAAAAAAGGTTATTCTATTATTCTATTTTAGTATTTTCATAAACAATTGGTTGAATTCCAAATGGAGTCAGGAGCCCTAGACTAGTGCACTTCCCAGGTAATGAAGTAATGGCTTCTACGCGCTATGTAGTACACTACACTTGAAAATTAATCAATTTGAGATTCACCCTTCGACTTCTTCGTGAACAGTGTATAAAAACACAGTTTCGCTGTACGGAGACTAGAACAAGAGAAGATAATGATAATTAATTAACAAATATAGAGCAAAATGTGACTTAAATGACTAATTAAACCCAAATCTTATATGAAATTAAGAATAAACAATAACTTAATATTTCAATCAGTCCCTCAAGGAATCTTCCTTAGCATCCTGCAGTGCTAAACTGCTAAACTCAGCGTCTAGCTACATAAACAATCAGGCATTACGATTTTATTCAAACGTTTTGAATACCACTTTTTAATTATTCTACTATCTACAGAAATGTTATAAAGAAGCTATTAGACAGAGAAGCACCTCACTCACCGACTCTGTGTAACGTTACACTCGATAAACTTGTAGACTTTTTATCTTGAAGACTCAGATCTTCAGCCTCATAAAAACAAAAAAACAAAACAAAACAAGATCTGTCAAGTTTTATCACTGCAATTCAAACAGGTGATCTGCTGTACCTAGGACACACCCGGATTTCCGTCAAAGTCCTTCCAAACTTAAACAGGTTTTTATTCAATGAATAAGCGCCGAGTTTCTACCAGGATCAGAATCCAGGCAAGTGGGCGTGGCCTCGTGACGTTAACCCTCGTAGCCAGGTCGTTGGTCGCCGGAATGTACCACTATGTGAGAGGGAACGCGTCCATTCATAACACTATATTTGATTTTATTTGCAATGAAATTAAGTATTAACTTAAATTTATATGCAATATGAATATACAATATTCTGTTTCTCATGTGAGGATTCGGATATTCAGTACACTGGCAGTATTATAAATTTGTGTGAGGAGTATATGTTAAAAACATAAATGCATTTTTTTAAAATAATCCACACATTTTAATCATTTGAATTTTTTTTAAATAACCAATTTTCACGCTTTTATGAACGTCATATAACGTTTATTTCTTTACAGACTGTATCTTTGTCATGCTTATTTACTGAACTGATTTTGCTAGTATGTCCCCAAATGTATTCATTGATATTTTCACTGTTTTCTATCGTCTTTCAAGATGAATAAAGTTGATCTTATCTTATCTTATCAAATTGATTTACGTTGCATTAAAATAAACAAAAACAATCAAAAACACTTTGGTGAATTATGACCTTTTTTATTCAGGTATAAAAGCACATCAGGAAATAATAACCAAGCCTCTTAATTTTAAAATGTTGTATCATTCTGATTAAAAAACGCCTTTTTATTTAACAGGAAAAGTAGTTAAAAATGAAACCCTTACAATATGCATATCCATGCATTCCCCCTCTGCAGTTCCTTGATGGTATGATCCATAGCCCTGATTTGGCCGCGCCCCATTCGTCCTTCTTCTTGGCCAATCACAGCAGAACAACGTGGCCAGGAAGTAAAAAACACGGCGGCTCCGTTCTAAACAACACTAGTATGTTAAAACAGTCATCTTCAATGACTATAACCTGCGCTCGCGCACTACTGTGTTCATTCTATAGTGTGGTAGGATGCGATTCAGGACAGAGCCAACACTATTAATCCCCTGGCTCAGGTTTTTTTTTTTTACTTTAACAGCAGTTTTAATTTATGTTATGTTTAACTGTTCAAATAGGCGCGTTAGGCAAACACGTATCATTATATTTATATATCATATTTCATTTTTCAAACCATCTACAAAAAAATAGATTCCCCCCCATACATTTGTGCTAAAATAAGGAACTTCCAAAAAAAAGAAAAAAAAAAAAAAAGAAAGAAAGAAATTAGTATGACTGGAATAATTTTTAATCCACTTATTTGATGGCAATTCATGAATTTAGCTTAATATATATATATATATATTTTACATTAATTATATTATATTTCTTTATATCAGTTATTAACTGAACAACTATAACCCCTTTGACAGCACTTAATAAGCAGCTTCCACTGCGGTCTTATTTAAAAAATAATAAATAAATTAAAATCTGAAACCTCAATGCAAAAACTTCAAACAACTTAAAAGGTCCACTATGTAGGATTTAGGCGGATCAATTAGCAGAAATGGAATGTAGTATAAGTATGTTTTCATTAGTGTATAATTACCTGTAATTATGACTTGTTGTGTTTCTGCAAGCTTAGAATGAGCTCTTTACATCTACATGGGGCAGGCGCACCTATACGGAGCCGCCGTACTGCAGCGCCAAAGCAGTCCAGAATGGACAATCCTATAGAGATTGCCTTCCTAATTTCATGTTTTTATAAGTGGTAGCGTGAATCCAGAAGGAAGGACGACAAAAAAAAAAGATGACAAGGAAGAAGAAAGAAGAGGACTTGTTTGCTGGGGCTGGCTAACAAGTATGAGAAGCCAAATTTTGACAAATCTAGGATCATACTTATTATGTAGCACAGAAAAATCAAGGGAGTGTGAATGTAAGTACTTGGATGTACGCTACGGGCAGCCGAAAGCCTTCATACGCTCTAATACATGCTTGGAAAGGGAGGGACGTTCAGTTGGTTGAATCCTACATAGTGTTCCTTTAAAACACGGATAATTAAATGAAGACCGATATTGTGACTGAAGGCTGTATAGTTTTCACCTTTGCCAGCAAAACGTCGATGTACAACAGCTCAATCTTCTACATAAACTTGACTTGTTACTTAGATCGAGTTCTCCGTTCTGATTGGTCAAAAGTAGATAAATTTTCTACAACATCTGAGTAATTCTTGCTGTAACTAAAACCACAGGTTTACATTAATGCACTCGTTCAAACATGTTATAATTTCTGTAATAATAATAATAATACTGTACACAGGGAAGTGTATGGCGGACGCTCCACATACTCCAAGATTAACAAACGTTATTTCACCAAGAAACAATCACAATGCTTGATATGCTGAAGTCTTCCGTAAGGAGATGTTTGAGTGTCTGCACTTTGGACTGACTAATCGATCGTGCGGATATTTAAGATTTTATGACCAGTTTTCATGTGTTTATCACCGCAATGAAATAAAGGAGACAAAACAACAATTTTCTTAAATAAATGATTTATAACTCACATTCAAAGAGGTCATATATTTTTTTTCTTAAAAAAATATCCATCCATGCAACAACAACAAAGGGAGAAATACATACTTTTTCGGGGGGGATAAATTTTCCTTGATTTTTTTTTTTAATCTACTCGTACTCGTACAATCTCACATCTATGGAGAGACTAAGAACATCCGCCACAGAGGAGACCTGTTTTTGATTTCGTCCCGACACGAAAGACAGCAACTTCAATTTTCCGCTAGTCGTGTGAGTGAGCATTTCTTTCTCCTGCCCTGGCACAGAACAGAATTTCTGAATGAAGCCAGGAATCGCACCCATCAAGCATAATGGGAAATGATTCATGACCGCTTTTTAAACCGTCATATCCTGCTCAGCTCTCGAACACTGAAAAGGGTGGAAAAACATGAATCCTGGGTAAGTATTTACACACACACACACACACACACACACACACGTGTTGGACAATTAGATTTAGTAACCATGATAAAGTGCAAACAGGACAGAAATCTAGACCTGTCTGTAAATCCTGGTTTGTTTCTTTCTTGTTAAATGGAAGTGTCTGCACAGCAAAACGGTCAGTTATTTATATATATAAATATATATATATGAAGATATGTAGGTCACACTTGCAGTATTTCTGCTGTGTACTTGGACAAATGATAATGCAACAGTTTCCGTGTGTGGTTTCCCTTTACATGGTGATGTGCATGAAAATAAAACGAGTGCCGAGTATATTCTCAACTCTGAGAGGAGAGGACGGAGAAGTGACGGTGGCCAATCCGGTGACATCCAGAGCCAGATAAATAATCTAATCTACTCATCTAGTCTAGACTCGGTAGTGATGACCACTCTTAATTCTTGATTACAATACAAACGTCAGGGGTCACAACAGAACAGCGACACTACACTGATCATCAATACAGTATGCGTTTGCAGGACAACGTTGCGTCTGATTACAGAGAGATGACGATCTAGGAGGTCTGTGGTGTGCCAGAGAGGAAAAAGAATCCACGGATCACCAAAAATGGCTATACGATGGCTATAGTTCCGTCTACACGCACACGCACACGCACACACACACACACACACACACACACACACACACACTACACCCTAACAGAGTGGTGACGGGAGAGGGGACACGACGAGCAAAAAACTAAAAGAGAGAAGAGAAGGTAGAGTCTCTAATCGTGTTGCTACATGTGCTGATGGACTCTGAATGTGTGAATAATTTACCTAAAAACCAGGAAGTAAAACGGCAGGTGAGGGTTGAGGCGAGGACTCGAAGAACCATGCTGGATGCTTTTAGAGCACAATCCAAATCTACAGTGAAGAAGACAGGAAGGATCTCTTTCAGCATAACCATAACGGAGAGAAAGAGGGGGTGTCTACGGATATACACACTGTCCTACAGACTAACCTAGGACTGGCAGTACTACCATACACCAAAAAAGAAAAGACTTGAATACAAAAACATAGGAAAGAAAAAGCAGAAATAAATGAATAAAATGCCACAATGCAATGTTGGCTCTAAGTGAAGTGGATAACTGCAGAAACGATAACATTACTTTTTTTTTTTTTTTTAGAAATAAAAAAATATATATTAAAAAGCATGTGACCTCAAACAGGATTTAGTTTGCACAGCTAGGCTGTGGATGGTATTTGATACTATAAGGTGGGAATCACCTTTTTATTTTTAACCAGGGGGGCTGCTAAGCCTTCCACACCCTTGTTTTACAGTAAAGCTTTCAGAACTGCTCCCTTTTCTGAGCCCCTGTAGGAATACTGCAGTGGGGATTTATTCCCCAAACATTATCATCCTCCACACCTCGCACACACACCCTCCACCAACCCAACAATGTAAAGAGGACCTGACCCTGGACTTGCCCTGAGCTGCGGCTGCTTACTTCTATCTGACTGCAAAACCTCAAATGGCCACACGGTGGCGACGAATCCACAGGACGAGCAAAACGATCCCAGCTCCTGTTTCATGATGCCATTCCTGCCATTTCTGAAAGGGGGCGCGAGTAAAGACCCAGCCAGAGGTCACCTCCAATCCCACCCCCCCCATTGCGAGCGCCCTCGTGCTCGGGGTGCTGATGGCTGACAGACAACGCAGAGGCCGTGCCTCCCCGCGTGCAGCTCGTCTCACCATGAATTGTCACCGTTCACAGAAATGTCAGTTTCGTCACTGCCACCATACAGACAGTACAGAAATAATTGGAGATGAGGGACGAAGTAGGGTTCGTAGCAAAAACGCCGAGGTGAAAGATCCGTTTCGGCTACTGGTTCTCCGCGCGGATGTTTTCGAGGATGTTGACGAGGCTCTCGAGTCCGAACACGTAGCCCCGGTCGGGCCCGTCGTGCACTGTCTGGTCGTCCCGGAAGCCTTTGAAGGTGCTGTGGGCAAAGTCGATCATGCGCACGTCGATGCTTTGAGCAGGGGGCGGGTCCGGGGGCGGAGACGCCTCGGCCCGCTCGGGTTCCTTGCCTTCGTAGATGATGAGCAGAGAGCTAGAGTAGAAGCGGTAGGAGGCCTGGCGCTCCAGGACGGTTTTGAGGCCGCGCAGTTTGCTCAAGATGGGCTCGAAAAGGTCCCGGCGCAGCTCGGCGCCGTTGTGCATGAACTCGTAGAGCGCGTGGCGGAAGCCCTCGATCGACAGACCTCGGCCGTAGTACTTGTTGCGGCACAGATAGTGGCCTGTGTCCATCTGGTAGACCTAGGAGAAAAGGGGGGGGGGGGGGGGGGTGTAAAAAAACAAGGCTTCAGTGCTCAAAAAAGTGTATTAACAATTTATTTACTTTGCATTCAAATGCTTTTAAATACCCTTGTAATTTTATGATGCCAATAACAGGATATGCAGGTTTCACTTACACCAAGCATTCATTCACACAGAAGGTGAAATGTGTGTCACTTTCTTAAGCAAAGAACAACAAAGAGGTCACATTATTGGTTAATCGTAGACATCAAAGTTTCAGATTGGTTTAATATGTTTTTCCCAAGTTCTGCTTTTGTACAGATAACATGAAGCTACATTCTGCATTTCTTCTTGTCCTTATGCAGGAATAACCTTATTTAAGCCCCTTTAAGACAGAATTAGGCTGCTAAACCAGTTCATTATGCATGGCTCATCATGTAGACTGTTGCATAACTAACAGCACGGTGAAACCTACGTTAGAGCATTATATGGCCATTTCATCCGCTGGAAATGAGAAACGCCAACAAGCACCTGATATCTGTGTGCAATATCATCACTCCATGCTTTATTATTGTATACGGTTTTTAAATCACACATATTTATTTCCTACAGAAAAGAAATGCTGTATAAAAAGCTATCCAAGAACACCCGATCTTATATTTTCCCCTCGAAATACGTAAATATATGAACAGTATTTAAACTGTAACATTCCTCCTTACAGCTCTAACTGATATCTGCCAAATTTAAAGGGATGATGGTCTTTTTTTTTTCAACCTGCACTAATCACGACACGGTCGTGTTTGAGGTCGATATCAGTGTACCGACATCACGGCTGTGTACACATTCATCAATCAGCACGGCGGAGCGAAGCGGGGCATTAATTTGCTCTGGTTGTTTTTGTTCTGGGTCTTTCGCTGCAGATAGAGTTATCAGAGTTCGACGCTGTATCAATCAGAGTTAAACAGTTATTCTCAGCTAGATAGAGTTGGACAGCTATAATGGGAGCCACTTCACTCAGCCCAGCAGCCTCATTCTTCACTTCGCAGCCCCTTGTCATGGCTCTAGAATTAGAAAGCAGGAAAGCCATTAATGAAAGCCACTTCCTGCTTGGAAGCCTGACCAAAGCACCAGAGTGTACTCAAACAAGGCGGTGGATATAAGGCGAAACGCTGCGTGAGCACATTAAACAGGATGCACGCACTCTGCGCCGCGGGCTAAAGAAGGCGTAACAGTACAAACAGAACCACAGTAGACAGTCCAAAGTTCTGAACGCAGATGCAAATATCACTTTTTTTTTTGGTTAAGAAAATGCTCAATTCACTGTGACAGCCTGGAGTCACACTGCCTATAGAGTCTTAGGTAATGGGGTAGGGACGATAGAGTAAAGTTACTGGATAGAGTAAAGATATCTGGGCAACTTTACAGTAATGAGCTACGACGCGGTTAGACGGCAACAAATCAGAACGTAGAAGTGCTCCGCGTCTGTCCGTTTTTTTTTCACCCTTTAGTGAAGCTTGTTAGCTCGAGCGAAACGATCCGGGTTTGTGCAAAACGTTTTCTGTTTTTCCGTCCGGAGAACAAAACGCACACCAAAACTATCACGTTAGGTGACTTGAATGTACCTCGTATGATGCTACAAAATCAACACAGCAGGTGAGCCAAGAGCACTGCTGCAGGATCAGGCGGTCACAGTGCGAGCTACCTTTAAAAATGAACTCGACAGCGAGCGGAGAAATCAGGCCAAGTTTTCCCTCTCTTTTAAATTAGAACAATATTATGTGAAGACATGCACAGAAGAAGCAAAACCAGGTGCAGGATAACTTGTCCATGCAAATGTAGAATGCTGCTGGGACATCTACGCAGTTGCATCACATTGCATGAGACAATTTCGCAAGTTTACAAGTTTACTTTTGCGTTGGCCAGCAACCTACAATCTAAAAAGCATTTTCTCAAAACGGACAAATAAATACTTGGAGCAAAGTGAAGAAACCCGTGCACATATGGTCGTCTTTACCTGCATCCCGCACACGCGCACGCCCAGAGTGGCAGAGGTGCTCTGCTCACACTTCTTCATCTGACGGGCGGCCTTCTCCTCGGAAGCGTCGTCGCCGTGCTGCCGTGTGCCCATTTTCAGGTCCAGGATGCAGGGGCAGCTGAAGTGATGCACTACGTTCTCCAGGAGCAGAAATTCTGAAGAGAATCTCAGTCAAGGAACACCTTCCAATGGGTTGCCATAACATGCACGAACAGACACTTAACCGCATTTTGTCTGCATATTTACAGCAAGCAATGATGCCATTAAAGACCTGAAATGCACCGGGCTTTTTTTTCTAATACTGAAAATTAATGTCTTATTGACACTGGTTTAAACAGCGCTAGTCAAATTCACAGCTTGCTGAAGAACCTGCTGCGGAGTTCTTGATTCTGATTGGTCAGAAGACAGAAGGTTGATTAATTTCCACTGATATTGTTTCTATAGAAACAACTCGCAAAGGGATATGGAGAATATTAAAATAACGGTGTATAATTGCGTTTCTGTGAGACGTTTAGTCAGCATTTTGGTAAGGAGTCTCCAGTGTCAGTGCTGCGTATTCTTTAATCAATAAACGAATGCTGTGGTATAAGAAAAATACCACCCTGTATTTGATTTTTATTTCCTAAACCAAATTATCCCGATGATTGCAAGCAGCAGAAGTATGATGCTACAATAAACGTTTATATTTAAATTTCAGTTACAAAACTGGTAGTAGAACTTTTAATGTGTGTACGGAGGCATTACTGAGAAATCTGACCTTGAGTCTTAATATGCCACAGAGCTTTGCGGCAGGATGGAGCCATTGCTAACCCACTGCTCCAATAGCCTAGAGCTTCATTTAGAAAATGGAACAAACCGATACCCATTTTGGACAGCCGGCCTATTATGTCAGATTTCTGGGACGCTCTGAATAAATTAAAGTTGCCTACTGCTAAATCCCAAGCGGCGCCTTTAGACTAAGTACAGGAAATTAGCAAACTGCACAATGATTACCTCGGTCAATTCCCTCTTTTCAGCACTAGTAAAATCTAAACAAGACCGAAACGAGCGAGCCGAGCGGAAAATCTAATCTGGACGGCCTCGAGTTCCTGCAGCTGTATGGGAGATTTTGTTTGCTTTGGGGCTAAACTCAACCAGACAATGAACTTGGATCCCTGAGCTCGCAGCCAACTTCGTTGACAGAGACAGAGAGTGCAACCTTGTTGGGTTTTTTTTCCATCCCATTTTCTTCGTGATTACATTCAGTGGGACGTACGGGCGTGATGTACCAGAAAAAAAAACAGGATAATCTCTCACAGTATCTATATCCTGCCTTCAAACTCTGGAACATATTTGCTGTGGAAGCTACCGTGACCCGATTCAGCCCATCCAAACAAAAGTTTCACCTTCAGCTGTTTGTCCTCACCCCTTTTTTTCAGCAACGCAGTGATGTGTCAGTGAATCTTTTAAGAAGCGGCGCTTGTAGCCGGCTGTGCTCCGAGTCAAACTATTATGTAATCAGCTGTGAGTGTTTACTACTGAACGGTGTAAAATATTCAAAAACAACCGTGTAGAATTTTACAAATTACAAGTGCTTCTGGTTTCGAGAATACATTTCACGAGCCAAAGTTAAACCCTTCGGCATGGTAATAACTTCGTTGCCACGGTGACAAAAACAATGCAACATTACTAGTGCACGGTTTGAGACGGGCAGCATTTTGACTGGACAAGAATCAGCTCTTTTGCCGTGGAATGGTTTCTTCTCCGAACCGTACCTGCCTCGTCAGGAAAGGTTGTTAGAACACAGAAGCAGGATACTGTAGAGCTTCCTGTCCTTGGATTCAGAGCGCATGCGGCTGAGCTGCTGCTTGTGGCAGCGCAGGCTCCAGGGGTTGTGGCTGATCTTTTCTGAGCTCAGGCTGCTGTTGCCATCCAGCATTTGGAAGGGCACGTCAGAGTAGATCTGCAAGTCTAGGCGCGGACTCTTCAGCTCTTGCAGACTGTCAACACACACACACACACACACACACACACACACACACACACACACACACACACACACACACACACACACACA
>JAQQZR010000016.1:5241016-5258576 GCA_030068235.1 Notoglanidium macrostoma | reverse complement strand
ACACACACACACACACACACACACACACACACACACACACACACACACACACACACACACACACACACAAAGAGAAACATGATTATTCACAGCACAAGCTTGCTGTAGGCACAAGGTTAGGACACCAGCTAACTGAGTCACTGGATATCACGTTGCCTTAGTGACCGTGTTGGGTTTCGTTGAAGACACCAGGCATTTGAAGAAGAAAAGAACAAAATGTTCAGTTAACTCAAATAAGCTTGACTTTAAATTGTGAAAAATGATACAAGAAACTCCCAGATCTTTGCCAAGAGCATATTAATCCGCTTGCTGTAGATTGGAATGAATGACTGGGTTACAAAAAAAAAAAGAAGCCCAAATTCCCATTTAAGGCATTTCAATTACATTTTATTACAGCCAAACTAAATGACCAAAAGTATGTAGACACCCGATCATTATTTCCATATGTTGGTCTGCCAAAAAGTTGGAAGCACAGACTTGTCTTGAATGCCTCTGTATAGTGTAGAATTACAATTTCCTTTTACTGGAACCACGAGGCCCAAACCTGTTCCATGAAGACACGGATTGCCAAGGTTGGAGTGGAAAAACTTGAGTGTCCTGCACAGAGCCCTGACCTCAACCCCACTGAACACCCCAGGCCTCCTCACCCACCATCAGTGCCTGATCACACTAATGCTCTCGTGTCTGAATGAGAACAAATCACCATAGCCAGCTAAAAAATATAAAAAATAAATAAATAAATAAATAAAAAGAGCAACAACATATCTTTGCTCAAACACTTTCACCCCCCATGGTATGTGCAAAATGAATGCACAGTGGTTGCTTACTGCTACTTTTTTACTGTCTGCTGCAGCATTAAATCATGGTCTCGTTAATCCTCAAATGCATTTAAATGGTAATCTTTTAAATAATTTATTTTAATGCAGTTTCATGTCTATATCACACTATAATGCATGCAACTTTGTAATGTAGTCAATACTTTTACTACAGAGTAGGATTCTACTATTTAATTGCCTCGACACGACATTAGCCTGCAATGATATCCAGTGCCGTTTACACAGATTATATTATATTACCAGTCTGGATGATGTTCATGCATTGGGCGTTGTAGCTCCGCAACATAAACATCCGTATGAGCCGTACACTAGTAGGAAGTATAATTTATAAAACATGCCAAAACAGTTTTTCTGGAATAATTTTTTGTAGATGAGTTTTGAACTCTCCACTATTAACGCACACGGCCCCGCCCTTCACCGTCTCGCATGCTCTCGACTCGGGCGCCCTCGATTTCTGTCAAGGTGAATGGAGAATGTTTTGAGTTTATTAATGTACAATAAAAGCCATTAATATGGGTTTGACCAGCTAATATTGGACATATATATGTAATATAGTTAACTGTATTTATTAGGGATTCCAGCAAAATAAACAAACAAACAAATAAATAAATAACAATAATTCAGCAGGAAATGATCAAAAACGTCACTTTCGGTTTTCCGCCAAAACAAATAGGTCGGAAATTTTCCTAAATGAGGTTAAACAGGCCTACAGCAAAGTGTCAAACCGAACACGTTTTTCAAATAATGTTAATCATGTTGATAACTGGAAAGTCATTAAATACATGGCCATCAGTTTGAGAGTTTAAAATCACAAAAAAAATTTAATAAAAATACCAAATCACACAAGCCTACTACAGAGGGTGAAAGACCCGTCTGAACAGGGTCACATATCGATTTGGTTTTGTGTTACATTAGTTTGATAATACCTGATTCATATTACATGACAAAACTAATTGCCTAAGGCAATTAAACTGTGTAAAACAAGAGGCTTGTGTAGGTATAATATAACCACTTAGCATAAGCAGTATGAAGTAATCAATTATTATTAGCAGTGACTGCATACGATGCTTATTTCTTATTTAAAGTGGCTTCTCTGTGTACTATACCCTGTAAGTTAATACCATTTTGAATGTGCACTCTCAGCTCCGTGCATGTTCACAGCCTATATCGACTTACAGTACATTTGTACTGCTCTGCCCTGTTTTGGCTGCGCTAATCAATAAGAGGCGGTGAAAAGTGCAAAATACAATCACACCGCCACGACGATGATATGGTTGAACTGCCCATATTCTGCTTCCTAGTGACAATATAAAGGCTTACTTGTCATTGCTGTCACTTTCGTGGGCTGCTCTTTCCTCTTTATGGTCGCTGCTGGAGCGATGCAGGCTGCGGCGCGAGTGCTTCCGCCGCGGTTGGTCCCTCTCGGGCAGCTCTTCGTGGTCCAGGCCTTCGCTCTCCACGTAAGGGTACGCCACTAGGTTAATGTAGCCGTCCATGTCTCCCTCAAAACACACCAGGACCACACCTGCATGAAGGATTCAATAGCGTTAATTTAGAAAAACGGTTTAAAATATATGACCTTAAAGCAACAGTGGTCATTCGATACTAATTTACGACAGATTTTAGCATGGTTTTTAAAAAGAGAACTGAATACAATACACTAGTGACGTGTTCTGGAGATCACTGGCTGAAAGAAAAGAAAATATGCCGACTGTTTTATTAATCTGTGGCTGAGTTGAGCATTTCCCAATGTGCTACAAAACAAATTCTAAATATTTAAGACCTAACAAAATGTTATGGGTTTCAGGAAGATAGACTACGTTCGTAGGATGTCAGTGTGACTGATCGGGCTGTAAAGCGGTTTGCGTCAGCAGACGGAAAGGAGAGAGGCCCGGGTGTGGAGTGCGATAGGGAGGGAGCGAGAAAGAGCAGAAGGTGCTACGAGGGAACAGATCATGCATCATCCAGCTGACTCGCAGCTACTGGATGGCCTTTTTAGCTCTGTGATCCCTCCTTGGTGATGTCATTCCAGTTACTGGAGCTAATGAATGAAGACAGTGCTGATGTCAGAGCTGAGCAGCCTATATCAGGGACAGTGTGTGCGCTTGTGTGTTGCGCTAGCGACTGAATCGGTTTGTGAGCCAACGAAATAAAGCTCCCATAGCACTGTGCTAATACGGGAAGGGTACAGTTTAATGGGCATTACGGATTTAGTGTTGGCGTGTTTCTCAGAGGGCTTAAAGACACAGACACAGACACGGCGCACTCCAAGTCACTGGCACGGTTTCCTCCCCCTCAAACACCACAAGTGAACTTAAACCTCACATATACCGCCTCCACTCATATGGTTTATTTTAAGCACTATGGGGCTCAAAGGTTCAAGCCTTTCCACATTACAAAAACAAATCCAAGGATAGATGGGACACGTGGTTCAAATTCTTGCTTTGAAGCGCTGAATAATTTCAGAGTTTATCACCTCTCGTGGATGCTTTTAGCGATATAGGTTAGTGCACAACTCCGTTCTGTATACAGCTTCCTGAAGCAGAGTAATAAATGGGCCAAAACATCTCAAGAATGCTTGTTCTTTGGCCACATCTCCATAACAAGGTTGATCCTGAAATGTAAATAAATGTATACTAAAAATACTCGGCCATAAAACGGACTACATGACTGGAAAAAATATAACATATACATATAACCAAAAAAAAAAAAAGATAATCTTTCCCAGTTGTGGTTTTAAGCTACAAAGCAGTTTGCTTTCAACAGTGTGTGTAGCCTTCTTACAGGGCTGTAATACGCGTGTTAGCCCATGATTTGGATAGTGACGCTGATTAAAAAGGCAATGGATGACCTTCCAAAGTGCGTTTATAGCATAATTATAGAAAAATGATTGTGTAAAAAACAGGCTAGCAAGAGGACTTGCCTGCAACTCTGATACTTTTAATATTGCCCTTCTGTCCATCGTAATCATTTGCAAATCAGAGTCGCATATCAATCTTAGGCTACGAAACTAAATCGAAATGGATTACGTCGTAGTAGTTTCCGAGGTATCGTCAAATATCAGATTGCTGCCTAACGAAATCGGATCGTATCATTTCGAAGCTTGAGGTTTACACTCCTCTACTCCATTAACAGGATTGTGTTCCCATGACACGTACGATCATGTCTTGAACAGAGAAGAAGCAAAAAAAAAAAAGAAACCCTTTTAAGCTCAAAAGCAGAAGAAATCACGAGGCCGTCACGGTCATCGGACCGGCTCTAGCACTGAAGCAAGACTTCAGCCATTGTTTGCACCACTGTTGCCCCTCCTCTAACTCCTACCTGTTTATTTATTTATAGCTCTTATAACACCATTTTACACATACCTCAAAGGTTTGCAGGCGATTCTTCCAAGCGTGCCATCATGCATAAACAATGCTGAGCCTGTAGCCCCCACACCCGGCCCTATTTTTAACTCGGCTGTGTGGCCACCCACTGCAAGGGACGAATTCTCACCGGTGGAAAAAAGCATGAGCCGCTGCCTCATCCGAGCACGGAAATAGGTGCCACTTTTAGTTTGAAGATGTACGTATTTATTTACTCCAATCAGTGCACGAGGCGAGAGTTACTTCATGAGGAAGGCATGTTGTATATCCAACACGGTAACGTCAGGGTGGAGGGGAGACACAAGCCTGGTGCTAAACGGGCTTTGAGGGACAAGCTTTGAGCGATGTCACGTACGCTTCCGCATTAAGGCCAAACAATTGGCACGGAGGAGGTTTACAAATCCAATAACGCGACGAATCCACGTGCAGAAGGCAAAGGCCTGGATTTGGTTTGAACACAAACAGTGTGAAGAAGCGAGTTTGAAACGAATCAAACACTTCAAAGGGTTGAAGCACGTAGATCTGGGATTCTTTCGTTGTTTGTTTTTTGTTTTTTTACACGTCACATCACAATAGATCCGTCAGAGCAAATACTAATTTCAAAGTTCATAACATCGGTTTCAAGCAACAACAATAAAAAAAAATCCCACATTTTAATGTTTAAGATCCCGTGATTCACACCGGGATTTTTGGTTAAATGACCAAAACGCTAATATTGGAAAATAGATCTAAATAAGATATTTATGGCATATCCAGTTTAAAGTGAAACATTTCCTTCTTAAATGCAACAAACAGAAAAGATATTATAGTTAATTACCTAAAGGAATTTGCCATTTTTTCCTTAAATACTAATGGTCCTATTGGCCATGTAGTGCGCTATACGTTACACTTCATGTAGAGCGCATATAGAGTAAGTAAGTATGTTGCCATTATTTTTAATTCTTTTATGAGCTATAACGATGCACCAGAGTAAGCGGTCACAAGGAAGACGCTGCACATGAACGTCTTCGTAAAACACTGGGTTACATAAGCTCTGGAGAAGTCTGGCAGTGAACCCGGATGAATTTCACTCAGAATTGAGTAATCAGTCTTCATCTGCTGCTCTGTCTCGTCCGCTGTGCTGTTGAACGTCAAAACAGCTCCATGCAGTGCACCTGGCCCTTGTGCTCTGTTTGCTGTGGTTGCTAAAGCAGAGCAGCATCAGCCCTAACAAATCATAATGAGGAAGCGGTCTGAAATCAGGATTAATGGCCTTGTCTCTTCCTCTGCCTTTTCTGCGACAACACTGCCCTTGATCCCATCTGCCTGTTGAACATCCTGTGTAGGAGGAAGCTCTTTGTACTCTGGCTGTATGTATGTGAGTATACATGAGCGACAAGGTTGCGGTGTATTTTTGGACTGAATTTTATCTCGGTCGCATGCAAAAGAACAAACCAAAAAATGTGACGAATAACTGTGAATGTAAAATATTACCTTTGTATTCTGGTGTAAACTCCTTCATCTCAGGCGGCAGAGACTCATAAAAGCGCTGCTCGCGGCTGATGAGTGGCTTGCAGACGGTGTGGTCATCGTAGCGCATCATGCTGGTATGGCCGCCCACCTGGTGGACGAAGGGTTCGAGTGGCACCCCGCCACCGCGCCTGCCATGTCCGTGCACCTGAATCTGGCCTGTGTCCGACGCATTGTGGTGTTTGCCCGTCTCCATGGTGTGCGGGACGCACATGGCGCTGACCGACCGCGTGGTGCTGGGGGCATGGGCTCGGGCGCGCAAGCCAGGCGAGCGCGGGGCGCACGGGGGCGGCGGCTGGGAGCGCACACTGCCGCCGGGAGGGGGAGGAGCCAGCCCGCCGGCCACGCCCGCCAGCCAATCGATCCCGGCGCCAAGAGCGTTGGGACACGCCCTCACCGCTGCGTCCTAAGAACGAGGGACCGAGAGTTAGTTCGTAGGAAAACAAACAACCGTTTCTAAACACAGGTTTTGTTAACTGTGATCGCCATGCCAACACAACACAACACACCACACCACACAAAACAGGCTGCCCAAGATCCAACAAACAAATCTCAGCCAAATACGCAAAAGGCTCAGATAAACATAAAATTGTATATGCCTGTCAAGTCGCTGTGGCAGGGAGCGAGAGCACACAGCAGGCCAGAACCCTTATTACATTAAGCTGCTCCTCATCAAAAGTACAGGCCGTCCTTCAACCCAGACGTCTGGCATCAAAGCATCCCGAAACCGCTCCGGATCCAATCAGGACAAGCCTTTTAATCAGACCAAAAATGTAATCCTTCCCAACTGCGTGATCTACACATGCAACGTTCATCAATGGTTATAAAAAGAACTGGAGACACTATACGAGCTCGGGAAGGGGGAAAAAAATGTCTTGGCACAAACTCAGCTCAGTGGAATGTGAGGCGATGACGGTGTGCACATGAGTAGATGCTACAGTATGTTAGCATAAAAGTTTATCTTGATAATTGTTACCAGTAATTCCGCAAGATGAGAACTGATGCAAATTAACAGATTAAAAACGGATTGTTTAAACCGAGTTCAGTGGTTTGATTTATATGGGCAATTTGAAACGTTACACTTGTGCATCATTTCATATTCTAAGCAAGTAATCAGCAAGCCTCACAAAACTAATTACAGTCATGAAGGCTGATTACCCAATCACTCGCTGCTTTAAAAAAAAAAAAAAGACCTTGGTTAACATTTGCATAAAAATGGTGGCTAATTGCCAGGACTGAGCAGGTTATACATTCTAGATATTTCCAATTAAGCCAGTGTTCATGGCTCCACCAGTAATGGGGACAAGATGGCTTCTGACACATGGCTCCTCTATTCCATACGACGTTGACTCCACCACGGATGCGGTGGACAGGAATATTGCAGGGAAAGGCAGACGTGGGAGTGAGTCTCTGCGACGGATGGTTTGTTAAACCGTAGCCGACCTTGACCTTACACAGTGTGAAGCAACGTCAGATATTTAAATTTCCGATCTATCTGACTGGAGGTTTGAAGAAACTGTTACGCACACAGTGTCATGAAGAGTGGGCGTTTCACATGCATACATCCAGCCACCATGCGGTAAAACGAGGGAAGGAAGCGATGCAGATGTGGCTTTCACAAACCCACGTAATAAATAAAATAACGTACAAAGGTTGGTTAGGGGAAAAAAAAGGTGCGTCCATGGTATTTTTAAGTCCGATACTGAGCAGAAAAGATACTAGTCATATATATATATATATAGACACACATATACACACTATTCAGAAAATACATTATGATGTAATATTTTGCCTAGCCTCATCATGAGTTACACATCTGCAGCGGAGGAGTACGATTAGGCTGCGAACCACAGAGGACTTCAAGCGTAACAGTCATTGTGATTGCTCAATATATGCTTAGCCACATGACCCATAATGTCCTCATTAGTAAGAATGGTTTCGCCTTCACGGAAAAAAAAAGAAAAAGCATCTCAACAACTAATTATTAATAGTAAACATTGGGTGTAGATCAAGAGTGTCAGATTCCAGACATGGCGGTTAGCATCCCACCTCATTCAGCTCATTAGGTGGGGAGTTAGAAGAGAGAACGTACAAATCTCTTTAGCTCTCATTAATCTATGAACTGATAAACGTGATCATGATTCTACACAGGATCAATAACATGCCTTTTCTTTTTTTTTTTCTACATTCAGTCTGAGCCAAAAATAAAAAAAAAGCCCTGCACAAAAAACAAACTCCGTTGCATAGAATAAAAGATAGAAAACCACACAGACTCAACTTCCACACACACACACACACACACACACACACACACACACACACACACACACACACACACACGTCAAGGTCATACAGCACAACAGAATCTAATTGGCAAAGTGCTGGAATTAGATTGAACAGAAGAGCTGTAACAAGAGAAAGGTGACGGACTCTCATCAAAATTCCCAACACAGTTAAATCATTACTACCAAAAGGAAAGGCAGTTTACCGACTGATTTAATCAGGGTTAGCGTTTCAAAAACAACGCACCCCTGCACTAAATCCCTTCATATTCCAACATCACAAACACAGGCGTGGACAAATCATACAGTTACTCGCTAGCACACCAAACTGACCCAGCTAAATATTAGTAGCTAATGTAAAGTAATAATGCACTGGGAGTTATTTAGCTGGTTAAGTAAGTGTGTTAAAACAGACTTAAAAAATAAGTGAACAATACATGGTCGTTATCCTCTTCTAACGACGCCTGACTAGCATCTTTATTTTTTTTTCGCTTCATGTTTATTTATAGCGAAAGAATTACAAGACGACTTCTTGTAATGGGATGTTTGTTTCCATACCTGCGAGTTGCTCATTTTAAAACGATCCTCGGTCATCTGTGCACACTAATTAGTCCAACCTTGTATTATGTCTTCGTCTATGTGTGTACCGCTGCAGGTGGTGGGACTGGGAACTAGTAGCTCTAGTTAATGTGTTGCGCTACAAATACAAACAGTCCCAGTAGCCCAGACATAACCTCTGCTTGTCCTGGGCTACTAAATTTGTCCAGGCCGAAAATAGCAAAATGATCACAGAAACAAAGACCAAGGCACTTTAAACAGCCAAAAGTATATGGACACCTGATGATTATCCTTTGAATGTTATCTGCTTATCTGTTCTGGTTCTTATTCAGTACCTGTTCCGATTGTAGAATGGTTATAAATAAAAAAAACAACAAAAAAAAACAGGGCATTATTGCATTCAAGAGGCTTTTTTTTAATCTGAAAATGTAAACAAGTGCATTGAAAACAAATATGCATATACCATATACACAGCAATAGAAAAATGAAATAAATAAATACGAGACTAATTTTAATGTAGATGTAGTACCAGTCAAAAGTTTGGACACTCCTACTCATTCATGTCTTAAAATAGTTGACGGTCCTTGACATAATAAGGATTACTACGGTTGTGGAATAGGGCTATTTACTGTTCACCAACACTACCTCGATACAACACAACTGATGATCTCAAACGCATTAAGGAGGCAAGAAATCCCTCGAATGAACTTTTGACACGGCACAGCTGTTAAGTGAAAAGTATTCCAGGTGAAAACCTCATGAAGCTGGTCAACATAATGCCAATAGTGCGCAAAGCTTCATCAAGGGAAACAATGGATACTTTGGAGAATCTTAAAAAGTGGGGGGTTTTTTAACACCTGTTTTTCTTTAGCACAATCCCCATGTGTTATTTCATAGCGTTGATGTCTTCAGTACTGATCTACAATGTAGAATATAGTCACAATAAAGAAAAACCTATAAATGTGTGGGTGTCTAAAGACTTTTGACTGGTACTTTGTTTGACAATATACTTTTTTAATAAAGGGTTATCAAAACAAACATTTTTTATTTTCTTTTTACCATGTACCTTGGCATTTTGGTTTTGGTCCTATGACAATCACACCGCTGTGAACATCCTATTCCAGATTTAGTCTCCCGTTGCTGTTACAGTAACCTCTGCATTTGGCTGAGGATTATTCAGATTTATGATGGGAATTGATGTAGGGTGAGGAGGCCTGGCACGCAGTTCACATTCATTTCAAAAGGGTTGAGGTCAGGGCTCCATGCAGGCCATTTGAGGTTCCATTCCAACCATGTCAAACCATGTATTCGTGCGGTCATGCTGGAACGGGTTTGGGTTTCAGCGAAAGTAAATTGTAATGTGATAAGCATATAAAGCCTTGAGACAATTCTGTGCTTCTGACATCGTAGCAACCATATACGGGTATGATGGCCAAGTGTCCACAAACTTTTAGCCATACTGTGTAATTGATATGCTATGGCATGCCATTCCAGGAAAACCACTTCATAGCCCCATCACCACTAAATTGACACTGTTTGGCGCTTGAGCAAGGCCTTCAACTTTCTCTGCTATTAATTAACATGTCCTTCCTAAGGCTTGGTCCTCACCAACAAGGGTGAAGATGCTGTATGTGCTTTCAAATGTACCCGTGTTAGTGTGAACCAGGACTGAATCTATACAAGCATGGGGAAAAGGCTAAAAGGTACCAGGACAGGGAGCACGTTTCAGGACTCCAAGTTTTGGGAACCACCAAAAATTTTGATCAGACATTGAGATTTTTCAGCACTCCTGACATGACCGAGAAGTGACCGAGTGTAATTAAAGTAATCAGCCAGTAATTGCCTTTCTCTGCTATGTGCTACCTCTCTTGGTGACGGCATAGAAAAAACATTTTTGCAAATCACAGATAGTAATTTGTACAATATTTAGGTGTTTACAATCTTAAGAGTCGTCCAGCCAGCTGAACACAGCCCTGAAACAATGGTTGCACGGCGGGGTTTTTTTCTTTTGAGCTTGGCACAAACAGCCACCTTACTTTGCCTGTATTGTGAGAGCTGCTAAGTGTATGCCAACCATGACAAAATAACCAAAGAACCTGCTCACTGTTAAAAATGTCTGCGGAGCATCAACAGAAGCTACATCTTCGGCCAATTACTTTCCATCCTCAAATGGCTCTCGACCTGGTTCTATTACCTCCATACCAAATTGTTAAGCCATGTTTCCAGGCTCTTCGGGAATATCCTCGAAGGTTGGAATGACTGGAGTGCAAACTTGGGGGCAGTCCTTGCTCTACAGTCCTCACTTACCATCACAGAAAAATACTTGACCTCTCAGTCAAGCAGTGGTGGATCCATTAATCACTTCCCAATCCTGGCCTTGGAGTTCCACTGGCCTAATATGTACTAATATGTTTCTTGGTCCACACCAACTTGGGGTAAAATTTGGGCAGAAAAGCTTTTTTTTCTTTTTTCCCCATCCCATGTCCATTTTACCACTCCATCCAGACAAAAACAGCATTTTCAACCACCTCTCTCTCCAAAGTGGATATATCTGAAAACACTGCTTTCACATTGTGGTGTGGATAAGTTTCGGGAAAAATGCTGATCTATGATTCTCATGTATGAAATGACATTAATTTCAGGGGTCAGACACCCATTGCTCATGCCTAACATGCCATTTTCTATTGCTGAACAACTGAAAACATTAGTGTGGCCAAACAGTGCTTTCGAATATACCCGTGTTAGCATGGACCAGGCCTGAATCAATACAAGTGTGTTAGAGTTGGGAAAAGGCTAAAAGGTACAAGGACAGGGCATACACTTCAGGTGGTTTTGGAAACCACCAAAAATTTCGATCAGACATTGAAATTTCACAGCACTCCTGACATGACGGAGTGTAATTGAAGTAATCAGTGGCCAGAGACCAGTGGCCAGTTCCCTCTTCCCATTTATAAGGAATTCAGATCTGTGGCTGCCTTTCTCTGCTATGCGCTCCCTCTGTGTGTCGGACATGGAAAAAACATTTTTGCAATCACGGACAGTAAAGACTACTACTAGTACTAATGGAACTAAATGTCCTGGCCACAATGCATCCAGAAAGGCACCACCAAAAAACAGCTTCAAGCTTGGGATGCGAGATTGGAGATCAAATTGGCGAAGTGTGTTTTCCTTTGCGACAGAGAGCGTGTAATAAACGCTAAACAAATTACAATCCTATCAGTTTCCAAAATTGCCATATATAGTATCTTCAATGTATTATGACTCAAGTTTTATTTTTAAAGTAAGAGGGAAGACGACTTTATCGGTGTTGAAATAGTGAAAGTGAAAATGAAGGCTTGGTCAAAGCCTTGCTTCATTTTGCAGCAGGAAAAAAAAAAAGCCCTGAAAGCAAAATCAATAGACAAGAGTTTCACAGACCACAAAAAAAAACAAAAACCTACAAACAATTGTGGCAGTTTTCAAAACATCTCTTGCAGATGATGGATTCTGTTTAAATGGCCAAATTCCATCACTACATCCTGTACATCAATCTATACAGATCCAACAGACCAGAAAGATTACAATAGTTCAACAAATATGACTAATGTCTTGTACACAGTCTAGTTAGTGTGCCTTTTTTTTTTTTTACTGGTTATGGGTCTAGTACGATTTTTGGTATACCAAGCATGGATACGGTTACTTAAAAAAGAAAAATAATAATAAAAATATTGACGCTTATTTATGCATTCAAAAGCAACACTGGTTCTCTCTCATTGTCTCCCTCAACTTGCACTGGAGTTCAATTTCTCAGTAACAACTTCCCTTCGTTTTGCTCACACCAACTTCACAGAGGCTTTCCGTACATTGGTAATGTCCTTTACAATGAATGTATATTTTCTTGTAAATTGGTTCAAACCAAAATAGAAAATGGCACGCACACAATCCGCGATCAGGGAGCGCTTGACCGGGTACCCGAGTTAAAATAAGAACAGATCCTATTCTATAAACCTGCTACACCATACATAAAAAGGATAAAGGATTAAAAATGGAAACATATTCATCACTCTCACTGGGGTCACTAGGGAGGATCGATACCCTTTATCACTAGCCAACAATCTAGTCAAGAGCATATCCTTTATTATTCTCTCTGAAAGCCTCCGTGTTCAACATGAATCCTTTGGACGTAAATGCAAATGATATTCGCAAGCATGACGATTCGACAAACCTCGACTAAAAGGACAATCGATGTTCATTAAAAGCAGACGCGATGGAACCTTCAATAAAACCGATTATCTGATAGACTGAAAGGCATTCATTTAGACCACAATAACAAACACAAAAGCACAGCAACAATTGTGCAGAACCCATGTGATGAAATCAGGGTTGCTCCACTCCATTGTCTACATCCATAATCCACGCTCTCGTATTAAATAGTGTCTAATTAGAATTGCTGATATTCATTACAACATGCAGAAACTCATATACATGTAGAACACCACGCTGCCATGTCTGGGGCAAGTGAAAGGGAAATAGTGTGACCCTGTTACAAATTCACTGGGCTATCAGCTGTGGAAAAAAAGGCTGACATGGAATACACAAGACAAGACCACTGGCTAGCTCTCGGTCACACCACTAATTTGAGAATGACGTTTTCAAGCCGTGACACTCATGCCGAGCCGCCCCTTCATTGTCCTTCTCCTATATACTTTGGCATAAACGCTCATTCAGGTCTGCAACCCATGGTTGTAGATCTAGGTCCATATTTACTGATGCCAAGTTAAAAAAAGACCTCCTATAAATTCTGAAAAAAAAACATGTTTTCAAAGAGGCCAAGGGAGCAGATGGGATTTCACACACCGCAGCAAGGCAGACGCCCTTGGGCATATTCTCCCAACTTGACCTAAATACATCTCCTTTTAAGATTGCTGGGAAAAATGTTGCTCATATAAAGGAAAAGCCCACTATAAATATTTAGTAGTAACTCTTGGCAGAAAAAGCTAATTCTGCTCTCCTTACTCGGAGCTTGTCACTATATACTGCTTTGGAGAAAAAGTCTTTAACGTAAACGCAGAGCTTTTACGCAGGAGTTAAAAAGCAAACGGTCTTGCTCAGCTTGAGGGTTTCAAGTGACACATTCTCCTCCTGACTTAATCTTTTTCAACATGGACCTGTTGGACACTCCAGTGAGTGATTAGTGCAAGAGGAGAATCCCCCCCGCTGCCACACGGGCTCATATCCATCAACACTTCCATCTGTGATATCTTCATCACAAGGCCATGTGGCCACTTTGCTGCTCTATGAGGAGCCTACAAAGACTGCATCAACTAAGTGACTGCCCTAAACTAGAGGAATGATATGAACACTGTGCAAACTCAAACATTCACTTACTTAAATGTACATTAGTCAATATTGGTCACTCTTTAGTGGTTAAATAAGTCAAGTACAAGACCACTGGAATAAATGTTTAAAAAGTCCTTGCTTCAGAAGGACTCACTGTCCAGGGGGTGGAGTTAGACCTGATCCAACTCTTTTTACAAATCCAACCCTAACCAACAACCTGGAATGACACGCTTAATACAAACTATTCAGCCTGAAACACACAGAGTTGTCTCCACCTGCTTCTACTTTTGCAGTGAAAGGTTGTTGGCAATTTTTTTTACTCCTTGAACCTACCTCCCATTTCCACCCATGCAAACAAAGCCACACCCCCTGAATCTACATTGGCAGGCGGAGCCATTTTGACCAGTAGGTCACTCAGTTGCTTGACAGCCAAGCTGTTACACTATAAACAAGTGAAATTCAGTTCATACTGATTTGCTGCTCCAAGAAAGGTCAAGAGTGCCATCGCTGTCCTGAGAGCCTGAAGAGAGCCTGATGTGATGTCGGGGTCGGACCCTGACAAGCTTCTACTGCTGCGTCTCCTCCTGCCCGCCGGAGCTTCGTGATGGAGTCTTGTGACTCACTGTCTGCCTCTATGGAGGGTCTTACGTGGATATCTCTAATGTTGCACTAGCTGGAAAGTCTCTGTTTCTTTAGAGGATAATCCCTCCTCGATACTGTAGACTGATGTTAAACGAGCGAGCCACATCAGTGCACCTTTCATGCAGAAAAATCAAGTCGCGGTGAAAGATTGCGAACGAGATTTGGGGGGAGGGGGTGGAGCCTAAGCAACTGTCAATCCGCCCAGATTCATATGTTGACTGGCTCATCTGATGTTCTCATTTAGGGGAGAAAAATACAACTGTTACTTGTGTATTAATTGGGTGGAGACCTGTACCAGCAAACTCTGATGCACAAATCCGAAGCTCCTATATAAAAAAAATAAAAAATAAAAAAAAAATAAAAAATAAAAAAAAAGTATGAAAATTGGCAGGTCTGTGATTATAATGTCATTTACATATTTTCCAGGCTACTTTGCGCTATTTAAAAAATGAGTTTGAAAAGAAAATCAAATATTGCACCTTTAATAGGGATCACGCCTACATTTGCAGCGAGGAAAATATGCACAGACAACCTAGGGAGCGAGGTGGGGTGTGCAGTGGGAGAAATGAGCTGCTACCATTTGTTCAGGCAGCACCCACTCGTGTATGACTCATTGTCCTTGCATCACAACCTACCAAGGGAAGAACAGAACGGCTTACAGGAATGGAAGTAGTGGGAGGCTTAAATGTATACATGTCCTCCCCATCACTGAGCAGTGAATATCTTTCAGATTAATAGCCCTCACTAAATATAAAGCTGATTACACAGCTACGGAGGGAATTACACTTGCTAGCAAATGATTTTCATTTCCTCAAATAAGGAAGCTGATCAGTGACGATACAGCGCAGTGGCATCATCGTGCAAGGAAAAGGAAAACATAGTCTGCATTCCTGGCGCTCTAAAACCTAATCAAGCCGAGTTGTGCGTGCAACTCTTCTTGATAACAGAAGCATTTTAATGAAGTGCTGCTCTATCAAGTGGCCCAATAAAATGAAAAGCAGTCGAGATGAAACATCCTGCGATTCCCTGAAGAACACATGGAGCTCTCAGTCAAGCTCCGGCCACATGTGTTGCTCCCACAGTTCGTAAACGCAAGGGGCCTGGCGAGTGATCAGCGCCAAAATAGAAACATGGCCACATGTGATTTCAGTTTAAGGGACTGCCGTCATTAGAGCATAAAATCCTTCAAACACACCATGTATGAAAAAGGAAAGGATGCTCAGCACTGCATGGGACCACGTTCTCGTTTATATTTAGTGTTCCGCTGCCCTAAAGTGACTTCATGAGCCAGCCACCATGTTCCTTCTAACATCTGGCACAGCAGACTCGGCACGAAAACAAACACGCACATGTTGGCCAAGTGCCAGAACTTTTGACGTGTGTCCGGAACTAGACATCGCCCGTTTTCACTCCTTCAATCAGAAACGAGGAAGACTATTGAAGACATTTCTGTATTTTATCCAGCTTTTAATTGTTAAAATTAATTTTTGACTACTCTAATAAGGAGGCTGCAATTCCTAAAGCAAAGACATGGGAATAAATCTGAAGCCAGAGCTGTATGTATCCTGGTTTAGAGCACTGCAAGTTTCCCGTACCCATGAATGTAAAAGAGTATCAGGTGTGACAATACTTGAAATGTAACGTCTAAAATTAAATTAAGTGCTTAATGTTAACCAACTGCGTTCTTCTCTCAAGCGAACTGGACACAGTTTGTGACACGGTAAGTTTATTTGAATAGAACTATTAATTTGAATGATTTGAACCAGATATTAACAAGTGACTGCCTTTTTACCAATGGATGGTCTGTACCATTTTTAGTTCACTTGTGATGTTCCGCTTGGCTCACATGGCACCTGGGCAAGAAAGTAAGTTCTTGGGTATGGCACGGCTCGTGCGCGCAGGTGGACGAAGGGCTATGAAAAATGCTGGGATCAAACTACACGATGGCCTCCATGTGAGCTCAGGCGAACACAGTGCCATGAATTCTTACCATGTCTTGTTCGGGAGACTGGAAGCACCACAAGTTTGACCTGGATCGATCATCGTTCACGCCCTTGGGTGTCGTCGGGGAGGAGGGTCAAGAAATTTTCAATCGTGGCTACAGAAGGAAGCTCAAGGAACACGCAGTAGGAGTTGTCAAACTGGATGAGAAATTACAAAAAGATTCTGACATGCTAGATTTTCCCGCAGGGTGTCGTGGGGTGTCCCAGACGCCACATCGCTGTTCTTTAACTAGGTCACTCTACAAGGCGTGTTGGTCGTTTGTTGGCCGTGACAAAACCAAAGTGGATTCACGTAGTCTGATCCCGGCATAAGGAAAGATTCGCCGAGTACTCACTATCCACTCAGCTTCCAAGAAACCATGCAACGTATAGAAAACCCCCTGTCGTTAAATCAGCCTTCAGCGCACTTGCTCCAACACTATTGTTTATTCATGACTCATCATCCTACTTGACATCTCGCAGCACTTGTATCACTGTTATGTCCTTTATCAGCTCCATACCCGGATTGTACACATGCAAGTTAGCAAGCTAATAAGTATATTATCAGCCTTCATCCTTAATAACGCCTAACGAAATTTCTCTACAAAACAACTAGTCAGACACGATAGTCTGACTACATAATAAATCACACCACGCTGAAACTGTGCTAAAAATGTGTCTACGCAGTTGGTGTCTTGCTACAAACCAAACACTTTCCTTTAACTCCCTGTCACATTCTCTAAACCATGTGTTCGAATGGCATCCTCAGCATGTGTTGTACAAGAGACAGGCCCTGCAGAACATCACCCGCGTCTCAGAAATGACCCACCAGTAATGACTAGTCAGAGAGGAAGCTTGACACAAACAACATTAATCTCTGCTTTGCGTCTTAACATTTTCCAATGTGCTTTAAATGTGGATAGTACACAGCAAATGGGATTTAACACTTACATCACCGACAGCACACAGCTTAGAGGCTATTTCTATCTGCTGGGAGAGAGAGAGAGAGAGAGAGAGAGAGAGAGAGAGAGAGAGAGAGAGAGAGAGAGAGAGAGAGAGAGAGAGAG
>JAQQZR010000016.1:5181189-5238066 GCA_030068235.1 Notoglanidium macrostoma | reverse complement strand
TTAGAGTCTATGTATATCTGCTGTGAGAGAGAGAGAGAGAGAGAGAGAGAGAGAGAGAGAGAGAGAGAGAGAGAGAGAGAGAGAGAGCAAGAGGAAGCAGGAGGAGTTCTTCATAGAGCTCCAGGTTGAAAGGAAGCTTCTAGGAAAAAGTTTTCCAGGAACATGGGGCTCCGCATTCCATAGAATTAAAACATTATGTCTTTTACCATAAAAGTTTCAAATTGATTTATGACACAGGGCTTGTGAAAGAAAATCCAGGAATGAAGAGTCTGCAAGTCATATTTTTGGAAGCTTCTCCAGTTAATTACAAAAATGAAAGGTGTCCTTGAGAACCCAGTGGAAATACCGAGAGACACATAGCCCTACATTTAAGGGCTTAGGATAGCTTATAGACGAGCCATTTGCATCAGATCGATTTGCATCTTGTGTAGATGATTCAAATGAGCTAAACCACAGACAATGGCTGAATGACCATAAACTGCGAGCAGATCATGTTACCCCATGCTATTTGCAGACTGAAACACTAAACAATGCAGACCTCCCTTTGAACGTATACTTCGGAAATGGTTAATGCCTCGCACCATGGCTGATTAACCACGTCTGAAGTATGTGTGTGTGGTTCACACTCAAATAAGAGTCAGGGGATTGGCGTACGAAGTGTGAACGATGTCTAATAAATCTGCACAACTAACAGGTTTAAAAAAAGCAAGCAAATAACCACAGCCTTTAAAAAAACAACTTCATTATGAGCAGCAACAAAATTTGGGGAAAATTAAAAGCCAGTAACAAACCACACCTTTAACGTAAACGAGTGTCCGCACGTATGGATGTCACGACGCAAGGTAGAGATGATCCAATATGCGGAATGTCCATTTGTCGTTCACAGGTACGTTGAAAACTATATTCGACATCAATGCAGAGCAAAGACTTTTTTCGAAGAAATGAACTAGTAATGATTCAGGAGTTCTCTCTCACTCCTTTCAGCACTTACAGCGCGCGTAGTTAAATCCAGCTGCAGGCTTTCCCAAACATTGCACTCTCGTTCCTCCAGTGAGGATGCAGCGAGACGGTGTACTCCCCGGTCCAGCGTGGTCTGCCAACGCTGGCTGCTTGCTTCTCGTCTAAGGAATAAGGAGGGTAATTTAAAGCTTTCCGCGAGCGAGGGTGAGCTTGCGAGGCTGCTCTCAGGAGGGATCCTGGAACACTGGTGCTAAATTATCTCGAAAACCAATCTCGGTTCAGAGCTCTACGAGACAAAGTTGAGGCCCTTGCACAGCAGGCCACTCCTCACTCCTCAGTGGACAGTGAAAGTGCAGCTGAGAGTTCCCGTGGCTGCAATGACTGCTGCAACAGAATAACAGAGGGAGTGGTTTAGACAAAGGGAGGGGAAAAGGAAAGCAGGAGCTCAGACTGAATGAAGTCGTGAGATGGACACAAGTAGGACTTGGATGAGCTCTCTAAGCCTCTTTCCTGTGGTGACCGTTCTGTGTGCAGGCAGGGAGTCCATCAGCCACTTTGGAGCTCCTCTCTGATTACCAGCTATGCAGCATTATAGAGCTAAATATAGTCTTGACGATTGAGGGATGAAGCGCAAATCAGGGTGCCATCAAAGCGGTCAAGGGGAGCAACGGCCGGTCAGATGGGTCTTTCCATTTTCAACAGGCATGAGTGAAACTCGAAAACGTCGCAGAACAATCCAAATGGTACATTTGAAGAATATTACTTCATTAGAAAATGCTTACAAGTTGCTCAGCCATGACATTCATTTTGCACAGAAACTACGAGGCTCACAAGACAAGCCTCCAGCAACGTAAACACCTACATAATCAATCACACACATCTCAGAACACACCATTTAGTTTAGTTAAGTACCACCATCAGTCTACAAATCGTTTCTAAAACACCCGGATAAGTCTACATCAAAAACCTTTACACCAACCAAATTAGGCACTTTCCTCCGAATTCCTTCCACAATTCCGCATTCCGACGTCGGCTGGACTCTGATGCTCACGCGGCGTGATGTTAAACGGTCACCTGAGAAAGTAAGTAATCTGGCATCGAGAGCTCTGCTACCACTGGTGTTAGGCATGGGATGTGTTTCTATAAACATAAAAGTATGTCAGCCTTGATTATGTGGTTTCTGACACTAACAAGATCATTCGGATTGAGCCAGCCTTCACTCGCATAAGGGAAGTGCACGGCGCTGGATTTGAGACTGAGGCGGAAGTTCAGCTTTGAACAGGATAACATGCCTAACCGTACTGCCAAAACTACACCAGTGGGGCCAAGAACCTGAAGGTGTTAGAATGGCCCAGTCGAAGCCTGAATGAGAATCTGCGGCAGGACTTGAAAAGTGCTTTTCATCAACGGTCTCCACCCAGTCTGACAGCGCTCGAGTGGTTTTGCCAAGAAGAATAGACGAAAATTTCAGGATCCAGATGCGGAAGGCTGATGGAGACTTTTCAGAGAGGATTTGCAACTGCAGCCAAAGGTGGTTTTTGACCACGTATTCACCAAAAGGAGTGACTAACAAATGTCTGCTTGTGTGTGTCACAAAAAAAACTTCAAATGTGTGAATCAAATAGTAAATATCCAAATTGTCTACTTCCATTCATCTTCATGGGGGATCTGAAGCCTTTCCTGGGAATACTGGGCACGAGGTGGAGATGGGCGAGATGCCAGTCCATAGCAGGGCACCATGCACACTCATTCAACACATAGGCATCGTTTACTGTTCCAGAGAATACCAAGGAACCCAGAGGAACCCCATGAAGACACAGGAAGGACATCAGACAGTAACCATAGCTCAGGGTCGAAGCGTGGAACCTGGAGTCGTGAACCATGCTACCTATCCCTTTATCTCCAGAACAAAAACACAAACCTGAAAAGCCAGATCAGTTCACTGCTCGAGTGCATCTTGTGTTAGGAAGAAATAGTTTGAAACCTACGAGTTAATTCAAGTTTAACGCTGTCGAACGCTGTCCGGTGTGTGCACTCAAGGCTGTGCTAAATCCATCAATCAGCTGTTACCGCACGAGGCAACGTCCACGTACGACTCCTAAATAAACACCAGACCGCAAGACACGCTTAACAAGTGGAAAACAACATGGGCTCAATCACCACTAACGTTAACCACTTCCCTTGCTTACATCCTAACCGCAGCCTGTCAGAAAGATTTAGGGAAGCTGATCCGCCAAAAAAAGCCAATCGATTTCCGAAAGGCATTCTTGTTCCAGAAACCCACATACAGTAGATGCTTAATGACTTCCTGTAAAACATTTTTTTTTCTTCCAAATGGCTGAGATGAAATAGTTGGAGAAAAATAAGAGCAAACGAAATCTGGTCTGTTTATACTTAAAGGCATACCAGATTTTCAACACTGAGGATGACGCTGAGGAGAGCAGAGGATTAAGCGGGTATGCAAACATGGAAGACATTACATTATGCAACACCGCTGGCTTAAAACATTCGCTCATTGTTGGAGGAACATATTTGGTGTAAATGCTGGGCTCGGCGGTATGGAGTCATGTTCAAGGGAGGGATCCAACTGCACCACCCTCTTCACCACTGCTGACAATGTTCTCTATGCCATGCTCCTGTAGTCTCCACAATTACTGGCCCTCTTGGTAAAGATGGGTAATGAAAAAAATGTCTTCGTATCTCGAGTTTCATTAAGTATTCAAGATGACTTGAGGTCAATAAATCATCTGCAATACCGGTTATGCAGCTGTGAGCTTCAAGTTGGACTGATTACACGATTAAATGAACACTCCACCTTGAGACACATTAAATATGTTTATGTTGGAGTATTTGTAATGGGATTAGTGATTCTGGTGCTAGGTTCTCATTTGGTCCTGTATTTTCATTGATGAGAAGTTACCAATTGTGAGTCATGCTGATGTCACAGGGGTCATTGCTAGCGAGGGTAAAAAAACTATTTGTGATAATCAGGTTCTACTGTGCTCCTGAAAATAAAACCGATTTCCAGGATTGTTGCATTAATGAGAAATCTGGTGTAGATGCAGTGTGGATAAAGCTTTTTTACCTTCTTAAAATAAGTAGACTTCAATTAAAGGATTAAGATTAAGCCAATTATGCATAAATCATTTCTCCCAAATAATTCTCGCGCTGCCTGCATCTCTGCTGGACCTTCATCAAAACACACCATGTCATGAACCTGACCAAAAAAAACAACAAATGACTATGAACGGATTTATGCTGCGTCAGCACCGAAGAGGCACAATAACAATAGCTGCGGCCAAGAAGCCGAAGAGCACACGGCTGCTATCGAGTGACACTTTCAACAGCTATGCATGACGCCAAATGAATCACAGCCAAGGCTCGAACAACGAAGGTCATCCTGTCCACGAAAGGACAACGAATGAAAACAGAAGGCTTTGGGACATCACGCCCCAGCCTTAACGGTTAGGCAGTCGCAGTCCTGCCAAGGGTCATGTTCGTGGTAGCTGGCAGTAAAACCGCAAGAAAAAAAAAAAAAAAAAGAGGGTGGGGTGTGGAGGCGCTGACACCAGCGAGGGGATAAACATTCTCAGCCTGCGAGTCACCCGGCCAGCGTAAAAGAGTTCACCGGGGTCCACTTTCATCCATGTCGTGGCCCATGACACAAATGTTTACGCGGTGTGGACGTGATGATTGACTGGATGCACACGCTCACAGTTTGAACCGGCAGGATAATCAAAATTTGAACAAATCATGGCTTGAAATACACACACAGTTGTGGTAAATGATTAAAAACAGTGATGACGCACATACCGTCACCTTTGCTAACCGTTTCATGTTTCATCGTCAGTGCGCCGTGCGCTTGTATGTAGCTGATGATTAAAGTGCAGGTAAGGAGAGACAGACCGAGTCGGTGGGAAAAAAATACTACATTCGACCACAATGACTTCCAGGCCGGAAGGGCACCAAAACAAATGATCATCACGCCCTCACACAAATGCGACTAGATGAAATTTTAACCCGCGCGATCTTGAAAAATGGTTGCATGTGCGACCGCTTTGATCGCGGGCTGTTGCCCTGGGCCCCTGTTACTGACTGGAACGGTGGTGGTGGTATGTGGCTCGGTCGTTGTTTCCTCATTTACAGAGTCAGGGCTGTGTACGAGCACCAGATTTTTTTTTCAATGCACACACAAAACGGACAGCCGGCAGAGAGTGAGGAGATATGTGCAGAAATTGACTTATGGATTAGAATGGACTCTTAAATCGGTCCGCTGAACATTTGAAATAATCAGACCACATGACACAATCCACAGCAATCAGAAAACTGCCTCGGTCATCATACGTTACATTATACAACAAACCAAGGTGTAAAGTTGGACTACGGAAAACGTCCACTTTACACGTGTTCAGCCAAGCCCGGTGTTTCCCCGTCTCACCGTGAGCTCGGTTCCTCTGAGGTCTTCACAGCGTATCCTTGCATTGTCATTGCGAGTTTATGGCAGTCGGCCAGTTTCTAAATCCATCCGGAGACGCTCGGTCTGCTCCATTACCCTACGGTTGGTTATGGTAAAAGATTCTGAAGTGAGAACAAGTTTTAAAAATAAACATCAATTAGGCTGTGCTGAATTAACCAGGCTATAACTGCTGCTGATATTAGTAGGTCAAAGGAGTATGTAGTACAATACCCACGAGAAATTCTTTTTTTTTTAGCAAAAAAATAAGTCGGGAACAAAAGTGTTTGCCTTTAAATTGTGCACTATGTAGTAGTGTGTGTTGGCTGGATATAGTCCTGCGTGCGACATCGGTTTAAAGACTACGTATTCCATCCTACATGGTACGATAGGTGATATAGGCTTGGAACAATATTAAAAACTCATCGAAGGAATAACCATACAACCCTAGAACGCCGTTTTATGTAAATTTACTTGGTATAATTCTGATTTATATAATATTTCCCTCTCTAATTTGGTCTCCTGCCAATTCCCACTAAGCTCTGTCCTGTTCCGGATGCAACTTGTAATTTCAAGTTAAGGAGGCGTTTTTTTGCTGGAGGTGGAAAATTACAACTCATTAACTAGCGTTGGTTCCTCAACTACCAGTTCCTTCCCTGTTTATGGAATGACATCAAATCAACATGGCCACACGTACTGAACAGTGTAAACTCCGTCTCAGTACTTTTAAATTTATAGTTTATAGCTAAATTAGCTTCAGATCAGTTAATATACCAAGACTGTGTTTATCTAGAACTCTACCCAGTATTTTAAAAACTTTAACATCAGGGGTCACGGCTCATGTAACTAACGTAAATTGGCTAGCTTGTGGTTACGCGATTCACTATTGTCCGCTGTTCTTGTTGTGCTGCAATTGGAGTCCAAAATGTTAGACGAATATTTGAAGATCACTACAGTAGAACAAAACCGATAGCCACTCAGGCCTGTACTTGTAAAAAGGAGCTTCTACTTGTTCACACAGAACAAGACACAGTTTCCTGCAAGTGTACGGAACATGCTGAGCCAACATTACGACTTGCAAATGACCACTTAAAAGGAAAAACTGGGAAGGCAGAAGGCGAACACATGGTCCACGTGAAGCCGGCTAATCTGTTCTTCCTGTTCTGACGCACATTACAGCAGCTATAAACAGTAGTTCTCTCATCAGCCTCTCTATTTATTTCTTTCTCTCTCTCTCTCTCTCTCTCTCTCTCTCAAAAGATAAAGAAACAAAAAAGCCACCATGGCACGTTACCAGGAAGACCAGAAAGCGGTTTATTCTTAGATTATTAGGAAGTTCTCCTCTACAAGTCCCTCTGAATGAGCCGTTACGACAGAACCGCAACAACTACGGTCCGAGCTGTAGATGATTCAACACCTTCTGACTCAGGACTTCAGCAGAACGGTCACCTGCCACGTGTTTAAGAGACTACAATACAGGCATCCTTTCACGTCTGGGCATCAAGATCCGACATGAAACGTCACCTTCATAGGTCGAAGCACTAAACTAAAACAGTAGTAATAACCATCCGTGCTGAAGTGTATAGCTATAAAACATCGTAGACCTTTAACACTAAACAAACAGGGGATGATAATACATAACTGGTGGACTTCAAAATAAAATATTAAATTACATCCTGGACCAGAGACAGTTATTATTTTGTGCCAACTTCCTGATCAACTCTGGATCTTGTATTAGGAAAGCAATGAGTCTCTGTGCCTTACCTCATCCATACAGCATCAGCTCACAAATATACACACACAAACACCTCCACAGCTTTAAAACAAGACTGGATTTACCCGCTGACCTCAGATCAGTCACCAACCTCAGAAGGCTGATACTGACTGTTGTACAACGTGTCCAAATCTACACATCACCTACATAACCTCACTGTAAAAATAGCCCAGCTGCCTCAGCTAGCACGTTAGCTAAACCGGTACAGCTGTAAAAACCAAAATCCTGAAGCAAAACAGAGCGGCGTTTTTATTTCAAATGCCTCATTTCACTAAATAACTTGCAGGGAAACGGGTGGAAATAACATTGAGAACAGCGAATGATACTGATGAGCTTACCGCGTTAAGAGCTTTGCATGGAAGTAACAGGAAAAAATAATAAAAACAGACCAGACTCTAAAAAAACAAACAAGCAAACAAAAGGCAGCTGATTTTTAAAAAATAACGGTTATTTCAAACGATTAACTCACACGTCCGGTTTACACCAACATTTACACGAGCTAATCAGCTCAAAGTGAGAAGACGCTAGCAGTGCTATTACCCAATATACGGGCAAAATTATTCCCGTTTAGATAGCAGTTAAATCCTAAAACTAAAAAAAAAAAAAAAAAGTGACAAACAACACATTATAAAAACCCAGCTAAGTAACGAATCATAACATAACATGCTAGCGTTAGCAACGTTAGCCAGCTAGCATTATATACTTACTGCTTGAAGCTCTTGTTCTTGCTTAACTTTGGTGGTCTGAATTTAAATACTATTAAAATCAACCGGGTCCAGAAAAGAAAAAATAAATAAACCCAGCAGGTTTACTGCAGAGTTTGGTCCAAACAAAGTGCCGTGAAGCCCGGAGGTTTGCTGATGCTAATACGAACGCAAGCTAGTCGTTACATTTTACACCGGCGTTATTAAACACGTACCTATACTAAAGCACCATGAAAAGATAAATATGGATAAGACAAGTAAATAATTTCAAGTGTAACAGTTTGGCTTTCTTGTTATCTTAGCAATATTATCTTGCATGATTAGCTAACTAACTAGCTAACCAGCCATACTGAACAAAAACGAGTCAGTTTCCGCTGCAGGGAAAACATTACTGTAATGAGCTATATTAGTAAAATAAACTAACGAGTGAAATCAGAGAACAATGTCTCTAGCTAATTAGCTAATGCCCTAATCATTGAAACCTGCCTAGCTAATATAATTAGCTATCTCCTACAATGGTCATATACATAAAATACAGCTGGTTTGTTTGTTTATTTATTTTGCTAAACGGCTACAGGAACTAGAGCAGTGACATTTATCATAACCAGAGCTGCCAATACATATATTAGCGTTAATATTAGCTACAGCTAACTAGCCAGCTACTCATTTCTTTCCTCCAGATCTCCTCAGTGGTTACACACTAGCATCAGACTCATATATCCTATCTGGATAATTTATTTATCTATAAACCTGATAAGAAAACTAGTAACTCGTATTTCCCCTAAACGACTTTCAGCCTAACATCCAGCTTTGGTCAAAAAAAAAAAAAAAAAAACCATGAAATAAACCCCTAAAAGCACAGCAGCCCTGGAGCTCCAGGAGTCCTGACAGTGAAAGCTACATGGTCCCTCCTGCAGCAGCGTGTAAAGAGCACAGCACTCCGGTACTCCGACACCTTCACTGCTCATTGGGAAAGCCATTACTGCCCTCCGCTGGGGCACTTCAGCTCTCACACACTACAGCTACCCTCCTGCCCTCCACCAAGACTTCTGCAGCTCTCACACTCCACCACTGCCCTCCTGCCCTCTTGCCCTCAGCTGGGGCATATCCTGTCTCACACATCACAGCTTCCCACCTGCCATCAGCTGGGGTATTTCACCTCTCATACACAACTACTGCCGTCCTGTCCTCTGCCAAGGCATTTCACCTCTCAAACACCATCACTGCCCTCCGTCAAAACATTTTATCTCTCCTACACCACCACTGCCTTCCTGCCCTCCTTTGGGGCATTTCATCTCTCACTCACTATTGCTGCCTTCCTGGCCTCCACCAGGGCATTTGATTTCTCACACAGCACCACTGTGTCTCATTAGAGTGGATGTAAAGTACATCAGCTTGTCTTGCTGCATCTTTCTTGGAAGAAAACACCACACTTATGACAGACAGACATACAGACAGACTGATTGACTGATTGGTTGATTGAACCCAGAGGGAAATTCACACATCACAGCAACAGTATCATGTTTGCAGTAAGAAATAATCAAGTGTAATGAAATAAATGTATTCAGTAAGTTTATAAATGGTAGTAAAAATAAAGTAAACACCAGTCTACTGAGTAAAAGTAAGTACAAGTAATAACAATAGAAAGAGCCAGCCATCTTAATCAGTTTGCTGAGCTCCCTTACCTCTCTGGCTCTAATGCCACCTCCCCAGCATATTTCTTTTTGCAGAACAACAACAACAGCAGCAATAATAATAACAACAATAATAATAATAATAATAATAATAATAATAATAAGAAGAAGAAGAAGGATCTTTATACTAAAATAGTGTCCTGTTTTATCTGTATGCGTCTCTTAATAATAAACAAAGTTGAGCTGTTATATTTGTGTGTATAAGTAAAACTTACTGCAATTTTTGCAGAAAATGACATATTGCATATAGTTATACTACTACTGCTACTAATGATACTGAAAATAATATCTTTAAATTGTATTCTATTTTATCAGTACACTAATTTTATTAATAAAGAAAGAAAAAAAACTTTAAGTCCTGTTATACCTTATTACTAATGTTGTTTTATGAAAGATCATCCATCCATCCATCCATCCATTATCTACACCACTTTATCCGTCTGGGTCGCGGGGAAGCTGGAGCCCATCCCAGCATCTTCGGGTGAGAGGCGGGGTACACCCTGGGCAGGTCGCCAGTCCACCACAGTATGAAAGATCATTATGTTTAAATGGTGTCCACTGATACACGTATACTTCTTTTATTAAAAAAAAATGCATTTTTATATTAATGAATGAATAAATAAATGTACAAACAAATGAAAAACTAACAAAACAACAACTACTACTACTACTATTACTACTACCACTGCTACTACTAATAATAATTACTGCACCCCCTACTGTTGGGCCGCCCTTATTTCACTTTTTATTGTATGATTTATAAATAATCATAAATTTCATTAATATCTTTTCCATTTTAACATTTAATGTTTTTTGTTTGTTTGTTTGTTTGTTTGTTTTTGACCGTTCTTACTGTGAGCCGGAGATGTAAGGTATGAGGAGCTATCTGGCTAACAATCGAGAGAGAAACTCAGAGTATGTATGCAGAGTATTGCATGCTCTAATTGTTTATTTAATATTTAAAATGTAACTAAATTTCACTAGGAAGTGAAGTTTACTGCAGCGTCCAGTAGGTGGCAATGAAACGCCGCCTGAAAAAAAATCAAACAGCTAACAGAGACGACGAAGAAAAAAATCGGCTTAATCTTAAATATAATAGGGTACTACATAGGCTGCATACGGTACATGTTTCATGCCCTATATAGTGCACTTAGATAAGTGGTGGGGAGCTATTTGGGGTTGAGCCAGTGCGACGGTTATCCAAACACCCGTGTAGGTTGGTTGTAGCAACCGGAGTAGCGACACGACAGCTTCACAACACTTTATGAATTTGGTGTTTAATAATATTACCGTGTCTTTTATGAGGCTCAATGTGTGCAGAATTATATAATGAATTTGGGGTGAGTGCAGTTTTTTCATTGCATTTGGTTTATTTAAATTAACTTGCTAGCATGCTGTGTACATGTCTATGTCTGAAAACGGCGTCGCATTCGCAGTTTGTTTGTAACTTTAATTAGTTTAATTAACTCCACTGCTTATTTAACGTGTTGAAATGTGGTTAATTCTAGCGTAACTAGGTAACTATTGGTAACACGGTGGTTGTGAGTCACTTAGCTAGCTAAATATCCACATTTAGATTAGATTAGACAGAGCTCACATAGAGACTGTTAAGGAATTAGATAAATTTAATTAAAATTTTTTTTTTTTTTAATTATCTAAGCCTGACATTTTAATCACTTGGCACAAATCTTTAAATGTTCTAATTATTACTATTAACAATTTTTTTATTTATTTCGTTTTGTTTCTTTATTTCTCCGGTTTTTTTCTTACATTACACTAAATCCCTTTGAGTTCCATTTATTTACATTATTTTTGTTACATGTATAACAGGTGTTATACTTATTACTTATTTATAATTGTTTTTATGTGAAAATATACTCATCACACCTCTCAATGCTGTCATACATACTAAATAATTCAATAATTATAGACATATAAATTATTTCATATTATATATGTGTGAAATCCTTTGCAAAGGAGCTTACATGTAAAGCTCATAATTTAGTAAAAAAAAAAAAAAAAAAAGCTGTTAAATTTTGTTGCATTTGTCTTTATTTTCATTCCCTGTTTACTTGATCATGTGATTATTAAAGGGGCCGGCTCAGCCTTCCCAGAATTCCCTGTGCCAAGTAGAGTCGCCATTTTCCATGGTAACGATATTTAAAAAAAAAAATGAAAAGAAGCAACAATTCGGTGACATCCTAGGCCATACATCTTTAACTGTAACATGAAATTGAAAGATATGTTGTCAAGCTATCTCTCTCTCTCTCATCTATATATATAGATATAGATATATAGATATATAATTCTTTTGAACACTGCGATAAGCACAGAACAGTCTTTATTATTACAGCAGCAGTTCTTAATAGTACCCAGGTGAGATTATTCACTGAACCATGCGGTTTGTTTTTTACAGTGATGGCCTGATGTTTGAGCTTGAGAAGGGGAAGCCCAAGCTTGTGTTAGCCCACTATGGTAAAAAGAAGTTCATTAATTATGTTCAAGTGTGTGCACAGTTCTTTAAACAGAATTTTATTGATTGTGTGTTTTCTTCTTCCCTCAACAGGTGAGTCAAAGGCCTCCAGTAAGCTGGGATTTTGTCAAGTAAGTATGTGGTGCAGTTTTTTTCCCCCTCAAATTAACTCTGACGATTCATACTGTCTGAACGAACACGTGTGTTAATACCAGGTCCCTCAGAAGAACAGACCCCCAAAAGCCACAGCCGCCTCCAAACAGGGTCCTAAAGAAGAGGAAAGATGGCAGAGAGACAGGAAGTACAGAGACGCCGGAGGTGTCAATCACGCCGAACACGGAAGCCGAAAGACCAAAGTGAAGAGCAGGACGGATCACTGCGGCGTCATCGGGGTGGTCAGAGTGCAGTCAGAGAGCAAAACCAAGTCCAACGAGACGTCCAACGTCATGGAGAAAACTGTAAAGGAGAGCTTGGTGTGTTTAACTCAAGAACAACTTCAGCAGCTCCTCAACAGCATCAAGATGTCTGGGCAAAATGTCCAAGACGACAATACGGCTCACGTCCAGAACGGTGAGCGTTCGAGGTGGTGAGATTTGTATATTGTTCTGAGTGAAGCTTTGTGTAAACTGACTGTTTCTCACTAACAGGAGCAGCTACACAAGAGGAAGGAACTGAAATAGTGACTAGTGCGACTGGTAACGGCCAACAAATAAACTCGCAAGGAAAAGGAAATGAGGAAAAGTAAGTCGTGTGACAAGATGCAACGTTTCGATATCCGGTTTCTGATTACAAAAAGCGTTGGCTACGTGAGGAAATCACACTTTATTAGAAAGGTTTTTACCAATCTCTTTTTAAACGTTTTAATCACCACACCACACAACAGGATCTTTGCAGGAAGACAGAAAAAGCAAGGTTAACATTGAGCTGTTTTGGTGAAAGTTTTTACGAAAGTCGAGGCGTCAGAGAGCGTCACTTCTGGCGAAAAACCTAAGCTTTTTGGCTGACAGAATTCAGCCATGCCAACACCGACAGGTTTTCCCAGGCCGCAAGTGGCACGTTTTAGTCAGGGAGTCAGTTTAAAGTTAGCTAACTTCATATTCAGTAAAAAAAATTGTGGATACACAGTCGAGCTGGATACGAACGGGTAAATCGTGGTTTGGTTTTCATGAAAAGCCGGTAAATTCGGAAAAACGTTTATATCCTACACGTTCCTGAGTGTGTGAAAATTTATGCATAAGACTAAACTAAACCTTGAATTGAGTGGCTTCTAATCATATAATTTATATGGATTACTACACTTTTATATCTGGAATACTGGATACCGTCGAGTTTAAATTGCTTATTTTTTATTACGTTCGCAGCATTCAGCAGACACCTAAAAACACGTCCTCATGCTAGTCCACCAAGTCAGGTTCTAGGAGTATCATCAAGAACACTGTGTGAAACCCAGATGTGTGTTGTTCTACTTATTTATTAAAGAATTTGCAAAATAAAGAAAGCAAGCTAACACGATGCCATAAATGAAGACAAATAAAACCAATCATTCAGTTATGACGAAAGGACAATCCTGGACAATGGCCAGTCCTGTCTGTGTGCAGCCATGAGCCGTAAACAAAGGCCTCAACTGATGAAAGATTTAGCGCTCGCTTGGTATTAATATCATAGATGATTCGATATTTGTTATCGGTATAGAAGTAAGTCAAAACAACTTCAACTTTCTGGTCACTTCATGCCAATGAGCCGTGTTGAACACGCTTTGCACTTTGTGGGATCAACATAAACACACGAGTACAAAGAAAATCTTTTTTTTTTTTTTTTTCTGAAACTTTTTGAAAATCTGTTGGTGTGTGTAAATGTTTGTGTAAAATCTTTCATTACTAAAAGATTGATAAATGAAAACTCATGTTAGACAAAAGTAAAACGCACATAGATGACTATATTTTACCTTCATCGAGAAATCCAGATCTTATTAATACACAATTTGGAAATGTTCACACACACACACACACACACACCCCTTTTCCTTGTTAAGCTGTTGTTGCATGGCCTACATTTGCATTTTGACTCTTGCATTTTATAACCCATTACTACTTACTATAAAAATAGATTTTATTTTTTTCAGCTGTTGGTTTCTTTGTCTCTAGCTTCTGTTTTTAGTTTTCCAGGCCTCAGCCGAAACAGTTGTGAGATCAGAAAATACAAACCAGGGGGCATACATGGATTTAGAAGAGTGAAGTCAGGTGGCAGTTGGGTGGAATGGAAAGACTTTGCAATAATTTTATTACCATTGCAATTCACTGGGCTAATAAACAATGATGAGTTTAACAGCTTCTTGTAATATATCATATACCATTTATATCATTCAATTTTATTCGTATAGCGCTTTTAACAACATACATTGTCACAAAGCAGCTTCACAGAAGTATATAGAGTCTGAATATAAACTTATGTATCTATCTATATCTATTCCTAATGAGCAAGCCTGTGGTGATGGTGGCAAGGAAAAACTCCCTGAGACACCAAAAGGAACAAACCTTGAGAGGAACCAGACTCAAAAGGGAACCCATGCTTATTTGGGTCGTTCTGGATAGTGCAATTTCAAAACGACACATTTCTGTAATAGGATCAAGATACAAATTCAAGACCGTTTGCGGTAATTCGAGTCCTACGCAACTGTAGCAGAACCGCTCTTCAGTCGTCCAACGGCATCTTCAGCCCATGAAACCTTCAAACCATGTTTGATGAAGATTAGCGTGATTCTGACTTTGATTTTCACCTTGCATATTCATTCAAGTCACATCTCGTTTACATATTCAGATACAGTGGGACAAAATATCGAGCTCTCGGGAATTTATATAATAGGTATGCAGGACAGTGTAGGTGTGTGTGTTTGACATTCTCTGTTCTCTTGAAACAGAACCCAGAGCGATTCCACCCCAGCAGGCCTGTTCAGCACTTTTGGAGAACGCGAGCAGAAGAGAGACACGCTCAAGGCTAAAAACGCACAATGGAGAAGAGAGCTAGGTAGTAAAGAGGGGTAGTGTCTGATTGCACAATCTGTACTAGAGGCCTTTGTGCCGAGACTGACAAGCCATTTAATATTAATCATGGCTTTGTAGAGAAAGCCAGAGGCTGAAGAGATAAAGATGTACTGCTTCCTGTTGGAGTGGTTTAGATGGTGTGACGTGGTTCAATGCGTCTTTTCTGGTCGTGTACAGACGAGCAGATGGCACTGAAAAAGCAGCAGAAAGAGAGCGCAGAGGTTCTGGTTCATAGTGAGCAACGCAGAGGCATGGAAACTGGAACGAGATCAAGTGACCAGGTATCAGGGGTAAGCCATGATCTACAGAACCTTTTCTTTTTTTCTTCTTCATCAAGAGATGTGTGAAATGTATTGAAGATGTGGTCATACTCCATCTGAATGGAAGGTTTCATCATCATTCTGTACAAACATTTGACATTTTGAGTGAAGTTAGTTCCATTGTGCAGCTCCAGCCTTCCTTCTGTATCATGTTGCCGACTTTTTGTGGCTTTTGATTCTCAAGTAGTGAGAATGCTTCAGCATTTCTGATCCTGTTGCCAGTAAAATTACAGCCATCTAATTTGTCTCAATAGATGCAAGAGGACAGAATAAAACAGACCTGCACAGATCTCCCAGATAACCAGCCATCAGCTCCACAGACACACGGCAACCCGAAGGCTCTTCCCTCTGCTATCCGCTCGGCGTTTGTACTGGGGGTAATGTTTAACGTTTACTTCGCATCCCTGCTAGGAGACCTCGATCGCAAGTCCAACAAGATGTCACACTTATTTACGTAGTCTCCCTCTTAGATACAGGTGTGTAAACACGAGTGCATAGCGTTTAGTGCCAATAATCTTTTCAATAGTAAATTTATGGTGGGATTTTGTAGCAAGAGATTTCCAGGTCAGTCCAAAACACGAGCTTAGTTTAGAACAATGGCCTTGTCCTAAATGGCATCCTAAGCCCTGCCCAAGTAAGTTTCATGTTGTACGTGATCACTGGTTAGGAAGCCGCACCGCTGGAGCAGGCGTTCAGCGACGAGAAGAAAGAGCAGCAGAGACGCTGGCTGCAGGACTTGGAGCAGCAGCGAGAGGAAGCCAAGCTGCGCAGGAAGTTGGAGAAACAGAGCCAGAGCCAGGTATATTCCTCAGGATACTGCAGTTAGTGACCTGAGATTCGGTTATTCCTATATGATTGCTTGTGTGTGTGTATGCTTATCCTATATGTATGCATATTGTTGTTTTCATATCTCTTAGGCGGAGGATCACGAGCGCTGGGCCATGCACTTTGACTCGTTTCAACGGCGTCTCCCGGTACATCTTCCTCCTGCTGCAGAGCTCGATGTGGGCAGCTCCCTCTCCCATCACCGCCCCCCCTCTCAGGCTCTATCCACTGCCTGGGAGGCCATGAGCGCATTCGGAGGGGACAGTATGGGCAGAGCAAGTGTGGACACCACTCAGGGATTCCAGCCAAAGACCAGGTGAGCAGTGAGAACTCAAACACGTATTTACAGTGTTTACATGTGCATTAATCTCAGATCTCAGCAAGATTATGGATCCTTAGAGATGAACTCATACAAATGGTCATGTAAACAGCATTTTAAGATCACTAATATTGGATTACAGCTCTTACTGGATTTCATGAAACCTGGATTGTCGTGTAACAATTGGAAACCGTCATGAATGTAGTAAACACAAGGCCGACGCCGATTTGTGAATACAGTGTGATTTCTATACAAACACAGGTTTCCTACTTTTCTGTTCATATAGCTCTTAAACATGTATATCAATTCCAGGCAACAGAATCCTCAGCATAGTTTCCTATGCTGTGAAACCAATGCCATGGAGAATTCTAAGTAATATGTTTTCATGCAGCTACCTGCGCAGCATGACCGCACTGCTGGATCCAGCTCAGATAGAGGAGAGAGAGAGGAAGCGTGTGAAACAGCTCGAACATCAGGTAGGTTTTAAGGTAGAGACTAATACTTTCTCCACAAGCAGGTGGTTCCTGCGAATGTTCCTAACAAGTGAAAAAGCATTTAATACCATTTTTAGATGTTAAGGGGAGAGAGAATTTCTAAATGAACCTGTTTACACCTCTGGTGCAGTTGTTGGTTTTTTTTCCTGCACTAAAAGCTAGGAGTATATGTTTAGCAGTAGACACTGTGGATTTCTACTTCATTAAAAAAGATCCTGAATCAAGCACCCATGAGTGCAGTCTTCTCTCTAGCTCCAAGTGCATCTAAAGGACACTCGAGGTATGAATAATTGATGACGACGTGTGTCAGTCTTTCCGTTATTAACAAGCGTGAGTGCGGTCCGCGTGTTCAACCACCATGCACACCACTTACGTCACAAGAGCAATATTAGAGTAAAGACTCAGGATACTCAAGATAACACATGTCAAAAATTTGTGCTATTGTAAAGGGGAAATTTGCTTTGTACTATGCAGATTAAGTTCTCCCTCCACCACCTCTAATCATGACAGAAAACAGGCTCGGGTGAAGGTTAAATGTGTGTATATTTGTAGTGTGTAAACACACACACTACAAATCCATTACACTGATTACAAATTGTGTTCATTTTAAGTATTATTAATAATGGTGGAATTGTTTTGCATCATGATGCGTACCAGCGAGCTATTGAGGCTCAGGTGGAGGAGCGGAGGCGACAGAAAGAGAAAGAGGAGGCCGTTCGGCAAGCCATGGAGCAGGAGGAAGAGCGCAGGATCGCTAAAGAGAGGGAACTTCTGCAGCAGCAGTACCTGAGAGACTCTCAGCTACAGAGACAAAAAGAGGTACTAAAACTTGTGCTTCAACAGTGACCGTGTGATGGACAGACAGCAGTCAACAATGTCTGATATGTATTTTATTTGGCTGAAAAGCTCTGATTGGCTCATAATGACCTGTTTTGTTTTTTTTTTTGTTTTTTTTTTTTTATTTCTCTGAGGAACTGTGTAAGTCAGAAAAGGCTGGGTGACCGCAATAATATCTCGAGAATCCCAAAAAGTATTCGGACACTAAAGTCATACTTACAATTGTATGAATTTCACTTCAGGAACTTAGAAATTAGGAAATAACATTAGAGGAAGTAGCATTTATTTTAACTGTTTTCCAATGCGAGTGCGACGCAAGTGTCCAAATACCTTTGGGGGGCCACTGTATAAGAAAGACCCCAAACGCACTGTAAATCATTTTGTTTATTTTCCATGAAGGGTGCCACTAATTTTGCAGGGGGTTATAAAGTACATATTTTTGGTGTTGCTTAAGTAAAATGATCATATCCTGACCTGAGACAAATGCAGTTCTGTGCTTTTACCACTAATGGTAATATGCTGGGAAGGATGAGCTGCTGTTCATTGCATTTTAGGAGTTAAAGTCACGCAAAATAGAAGAGCTGTACCTGAGTGTGCAGAGGGCGTCGGAGGAAGCGCAGAAAGACAAACAGTTACAGAGAATCCAAGAACTGTTGAAGAAGGGCCATAATGTTTCTAATCTGCTGCGGAGTGACAGTTCCTCGCACGGTAGAGGAAACTACATTTCTCTAATTACATTCTTTTCTCACATGTTAAAAATCTACTACCATACTCACAAGCTGTGTTGTCCCACTATTACAGCATTGGTTGGTCAAGGTTCAGAGAGCATGGCTACACTGGACACCAGAACAGAGGCTCCACACATAGCCAGGAAAGATACAGCGGTTCAGACAGGTAACATACATCACATCTATAAAGAGATGGTTTAGTCATATATTCACAAAATGTGCTTAAATATAATAGTTAAATGAAATGCATATTTGGAGTGTAGTCCTTTATTCCTGTATCCTCCATGTTATGTTTGAAATCAGAAGTAAATCCACGCAGCCCATCCCCTGAGACCAACGGAGGGATTCAAGCTGCAGTCGAGTACACGGCTCCTTCAAACATGAAAAGATCCAGACGTGAAGGCAGACTGGCCGAAAAGAACAGCGGAAAAGAGAACCTGTGCACGGCTACCAAAGGAGCAGATCCTTACGAAGCCTACGCCCGAACAGACAGAACCCACGCACAACAGCAGCTCCACAGGAGACCAGATTGGAACGCACAGAGGCCCGGGAAGGCATTTGTTCCTGCGTCAGAGCGTTACCCTTCCGCCCTGCAGAAGCACAGGCAGGAGAACAGGATGCGCAGGCAGATGGAGCTCATGACCCTGGTGGAAAGGAACACTCTTTCCAGAACGCCACAGCAAGCAATGCCTCAACGTTCTGGTAATCCCTCTCGTGTTCAGCGGCACTCGAACTCGGCTCATCAGAAAGTAAGCACATTCAGTATATCCATGTTGCCATGTGTTAGGATTTACAGGAAGGTTATAAATTTAATCTGATGTTTATTTTAGGATGAGGATTTGCATAGATTGCAGTCTGTCTGTCAAAGGTAAGTGATCACAGAAATTTATTTTAGATGATTAGTGAGTGACCTGCTGATTTCATTCCTGCCCCATCTTTATAAGGCTAATAGAAGTTGTATTATCCAGCATCGCTTTATAATTACTGATTTGCCCATAAATAGCAGAGTTCCCTCTCCGCCCGTCCCTGCACTGAAGCACAGACTCCAGCTTCTTCCTCCATCACGTGCAGAGGAACAGTCAGAGAGTTGTGGATGGCCTCCGTCATCTGATTACGTCCCATACGTGCGCACAGATGAGGTTTACCACCTGGATCCTCTTGCCCCGATCTCCAGACCAGCCACACACGAAGGACCACAGAGAATACATGCAGGTATAAACTGCGTAAAGAATAAAACACATTGAGGCATGCTGTTATAGGAAAATCATCAGAGCTGGGGTGATGTGATGCAGCCTGACGTGAAGCGTATTTATCTTACCGACACGAGGTTCATAATTTTCCTCTAACAGCATGTCACAGTGCATTTTATTCCTCTTAAACGGTGATTTATTTTTTTTTTCTAATTTATTAGTCAGTTCAGAGCTTTACATTCATGAGACAAGTTAGTTCCGGTAACCTATAGCAGCTATAAACCGCCGTTCTGTTCTGTTTCTTTAAAGTTTGTATGACAGAAAAAGCCAGACAACAAAAAAGTGCAAAGAACTAAAGCCTTGCACTGGAAAACTTTACCTCTGATTCTTATAAAGCACTGACAACGGAGACTCCTTCCAAAAATGTTAAACAGCTGACAGGTTGACATGGGTTTTAATACATTTGTGCAAGCTGTTCCTTTAGAACCGATAAGACCATTTATAGAATGCAGTTTGCCTTGCAGGCAGAAGTACGATCACTAATGAACGATTAGATATGAGAATTGAACAGCACTGTGGTATACATTGCATTTAATTAAAAGTACCTGTGCCACATAGATGTGAGCAGCAGCAGACAGCACACCCCTGTGGTGCAGCGGGATCCCCTCCTACACCCTGAGCTGCTGAAGAGCACAGAGAGACAGCAGGCTATTCTCAAAGGCTTATCCGAACTCAGACTGGTAATGTGCAAAGTCTATAGCACATATTTGCATTACCTGCTGATGGTTATTAGGTGACCAGTCTGGATGTCTGTATTTCCAGGGCCTGCTGCAGAAACAGAGAGAAATAGAAAGCAGCCTGAGCCCTTTGCTGCAGGGCCAAAGCAGAACCCACTCCCCAGCTTTCCAGCCCCCATGAGAGAACCACAAATTTACACCGAGAGTACGATATACTGTACACCAGCACTTTACTGTCCACAGCGAACGCACACCAAGGATCTGAACGATTTCATTTCCACAGCAAATTACAGTACACGTGCACTTTTGTTTTTAAACAGTATGTATGGAGTCCCTAAAGGTAAACGCATACTCCACTTTATTCTGATGTACTGAATTTAGCCGAACTGATCATTAGTGTGGGTACTTTCGTTGGTTAAGGTGTTACTTATTGAGTTGCTAATTATGACCGTGTTCACTTGAACTGCATTTGTAACTTGACAATGTGAATTTCTCCACATTTTCAACCAGGTACTCTAAAGGTTTTAATGTGAATAAAAGTATTTCTGAGTATTTGTTCTTGCTCTGTTCTTGGGAATTGATTGGACATGATGTTGAATGAAGTGTCTGCTGCAGACATTTATTTAACAATAACTCATTTACAGACACGTTTCTCTTGTGTGACCACAACCTTGGATGATTATGCAAGGTTGTAAATTCTTCTAATCAATAACACACTTTTAGAGTATTAGTAAACTATTAATCATAATTCTTGGTCATATCTACAGTAGAAGTAGTAGTTTATTACAAAATATACAGTAACTTTAATGACCTACTGAATTTAAAACTTTGTTGAATTTCAAACCAGTTCCAGCTTTTCCTGCAGCAGTGCATTACCCTAACTCAGTATGGTCTTTCCCATGTTCCTGTTATTCATTCGTCTTCAGTAAGCACTTCATCCTGGTCAGGGTCATGGTAAATCCCAGGGCAAAACTGGTGCAAAGCAGGAGTGCGCCTTGGCTGGGAGTCCATCACACATGTTCACACCTGGGGCACTTTAATCCTAGGTTTGCCTATCAACTAACCGGCATGTTTTTGGGACTATGGAGCAAACCCACACGAACAGTTTAAACTCTGCACGCACGCACAGTAACCCAAACACCATCATTAACAATCAGCTGCTACAATTGCTTTAATGCACTTCTTTTATACTTTAAAAAAAGTTAACATTAAAAGCAAGGCTGTAATTGCCTGTAGTGTTTTCCAAAAAGAAACATAAACCAGACAATTCAACAAAATGTTTAAATACAAATATAGCAGTCTGTACAAAATGTGAAATGATACAAGGACATGCACATCCAATAGAGAATGGTATTTCACTTTTTCCAGTCAGAAAACTTAAAAAAAAAAAAAAAAAGTTTCAAAATATAACTATTTACAGGCAGAGCTGGCTCACCAGCTGCCATAGCCTCCTCTAGGGGGAGGATATCCGTTGCCTTGGAATGCGGGATTCCCATGCCAGGTGTAGCTCTGGAGAAACTGAGTCCGGTGAACTTGTCTTAGTCCTACACCTGGCTGAATTCCCCACAAGTTTGTCGCTGACCTTTGCGCAAAATTACTCCAGGCCATGTTACTGCTAGGTAAAAGGCTTCTTAGGCCTGAATGTGTTGTGAACGTGTTGGCCACCGAGCCATTCAGTACCTGGGATCTGAGTCCCATAGCACTGTTATGAGAAGTTTGAGCAGCAGGCCACAAACTGCCACTCTGCAGCATCCTGTCCATCGTGACTAAAGTACTGATCCCGTAAGGCGACCGTCCAGGCACCGGGCGTTTACCACTTCGGCTGCCAATGTTCCTGCTGGTCGGAGTAATTTCCGCAGATTTGGCGCTAGGTGACCTCGTAGTGGGCATCAGGTTTTTTTTAGTTCCCGGTTCTGATGCTGCCTTCTCCTGATTTGAGTCACTGTCAGTACCACTGATGTTTGGATTTATTGGGGTCTCAGCAGCAACGTCAGAGTCAGTTGGGCGATTCCAGCTTGATTCAATGTCACTACTACCTCTCTTGGTCTCCATGACTACAGAAGCTGGCTCTGCCATGCCATCTTGTGTTTCAGAGCCAATTTGATTTTGAGCCTGTGACCCGATGAGACGCTCTGAAGTAGACACACTTTCTGCATGTACTTGCTCTCTTTGACTGACTAACTCCATTTGACTCGGAGCCGGAGAGGCAGCAGCCCCTTGAGAAGCTTGAAACGAGGAAGCAGACTGTTTTGAAAGACCGTCATCCAGAGGGCACCGAACAACAGACGAAGGCCCATCGCGCTGTCCGAGGAAGCTTCGATGAGGATTGACACTGAAAGGTCCAGGTGATGACTGGCCTGTGTGGGAACTTGCTTGCATTCGGGCATTTCTGAAATGAGAAATAACACCTCTCAGAGCTTCGAAATCTAATTCCCTTGGTATCCCAGTGGTGGGTGAGGGTAGAGTAACTATCGTCGCCTTGTCTCTTCCTGATAGGTCAGATACACCAGGGTCTGCATCAGTTGGAGGACAAGGATATAGGTCTGTACAGACAGAGGGTCTTCCCATATCCGCACATATCCGTTCTATGGTGTGAATTTCAGAGCTTAGTCCCATGTCCTCTTCCCTCACTAAAGTCAAAAGCAACATCACACATTAAAGACAAATTAAAAAAAAAAAAAAAAGCAAAGGTCTAAATTGTCTGCAGCAATTAAGACAAAAAAAAACAAAAAAAAAAACACTTTAGCAAAAACTAATAGTTCAGCATTATGAATAGGACATTTCCTTTACTGGATTCACGTTTACTTACATAATGGGGACGTTGGACAGGAATGCAGATCGGAGGATGCTGGTTTGTCACCTGCCTCGCCGATCAGACTGGCCATACTACATAGGATATCATCAATGTTTGCAATGACGATGCCGCTGTTAGAATAAAGTGGAAACATCTCGAAGCGACGCTCTGTTAAACAAAATGAAGCACAAGAGTTGTACAAAATATTACACAAAAGCCAGAGTAAACTTATCACAAAATGGCAGCATAAATGTCTATAGTATATCATTATATGGTTTAGTAAGGTCCTCAGTATTAAAGAGCCTTCAATGTAACAACATTATGGAATAAACTGCAAGGTACTGATTTGTAAATAAACTTTCCTATAATAAGAATTGTATATATGTGACCCATCATATCGAATCAAACCAGGATTCCCGGTCCAAGAAGCTCCATTTTGATACCAAGTATATTACTTTATCATGTCCACATGTCACCATAGCAACAGCGCAAGTTTGTTTACGAGGGGGGCCTCAGAAAAATCCATCGGAATCTTATTTTTAGAATATTTAAATGAGGATTTCCTGATGTAGATGTGAAAGAAAATGAAAATGTTTTTTTCTGTCCCAGCTAGAGTGGAAAGAAATCTTGGAAAGTATTCATTAAAGTGCTTTAAAACAATGGATCAAAGAATTTCTCCATTCTGTTGAAGGATCAGGAAGATAAACGTGTTCATCATCCGATTTATGTCAAAATTGAAAATACATGAACAACGCCACCTACCGCATTTTATTGGCCATAACGCAAAAGTAACGTGCGCAACTTAATACCTGACTTGACACTGATGGATCACTTGTATAAAGATAAAAATAAAAATCACCTGTGAGATATATTACGTGACGTTGTCGGATGTTCTGAGCCTGAAGTTTCACCAGACAGTCCAGATCAGGTGCTTGGTGCGATGGAGCATCACACTCGTGATAGGATAGAAACTCGACTATTTGTTTCTTGTGGTAGGTCGTGAGGAGGTTCAGCATGTTCAGTGCTTCACGTTTACACCTGAGGATACACGGACAGTTCACAAATGTTACAGAATTCAGCATTCTGGTAGGTTTATTTTATGGCAAATGGAAAATAACTAATATCATAATTCCTCCCTAATGCTCTAAAATCATCTAGCAATATGCTAAGAGAAACTTACAGTCTAGTCTATAATTATTGGCAAATGTGGATGTGAATGTAATATAATATAATATAATATAATATAATGTGAATGAATATAAGTATTCAGTGAATGGGCAAAAAATATTTTATGGAATAAAAATAAATAAATAAATAAATAAATAAAAAAATAAATAAAAAAGACAATGGTTTAAATTTAAAAGTGGACCCACGCAAAAGTCTGACAAATAGTTGCTGTCCATGTGATGGATATTGTAGGTTTTAGTGCCATTTTAGTATCTGATGCTATGTCATGGCAAGAATGTGTCGCGGGAATAATACCGATGAGTGGCGAGAGAGTGAATAAATAAAATGATAGGAAAGTTGATAGAAAATACCCAGTACCCAATTTTTTCCTAATTTCAGTTCTGCTTAGTTCCACAAGGACCTGTTTTAGGTGTATACGTCACGCATCATCATACAACAGCCATTTGTGAAATTGTCCATTCATCCATTATGCTTTATCTGTCTGGGGAAGCTGAGCCAATCTCAGCAGACTTCGGGCGAGAGGCAGGGGTACACCCTGGGCAGGTCGCCAGTCCACCAACACATACAAACAGCCACACATGCTCGCATTCACACCTATGGGCAATTTAGAATAGCCAGTTGACCTAATCTGCATGTCTTTGGACTGTGGGAGGAAACCGGAGCACCCGGAGGAAACCCACGCATGCACAGGGAGAACATGCAAACTCCACACAGAAAGGCACCCCGGGTGACCCGGGGATCAAACCCAGGACCTTCTTGCTGTGAGGCGACAGTGCTAACCACTGCACCACCGTGCCGCCCTTTGTGGAACTGTGAATAGTTTTTTTTTTTTTTAAGAGAGATCTGCTATTGTAAAACACTCATTCATAAAATAATACTGCGGGAGAGTTCGGGAAATTCTTTTGATTCATCCTCTTGGCTAAATCATGAACTCAGCTGATTTCTTCTTATCTACGTGGTTGAGTCGAGTTGAGTTTGAGAAGTAATTCAGTATTTAATTATTTATACAAATGTATAGTAAACACAACTTAATCTCATAAAGAAGATATAAAATGTATAAAGTCTGCAGTATTGCCATGGAAACGAGCTTTAGAAAAACGGTTTACATATTCATGCAAAGACCTCAGTTAATCAGTTTAGTAACTTTGTCATATTTTAGTAATTATTTACAATAACAAACCTGCTTTGCTCTTTGACCTTTTTGTGAGTTTTACAATGCACCCGCCATCTCCACGGACTCTCAGGCGTGTTAAGCTCCTCAAGATAATGAAGAAGAGCCTGAAGTCTCTCTGTGAAAGAAAAACAAATTGTTCTAATACACTAGATCAATGGCAACTTGCAGGCCGGAGAAGGTGAAGCTTCTCAATGTAGTCCAATTTAAAATAAATAAATAAATAAATAAATAAATGATGAAAATGTCCACACGTGCACCATAGAAGGAGTTTCTTATAAAAAAAAATAAATACTCACCCTGTGAGATGAAGTCAGGATTAAGAACAAATTCATCAGAGACGATGAAGCCACCAGAAACGAACAGTTCGTTGTAGGTATGATTCTTGATGTCATCAAGACTGTCTACTCCAGCGAAGCTTACTGATCGCAGCTTTTTTAGAGACACTAATGCAGGAATCTGTTAGTACAAAAAGGACATACACAAAGTACTTGTTACTAAAGCAATACAAGTGTGATTTCCTTGTTCAGTGAATTTCACACTTTGGAAAAGGTGTTAGATAGCTACAAGAACTAATGAAACCGATACAAGTCTCATCACTTCAATCTGAAATGCCAAAATGTGCACAATGTAATTTTCAATAATATGTATAGTAAAAAAAAAAAAAAAAAAAGGTCAATTCACCAAGCCACATGCCTATTGATTCACCATCCACTTTATAAGGAACACATATACATTTACGATATAACCAGCCAATCATGTGGCAGCAGCACAGAACAAAACAAATCCTGCAGATACAGGTCAAACAAAATAAATTGAATGGGGAAAACTGTGATCTCCGGGACCTTAACTGCGGCATGGTCGTTGGTGCGTTAATTGTGCTCGTGTGCGATGTGAAAATTAACAGCACTTGACCTGTATCTGATTATTTGCTTTGTGCTGCTGTCGCATGACTGGCTGATTAGATAACAGCATGAATGTGTAGTTGTAAAGTTGTTCCTAATAAAGTGGACTGAGAGTGTATATACACTGTATTATATAAATTCTACAGCTGGGCCATATAGCACATCTGCTGATATTAAATACAACAGCACAAATGCAAATACGATATTGCTTTAATACATCAGTTCTATAAACAAGAAATTAACACTGAGTAACTGTCATGTCATGTTATTTTTGCTCTATAAAGGAAGTTTATCGTACCTTATGGATGTGGGCAGCAATGTCTATATTTTGGATGACTACCAGGAGTTTGTCTTGACTGTACTTTTTCTCGAGAAAGGTCTGAGGGTCGCACTCCGGATTGCCGAGCCTCGTTAAATAGTCCTGTAACAAATGCATAGAAACATGCTGTGGGTAGGCATACCTGAACGTATATACAGGAGCTGGTTACTCGAAAGATCAGCAGAATGTGCAGCAGAAGACATAATTAACCACTCATGGCATAACGTGCTGTACCTTTATTTCCCAGCACACATCACTCTCCTCGTCAACGCAATGGATGTAGAAGTGGACAGTGTTCTTTTGCACATCCCTCATGATCTTGACGAGGTTGTTGATCACTTCAGGTTGGAGCTGATTAATAAGGCTGCTGATAGCAGCTGGAGCCGGTTCTATAGCTGTGTTGCTGTTTGAATCTCTGCTGTTAGCCATGCTTTCTCCTGCATCGGAGATCACACGACTGCTAGTGGATGCGATCGATGCGTCTTCTTGATGGGATTCGAGCCTTTCACAAACCCCCACGCTCTGTTCTGCCCGCGTTAACCCATTTATCATTTGCATGTCATGCAACCGTTGCTGGTGGTCTTCTTTGGGGGTTGGAGAATTTAAGGTAAACGCAGGTTTCACCGCAGCGACAGAGCTGGGAGAGTGAGCAGATGTATTAACGACAGAAGAAGAGACAGGAAGAACTTCAGGAGCTGAAGAAGAAACAAGTGTCATGTTGTTCTGTCTATCCGCCCAGGAATCTAAGAAAGCACTTACGCTATCTCTGAATGAGTTAACGTAGCTGTGAACGGGAAACGGCGTGTTAAAATGTGAGATGTACTCGGAGAAAGGTGCAATGGGGATCGGTGGTGGGTTTCCAAGGGTTTGAGAGCTAGAATATGGAGTGTAGTATACACGTTCCTCTCGCAAGAGATCCCCGACCTCAGCGGAGAAGCCGGAGATGTGCTCATCGACGATGCAGTCAACACCACTGAACCCCGTCCCTTTCTGCTCCTGAACATCAGAAACTTTCAGCTCGTCAGAGACACCCATGTCCTGATCTTCCACTGAGGTGATCTCAGGTTCAGCCTCCACGTTACTGCTGTCAGGTTGATGAGGAGGTGCGACCTCCTGGGTCTCCGGATTGGTAAGAGTCGATACTGTGGGGCTTTGGATGAAACGGGGATCCTCAAGATTTCGGTCCCTTCTATGGCTGTATCTCTCGGTCTTCAGACCTGTGAAAGCATCACAGCGTCAGCAGTCAGTTGAGTTCTAGCTTCTACTCCAATTTTGTATTCTACCAATTCTTACACTATACAGCTAAAAGTTTACTGACACTTGACCATTTACACCTATATGTGCTTTTTGAACATCCCATCCTAGATTTAATTGCCCTTTGCGGTTATATTAACCTCCACTTTTCTGGGAAGGCTTTCCACTAGTTTGCGAGGTGGGGCTGTGGGGATTTATGTTCATTCAGCCACAAGAGCATTAATGAGGTCGGTTCATCCACTCCAACCTTGGCAAACCATGAAGCTCGCCATGTTCACAGGTACACCGTTATACTGGAACAGGCTTGGACCTCTTTGTTCCAGTGAAGGGAAACATCACGCTACAGTATACAAAGACATTTTATACAACTGTGTACTGCCAACTTTGTGGCCACAGTTTGAGGGTTGAACCACATATGGGTGCGATGCTCTGGTGTCCACATACTTTTGGTCACAGAGTGTATACAACATCATGAACTGTATGTAACAATGTGGTTTATCAATACTACCTGCCTATTCGTTGATTTTTGCTTCTACTTGACTATAGAAACTAGTAATTATATGTACATGTCTCTGTACACACATTCTTAGGTTTCTCAAGGGAACGGGTGGGTAAGTGTGGGGTTAAAACTGTTTTCCCCCAATTTGTATATTTTCCAAATCTTGTTTGTTTATTTGTATCGTGAAACCCACTACATCAGGTCATTTACTATTCCATGTAGAAATAAAAATGCTTTTGGGGGACTATAAGTAATAATGTGAACTACTACAAACTCAACATAAAATCTGAATAATTTTATGTCCCTTTATCAGTTTCATGTGCTGTTGGACTGTCACACTTCATATCGGACCTAAACATACCCAGTATTTTTTCTATACCTGTTATGGGTATAAGCACCCAGGGGATTGATCTCTCTCCAGGCAGGTTGTCACTGCGTTGCTGTCCATTGCTTTCGGAGCACGGACTGAAAGCCTCCAGGCTACTCAAGCTGCCAGCAGTTTCTTCCTAAAATTAGAAACAAAACAAACAAATAAAAAAATTTATTATGACCCTGGCATCAGGAGATATACAGTATTAGGTTTGTGTTGTTGTCACAGTGTATGATCCAACCTATTGTAGTCTACCTATGCAATTTTTTTTTTATCCGATTCAGTTCCTTACTTCCGTGGCTCTCATTCACTCTGTAGCCAGTTCCATCTGCCCAAAAATATTACAACCCCCTTCCTCCCCCCTAAATCATACTACAGTGAACTCAGGACGAGACTGCACGTGACCCCATTGTAACATCTCATGTTACACTGCTAATGCTGGAACTGCTGCTACTCCTATCACGTTCCTATCCAACGTTATCATACACAACTCCTATCAAACACACAGATCATCCTGGCTCACCTCCACAAATGGTCCACTCTCGACCACTTCAGAGTTGAACCACTTTGTGGCATTTTGTTTGCCCCTGGGCAATGGAATGGGACCCAGCAGGTATGGCCAAATCAGCACCCCTGAACTTTGCCTCAACATCTTCACTATCGTCAGATAGTTCCATGATGACACCAATGTATCAGTTGAATGCTTACAATACACTGGTTCAATATTAAAGTTTACAAACTTTAATCTTTGATTCATGATTACTTAAAAAAAAAAACAATTGTTTCCTAATTATATCCGCCTCTACATCCTGATTTTTCTCAGGCTGGTTCTCTACATGCAGACAATTCCACATGTCCATGAACAACAACCGAGAACATAGCTGATAATAATGAAAATACAATAAACAACATGGTACCTCAAGATCATTTTTTCCTTGTTTTTCTTGATCGTCTTCATCTGTGAATCGACTCCGAAGGTCAGTGTCGCAATTGGTAGGGAGGCCCAGGCTGGTCATGCTGTCCTGTAGAATCTTTTCAGTGTCTTCAGTGCTCTTTACCAATTCTCCTTCGGAGTTGGGCAAAAATGAACTGCGTAAAGTTTTCTGTAAATTGTCCAGCACCTTGCTAACCAGCGCTACCTGAGTGTTGTCCGTCCTCAAGTCTGTGTCCTGACTGGTTTTGTTGAGCTTGTCCAGTAACTCCACAACCTTCAGTGCCTCCTGAGTCTTGTCCTTCCTGAGGTCTGTGTCTTGAAGACCAATGCTGGTCAGCACATCAGCCAGGGACTGGCTAGATTTCCCGGCTTAAAAAAGGAAAAGATACAACTAATTTGAGTGGTTGAAGCTGTGAGTATGGTGTTGCTAGACAACTTGATTGCTTTACTGATTTAGTTATATTGGGGGAAAAAAAACAAAAATCAACTAAAGCTAGCGTTGTTATCTGAAAAAGGCATAGATGGACTTTTCTTAATTCTTCTTAGAATAAAAATAATATAGCCCATACATGTAAAACATAACCAATCGCAATCGCTTCTGCTTCCAGCCTTGTTCTGATTGGCTGATGGTTGTCTCAGAATGAAAGTAACATTTCAGACACAGAACCGATAAAATAAAATATATGTCAGTACAGATTAACTTTCCGATTATTGCCGAGCTTTGAGGTCAATGCCGGATGTTCGAATTACTGCTGAACAGGTATAAAAATTCGATTTCTGAATTAGCGAGTGTGGGATATATGAAACACCAGTGAAGACAATCACGGAGCGTTCCACTTTTAGCTCAATACCTGCATTATAATTCATTTCATCGTCACTATAATAGAATTTTCCTGCATATTTTTTGCCTACCTTGACCTTCTTCAGCCTCTCCATTGCTGGGCGTGGCCATCCGAGAACACTTCGCACTTACATTCTGCGCTTCTTCCTCCACCTTCCTCTTTAAACCATGAGTATCCGATGACTGTTTGGCTTCCTTCATTTTATTTATCTGAATGAGCTTTAAAATTCCCCCTGGGCCACTACAGGCCTCAGCAGCATCTGTGGTCTCCGGGTCGGTACTAGACTCAGGAACGCACCTGAACTTCGCCACCAAGTTCTTTGCTTTTTCGACAGGCATCGTGTACAGACTGGGGCTGTAAATGTAGGAATTGATGTAGCCTTCCAACTTGAATCTCTGCCTCGGAGCAGCAAAGAGCTTCTCCTTGTCATCCAGTTTGAGGTCGTAGTTGAGTCGGACTCGCTGGATGGGTTTGGATTCATGGAGGTTGCTGAGGTATTCGTGGGCCTGCTGCTCCACTCCGGCACTCAGGTTAGCCGGAGGGTTACAGCGCACTTTGCCGAGAGCGTAGTGGTATGCTGGGATGAAGCTATTCAGGTGTGGCATTACAGGGTCCTGGGGCACCGGGGTCAACGGAGTGCGTGGAGTATGTGACTCACGTGCTTAAAGGATAAAGAATATTCACAGAATAGATAAATAGTTCATACCTTGTATTCAATTTACCACATAACTATAAGGACTGACATGCGAGTATGCGAACATAAAAGCATTTAACCGTACACCAGTAAAAATGATTTCAGAATTATTACACTACAAAGAAATAATAAGACATGGTATCTCAAGAGCAGCCTTCATAATATTAAGATTCTAGTTAATTCTACATAAATTAGTGGCATAACATTTCAATTGTGCAACAAGAGCAAATGAATGAGTATTCAATTTATGTATAGTATATAATAATCTTATACATCGTCCATAGCACCACACATGACATTTAACCACTTGTAATATTATATTTGTAAGGTGATTACAGTCTTGAAGACAACAGGAAAAGGTTTTTTTTTTATTTTGCAGATTGACATTTTCAAACGTAATGGCATTATATGAGGGGCGGGACTTTGGATTTAGCCCTGAGAATTTGATTGGCTTGGGAAAAGTTGGTGGTTTGCAGTCAATCAAATGGGGTATTGCATGAGGCAAGAAGTCCTAAGAGAGGTAGGAATGGAGAACGGCGTATTTATCCGAGCCTATAAATACAGCTGGAAAGAGAGATGGTGATTTGAATGCTGGAGCCAAAGTTTGGGTTCACCTACTGTTTGTTTTTTCTTAACTGTAACTTTACAGTGATGTAGTCAAAATAGTTTAGAGGAAGGGAAAAGTTGGCGTTTTAGTGGAGATCAGCAGCAAAGATCAGTATACCAAGGACATAAGCCATCATGTTGATAAAGGACAGTTTGGTCTTTAATGTCATCGGCTTGATAATGATAATTTGTCCAAACCCATCAGCCGGTAACACATACAAGAGCTTATTCTATGATTATGATTTACGGTTTACTTACAGAATTATGAAAATACTTACAGAACTTTGACACATCCCGTGTCTGGTCATAGATGAAAAGAGCGTGAGAAGTTGCTTTCCAACCTGCTCTGCGTGCTTAAAATCATATAAACAGTAGGATACTTTATACATTGTTTTCTTAGCAAGTTATGAAAAAAAAAAAAAAAACAGATTGTCAAAGAGAAAAGGCAACGTACATTTTGAGTTGGACATTTGGCCTGAAGACAGAAGGAAAAGAAAACCTTTGTCGTTCAGCATGTTCATCAATACCTGCACAGTGTGGGTAAATGATCAGATTATTATCGGATAATAATCCGATTAGCGGGAAATCTTAATGATTTGCAATAAACAACAGAAATGCACAAGCAAACTAGAAAATATTTAGGCATTAAAATATGATCAAACAACAACAAATATGGCTACAAAAACCTTTCAGAAGCAAATGCTTAATTCTCAACTCAATCTTACATTACTTAATCTTACATGTAGCCTTAAGAGACAGATACCTACCAATCCCTTTTTTTCAAGTTCCTGAAACAATTCAGTCAGGCCCTCTCCGGATTTGTTTTTCTCCTCCATGACCTCAAACAGACTGCAGTACATTCCACTCTTGAACACTGCACAGTACGACACATGGAAATTCAACAGATATCTTACATTTGCTTGTAAATAAACTTTCGCATTAACCAGAAGCAGTCAAAAATAAAACAAAGGAAACAGATGTATGTAATAATGTAGCACATCACACAGTTGGTTAGGAGATTTGGGGTTCCCTTTTGGCGGTGCATATCAAAAATAATGTTTGAGTCTGGCTACCATATATATTTTCTCTCTGCATGTTTAACCATAAGGTAACTGTGTTGGACTTTATTTTGCTGGGTTCTGTCAGCATACCCACGTGTTCCCTGATTCGGAAAAGTCCATCCACGCACGCCAATTAAAAATCAACAAACCCTCTACTAAAGACAACTAAATTGCACTTCTCATCCTGAGCATCCGGGTTACTGATTTCCCTTGTTAAAGACTTTACCTTCGTAGCTGCCGGTGTAAAGATCCCAGGAAAAAAGTGTAGACGGAATGAAGTCCTTTACTTGGTCCAGCTTCATGACTTGACCCAGCTCCAGCCTATCTGGTCTGCAAAATTAGTATTACAAAATGACTTAAACATGCATTGTACGCGGATCAACATAAAGGAAAAAGACTAATTTATAGCCCAGGGTTGAGGACCAGCTTTAAAGAGGTTTTAATCTGGCCCACTGCATTAGGGAGCAATAAGCTTAGCACCATACTGACAAATTAAATTCCCCATTAGCAAGCTAAAGATTTGACATACATGATCTGAATTAAGTCTCTTTCACTTCCAGGCTGTAATACTACAAAAACTGAAAACGTTTAACATTCTTTGACAACGTTACAATTTGGAAAATTTGGGATTGCAGTCTGCTCGATGTAAATGAAAGCATTTTACAGGAGTTGCTGATGCAGGCACTCTTGATATTAGATATTAGCCTTAAAACTGGGAATTAGAAACTTGCAAATACGTCATGTTACAATCTCCAAGCGTTCGAGCTACAACGTGGGGAAAATCATAAACGTCTCCACGTTGATCTTTAGCAACAATAACATCAACTACGATGGATATTTATCTCCTCAAACCAGTGAACTGTATAGTCAAGGTTACATAATTAACAAGCTAAAATGTCTAGCATGAAGATTAAAAGTAAAGTAGTGCAACTTTGTTTACTGTTGCCGTGAGGAGCCATTTTGATATTCTGCTGAACTCGGCGCGGAGGAAACGTTCCTGACTTTCCGTGCAGGAATTCAGAGAGTTTTACTCTGGTCGGAGATGGGACACTCTGAGGCATAAGTGTACTGTATCCTCTTACCTAAAACGAGACAGACGGCTCTGGACTAATCACTAAAAGGAGCTGCTGTGGAAGAGGACACTCACATCTTGAAAGGTAGAAAAGGTTGAGAAATGGAATGAAGGCTTGCTTGATGCACGTCCTTTCCTCTATTCACAAAGTGTCCTTTCCAGACAGTGTAGCCGCATCTTTCTAAAAGGAAAAAAAGAAAGAAAATGATTTAGGAAATGATTCTTTAATTGGGTCGTAGCACTGAAAAATTATTCATCTTAAAGTTGTGTGCAAAGCTAAGTAATAGTGTTAAGATCTGTTCAAATAATAATAAACACTTATTTTGTGGAGTAACAAGTGAGTAGATTTCTACCTGTTCCTGATGGCAAGCTGTTGGACCTATGGTGAAAAAAGAGGAAATGTTTAACAGATATCAACTTAATAAGCAATCATGCTTATGGTGTAGGATACACTAGTGATATAGATATAGTGTAGTGTGGGATACCTCTGCACAGGTGAGGCTTTGGGGCCCGCTGTTATAGCCTCTTTGGCTTTGAACTGAAAAGAAACTACAGCATGTGGACACACGTGCCTTGGTCTGGATGAAGGCTCAAAATTCACATACTCATAGAAATATTGCTGTGAAGTAAAAAAAACAACACAACAGTAGTTAGTAAGAGACTTTCAAATCTTTAATGTCACATGAACAAAGTCAAGACAGGAACTACACGCACTGTGTTACGTCAAGATTTCTTCGCAGTAACTACATAGCCAGGAAAACACCAGAATAAGTGTACAGACAAAAACTATTTATACCTGAGTACACTCGAACGCCTTGTAAGATGTCAGAGACGTTATCCTGTTGGCGCTCTTCGAGAAATGGCTGTCAAATTTCGGTGTAGGGTCCAAACCTCTTATGTTATCGTGTATGCTCTTTACTCTACCCTGAAAACAAAACAGAACCATTATTAATCGAGTGTTACATGTTTATGAGTGATTAAACCGGTACAATACATATTTGTCTAGCTACCTTTATCACTTTAAAGACGATGATCTCTCCGGTGAAGCCAGGCTCAAGGGGACTGGTCTGTAGCAAGTCGGAGAACTGACACAAGTAAACACCTAAAAACAAAAACAATAAATGACTCATTGTTTAGGTAGGAATTCTAATCCTATTTCTAAATGTAAAAAAAAAAAAAAAAAAAAAAAAAAAAATATATGAGCACGTTACCTTTAGTGGAATGTCCCAAAAGGCTCATCCAGCTGTTGCCGACTGATAAACCTTTTTCGCAAACCAAAGGGACCTGAAAAGAACACGTGAAACATTAATATTGCTTGGGTTGTCAGAGGAGTTCTGCTGATTGCAAACACGCATGTTTTGAAACTTCTAAGCATTTTCAATCCAGTGAAAGAAAGAAAAAAGTGCTAGTATTGCTTGAAGACATGATGTCACTATCTCGAATGCCAGCCTTGCAAACACCTCGCTGAAGGTTGGACGTGATACAAGAAAGCTGAAAGGGACGACAGATAAAAGAGGTGAAAACCTGAGTCAGCATAAAGTGTCTGAAATGAAAGCTGCCGAAAGCAACGGTGCCAGAAGATTTACTTTTTGAGAGACGCCAATTACAAGACTGATATTGAGAGGGTGCAAGTTCACCTCTTACTCTTTCCTTTGTAGTTGTATTGCCCTGACGTCTGGGTGATGATTTACATGTCGGTCCAGTCTGTATTTGTTTTCTATTTGAATAACATAAGTGAATTTCCTTACGCTTGAGGCTACACGAGTTGTGTTCGACTAAAGCTCGGACCTTAAGGTGTCAACCTCGTGATGAGCGTACATCAGAGACACGCTGGCTCACAGGAGGAATAGAAAGTCGGAAGTTAGTAGTACTTCGCAAACTTTAAGTGAGAGTAAATATTAGCTTCACGTCGTACTCAAACTACATACAGAAACAATGGTTGGTGGGTAAACACGTCATGAATGTTAAAAACCATGCGAGTTACTAATGTTAGCTGGCGAGCTTGTTGCTAATTGGTGCTTGGAGAGAGCAAACAAAGGGCACTGTGGTGGAGGTGGACCATGGTTCTGAAAGTAGGGTTAAGTTATTGACGTTATGGTTATTATTAAAATTATTACAACAACCACCTAGGACTCACTGATAAGGACATGATCTGACAACATGTATGGAACAGTTCAGGAGTGTCATGAAGACAATCAGTTTTAGGTTGCCAGTGTGAGTGACCAAGTTGTTTAAAAAAAAAAAAAGTTTTTTTTTTAAAAGAAACCAACACACCATGAAAGGTTGACAAAACAACTCTGAAAAAGACGAACCTTGTCAGAAAGCAGGAAACAATAAGACTCTGCCAGTTCTTTGTCAGTGCGTCCATCCTGCTTCAGCTCTTTTCTCTTCTCAACGAACTGCATAAAAAGATTGCAACATTTTTAACCTCGGGTGTCAAAACCATACACTCCGTTTCAGACGAACACAACACACTGGCAGAGGAGGACAAATCACTTGCCTGGGACAAGCATCCAGACATTTACTTATTTTTTACTTGTATTTTTCCAGGCAGACATGTAGATTCAGTTGGATGAAATTTACAGCTATTTTTACAGCTATACAGAACAAACAAAAAGTCCATGCTTCCGAATCATGCCGTGTGTTTTCCTACATGGGAGCAGTCTGGGAATCAGTAGGATCTAGATTTTCTGCACTGATTAAATAACTCATCTTTAGCGTAGGAGATGCGTAAGAGAGAAGTACCAAGAAATACCTCTTTACAGAAAACGTCATGTCTATACGCTTCTTTTTGTTTAACGTTTGTATATTATTAGCCTTAGATTATACAGAGCATCCGGCATGCAAGTCCTGATGAACGATGTTACTACAGAAACGAGAACATATTACAATTTACATAACAATATAAACCTGCGATTAGAATTACAACGGACACTACTGTCAGAGCTGCTGTTATAGAAAATGGATCGAGACGTTCTGACCATTCAGGTGTCAGAATTCAGCCGTGCTGTGCTATAAGGTGTAATTGTGAAAGTGCCAACTTTACAGAGGAAACGTGAGGCAATGATGCAGTTTTCTTTTCGGTAAAAAGAACTCACTTCCTTCTCCAGAAGCTCGTTTTGGACGAGGCGAGGTTTGGAGTACACGAAGTTCACTTTGGAAGCAGGATCCTTGTAGCTAGATGTGATTATGTTGAGGAGTTCTGTAAACTCTCTGGACTCTGAGGACAAGTCCCGGAACAGAACTAAGGACAGAGACAAGACATTCAATTAGAACACCATACTGGGGGGAGAAAATCACTTTTTCGAACTACATTAGAGAAAATAAGATCCTGGGATACGTGCAGGTTTAAGCAATGGTAGAGACAGGGGAAAAAAAAAAGAAAAAAGAATAAATTAAGTCAGTCACGTGTGATTAAAAACCATTCTATAGTATTTCCGGTGCTCACTAAAATATTGCGAAATATATTTTGAGGTAATAGTGCAACAATGTGTGTACAAGTGTATTTTTTTAAAAACTGTATTTCCTAACCCTCCTAAAGAAAGACAAAATAAAAGGGTTTGACAGACTTTATAATCGGACACAGTATTTAGTCCTCTGCGATGTTTCAAACATGGAGCTGCAAATCGACTGACAAAGGTAAGATGATAAAATTTGAATCAAAATTTACATTTTGGGGAAGAAAAAAAAAAAGTGTGTGATGCAAACGACTAGCTCGGGTGAACTCCTTGAACCGACTTTATCCTCATCATTCAGCCACAACGTAGAAACGATTTTCCCCGAGCATGCATCCATTTTTGAGATCAGAACTTAAATCTGGACTGTGTACATCCATTTAGAGATGACCTCAATAACATCATTACCTTTGCAATGATTTAAAAAAAACAACAACCCTGAAAATCTAAATATTAAGTTCTTCTATTCATAACTTTCTTAATTAAATGAAAGAAGACACCTTTGTAATTCATTTCATTTCATTTCACTTCATTTATCCTGGACTGATGTTCTGTCCTTCAGCATGGAAATACAGTACTGCTAGAATCAATAAACAACCTGAACAGCATGCTTTTCATTATTACTATAAATATGGCCACACGTTAGAACCATATACAGTTGAGCTCAGAAGTTTACATACACTCATCATGGACATGAATGTCATGGCAATTTTGGTCTTTCAGTGATTTCTTTGAACGGTTCTTTTCCTGTCGCGATGTGATTGTACCGCAAACATCTTCAACAGAAAAAACTAAAGAATTCGGTGCACAATTTATTTAAGGTTTTCTAAAATCAGCGAAACAAAACTACGCATCACCACAACTTATATTTGGTTGTGTCATTTCGCAAGGTCTCGACCAGACGCTTTTGGTAGCCATCAACAAGCTTCTGGCAGAATTCTGGTTGGATATTTGACCACTCTTCTTGGTAGAGTTCTGTTACATGTATCAGTTTCCTGGCATGGACCTGACTTTTATGCATCCGCATCCACATATATTTGACAGTGCTGAGGTCAGGACTTGTTTTAAGCTTAAACGTTAGCCTGCTCCATCCATTCCACAACCAGCTTTGATGTGTTTGTCCAGTTGGAACGTGCGATTGTGTCCAAGTTTGAGGTTCTGCTGAAGAACGCTGAGGTTTTTCCATCATTCCATCCACTTTGTAACCCTAACCCAGCTTCACTGGCAGCAAAACAGCCCCAGAGCATGATGCTACCACCACCATGCTTCATAACTGGTACATTGTTCCTCTGGTCATTGTGGCCAAACAACTCAATCTTTGTCTGGACATTAAACGTTCCTCCAGAAGGCTTTTTCTTTGTCCACGTGCTCAGCTGCACACTTTAGTCGAGCTTATAAGTGTGGATCTTATAGAAGTGGCTTCTTTCTTGGATGGAAGCCGCTCGGTCCATTGCGATGTAAAACTCATTGAACTGTAGACAGTGCTCCAGCAGCTTCCAGTTCATGGCAGGCCTGTGCTTTAATGGTTCTTGGGTTGTTCCTGACCCTCCAAACCAATTTCCTCTCAGCTGAGAGTGACCGTTTGTCTTATTCCAGACCGTGGTGAAGTTGCTACACCTCGCATTAACTTGTAATTGTCAAAAAAAAAAAAAAAAAAAAAACATTTTTATGTTGTGCACAGAGAAGCTATCAGCTGTAGGCAATCGTGATCACTAACAGGAAGTTAAGCAGTGTTGGTAAGTTGAAAGAGATTTTGGAGCTTTCAGCATCAATGAATTAATAATCTAAGTGGGTGTATGGATATTTTTATTCTGTGTTGAGTTCAGAAAACTTAAAATAAAATTTAAGCCTGTGCACCAGATTCATGATTTTTCTTTGTACATTCTTCCTCAAAAAAGTTCAAAGAAATCATCAATATGATGATGATGATGAATCAAGCCCAATACTGCCATGACATTTATGTTCATGATGACTGCATGTGAATTTGTAAATCTGTGCCTATTCTCAGCCAAGGTTTTAATCAAGTAACATATCGCATAATCGTGAGGGTTTTTGACCAGCCAGCACAGCGGTGTGAGTGATCATAGCATAACCACACAAGTCTGATGGGTCTCAAACACAGGAACACCCACAACACTTCCTTTCACAGTTCATATCCGGTGAAAAGTCAACGAACCCATGTTTGACAAATGAGTCAACACACCAAACCCCTGTGGTAGATTAATTTGAGATACAAAAAAATCTATTGGTGTATTAGCGTTTAAAATAAGATGAACAGTTTCGACAAGGACCGTCTCATCACAGGAAGTGAATGTACACTTGAGATTTGCAAAGCCGAGCGTGGCTCAGACTTGTGGTGTGAATGATTCTGGATTAAAATGACATTTCTATGTGTAAAAACAAAACTGAATGATGTTATGACATCAATGCAAGACGATTATATGTGAGGAGTCGTTTTACAGTAGACTTCTCTTGAATAATCCGATAACCAGGCTAGGTCCATTTGCATGATCTCATTTCATGACTTCGGACTTCCGGTCTCATTGAGTTCCATAAGACCAAACTGTTCTACATTATTACCTAACTACTGTGCATTTCAGTGTTGCTCATCACATTCATGAGGACCCGCATTGGTCAGAAAGGCCATTAATAACTGCACCTTCTTTACTTTAAGCGAACAATGGCTGTGTCCCTGCCGACATTTTCTCTCGAGGATTCCATGTTGCCATCTTACCAGCTTTCCTGATCTTCCGCGACGCTTGTTAAATGAGCCCTTGGAGGCGCAACATAATTGTAGGCTTCAGGAGCAGAAGGCGGAGTCTGAACCTCGCCCCAACTGTAATCAACCAATAGTAGCTTAGCAACTGTAACTAATACCTAGTTACAGTTGCTAAGCAACTATTGGTTGATTGCCAATAGTATGCTAACCTAGAGGTCAGAGCTGTCAGGATCTGCAATATGCCACAACAATATCTGTGATTAAAGTGGAATACATTTGAAACTCTGTCGGAGGATTGCTGGGTTTTTGCTTTTTTTCCCATTTATACCACAGCATGGTAGATTTCTCCTATCTGGTTGGTCAGATTATTTTTGTAAAACAGCTTGGTCTGTCGTATGTTATTCCTTACTAACCAACCAGCTTACGTTTAATGTTATTTATGTCCTCCACCAGGGGGAGCCATTAGCACACATCACTGAAGCTAGCTAGAACGCATCCACAAATCCGCCCGTGACAAATCGGCTAACGGACGTTATAGATTTTACAATTGTATATCGGCATATTTATAAAACACGTAAATAACTAGTAACCCATAACTTTTTAACTCCAACACCGACAGCGAGGTGTGCAGAAACGCTCTAACGATCTCATCCATTAACAAGGAATACCGTTCAGTTTAATCCATTTTAAACAGCGTTTAGGAACAAAATAGTTTAAGGTTGATTATTTTAAAAGAATTTAATAATCAGTTACAATTTTAATGTATTAAAGAACAAGACGTCATGCTTATTAACCGTTTACGGTTACAGGTAATGTTGTGGAATGACGTCATCACTTAGTTCTGAAACTTTTTCGCAGCCAGGGACCCCTTAACTGAAGAAAATAAATAAATAAATAATAATAATAATGATAATTCCACAGACCCGATCAACACTGACTTATTTCAGGAACAATATTTAAATTTGTCAAGTAGTATTTTGTCCGTTTATCGATTTATTACGGCCACGACGCTTTCTATTCCAGGACCTTCCGTCGAGAGAACACGTTAGGGCCGAGTTGACACCTAAAACTCTATAATGTTACTCTGAGTTGCGATTTCCACCACAGTAATGAAATCAGACCACCTGTTATGTTTCACAAACCCCACTCTGAGAACCACTGACTTAGTGGTTATAACAGCTATTTATCAGTCATTTCTTCACCAGCCTCTCATGCTTTCTTTCTTCCCCTTTTAAATTAGTAAGGAACCAGAAAGCACGCCTTGAAGACTTTTCCGTAACAAAAAAACCCTTACTTTGTCGTACAAAGAGCCGACACTGAAGTCTAACTCCTAACAGAAAACATCACCACAATGATCACACGTTTTTCTTTGTTAAACAGCACATATATAGAATTCGGCCAAGACTTATTTTCAATCGATGTCGTAAACTGCGACAAATAATCTCAAAATCAAATTTCACTGACCATTATACCTGGACTCTTTTTCTATTAAAGTGTGTTAACTGATGTAACCGATGGCAGATGCAACCTTTAGCACTGTATAATCTACCGGGATCCACACAAATATTTTTGTTTTGTCAAGCTGCCCGTCGCTGTCTGGTATTAGTGCGGTCCGAGATGGTTGCATTCCACAGACAGAAGCTCAAAACAAACTCAAGACGAAGGCCAGACATGGCTGAAGGTGAAATTTCCAAGGAAAGGCGTGAAGAGGTGTGGCACGGCACCCGGTCACCTTGAGGGTGACGAACAAATCAAATCTGATCTCACCCGAATTGTACTTTAGAGTCGGATTCTCATTCATCCCAATATATTGGTTATAACAGAATATTAAGCCATTGACATATCTGTTATTATCTCTCATAACAGGTATGAAGCGCAAACTTCAGCACTCTGTAGTGAACTGTGAAATGCTTTCTCTGGTATCAGTTTCTGCTTGTCAACTGTTCAACAGGTAGAAGAGCTCGAGATCAGATCAATAAGAGGGCTAAACATGGCGGAAGGTGTACTCTACCAGGTGTGTAAGGAAACGGGTGTTGCATGGCAACCGGGCAAATGCAAACATTGGGCTAAGTAACGTATCTAATGTTCAATGTTAGCTAGTTAATTCTAGCTTAGCTGTTACTTTCCTGTCGTAAATGTCAACAAACCATTAAATGTTTGCTTTTTTTTTGGTTTGTTTGTTTTTTTAACAGCAGCACTGCCGAATAAAAATAGCACGTGACCTGAGCCACCATGTTTGTTCCGAGATTCCCCAGGAACGGCAAACAAAATCAATCCCTCGAACCGTAAACACGACGGCAGAATGAAAGCACCTCTCTTTTCTTTGTTCCTCCTCGGTATTTGAAAGGTGAGCCGCGGCGGTTCGTCAGCTAATCTGTTAGCCAAGAAAGAGGAACCGCGTTTCAGGTCTGACGCTTTGACTCTCGTCGCGTCGCGAAACTCCGCCGCTGGTTCCTCCTCACAGTCGGATCTCGGTTCGCCATCTTGGCTCGGCGCGTTCGCGGCGCGCGACGGCTCGAGCGGGTTTCCGGCGCGCGGCTGCGCTCTCTCTGCGGCTCTGCCACCGTGACACTCCATCTCGAGGTTACTTTGCGAGCTCTGACATTAATCTGCGGTCATCTGTGTGTTGCCCAAATCACCGTGAACCCTTCAAGCGTGTTTACCCGCTGCGCACGCACACACTTCTCCCGCATTCTCTCAGCACGCGCCCGCCATGGCATTGGTGTCGGGTGACGTCACGCAAATGCGCGCGCCTGCCTGCCTGCCCCCTGGTGGCATCGTAGTGTTACTGCATTAAATACTCAGCACTGAACCCACACCTGCGGCATTTTCAGTCAACATTTCATATTTCATTCAATGTCATATTAAATTAATGATTAATTATCACAGAACAACATGAGTTTAGGATAAGATAAAAATTGTATTAATCCCAAAGGAATTTTTTGTGCCAACTTGCTAAAGACAAGTATATGATCATGATCATGATCATTTATCAACATGATTTTAATAGATAGTAACAATACTAATAGTCTAGTATCAGTAAATACTGATATTGATGTAAGTATACAATAAAGCCTTGACAACATCAGCAGCAACAACTACAATAATGTTAACAACAATAGTAACAACAAAAATAACAATAATGACAACAGTAATAGCAACAACAATAATAATAAATTGTTGTTATTATTATGACTATTATTATTTCCAAGAACTTAGAAAAGGTAGGAAACTACATAATAAAAAAACAAGAATATAGTCAGTATTATATAAGGAAATAATAATAATAATAATAATAATAATAATAATAATAATATATTATTATTAAATTTTAATTTATTGTAATTAAAACACTTTTTGTATGTTTTATGTTTTTTATTTTGTATTTCATGATATAAGTTATTGTTGTATCTGTATCTGATGTAATCGCTCTTTAAAGCATTGTAAACTTAACATAGTATATAAGTGACATTATTATTATTATTAGTAGTAGTAGTAGTAGTAGTATTTGATAAAGTTCCTCTCAAAAGCACTTTATAAAAACAATGGTATAGAAGTAAAATGTACTATTTTGCTAGTAGTAGTGTTATTAATGAGTATACAGTTAGGCAGGAGAGCCCAGTGGTTCTGTTGGTTGTGTGGACCTGAGCTGCTCTCCTGAGGGACTCGAGAGAAACCAGAGCTCAGTCTTCTCATGGGGAAAACGCCGGCTGTGAAGATGAGCTCAGGGGAGAGCCATATGTTTTTTTTCCTCCTGTTGATTCTGATTGCATCATGGCCATGAGGGTTTTCCCAGAGGGCTTTTTACGATCAAGGTCAAGATGCTCTAGGCTAAGCTGTTCAATTCTTGCAAATCTCATAAGCTATATATTACAGTATGCTATTCTGTTCATTTAAAAAAAAAAAAAAAAGCATTCTGTATGAAAGGAAATTTTCAATAGGCGTGTTACTGTTGCTGCATGTCAGTGGCACTCTTCATCAACTCTGATTTTTTTTTTTTTTTTAAACAACAGCTGAACAAATAGTGTTGACAAAGACCTCACCCTACTGAGGCTGGCCTCCACACTATTGCTCCCTGTGGCACTAATTAACTTCACACACACACACACACACACACACAAACACACTATGCAGTCTGATGCAAGCCCACTGCTTATTATTTCCTTCTTTTTATAGCAGGCTAACCTTTTCATTGCCAAACAGACATGCAAGAGTTAAACATGGAGCAGTTTGCAAACTTTACATCCTCTTTAAACAACAAACATCCTCTCTTCCTTCCCAGCTCTGTGTTAAGTCTTATAGACTGTTCGCCATAGAACGACAGCAATAAATTTAGTTATAATGTCTGAATACTGATAATCAACATTAATATTACGCCAGCATAATAATAGACATGTTTGTATCCTGCAAACTATTGTTTTTGGAGCCAGAACATTTATCAGGCCACAAGAGGGCAACAAAAGCTTAGTCCACTAGGGTAGTGAGTCATTTCAATGATTCAACTCTTTAAACAGAATTTGATTCATTTCTATCTTAACTTACAAAACCCTAAACAATGTGTTTCACACTCAGGACTACACGTCAAGTGCAACACCACAGTGAAAAAGAATGAAAGCTGTGGTCAGTCATTTAATTTCAAGTGATGACAAAAGTAATATTTGGCTCCTCGCATCCTGGATGTGCTTCCAAATTGATTCATATAGTCGAATCATTTAAGGGAATCATTCGAAAGGGATCAATTTGTTTGTGACTTGTCCTTATATTGTGATTATATATCCTTGTGATTTATATTGTAGATTAGAAATGATGGAAGTGAGCAGGAGCTGTTAACGGAATGAAAGTACTCCTTACCAAGTCTACAACAATAAGGATAAACCTGGAACAAGTCCACTTGTACACACACAGTGCTACTGAATTCCTGAAGCTGATTGGTCAGAAGCAGTTGCTTCAGTTTCTGTAACAGCAGATTGGACAGTAGTTCTGACTGCAAGGCAAATCACAGGTTTCTATCTATTAATTGCTGTAGGTTCCTGTTTCTATAGTAACAGCTCATTCGCATTGTCTTGTATGGTGAAAAAATGCATTGCAGCCAATGGGAGAAAAACGGATGGACGAAAACAAAGAAAAAGATGAGTGCGGGTCATAGCTGATGTCGGGTGAGTTGTCCTGAGGTGGTGTATTAAGTCTGGTGGCTCTCTGATGATGCGTGACCGAGCAGGAAGAGCTGGACTCCAAAACTGTACTCATTTCAAAGCGGGGGAAACAATGATAGGAGAACATGTGCATCTTTCCAAAAGCTGTATACGAACACACTATTAATCACACTATTCAAAAATGAGCAAATTGTTGTGTTTTAAGAGGAATAAAACAATTTGTACATGCTGCCATTGGAAAAAAAAAAAAAAAATCAACTTCCGGGTGGAATACAAACCACTTTGCGTGAGATTGCAGCACATAATACTGTCGTTGATTATTTTCCCATAACATACACCCCCAAGAGTGTTATTCCTTACATACATCCTTACAGCGGTAAACAAAATGCCCTCACGATCGACCAGCTCTCCATAAATCTTTTTCTTTTTTTTTTTGGATTTAACCTAATTGTCAAAGACAAAGTATTTATGCAGAATGTATTACTAAGGATTGAAGATGGATTGATGTAAAAAATCAGACAAATTGTAATTCCTACCACACAGCAGCAGCTTTCAGTTCTCAAAAACAGGGCTGTTATGGTTTTAAAACCTGTCCTGACCTTACCTGGCTCTCATTAGTACATCTTTAAATATTTAACTGTTGCCAGGACACCAGAAAGAGGAATATTTCTGTGAGCACTCCTACATTATTCAGTGGCTCGTTCGAGCCTACAGCTAATTAGCAGTGACACATTTTTGGGTTTTTTTTTTTTTTTTTTTGGACCTGGCTATGATTTTCTTTTATAGAAGTTTAAAATGTCTTATGTTAGTTTTTCCTGTTTGCAATCAATATCTGATCGTGTCAAGGACACAGATTACTTTCCTAAATAAACAAAGATAGCAAATGCTTAGAAAACATGGAATGTGCCGAGGTCGTGTCACGTGGTTATACGTGACCGGGAACGCGATTTATTTTTAATTTATGTTTTGCAAAAGTATTTTGAACACCAAGAGGATTGAGTGTGAGGAAAAAGCTTTAGTCTGAAGCTTTCTGATGTCAAAAAGTTTTCAGAAAAGACAGCTTTAACAAATTAGCTTAAAATAAAATTTGAAATTAAAGGACATAAGAGGAATAAACCATTTTCGGACATGCTGTTATTTAATAATAATCAGAATCACGCGACCCTATCATTATTTTCGAACATCAGCATGTCCGAAAGTGTTTTATTCCTCTTATAACCTTGAAGCACATCAACACAAGCAACGATAAAAATCATACACCATAAATACTCTTAATATCAGATGAAACTGAACACTAACAAGACATAAAAGAAACCAAAGTGTTTTAAATCATTTATTTGGTACTCATTACACACTTTCCAGCTTTCCATCAGTATACACACATACCATGCTAACACCATCACGTGTTCACGTATCCCTCCATATGGCTTTACTTCCATTCTCCCAAACCCTGTCTTTAAATCCAGTCATGTAAACCCTGCTTCTCTCACCTGCAGCAACACTTTCTCACCTGTTCTACGAGCACTTGAAATAAAAGAACAGCATAGTTAGGTCAAGTGAAAAATAAGCTATAAATAACCACACTACTGCATAAATTTTAATACATTTCTTTAAAAAAAAAAAAAAAAAATCAATCAATCAATAAAAACATTATACTGTATTTTTAATAATTTCTATAGTGGCGATGCCGATTCCTCGAACGCGGAACAAAAACAACGAGAGCCCACAGGTAAACTCGCACAGGATTAAAACACTTTTTGGCAATGCTTTTAGCCGAGCGAGATGCGATACACTGGCGCACGCGCACGTATACACAAACAACACCTGGGGAAAAGACACGAGTTATGCTGAGCAACATGGCACAAGCGATTACGACTTTACGCCAAGTGAGCGCACCTGCTACAATTTCACAAAACTAATGTATTTTGTTGTTGTATGGTTATCTGATGGCTAATTTTTTAAAATTCTCAATCAAAGTGCTTTAATATAATCGGCCTCCGTTTCGTGGCTCATCTAGTTAAAACCTAGTCTTTGCGGTCAGCCTGATTGTTACAGCTTTTAATGAATTCATGTACTTTTTTTGTACAACAGTTTATCTGTGCTCGGACGTCGGGATGGATACGCATACGCAAGACGTGCAGAAACACGTTCGTCACAAAGTTGCGCGGTTTTGGCTTCGTGTCATGCTTTTAGTGAGCGTGGACACCTCGAGAACGTCAAGACTGGTATCGAATAGCTGCAGGAACCTCAGTATAACCCTTTAGGCTTTAAAACACTGCGAGCCACTGAAACGCCACTTCTTGATTGTCGTGAAAACATTCCTCTGGTCGTTTTGTCTGGGTGGTTACTGCAGACCTTAAACAGTACGTGGACATAAATATAATACATCTTTCGACGTGGAATCTTTCCTCTCCTCCGAGTCCGCGCTATGAGGAATGACCGATTAGTGAGTCTTCTTCACCCGAGTCCTGTTCAGGCGACAGGAAACCTGACACAGTTTCACAGTTTGGAGTGCAACAGGATGCACCACAGAGAGAGAGAGAGAGAGAGAGAGAGAGAGAGAGAGACATACACACACACACACACACACAGAGACAGAGAGAGAGACACACACACACACACAGAGACAGAGAGAGAGAGAGAGAGAGAGAGAGAGAGAGAGAGAGAGAGACACACACACACAGAGACAGAGACAGAGAGAGAGAGAGAGAGAGAGCACGAGAGAGAGAGAGAGACAGTGAGAGAGAGAGAGAGAGAGAGAGAGTGAGAGAGACAGTGAGAGAGCGAGAGAGAGAGAGAGAGTGTAGTGGCAGGAAAAAGTAGTGCTCTCTCTACTCTGTGGCTTCTACTGAAGTACAGACGGCTTCTCCGTGACAATACTGTACAGGTTGGCTTGGTGAGCGGAGATGACTGTAGACGTTTGATCACGTTACGACGACAGCGTGGCGTTCACACGTGTTCACACGTGTGCTCCATCAGCTGCGTTCCGGCCTCAGCTCCGGGATCGCTAGTGTCCATGCTACAGTCTGAGGAGTCGCTGTCGCTTTGGTCCATGCGCTCCTCGGCTTTGTCCCGAGCGGGAGCCGGGTGCTGGGAAGGCTGGGAGCCGATGGCTACTTTAGCCTGCCGGATGCAGTTCAGCCACTGCTGCTTGTTGAAGGCGTCACTGGCTTGGAAGGAGTGGGACTGGAGCTGACCTCCGCTGCGGAACGTCACCCGGAAAAAGTTCTTGGCTGTTAAGGGAGACGGGAGTTATAACGGGTTTGAAGAAAACCAGTAATAAACTTTAAATACAGGAAAATTTTTATTGAACCGTTTCTCAGCCCTGATCTAGAGGAACGGCAGCCATGTTCAAATCACGGAACCAAGACAAGCTGCTGGAGCAGACAGTGTCTGGAACCAACAGAATCAGAAATACTTCATTGATCCCTGTAGAGCTATTGGTCAATTGGTTTTTAGGAAATTGACATACAGGTATATTTCTACGATTATGCAAAAAGCATGTTTATTTCTCACATACGTCCACATCCGAGTGCATGGCGCCTAAACTAGCTCCAAAGATGGATCTCGGTGTAATCATTTGAGATCAGAACAACAGAGAACTCATTGCAGAACCAGAAGTTCAGGGGGTGGAGCTAGCTCCGATCCAACTCCTCCTAGGAGCCCAAGTCCTAATCCGTACCTGTAATGCTAACCCATACAACAGATCAAACACACTTATCCAACCTGAAATACACTCCACCCCCTAATATTCTGGCTTGACTCCGCCCAGCTCCACCAAAGTAGGAGGAGTCTGATCGGGTCCAACTCCACTCCATAGACCCTTTGCTCTGTAGCAAGGTAATTTTTGGATAACGTTCAATAAAATAAGAGTCGTCTTACTAAAGTGGCGTCCATTAACCAAAATACTGAAAAGCTAAACTTGCTAGGCTAGTCTAGCCAAAGCACAGACTAACACATAAATTGTAACTCACTCCTCTCGGTGTTGCTGAAAGCCCCTCTGATGGAGCCGCCCAGGCGGATCTCGCCATCCTGCAGGTCCTCCCACTCAAGATCCCGCACCGGGATGGGCTGCCGGTAGAGCTGATAGCAGAGCTGCTCGTTATGGGTGACGGCCCGCGTGATCACCAACACGTCCTGGAACAGGAACACGTGTAGCTTCTGTGTGGAGAAAGAAAGAGAAGACTGTTACTCAAGCGCAAGTGAAACTCGCCCTACTAACTCTCTCTCTCTTACTGGTTCTCCCGGGTCTCGTTAACGGGGAAAAAAAGGTCAGCATCACGGAAATACCGATAACCAGATCGAGTTAGATGGAAAACAAAGCGTGATATTTTCCCACCAGCAAAAGTGCCTTGCGATTAGCCGAGCTGCTTAAAATACTTCAAACAATCTCTAGAAAAGGATAACGCACGTGTGTATGTCCGAGGTAGTCTGTTTAATAAATATTTTAGGGATGTGACACTGGAAATGACATCACCTGCGAGTTATTATCAAAGCAATGCACAGCTCAGAGCCGGATTTGCCCACTGTCAATATTTCCATTTTGATAAATACTCTTCATGCTATTTTGGTCCATTCTGATCCCATGAGCTTAAGTGTAATACATACTGAATTTGGAGAGCGACTCTGACGCTTGACCATGAAAGGAGGTGGCCGTGTGTGTGTGTGCGTGTGTGTGTGTGTGTGCGTGCGTGCGTGTGTGTGTGTTTAGATGAAGGAAACTGATACACATGCTGGCTCTGACTTACAGCAGGGGGTTCAGAGGAAATGGAAGATACACTGAAGGGAAACTTGGCTAGCCTCCTACCTTATACAACCTTAGCATCACTGCTGTGTGACGGACATGTTGGTCATTAAAAGTATTAAAAGCATTTCTTAAACAGTATTAAGAGCATCTTTGTGACCCAAGCTGATCTGAATAAAACGGTGCTGTTTGGGTCTACCGGATCTTGCTCCTTCCTGTATAGTATTCATACTTTACTGCCCGGTCACGTTTCTCTACATGAAAGGCAAAGCCGCTCGGTCTGCTCCTTGACCGCATTTTGATTAATGGCCTTCGGTTTATGTTTTCCTGTGATTAGCGCGTTTCCACTGCACTGCCCTCTTATTTCCGTGAGCCGACACGTTTCGGATGGAAGTCTCTTATAGGAAAAGCAAAGAAAGCCGTCGGATCAAACGTGAAGCAGAAACACGATGAGTGACAGGTGACAGCCTGAAACAGGCGTTTCCAATTAGCGCGGAGGAAGAGTAAACACGCCGAACGCTAATTAGATTACATGGTGAGTGAAGGCGAGATCTCCCATGAGCCTGGGTTATGTTCTTATAATTCAGCTTTGACAATGTGTGCGTTGCTTTGAAGACCGAAAAAAACCCAAAAAAAAAAACCCTTTTTAATAAATAAACTCCAGTCTTTCATCTAGGACTGGCTGGTAATCGCCAAAGTAATCACTCGGTACTGAAATCACAAATATTGAGCATAATTATTCAGGCAATTTAGAAACTAAATAGGCTTGTTAGTCAAAAGGGGAAATACATAAATCAATACGTCTTCATGGAAATGAACGGAAATGAATAAATATCAACCAGACAGACAGTTAAAACAAACTGGAGCGCATTATTTTAATGCATCAGGGTCCATAAAATTCGATATTTAAGGTTAGGCAATTACACGGTCAATTACGTGTAATAAATGAAGATGGCAAAATGATGATAAAAATGAGTTGTTCATCAGTCTTCATCAAAATCTTTCATATAGAACGGTAAAACGGGGAATCCACAGATTTCCCAGTAACGGTTTACACATGCTTGTTTCATTCGCCTTGAGTAGCAGGATTATATCCCAATGATAAATAAGATTCCAATCCAACGGTTTAACCCGCTCTCAGAAGTTCTGGCTCACGTTCACGCCATTTTACACAAGCGTAAAAGCATCTGCGTGTAAAAACATAAAAAGCCCTCTTCATATAGTACGTAAAGTCGCATCTAGTCCCCGAACGTTCAGGAAATTAAAAACGGTACTCATCTCTGATGCAGCAACTGAAAACGAACACCGCGTCACAGGAAGTCAAACCTTCCGAGCGATCATATTTTGGCTGACCAGAGGCGCGTTTGACTACAAGTGTAAATGGTTACGGTAAATCTTGTAAGATAATCTATAAGCGAGCAGGTCTAAATTTTGTGTACAACACTCACGGCTCCTCTGTTGTTCTTCAGCTCTCCGTGGCAGCTGAGAATGCGGGAGCTGTCGATCAGCAGGTCTCTCTGGCTCTCCTCCAGGTAGAGCAAGCGCTCTTTATAGTAGCGGCACTCTGACTCGCCTGTCTTGATGTTAATCTCGGCCACGATGCTCTGGATCATGTTGATCTGAGAGGGAAAACAAACTGGGTCAGGTGACGGCTATAAGCGAGCAGCAAAACGAAACATGAAAGGCTTTTAATAGCAATGGGGGGGAAGGAGGAAAACATTCAGATATCATCAAAAAACTACTGAGACTGTACAAAGTGTAAAAGCGGAAAAATAGAAAAGATGCTCGACGGCCGCATGTAAATATTTCTAAGATTCCACTTAAGGTATTGCTAATAATATGATCTGTAATAAAATGTGTTCCATTGAAACAGAAAGCCAAGCAGAAGTATGTTCACTAGTGCTTTCAGACTTTTGGAGCCCGCTGTGTAATATATATTCCCTTTCCACGTGGAGTGGTTCTACTTACAGCCTCGTCCAGATGCTGGCGGTCCGGGTGGTCGTTAGGCGTGTGTTTGAGAATCTCACGTAGCAGAAGTGGATATTTGACAAGCCGGCTGCGTGGGATGTCCAGAAAGTTCCAGAGGTCCAGCTTGCGACTGAAGGGCGACTCCAGACAGCGCTGCAGGAAGTCGTGCACCCGGTGGTCCTGCTTTTTATGGTCCAGTAAGGCTTTTGCGGCCACCTGGTTACTGCAGTAGCTGTTGTAGGAGTCCAGACAGGGCAGCTGCGGCAGAGGAAGAAAGTGGAGTAATGTAATAAAGCCCCTTTGCTATTCAGAGCTGGCCTCTTTCCTTTCTAAAGAGCGCTTGTGGAGGTAATTTGATTTGCACCTATTTAAGCCATCCCCCTTCGCAGGTTCATAGCCAGTGCTTTCAAATCACAGTGGTTTATTTCTTGTCCCAGAGATCAAGGCTGCCACAAGGTTTAGAAGACAAAAACAATTTTTTTTGTCTTTATGCCATCCATCTGGACTGGAAACCGAGAGCCCAAAAACATGTGCAGGTTAGATAACTAGCTTTTGGCTAAGCTAGAGTCTTACAGCAGACCCTGCAGCTGCTCCGCTCCTCTCCTCTCCTGTCATTTCCTGTCTTCTCCATAAGCCCGGACCTGTCTCCTACCAAGCTCTGGCAAAACCAACACCAGTGCGAGGAGCTAATAACTAGAAAGCGGCACTCGGAAAGAAATGCCTTCAGAAATGCCTGACTTGTAATCAGTCAGTGTTATAGGAGCAGCTGTGCATTCCTATAGCAGGTAAAAGGAGCAGCAGGACACAGTTAAAAAAAAAAAAACGAAAACAAATTTTCACCAATGTGAGTGATGGATTAGCAAGCTGTTAAATATCAGATCAATCCCTGTAATGATTAAATGTTTGGACCCACGTGCTGGATGCATGTCTCGTTTAGGTACCGGAGTTCTTTATACATCTATAAACGTCGTTCTTGACATGCAGGATGGCTCAGAAATGTTGATACCGTTTGTGAGACTCCAGCGTCAGAGGGAAAGCTGAACGTTAAGTTTTCCGGCATGACAAAGTGTACAGGAAAGAGAACATGACAAGTTGCATTTCCGTCTTATTAACATGAAGAGGGAAAAACAATGTGAGGCTGCTGAAGAAACAACTGTTTGTAGTGGTTATAATGTCAGTGACTGACGTTCCACACTAAACGTAACTATAAACGGATGAAAAGTACGTGTTGGTCTTTAATAAACAGACTATTGTAATCATTGTCAAACTGCTTTGGTAGAACTGGAGTAATTATTTGTACAATGTGCAAAATAATCAACTTCGAAATGGTTACAGTAACGCCGCTTTGTGGTCGGCTGCATCACCCTGCCGTTGATTACTTTCCTATAATAGCGTACCCGGAAATGATTTATTCCGTATATAATACACAATATACAACCCATAATCTATTGACTGTGCAATATGAATTTGTATACATGTATCCTGATGTTTCCTGATGCAAAGCAAGAAACTCCGCACTTTACCGAGGCCACCCTGTGTGCGTGTGAGAGAGCGAAAGCCTTTTCTGACGTGAAGCAGCATTGAGAAATGTTTACACGGTTAGGCAATATCCACTTGATGGATTTTTTTTCAGCGCTAAAGGTCCTGCTTTGGGAACCCTTCTTGGACAGACGAGGGTTGAAGGAAATAGTCTTAGGTAACCGCTACGTTCTTTAAACCGTCCTTCTCTGGCAAGCATTGTTCTCTGTGAGGGGTAAACAGGAAAGGACAGCCGTGTAGGACAGTACTGACCACCTTTATTAACATCGGACGAAAGAGATGGACAACACGGATAAATCGTTTCCTGAAACTGCGGCTCGGAAACGGTCTGCAAGTTACATCAAAGGCGCAAAGCAGTACGTTTCAGAAAAGAAAATTCGTACGTGATGTGAAGAGTCTACATACACACAGCTCGTCAGAAATGGCGCCTAAACTTTTACTCGTCAAGAGATCAACGTTTTTAGGAACGAAAACCACCAACCTTCCGCACTTTCTATCCGCTCTCTGATTAACTGCTGTATGTTGCCTGATATATGGACTGCATTTGCATATTCAAACCTGATTGGCTCTTACATTTTATGATGCAATAATTGCCCATGTTCAAAATGAACCTTTTCTGCAACAGTGATCATATTCTTATCCCTGAATTTATTTAAATCATAATAAACAACTTTAAAGGCATGCCTTAAGGATGGACTTGAAGACGCTAGACCTAATGTACAAGAAATTACTACACCAAATGCATTCACGAAGCGCTTCATAAATACAGGAGGAAAGAAATACGAGGAAAAAAAGCTGAGCTTTGGCTCTCAGTTTAAGTTGATGCTGATTTGCTTGAAAAGGGATCCATCCATCGCTTTGTACGATTGCTATGCTCACTACCTTTTCTTTTTCACTGAAAATGTCCCGAGTAGGACAAGCATACATAAATAAATAAGACAACTGACCATTTTAAGCACATCCTGATCTAACCTAGCCTCTTTTCAAAACTATATCAGGTCACAGAAACTTACGTTTGAGCTACTTTTAATCCTATCTCGTTTCATTTCTTAATGGAGCTCTTGGAGAATGGTCAAATAAACCAGCTAAACACAGCGGGTCTGTCTAGCATCACACTCGAAACGTGAAAGAGCGCTTGTTGCTCAACGGTTCCAGCAACAAAAAAAAAAAAAATAATAAAAAAAAAAAAGCCAATACGTTTTCTCGTAACGCGCATAAATGCAAACAGACCCGAAGCTTTGAATAGCGATACTGGACAGGAGAGAGCTGTCGAGTGAGATTAATAGAGGGGAGCTCTGAAAGCGGTGACCACCCCCCAGCTCTCATCCTTTCAACCCCACACAGAGCTGCACTCTGTTTGAAACAGCCCTTATCAGCAAGTTTTAGAGCGCTGGTTAAAAGGACATCAGAGATTGTGATGCTTGGACGACCTGCACCATATGTAAACTTTATGAATCACGTTTTACCAGAGAACTGGCGTAGGGTCATAAGACTTCGCTGGATCTGTGCTTTTACACGGTGCTAACACACACCGCTGATTATATGACTTACGAGAGCATTCCTCGTTCTTAATGATGGCACGATAACACCGAGTAAATAAGCATCTCTGAGTGCTAAGAAACCACCACACTTTGGTCCTCCCACACTCTGGCTGCTGGGAGAAGCTGCTACTCCTCCGGCTGAAGGCCTAGCCAAAAAACTCCATGTACCAAGAAATACACTCAGCTTCAGATATCAGGGTGCTAAATATGCAGTAAGTGTTCCAGCCCGTGTGCTTGTGCGTAAATAATCACATTATTAGATGTGTTTACACCAAAGGAACTGTTTTTAGTTTCTGGGCCATAATTTCATGTTTATGTGCCGAGCCAAGACCTACAACGTGGCATTTATATAATGCGACACGAAAAACAAAAGCAGCAAACGAAAAAAATGTCTATTTTTCATAATACATAATTGCCATGGTTTCTTCCAATGGACTGAACCAGAAACTGTGTAGTTCTAGTTCAGGGGAGTTCCAGTACCTTTTACTTCCTTAATATTTTCCCCCGAAATGCCGTTACGGCAAATATGGTTCGATTTAGCGTCCCCTCCCTCACACAACAGCATCTTCCATAATTCCACGCAGGAATGTGATGCAGAGATGTGACTGTAATGAAAACCCTTTAGCTCTGTAATCAGCTACTGTTGTAAACACGCTCCCTCTGCTGCTCCTTTATCATATAGCAGAACAAAATCCCAAAGGATTGTGGACCAGGATTAAACCACAAAAACGGACATCTTACCCAATTCACTAAAATGTGGCCCACGTGGTCTGTAGATCCATCGGGTTTCCTGGCCTCCCGGAGTCGACTCAGCAGATCTAGACAAGAAAAGCAGAATTATGTAGTATTACAAAGTACTTTCAATTTGAAAATACTCTTTACTATTACAACACTGAAGTATTTTTCCAGTTTGAAGTATTGACTAAAGAGAAAAAAAACCAAACAAACCACCAAACCAGTGCCACAATCTAGAGCCGAGTCTCACCTTCGTGCAACGGGATGAGAGAATCCAGGGTGCCGAATATCTGGTTTAGCTCATGTTCCGTCATAATGGACAGCTTCAGCATAGGATCATGGTAGGCCTGCAGTTACATCACATAAGTATTAGCCAGGCTCCTAGCACTTGGAAAAGCACTCTGGAGCTGCCTTAGCTGGGGCAAAATTATGAAACCACCAAGAATATGACCCAGAAAAACATGTGTAACTAAGGGTCATCTTGTCCTTAAGATAAACACATCAAGTAACACTAAGAAAAGTCATTTCAAAAGTGAAGGAGACACAAACGTGACTTGACAGCAGGAAAAAAATCTGCTGGAATGTGATAGAATTATACATATATATACACCCACCCAGTTAAAAGTTTGGACACACCTTCTAATTCAATGTTTTTCTTTATTTTTATGACTTTAAAAGAGACTGGATGATGACGGACTGTTGTTTCTCTTTACTTAGTTGAGCGGTTGTTGACATAAAAGGTTATTAGTGGAATTTCTTTCCTTC
>JAQQZR010000016.1:5165404-5178849 GCA_030068235.1 Notoglanidium macrostoma | reverse complement strand
GGCTGTTTGTCTGTGTTGCCCCTGTGGTGGACTGGCGACCTGCCCAGGGTGTACCCCGCCTCTCACCCGAAGATGCTCTCACCAGCTTCCCCGCGACACAGACGGATAAAGCGGTATAGATAATGGATGGATGGATAGATAACATGACGATCGAGGCTGAATGTTCTTTTCTAGATGATGAACAGGCTGCTGCATGAAGCACCACATTAACTATCGCAGTGAAGGAATAAATCCCTCTCTATGTTTTGCTTTGGTTTTAACTCACATCGCCAGTTTGTTCTGAACGTCTATCAAAACATGGCACTCTCTTCCTCCGGCCTCGCAGAACAATGGCACGAGTGAGGAGCTGGCGTGAGCCAGACGGAGCGAAAACACGGGAAAGCTGGTGATGAATCACCAGCCTGTTCTCAGTGCTCCGGTCACACTCGGCACACAGAGACGTTCTCTGCATCCAGACGTGCAAAACCGACCTCGGCCTGTCTCGTTTCCTGTCCCGGGCATCGGGCCTGCTTTTCCCAAGCCATCCACCTTCCCACTTCTCGCTTTCTCCTTTTCTTTCACCCGACTCTGAGCCAGATGGGCCGGGACATGCCTACCTTCTCCACAGCCCCTACTCAATCACACGGCAACAGCTGCTACCACAAAGTCTGGCTCGAGGGCTTAAGCACAGCTCAGCTCCAGAAACAAAAAAAAAAACGAGCCAGAACCTTTGAATAATACAAAATCAAAAAGAAAAGAAAAAGGTTTAAGCTGGATTAAGATTTCAGTTTGCAGCCATCAAAAGACTTAATGTTTTCTCCTCGGAAGGACAGTAAACATGGAAACCCTGCGTGTAGATAAACAGTCATGGCTGCAAACACAAAGAATAATTGTGATCAGCTTTATCATGTTTCATGTCATTATTTAATCACTACTTTCACAGGAAGAGGTCATGTGACGGACATCGCAAAAGACCAACCACAAAGTTTTGGAAGTACATGGACATAGACCCATGGAGAGGCAGTCAGACTCCACATTTTCAGATTTGCAGATACTCTGTAGGCTGAGGATATGTTCACACTAGCAAGCGACAAAATGACGCAACACACAGCCGTGATTTACAGGACATCGACTTAGAACTGAGACTGGCTTAATTTTAGTGCAAATCACTAAAGCAGCCGGTTGATTTGCCACCTCACAGCTCCAGAGCGTCTCCCTGTGTCCACATGGACTTCCTCTGGGTTCTGTGCTTTCCTCCCAGCTCCCAAAAGTAGATGGATAGACTACTCACAGCCCGTAGGCGTTAATAAGTGTGGATGAATACTTATTAAAAAAATTTAAAAAGTAACAAATCCAAATTCCTGGCTTTAGTAAATTCCTCAGATCAATCCGATGAAGCATATGGGTGGGCTTTAATCCCCTAAACTCCCAATTGTCCTAACTAGTATAGGGATTCTCATTCAATTGTGTTCGGGATATGAAAATGGAACGAAAACCTATTTGCCACATTATAAAAATACATTCATAATCTGTACAGTGACCTTTGCACATTTTGACTACTACCATTTGCAGGATTGCATCGTCTCCACTATGTAAGCAAACGCAGTACCTGCAGCGTCTGTCCGATGCGCTTCAGCGGAGCCGCTTTCACCGGCGGGATGAGGTTAGCCAGCGACGTGACTCGAGACAGAGGCTTCGCTCGCTTGTTGCTAGGCTCCTGCAAACACACAGAGAGATGCCATTAGGAAAGAAATGTCACCACACACTCAAGATGTCACATCCAGACAACGCAGAACGACGTTCTAGTTTATCGACTTTACTGTAGCCTGTTGGACTGGACGACTAAACATAAATAAATAAATAAAATAACAGCAGCCAGTTTCGTATTCATGCTCATGCCCTCAAGGATACAGGATGCTAACTAGCCTAAATAGTGGCAGAGTCGAGAGACTGTCAGCTGGCATTCACGCCGAGGTCATAAACCCCTCGAAGGATGCTGAAGGGATGCCAGACACATCACGTCAGTCAGAAATCACTGCTCAAGGTGACGGACATTCCTGGATGGAAAGCATCAGGCAGGGTTGATCCACCTAAACCATCTGCATCTTCACGTTATATTAATTTCATACCGCAATTCTCAATTGTGTTTGGTCAGAAAGTATTAATCGATTTTCTAACATGCAAATACACTTGTTCGACTATCATTAGCGTTTCCATACTGACAACGTCCAAAAGAGAAAGTTTTATAGTTTATATAAAGCAAGTGATGAACCTTAAACACAAGAGTAAACAAATATAAAGCTCACTCGCTCACACGCTCATTCACTCACCCACGTTCCGACCTGAACGTCTCAGTGACTTTCATTCTCCTAGCAACGCGATCCTCCTTGGTGACAGAACTATTTATAGAAATCATGTTTTTAACTGCTTTGTTACGCTTACATCAAGGCAAGCGTCTCTCACTCTCTCTCTCTCTCGCTCTCTCTCTCTCTCTCTCTCTCTCTCTCTCCGTCTCTCTCTCCGTCTCTCTCTCTCTCCGTCTCTCTCTCTCTCCCTCTCTCTCTCTCTCTCTCTCTCTCTCTCTCTCTCTCTCAGAGGACTCTGCATGTCCACGAATATTTCCACAAGTTGTCACTAATGCATGCAAATGTACAATTACATGCATATTTTATTCCTATAGAGCAAGCGCAGGTATCAGGTACACCCGACCTTAGTGATAAAGACCCAAAGCATTTCGAAATGCGTTATGATTTTTCAGGTCTTAAATGTCAGGAAAACAGGAGTGTGAGAAAATACGCTGAACTGAAATTCAACAATACTATATGACAAGGAAAGGAAAACGAGAACACCAGGAGCTCCAATAAGCTTCTTCAGTAATTTAGCCCGACATGATGACGTCATATTGATACGCTGTACACAATAAACTGAGATTGCAGTAATCGCAATATCTTTTTATAACTATAATGACAGAAAGCAACTTATTAGCTGCTTAGAATCTTACATTTTTTTGGCAGTCTGTTAGCAAAACCTATATATTGTGATACATATTGTTTATCGCAGAAACACCTTTAAGTACCGTGATGTGATAGCTTAAGTGCAATGGCTCAGAAGTGTTAAACATGTCATGCACAGGTGCATACTTTTCTCCGTCATGCTGATTTTCAGAATCGATCCGGAAGCTCCATTAACACTCAACACTCTTAAGTGGTGTTGAATGTCTTCTGTAACAACTGGAAAGATATTTGGACAAAATATCACAGAGTATTCCAGGACTGAAAAAAAGAAGCCCACTTATCCAACCAAACTTTTCAGCGGTACAGACTTGTACATAGAGCTTCAGACAGAACCAAAGATGAACTGCAGCACCGACATGACACCTGACACGATACCTTTATAACACACAGGAGATATAGAGCCGAATTAGACACCCAGGTCCAGGTCATAACTCAAGGTCAGAACTAAATCCTGGCCCGAACTATCTGCTGCAGAGATTTCCCTGTGTGTGTTATTAGCTTGTGAGACAATCTCTCATTATCTCATGATTATTTTGGTCATTTGTAATTAATCACATCATATAGAACTGATCAATGATCAGAACATGTCAAATGGAAATGTCTGCCATAACAAAAGCACTGCTAATCAGTAGATATACTTAAAAAAAAAAAATGCATCCACGGTAAGGGTCGACGCTAGAATCCTCATCATCCTCCTCATTAAACAGGAAGACCGGATTCCATACAGAGTCCCAGACTTGATTAGAAATTCCAGCTTTCCTAATGAGCTGTTTAACAAAGACGCACTGTGGTAGGAAGCACACCTTTAGAAAGACTACGAACATCCTAAACTGACTCAAAGGGCTTTTTATTTTTTTTATTTTTATTTTTTTAAACGCACCAAATAAGTTTCGACTAAGCACATCGACTTTTACCTAGAAATCCAGATTCTCTGAATCTGCATTCTGGATTTTATGAATTGCACTTCCTGTTATCACTTACATTACAGCAGCTATAAACAGGAACTCCAGGGCCTCTATTTTTTTCCCTCTATCTAAGGCTGCGCCCACATTAATACGTTTTAGTTTTAAATCTCCGTCCAGACGAGCGTTTTAGCGCCGTATCAGAAATAATCTCCATCCCATGACCGTTCGCGTACACTGGGAATTTCAAATTAAAACAGGTCCAGCAGGCTTCCCAAAAGTCTCAAAAGCGCTGGACGCCAGGGGTAAATCCAACAAAAGCGATGGAAAATGTACAGATCGTTATGGAGACTCTTTCCATACGTTTTTAATTATTGTACCCTAACAATAAAACATTAAAACTTATACTTATAATCTGTTCATTTGTAATTTTAGATGATGTACAATAATCCAACTGAATGACCCGTTACCATAGAAACAATAACGCAGTAACACCGTATAAACTTGTGATTCATCTTGCATGGACAAAACCGCTGCCACATTTGCGGTTATAGAAAACTAATGAACACCTTCTGACCAATCAGATTCGAGGATTCAACCGCTCTTCTGTAAGAGATGCAATGACAATGAGATCATTCTGATGATTGGAGAAGGGGGGATGGGTGCGTTAGTAACACTATGAAGCGTTTTCTGCTCATCTGAAACGTCCCATCCTTTTCCTGTCTGACTAACACTTTCATTGGGGTGACATACTGAGTACTCAGATACGTACACGATCCTAAAATAGAACTCGGTGCTCTTACTGTATTCAGGATACCCCATTGTTAGGCAAGTCATCTGAGTCATTAAGTGTCACCCCAACCACCCACCCACACACACACACACACACACACACACGCGCGCACCACTTCCCAGAAAAGTTTTCTATTCATCAGGATTTAAAATCAGTGACAAAGTCAAATCTTACATTAGAGTATACTAATGACAAATATGAATATCTAACGAAACCTATACATTTTCAAGAAGGCTTTTAGTTAAAGCGAAAGTATAAAGTGAAGACGCATCTTTTTTATTCAAGACATTTTGTTACTGAAAAGAATTTCTTTTAATTTAAAATCTAATTATTTCAGAAAAAAAAACAAGCACATCTACCATGCAGGAATAGGAGCGAGGATTTTGGCCTCAGAATTCTTTTTTAATAGTTTTGATTTCTCAAAAACTTAAAAGTAACAAGCAAAAGTATTGTAAAAGTAAAACAGTATTCATCCCCAGTTATGACTTATTCTACTTTGTAGAAGCAGGTGAACTTCTAAACTGTGAATCCATTATTCATGGAATCATGATGCAGTGGAAAACAAAAGATATTAGTTTTATGTCCTGGGGGGGGAGATTACAGGAACTGCTCATTATTAAGAAAGAAAAGGAGTTTGGCTGTCCAATTTCCTTAAATGTTGTTAAATGGCTAACGTTATGTAACGAGACTTCGTATATAGAGACAAATCAACGTTTCTATACGTTTTTCTAAGAAATAAACGGTTGCTTCTGCTCGCAAGCATGAGCACAGAATCATCTTCAAGTTAGAAAGAAACCTGCACCAAATCGAAACTTCTTATTCCGGTAAATTTCATGACCCCGTGGCAAGTTTTCTGTACACAAGCGATGGCAAAAACAAGCAGGATGACTATAGTCTTACGAGCACACAGTAACTCTTCCACAGCAAGACACTTGTGGAATGCTGGCACCATAAAACTCTCCGAAACCAGGGGACGACTCGTATTAACGCGCGTGTGGTCAGACCGGACTCGTGCCCTGAAAGGCATTTGACTAATGCGTCCACAAAAAACGCTGCTATAAAAACCTCTGTGACCGAGTCAAACAAAGCAGCAGTTTGGCGAAGGATCGGGGTTCGAAAGCATTCCGTGTGGTTCCACGGATCACAGACGGGCTACCATATGTGTTTTCACGAGTTGGTTTGGCCTGGCAATGCTGGTATTAAACATGAAAGCTTGAGCTTGCAGAAGATTTTAGCCAGGCTCTTTTTCTGCTGAAAGAGGGAGTCTGGCTCAGTGTGGGAACAGATGAATCATAGCAGCAGCTGGGTGGAACGCCACCAAATCTGCTATTAGCCAGTAACCGGGAACAAACTTTTATTTTCACACATATGTGAAAGAGATAAAGAGATTATAAGGCATGTATATCAACAGCTGACAACTGGGACGTTCAACGGAGCATAATTTACAATGAAGAGCTCTGCTTATTCAACTGCAGCTTATTCCGGTGCTAGGTAATGAGGAAGTCTGTTTACTGAGAAGTTTCACTCCAGGCTATATCGAGTTTCGTGGCTTCCCTTGCGATACAGTGGCAGCGGATGAATAGATCGGATTCTGTAAGGGCTGATGAACATCGCATGGAACTCGACATATGAACTCTGAACAATCATCACCCTGAGGTGGTGTATTCTCGCTGTGGTACGCAACAAAGCCGAGTACCGAGTGCCACGCCATGACTCGCAAACATATCTGCCACAAAAGCATGTCTAAGATTCTGTCCCAACTGGATTACCACTTAAAAAAAAAAAAAAAAAAAAAAAAAAAAATACCCAACTCAGACCACAGTGATATTGAATTCTCCATTCTGATTGGATGGCCAGACTTGTAGGGCGGACGCTACACGTACTTATAGAGTTATAAAAAAAAAATTCTCTGAAAGAAGAAGTTTATGTAACATTTATGGAAGGAGTCTCCAGTGTCAGCGGTAAAGCTGGAAATCTTCCGCGGCTGGAGCGCGTTGCGGTTTCTCTGTAACAGGACACGGTGTGTGATTTTGCATTATAAACTTGACGGGAAAGAGGCTGTACACGGATGAACATTGAACACAAAAATACAATCGAGGAAAGCAAATACTGTTTATGTTTACCGGTTTCATGAACTAAATACGTATACTACGATACGAAAAGAATAAATATATATTTGCTTTGGCCACGTTTTACTAATTTAGTTCCCTCGTGGCCACGTTTGAGTAATTCGTCCCCTCGTTTTCGTTACATCGTCGTCATGTTTTAATAATTTTTTTCTTTTCGTGTCATGAGCAGGGCTCTGCAATATACAGTAAACAGACTTCTGAAAGAGTTCATAACACTTCATGAGTAAGAATCTGTACAAAAGTTTGCATTAAACAAGAATTACATTACATTAGCTAGAGCATGTTCTGCGGTGTTAGCTATCTATGTTAGTTTGCTGTATTTACATTTTTGATGCGACTGGGAAAAACTGTGCTGTGTACATATAGGTACGGAACTAGTGCTATTGAGCCTTTGCAGCAAAAATCAAGTATCTCCTTTGTCGCCCAGCAAGGCGTCTTAGATGCATATGTACAGATACACTAATGGCGGTGTTAAAAACATAAAGCCCCTGCGCATCTTTCAACAGAAGGATCAGTTCTTTGAATGTTGATCTGACTTTTTCACTCGTTCCGCTGCTGTTCAAGCCTTTAAACTAAATGATGACAGTGCGGGCTGAAAAAAAAAAAATCAATGTGACTGCGGCACACAAACATGCACACACACGCAGAGCTCGACTTTGAAAAGTTTACAGCCCATTCTTTAGTGGCAGGCCGGCTCTTCAGTGTAAAGTGATCCGGTGATCAGAGGGTGATCCCCCTGTGAAGGCCTCCGTCGGCACACTCTGAAGTGATCTAATGACAAACTCACATGTTCGGACAGCCGTGAGTAAGCCGTGACTGCCCTGTGCACCAGCTCGATTCATCTACAAAACACAATATCACACATGCCTGAGTCAGGCTGCATCTGAATGCTTGTTTTTGTTTTCGGTCACGATTCAGGAAAATTGCGTGCCAAAGCAGTAAACAAAGCTCTCTCTTGCTTTGACCAGTCTCTCGGTCTCATCAACCATCATCACACTGAATGGTCTCTCGTGTACCGCTTGGTCGACTTTGATCTCACCTTCAGCACGAAGACTCAGCTGACTGATCAATAATCCGGCCCGACGATCAATCTACAAATCGTACAAGATGCGGTCTGAGCATGCGAGATCTTCAGGTTCTGACGTACTGACTTCCAGAGAAACTTGTGGTAAATAAGTGGTCAAGGCTTTGAAACTGGGCTTCGAACAGCCAGTCCTGCTCTGACCTAAAGATGGCCTCTCAACTCCAGCTCACTCTAAACCTCACTCTCACATGAAAAAAACATCTGCAACAGGCCCAGCTGGGCTCAGACCGGCTCTCCATTTCAACAGGAACAGATAAATAATATCAAAAGATGTCACGTTAGTGCGAGACTGATGTATTAATGTTAAAGATAAAACAATGTATCTGAGCACCAAATCATACAGAACAACCAAATGATTTTCTGAAATGCTGACTAGGCATAAAATCAGATCCATGGTTTTTAAAAGCTTATTAGGAAACATAATTCATGCATGAATGCATTTAAGATATCTGAAATAATAATTATGCAGCATACATGACAAGAGTCTTAATCATGAGCTCTTTGTCCTTTAAACGGGCAAACAATGACATAATGCATGGAAAATCCTTACAAGTTGAGATTATTTCACGGACAAACATCACGCGCGTTCAACCCTCACAGCGCTTCGGGTCATTTGCATAATGATTCCTGTTGTTTCCCCTTTTGAACTATACCCCACCTCGGCTTCTTTGCTCGCGCTGGTCACCGTCTGCACCTCGAGCGAGCAGTTCGTTCTCTTCACCACCAGGTAAAACGGGTAATCCTTGGCCACCATGCTGTCGCTCTCGGTTGCCGGGCCACAGGAAACGGCGCCTGGATGAGGATGAGGATGTGGAGGTGGATGAGGATGAGGATGAGGAGGAGGATAGTCGCAAGCCGACTTTCCAGCCACGGTGCCCGCCAGCTCTACGCACGAGGAATCGCAGCGCTCCTGTGCACACACACAGGCCACGAGAGCATGCCCCCCGCGCACGCGCTGCCCACGCCGCCGCTCGCGACTGCAGGACTGACTGCCGGTAGCGAGAGCGCGAGAGCTGTAGCGCGTGCGTGTCAGCGTCTGTCTCGCTATGCCGGGGTGTGTGTGTGTGTGTGCTTGAGAGAGAGAGAGAGAGAGAGAGAGAGAGAGAGAGAGAGCGCACTTAAAAACTCCTCCTCGTTGGTGCACGAGCGCGCCGCTCACTGGAGCCAGTCATTTTGGCTTCTCCCCTCATTCCCTTGTATGCTGCACATGTATATGCACTAACTTACTAATGCGTGAAGTCTAAATGCAACATAAACATCCTCTAAAACGCTGAAAAGATGAAGCCTGAAAATAATCATCGATAAATATATCCTCGTGATAATTATCTGGAGCTAAAGCGAATCATCTAAACCGGAAATAACAGTAAAATAGTTCCCTGACCATACAGATGTCTGCACTGAGCAACACACTAAGTAGAGCGTTAGTATTGCAGCGTGCTTGTTTTTTTTGTTTGTTTTTTTTAAAGCACGTTTTTCAAGACCAGTTTCCGAAAGTGGGCGGGGTTTCATGCTCCACCCACAGACTTTATAGACTGACAGAAGTCTAAATTCTACTATTCAGCACACATGTGCACGTCACACGTATGCCATGCGGCCATAATGTCCATTTCCAACATAAGGCTCTGAAGTGGGCGTGGCCAATTTGTGCTTAATGGGTGAATCTATTCTTGTTATCTTTCAATGAAGCTTCTGTTTAAAGTACCTGAAAGGACATTTCCACCGGAATAACCTGTATAGCAATATTGTAATTAATATGTTTAATTCAACTGGATTAAATTCTGAGTTTGGCTTTCGTTGGCATGTTGGTCTTTTTCTTTAGTTAGTGGTTGTCTACATTACCCACAGTGCTGTTCGACTACCTGCTGATATGGTGCAGTGGGATTTAACTCTTTCTTAATCACTGTCTGTGCATTTTCCTCACCTCCTATTCAGAACACTCTGCTCAAACAGGTCAGCTTCCAGAGCTTCGACTTTCATGCTACGACCGCCGCCAACGCCATCAAGCTCGTCATATCACAGCCGGCATAAATCTGCACTGGGTTCTATGAGTCCAAACGCAGAGTATGCATCAAATACTACTTTTACGTTTGATTTCTCATCAATATGACTTTGAAGGCCGATGGAAAATAGTTTTTAGGTGGTGCTGTGGTTGCAAAATCCAACAGCTCAACGTTAACAAACAATTTAATGGCAAACTGTTAAAACACTTGGTCAAAACGATGGAACATAAACAGTAGCCCAGCTGCTCCACATGTAGATGGAACCGTTTGCCAAAACACAGCGTCCCGATTGTACAACAGCTGAGGAGCTTTTGTTTGTAGCAGAAACCATTTGACCCACCATTTCAATTTCCACTGTTAAACTGACACAGTCTGTTTGGACTAGAGCATACACACACATCTTCCGGCTGTGGAGTCTAATAACTTCAGTGTGCGAAAGCTGGAGAGTGAGACTGAGAGAAACCTAGGGAGGGAGAGGAAATAAAACCGGTGTCTATTCATTCACCATTCCGCCTGTTTTTCCCTCAAGAACCATTTCTTCTCTGCTTCGGGGCAAAACTAAAACCTGTGCCAGTCGGGGTGCTTTTTTTTTATGATTTGTTAATTGTTGAGAGGGATCAAAATAATCCCTGTCCCCAGATAGCCCTGCACGGGAGCTCCCGCTCCAGCCGCCGGCAGCAGGAAATCGGTCAGAGTTTTAAGAGCCTTTGTTCTGGCCTGAGGTTCCTGCCATTGTGCAGCTATCAGGCGTGGGGAAGTGTGCTGTACTTAGCCAGGAGTGTGTAGGAAGAGGTCAAGCCTGGTCGCTGGCGCCCCCGGGGCAGTGTGATGACTGTAAACAGCCAGCTCTGACACTCACTGTCATTCTGACACCCCATGCACAGACAACAAGAAACCAAAGGTACTTAGACCTGACCTGAGGACAAAAAGCGAATTATGGACCTCTGGATCATTTGCCAACTCTCGGTTGTGATCCAAATCCGTTTCCTGAGCATGGATTTTTTGTCACGAATGTACTTAAACAGCTTCACCAGCATCAATGGTGGGACATCATTCTACATAAAAACCAACATATATGATTCATAATTACTTTGCATTCCTTGCTGCTTTGGTTTTTTGTTAGAATCCTTTGCCGTGGACAAACTTAACCACACTGACAAAAATCCCCTTCACAGAAATTGCTCAACTTGACCTTGATTTCCATTATGGAGGAAAAAACTTGCATGATCGTTATATCCTGTGGTCGAGGTTTTGGTTCCACACACAACCTCGTATTTCTGTTGCATCACCTTTCACTTTCCAGTCATACATTCAGCTGAGCTGTGAGTGTGTGTGTTTGTGGGCAAGTGGAAATTGAGCAACAGTGTCTAAAATTAAATGACGTTACTGCAGAGATGTCATTTTGAGAAAAAAAAAAAAAAAAGATTCTTGTTTATGCTGCGTCAGATGATTTCTCAGAAGTGCCATGAAACAAACTTACTTCTGAAAGTCTGGTGTGTTCAGAGTTCATAGAGGATTTTGGTTATTTACAGGCTGTCCATCAAACAAAGAATAGGCAAAATGTCTGTGGTTGCATGTTTAAACTAAATGACGGCATGCTCCAACAATCTCGCTGTATTTGTCGGGATAAAATCGGTATAGATTACATTATCATTTCTATAGCAAGATAAAAATGGGTCCAATTGTTGACATGGTGAAGTTTTCTGTGAAGAGGTGTTTCTTTAGCATTGTTGTAGTGTATGGTCGTGCTCTGGAGCAGTTAGAGATGAAGCTGGAACTTGAATTATTTTTATACAGGGAAGTCTTCAGGAAGGAGTGTTGCCTGATCTCTCTCATCAACAAGGTGTGTCAGCCTGCAGACCCTCCTCACACAGAGTGTTTTTTTGTTTTTCACATCATTCTGTGTAAACTCTAGACTGGTGTGTGTGAAATTCCCAGGAGATCAGTAGTTTCTGAAAAACCTAACCCAGCCCGTCTGAACATTTTCAGAACAACGTACGTATGACCGCAGATGTCTTCGTGTCCGACTGAAACCTCTATTAACAATCTCATTTTGTCGTACCCCATTTTAGTCTGAATTTATGAAAAAAAAAAAAGAAAGAAAAGAAGTCATCTATGATGCTTTATAGATAAATCAAAGCACACAGGTTTTGGATGAGACTTCTTTCGCGAGGAGACTTCTTTTTTTTTGGATCCTGTCTTCGAAAGACAAAATGATCCAGAGTTACAGGGTCATAAATGAAAAGCCTCTACAGCCGAGGTCAGGTCTGATTTCGGGGATCGAGTATTGCTAACCTTGAGCTTCCTCGTGTGGAAGTTGTTCTGGTTTTAAGGGCAGTGTCGTAATGGAAGTGGTTGCTGGTTTAATTAATTACAGTCCTCTGCTCCTGAAAGTAAAACCTTGTGGTTTGTCTGCTCTTGTAGTTAAAGTCAAATGAAATGTACAGTATGTGAATGAACCAGTACTGAAATTTGGGTAAGAAAAAAAGGTCCCTTGGTATGAAATATACACAAAACGGTGTTTGGCCAAGATTGACAACCTTGAGGAACTTTATGCTCAAAAATGCTAAAGTTTTGGTGCTAAAATAAGGAGAAGGATTAAATATAATCAGGTGCCAAATAAAGAAATGGAGTTGCGTCATGAGCTGGTGTAAATACACCACATGCCTCAGATCTCCAATGGAGAACTATTGGTTGAGTAGTCACCGTAGTTGCAGAAGTGGTGTGTGTCCACATTAAGGAACCGAAATGATCTTAGCAGTGAAGCGAGTCAGTACAGGTCATAAATCTCGTGTAAATCTGACGTAGGATGGGTTTTCCACTTCACCAACCTGACAGTGAAATTGCCTGCTCCGTGATCCGCTCAAATCTAAACGCGTCGGTGGTTGCGTGTGTGTCGGAGACAGAAAAAGATCCATGTAGAGGAGGATACAAGAGGAAAAACCAATTCCTTAAGGACATTAATTAGAGGCACAGCATGCAAGGAAGCCACATTTAACTTTGTGTGATCACATTACATTCGAGTAATGTGAGGATGTGCTCCACATGTGTGCTAAATACACAAACAAGGGCACGAAACCTCAACCTTTTACTATTACATGCTTCAGCAAATTCATTACTGCAACTGGATTAAGATCAAATTGTGAGTTTTTGTTGGCAAAAAATGGTTAATGTAATTTATGTCACTGTGCGTGTATGTGAAATTCTTTACACAAAAAACTATTAAAAAGATTAAAATCAATATCTTAAAATCACAGAACTGTGACATAGGATGTTGTAGTTCTTGCTAACAATCATTAAAAACCACTACAGATGTTCTAGTGGTTTCTAATGGATTTACATGTGTTTCTGCTGGTCTGGAATGGTGCTTTAATGGAATGAATTATTCTTAATGGTTCCTAATTTCACTCGGATGGTAATCATCTAACCAAGGTCCGAAGGAAATTCCATCCATTATCTATAATAATCCGCTTTATCCATCTGTGTCGCGGGGAAGCTGGAGCCAATCCCAGCATCTTCGGGCGAGAGGCGGGGTACACCCTGG
>JAQQZR010000016.1:5125959-5148918 GCA_030068235.1 Notoglanidium macrostoma | reverse complement strand
GATAGATAGATAGATAGATAGATAGATAGATAGATAGATAGATAGATAGATAGATAGATAGATAGATAGATATGGATAAATGATAGACAAATAGTTAGATCAATAGACAGAAAGACAGACATACAGACTGACAGATAGACAGACAAATAGCCAGACAGACAGACAGAGAATCAGAGAGACAAACAGACAGTTACTATAGACAGACAGACAGACAGATAGTTACATAGACCTATAGACTGACAGACAGACAGTTACATAGACCTATAGACAGACAGACAGACAGTTACATAGACCTATAGACAGACTGACAGACAGACAGTTACATAGACCTATAGACAGACTGACAGACAGATAGTTACATAGACCTATACAGACAGACAGATAGACAGACAGATAGTTACACAGACCTATAGACTGACAGACACACAGACAGACAGACAGATAGTTACATAGACCTATAGACAGACAGAAAGACACACAGACAGACAGACAGGCAGTTACATAGACCTACAGGCTGACAGACAGACATATATTTGATAATGTATAATAATCATTATATAACTCCTCTGTATATTTAGTAAGTCATTAAACTGGACTAAGTGGTTATAGATCAGGTGTGGCTGTTTTATATCACATCTCCTTCCCCAGGAGGTAAATCAAAACTAGCACACTAGTCTTAAACATATAATTAAGTGTGATGAGAAAACACACAGGACGCCCTGCAGTAAAGCCGTGAAATAATCACACTGCGCTTCATCCAGCACGACGCTAAACCCTAGACCTCAGCAGGAGCTAAATGAAAAATAAAGGAAAAATGAAAACAGTCACCATATTTGGTTGAATTCTTGGAATCATTGTGCTGAACTATTTTACGCAGGGTACACACAGTTCTGTTTGTTGGGGAGAAATGTACCAAGCAGGTACTATGAAAGTGATATTTAGCAGTTCTCTTCATGGTAGCTGTGTATCTGCATATTAATTCTCAATGCTGCCAAACGCTCCACATGGAAGAACCTAACAATGTAGCCATAACTATAGATACATGTATAATCATATGACACTGAAAATAATCTACAATTACGTGCCATTTAGTAAACAGCCTTGGCACAACAGACAGGAAAAGAAGTAGGCTTGCAAATTACCTGACATTTAGGAAAATTGGACTCGACATATGTCGCCTAATAGCTGAAGAGCTGGAAGTCATTTTGAGCAGGATATAGAGTGTAAGACTAATAGCGCTCTATATTTTCTTTCTCAAGCCTTCCTGGAGATTCATTATATCCCACAGCCTGGAGAAAGTAGTGTGTGGAAATGTGCGGTGAGGAGAAAACATACGCCACTTATGATGAGATGGAACAGATGAGCTGGAACGCTACAATTAGGAATTTTAGCACTTCATTAAAAAGAACGAGTAGCTCTACTTACTTAATAACTTCTAATGAAGATATTAATTACGGTATTTATCCAGGAGTTAAAACTCAACAGTGGATTTTTCTACAACGCAACATGTTATAGAATGAAATCGTATCATAATTTAATGTCAGAATATATTTCCTTTTCAGAATTTTAGTCAGTCCCAAGAGTCAATAATAACGTGTGTTACCATACAACTGGCAATGTGCACATAGGTCTTAGATGTCCATTAAGAATGAAATTAAACATTCAGGGGCAGGTCCACTATGTAGGATGTTGAGGGTATCTATGAGCATAAATGGAGTATATATTCCATAATATACTTCTGAAATTCATAAGAATGTTACCTGAAATTACCTGTAAATATGAATTGTTGTGTTTTCGTGAGCTTAGAAACGAGGCCTTTATGTCTACATAAGGAGCGGGTCCACCTCTACAGAGCCACCATGTTGCGCCACTACAGTAACCCAGAACGGACAAACCTCTAGAGAGCGCATTCCGCATTTCATGTTTTCACAAATGGCAGCATGAATTTGGAAGGAATCACCGGAAGGATGGCAAAGAAGAAGAAGAAAAGAAGACGAGGAAGAAGAAAGAAGGTGGAATCAGTGTTTTCTGGTGCTGGCTAACAAGTTCGGGAACCCAAATTTTGAAAAATGGAAGATTATACTTATTATTTAGCACGGAGAAAGCAAGGGAGTGTAAAGGCTAGTACTTGAAAGTACGCTACAGGCACCGTATGTTCAGCTGGTTGAATCCTAAATAGAATCCTAAATAACTTTAACAACAAGGTGCTGTAATTGCCCAGAAGTTGATTATTTTCTAAAAACAGCATGTCCCAAAGTGTTCTCTTCCTCTTATACCACAGTGCTTTGCCAACTCTAACTATTGTTTATATATATATATTAAACAAAAAATATCTACATTTTTATCCATTTATAGTTACGTTTACATCCACAAAACAAGTTAGTCCCATTATCCCAGCTACAGTATAAACAGTTGCTGTTTCAAAAGCTTGAATTAGCTGTTTCTAAGCTATTAGAAGGAGTACATATGATTTGCAGCCCCAACTACTGCAAGTCCTGCCTCCGGCCAATCAGAATTGAGAATTCACAGGCAAGTTTCAGCGTGTCTCACTCACAATCAATGACCCAAATAAAACGCATCATAAAGAGCGCTGTTCAGACTTACGCTGATGTCCAGACTGCAGAGACTGAGCGAGTCCACATCCCTTTTCCTTTGCTTCCTCTTTTTCTGTGAAGACAAAACAAGAAAAGAGTAGCAACATTATATAACAAATTCTAAAATGTGTGAAAGTAGATCCTTGATTGCTGTTCTCTGACAGACATTTAATAACATAATTTTATTCCCACTGACGTTGGTGCGATCCACCCAACATGCCGAGCACGATCGAGGTAGATTTCAGATTCATGTAGCATTTACAACAAGCGGTCACTCACTTGGTGTGTTTGCAGTTTAAATGCTTAACCTCAATTCATTGTTATGTAACAGGAGTTTGCGCAAATGAAAGCTGAAGAGATCGGTTATATCCAAACCGGGACAGAAAAACACATTCCAAAAGACACAAAAACATATCTCAGGATACACTTGAAACATCTGGTTTCAATTAATACCAACTTACAGAGTACGTTACACTCATAAAGCTTTAAATAAATATGTACAGATTGGACAACGGCCCGAAAAGCTCCGGCCATGTCAGATCGATGACGTATTTGTGGTAAGCGCTGACTGTAAAAACCTCCCACCAGTTTTTAGACCCCCCATCAGGACGGGCTCGAAAACCAGTCGCTACTCCGATCGTTAATAGAGCTGTTTATTTAAATTGATGCCATCCGCTGTTCTCCTTGTCTTGGTATTTTGAACAGCACAAGGAGGAGCTACTCTTATTGTTGCTCCTTAACTGTTTATTCTCCATGACAACCAGCGTCTGAATAGAGATTAATTCCGGCATCCTGCTACCGCTTGAGCCAAACAGCTCCACAGAGGTCAGCTCGAGGAGAAAAACAATGGCACACGTGAAGCAAGGAAAGCCAGTTAGTAGTTCTGACCTCAATGCAATCGTGGTGGCATACATTTCACAGGTATGGGCTGTAGAAGCTGGTCTTCGACTAGAATTCCAGGAAATCCATGATTGTGTATTTGGAGTCCAACAAAAACATGGACGCATTGTATGCAGACATCTTAGTGTTGGTTGCAAAGTTCATGACATTATGAATGTCTATAGGCTGTAAAGATCAAGGCATGCGATTAGGAAAAGGTTGGTTCACTTCTTCTCTTTTACCTACGCAAGACAGGAAATGTTTCGTTTTGATTCAACATGCAAGCTTGCATGTACCATGCTGCAAGCTCACCGTTTTCATACTGAAAGAAAAATATTCAAAATGAAACCATATGGTGGTTTTGGGGGACGACCGTCATCAAAGAAGCGTGAACTAAAACCGTTAACCTGTGCACGTGGCAGAAAACCATTGGTTTCTCGAACACAAGCAAGACTACTGAAACGTAAAGCCACACAACCATTCAATCTTGCTCAAGAACTCATTGGAGGAACAACAGTCGTACACTGCCAGGTGGCTTAAAAACTAAACAACACACATTCCAGTCTTGTGAGCTCACGCTAATCACACTGCAGGTGTGAAATGATAAGAGCTGATTAAAAAGCAGATGGTCTGTAAAAACACATCCCATTCTTGCACATCCTTAGGATTCAATATTTGATTCATGACTTTCTCCTATTACACATATGTGTACGCTATGCCCAGAAGCATCTTTGTGATTCCCAGTTCTTCCCTTGCCACCCACCGGTAGCTCGCACACGAGCACTCGAACACAACAGCCAAATTCTCTAGCCAGAGGGAAAGACTGGAAGACTGGAATCAAGTGGGGCTGCGGAGGCTCAACCCTAATGAACGACTTCCATTTAGACAAACACGCATTCCTCCAAAGAGCTTGAGGGATGTGGCCCTGCTCCCAGGGATCAGTTTCAAGAATCCTCCGCAATCGAGCGCATATACAGGTCACCTCCCACAGCCTTTTAGCGCTCATTTACCTCCGTTTTATCGGGACCAGATGGATTCAAACTGTAAATGACTCGGGGTATAAAGTCAACTAATGGGACTCCTGCGATTTTAATGGAACGTGGAGCTTCCATAAACATAAGTCTTTGTGAAAAGTGGAAGAGGGAATCAAATATCTTTCCAGTAGGCCATCTTTTGGTCTTTGCAAAAAAAATAAATAAATAACAAACCAGTCATGAAGGTAAAAAAAAAAAGAAGCCCACCAGTGCTGTTACCACTTTGTAAAAATGGCACCGGGTTCTAGATTTCTTCTTCCGCAGACTTTCGTGTTACTTTAAAGGATTAATCATGGAGGTGAAGAAGATGAGGGATGAACAGGTGTAGGAATCTCAGAATCACCGTAATACGGGGGGTTTTATCACATAAGGTGTACACGGTACACACTCTTTCACCTGAGGACATCTTAGGTGAAGTTCTAGTGCTTCCCAAATCCTACTCTCTCACAAAAACAAACTTGTCATGAAGTGACTTTGCCAACTGGTTACTGTGGTTATTTCTGCACTGTTTTGTGAGGAAACAAGTAAAAAAAAAAGAAAATGAGAGAAATGTGTGGAGGAAGGAACGGGTGGGGAGACGCAAAAAGAACTGGACGTATAGTGCTATTAAGAAAGTTAGCTATTTTTAATACTGTGCGTCACCAGGTATCAAGTCGCATTTGTTTCTGCTGTTCCTAACAATCACTTGGGTATGACATGATAATTTATAGAAGCATTTTGCTTTACATTTTGCCCTTGCACACACCCACACAAACAATTAGAGGACAACTGGATTCAGGGATCTGCTGCGCGTGACAGGAGATGAATTTGATTTCCTCCTGGACTCTCATTGGCTGTTACGCATTGCTGCACTTGTTAAATGTCATAGAGATGCTCATACTACAAGATTCATTGGACATGAGCGCTCACACGTCGCCAAAATTAGTCTTTGATTGATAAATCGTATGGTGTGCAATACAGGTGTTGAGAATGTTACTTCAAGCATAGCCCTCAAAGATAAAACATTATATTGCCTTATATTGCAAGTGTATTATAGACATGGACTATTGATTTGACATAGTTTTATGTTTGGCTGTTATTTGTTGACTCACTTAACTGGAGTGCTTGGGATTGGTCAAGATGTTCTCAACTCACAACAACGTTATTGCACTGATTGGTTGGATAATGAGTATTTCCATCCTGAAAAACTGATATTGATCAGTAAAAGACATCCTTTCTAGTCAATATTGAACTAAAGTCCCGTTAGTAGTAATTCGCATTGATGCCTTACAAATCCAGGATCCAGGAGCAAGGGTTACTGTCTGATAGACAGTATTGGACATATACAATATAATATCGACAGAATGATAAATTATGTCGCAATATACTTTTATAAGATATTTTCAATATAGTAACATCTTTTTATCTCTTAAATAATTTATATCAAAATTGCAAAATTGAAAGTTTTTGAGTTAATATATTTCTTTAAATGAATAAAAAAAAATCCCTGCTATCGGCGAAAGATGAAGCCGTTCACTTGTAAGTAGGTCATGTGTCTGATTCTTCGGCTCCCCGGATAGCAGGATCGCTCAGACACCTCAGCAGAGGTTCCACCACCACACAAAAGGGAGTGAAAGTTCATGAGGGTTCGATGCAAAGCAGTCAGCAGTTCATCACAGAATACTTCACAAACTGCTCTCCAATTAGGGATGAGAGAAATACATTTTTGAAAATGAACAGATCAGTTCAGCATAGTGATGCTGTCCCCACTCACCTTGTGATGCACAAAAAGACAGCACCCCATCATCAGGACCTACTGAAACGTTTCTCACTGCACACAAAAATCACCACCAAGTCAACGTATTTCCACAGCGGGCCCCGGATGCCGAGTCTTAAAGCCAGCGCAGTCGTCACCCATCAGCCGGCCCAGTACAGAGTGAGGCAAGAATGTGTCTGGGAGGGTGTCTGAGAGCACACAAAGGAGACGGGCCCTGTGCGCAGCAAACAGGATGTGCGAGAGGGGAAGCTGCTATATCGGGGTAGAGCCACACTCCCAGACAACCTTACCGGTCTTGTTTGTCGAAGGGCAAGTGGCGTCAAAGAGCTCTCTGGTCGGGGAAAGGCATCCTGAAACTGAGGGTGATTTTCTCCCCCAAATGACGATACAGTTGAACTGGCTCGTTAGTAGTATTTACGGGATGTAATCCTTTATTTTTTAAAATATATATTTATTTGTTATAGTTTGTTTTAGGATGTACCAGTACGATACTTGGTCTTGTGGATAATACTAACCTGGAATGTTGGTCCATCATAATAATTTGACATTTATTTCCTATTTTCTTGAATTATTTTTCGAATTACCTCCTTTTTTAAATGAACCTTCCTTTGTAAAGGGGTTTAAAGTGCGATGTTTAAAAATAAACAAACAAAACACTGGGGAAAAATGAAGTTAAAAAGAAAATACACCATTAAAATAAAATTAATTAATAATTAAATAAATAATAGTAATAATTATTATTATAATTATGATTGTTATTATTATTATTATTATTATTATTATAGTTGTTGTATTATTATTATTATTATTCAGTCATAATTATCTCAGGTTACCGTACACGTCATTCCAAATAAACCTCAGTATACTGCATTTAAAATGTATATAACAAAGTTTTTGCTACTGCTTGGGTTTGTGAGAACAGGAAACTGGGAAATCCCTGTGAAACACACTTCCTGGAAACCAACTGGCTTCCTGGTAGCACTTCCTGTATAAGGCGGTACAGACATTTATCTGATAATCAGCTGTACATATGAATGTACACACGGATTACGACTCATTCAAACGAGGTCATCATTGCAACAAGCTAGCGGCTAGTGGTTTGTGTCTCACTTGAAAAGCTGTCAGTCTTCACAGGTGTGACTGGAGCATTTCACAGTCAATTCTCGGTTAAAACCACATGCTGAGTTTACTGAAAAAGAACTTCAGACTTCAGTATTTATAACTTGGGGTCATCAGCAGGGCAGAATTTTAATGTTAAGACGTTAAATATCATCATCTCTAGGTGGAGTAGGACTGTGTATGCAAAAAGCACAAACTAAGCCAGCGGGGAAATGGACTAGTTCTAAGTCAAAACATGTTTCTGTTGGTTGAAACCTGCAGAGGTGCAGAGGGTGATAACCTCTGAAAGCCAGCATGAGCACAGAGATGAGCTACACATTCTGAATACTTATTACAGCCTGCTGACAGTCACATGTACCCGGGGAATTGCCTGTGGAGATGCTTTTCATCACTTCTCGTGACAGGTACCGCATATGCAGGGAGAAAAAAAAGTCCTGTTCTGGCAAGCACATTTACAAGTGAGGTAGGATTGAAGGTTAGATATTAATTCTTTTCCTGCAGACATAATCACTGAGATACGATATGTTTGTGTGCAAATTCTTAACATCGCATTTCAATATCAAATGGCTCACCTGTGAGATTTAAGACAGGGCTGGGCTAGTCTTGTGGATAAAAATTCAAAATAATGTTATATAAGCTTGATCTCAAAAGCATCTTAATCTATGCTTCAGCTTTGTCTGAACTACCACCAAGAGGAACAAGACAGGAGTTTACATTGTCATCATCATACTCCGCCTTACGTATTTCAAGCTGTCACTATTGACTCTAGTACTTTTTGTTCAAGATGCTTTTCTGCTCACTACCTTTGATTATTTGAGTTACTGCTGTCAGCTTGAACCAGTCTGGCCATTCTCATCTGACCTCTCCATTTAAAAAGGCGTTTCTGCCTGAATAACTGCCACACATTGGATGTTTTTAGTTTTTCACACCATTCTGTGCAAACTCTAGAGCTCAGGAAATCTGCAGGTTCTGAAGTACTCAAATCAGCCCGTCTGGCACCAACAACCACTGAGGTCACTGAAATCACACTGTCCCTTCATTCTGATGTTTAATGTGAAAATTTACTGACGCTCTTGACCTGTATCTGCATGACTTGATGCACTTTGATTTACTGATTGGATAATATGCATAGGTATACAGGTGTTCCCAACAAAGTGAATTTATAGAGGGTAAACTACGGTATGAACGCATCAAGGCCATCAAAAATGACTGACGGATCCAAAATCTAATAGCGCGTTCCATTAGAAATGGGAAGTCGGAATTTCCAAGTTCCCTGTCGGAAAAGAAAATTTCAACTGGAACTCCGGCTGAAGTCAGGATTTCTAACCCAGAAAGCTGGAAGAACCTCACCAACCTCGACCTCAAAATCCACAAAGATGGCTGCTGGACCGCATCCACAGTAAGAAAGCTGTAGTAATATACAATTTATTAACACTTCTGTCTCATTTGTGTCTCATTAAATCAGTCATACACACAATACTGTCCAACTTCTATCTGTGGACACGTTGCTACAGTGTTTGCATGTACAACATACCGCGTACCGTGTTGTTATCAAATGGTACTGCTAACAATGGCTAACACAGATAGAACTGATTTTTCCAACTTCAAGTGCTTGGGTGTGACATCATTCCCAGCTCTGACTTCCAAGCTAAAGTTAAAACAGCATAAGATTCTCCTGTAATTCGTACATTACTCCACCTCTTCATGTTAGCATGTGTTCATAATTTGGCAATGCGCTGATGTTTGCTGCCTTTGAAGTTTCAAGCCTTTTCCTTACAGTTTCTTACCTTTTGTCTTGGGCACACCCTAGAAACAACCAAGCTTACTCACCACTAATTGTTTTGAACAAAACTCTGGAAAATTTTTTAAAAAGATAATATACCTTGCTCTGAAATGCTTAAGTCCGGCGAGCCGATCAGCGCATAAGCGATAATTCTGAAGCTCATCTCCAGTTTAGGGTACAAGATCTAAAACAGTGCATAGCCATGGCTGAAACTAACTCAACCATAACTGCCAAATAGTTTGTCACATCGTGCAACCTGATTCTATATTTACCCCGTATTTGAAAATTTTCTTCGTTTTTGTTTATGAACACAATGAAAAATGATGCCCTGAGGGTCCATTTGCAACAAATCCATATGGCAGCCATCCTGGCAATTGCTTTGGTTGTATTCCACATGAAATCTACATTGTTTCATTTAGCCAATTATCGGTGTGATTGGGGGCCGTGCAATCGTTTCCAGGTGTGGAGGCATCAACAATCTACCCACGCTGCCTCTGTTTTCAAACACAAACAGCATGTCTTTGGGATATGAGAAGATGTGGAAGATGTCGAATGATGGAAGGCAGATGAAAATCTTAATATCCTCTCTAAACTCTGATAAGAAAGCCAATCTAGCCACCATAAGTTGTAATATGATACCTGAATTCGAAGCCTGGAAGAAACAGAGTGAGGCCCCAGTGTCTGTTGGGTCATATATGGTTATGATTGGTTAGAAAACAAAACAGGCTTATGCTTCACATGAAGGCGCACATCAGAGTATTTGTGCATTGCTTTTTTAAGGTTAGTCTTCAACCTCATAGAAGATGTTGATGTGGTGGTACCCAAATGGTACATCTTCTGTACCTTTAGTTTGTGCATATAGTTTACAATGATTTAAGGTATATACAGTAATTACACCTTAAAGAGTAAATTAAAGCTTTAAAAGTGATGCAAGTGAAATATGCCCTTGAAGGTACCATCCAAGTGACAGATTAGTGCACTTGAATACAGCCAATGGATAAATAACACAAGAACAAACAAACTCATCTTTGTTTCTGGTTTCTAGAAATATGTTTTATCTGACTGGCTTCATAATCCTTCACTATGCCTTGCAGTGCAGTGGGGTCCACTGGGAAATTATCTTCCCTAAATTTAACATGGGATTCGCTCACAGTGCACTGACGGCAAAGTTCGTCCGAGGTGACTCTTCCATGGGAAACAAAACCGGCATTTCATTATGATAACAAGCCTCATTTCGAGCATTACTTTTAGAATCCGCACGTCTTCCGAGTCAGATCTGTTTTTTGTTGCTGCAGGTTTTGAAAAGGGAATCTGTACAAAGACAATTAAGTCAACTTTTTAATGCATTCATAAGGTGCAAATTAGCTTTCAAAGAGCCATGCTTGTCAAGTTTATTTCAGTTCAAAGGTATTCAGTTTAACTCTCCACTACAGAGCAAGTAATTCAAATACTGTCAGGGACGCTTCTTCTTTTTCATCTGCCTAAGACTCCAGCAAGTGCTCACATGAAATGCTGGCAAAGAAGATCATGATTTGTTATGGGGTTTCTAATGTTCAGTGGTCTCGAGTGCCTTTATCTTCAGTGCAAGCCAATGTTAAAGATAGCGCTAATTCCATACCAGTCGCAAGATCTTGGCTGCTAATTCACAACATGGATGACAAAGTGCTCTTTCCTTTGATGGATAGCCAGACAGGAGGACTGGATGGCTGATGTTCATAAAGGATCAGATGGAAAAGCAGATCCTGGGACTGCCTGTTACAGTTCTCACGTGAGAGAGACTCCTGCCAAGAACTGTTCTGATCAGGAGAAAGGAAACCAAAGCCTACAAAGTTCACAGGCCTTTTGACCCAGACCGAACTAATCTTACCGCTGATTGGCCGACTGTATAGACTAATTGGATTGATGCCAAGGTTTTAGTTATTGAACATGTGACTAAACAATTTAAAAAGCAGTGTCAGATATTCTGAGAATCTACAGAATGTTTTCCTCATATGCCTGGACTGTCCACATATTTACTCAGATCTGAAAAGCTTTAAGAAGTTGAAATGACAGAATAAACCAGCTGTATTACTGTATAAACCAGTTTGGAACTCTTTCACCAAAATATTTAGCAGATCTTTTCATTTATCCCTTCTTGCAAATCCAAACAAATCTTTAAGTAAGCATCAGTGGAAGAACTTTTTGAGATCTAGCTGATATGATCGATGTCAAGTCGCCAACATAAACCAGCATCAAGTCTATCGTGTGCTGGTTTGCATCATGGATAGACAAATAGGTCTTATTTGTGTTGTGCTTATTGACTGGGGACAGAAATGTTGATTCGCAGTTCCCGAATTGAGGACGGATCAGAGGAGGACCCCAGATAAAAGACCACTGGGGTAAGAGATGGTGAGGACTTACGTCTCTACTCCTCAAAAGCAGGGTTGGGTGAAAGCTTAGAAACTGGATTATGTACAAAAGTAAACACAGTCACATGTTCGACTCATGAGACCCTGTTCTCTTACAAATATATTAAATGCATTCTTACCTCATAAAATGTTGGCAAAGTACTCTCCTGGAATGTTTTTAAAGAATGTCATTTTAGTTTTTAAGCCATGCACTCTTATTTTATTGACATGGACACTTTAGCATAAACTTACCAGTCAAACAAACCTCAATTTAAACTTTCCAGTATGTGAACGCCTCTCCTTTGTTAACTCGTCTTCTTGATCTTCTTAGTCTAACAATTTTCTTCCGCTTACGTTCTGCCATGGCAGTCTGTTTTTCTTTTCTTTGCTCATCGCACTACCGTAGGAAGGATGGTCTGCAGCAACCGTAACCAGTCACCAGAAGGAGCCTGCGTCTACGTCTTTGTAAAACTGTGTTTAATAATCACACCCGTGCTCTTCAAAATGGTTTCTTCTTGGTTCTCCTGATAGTTAGGGGTCCTTAGGTGTCCAAAAAAACGTCTACTTAGAACACTCTCTGGTAAAGATTCCCAAAGAGGGAGAAACTGGAGAGTATGTGTAGGACATAGCGATTCTGACAAAGTCTTCAGGATGCACGTTCTCATTAACACAACATGAGATGTAGCTCTAAATGGATAAAAGTTCTTTAATTAACAGAAACTGTCAGCAACTTGCTGGTATTGTTCAACTTTGGAGTGGTAACCGTAACTCCACTTTGCGTTAAGCGACACTGTTATGCTTTATTCTTTGTATATCATATGCATTGCACTAATATTGGAATAAGTGCAGCGTAACATTATTACAGCAAAAGTAACCACATTTCTTTGTATGTCTCCATAAAGTGATTGATATTTCACCAAGAACACAATTTATACCCCCAAACCTTACCACAAGGCAGTCAGGCTACTTTACACTGTTTATATAATTCCACCAGCAGCACATCTGATTCAAATTAATTCAACAGAGAATAGCCAAACCCATGTGCTAGTGCTGGAATTTCATATATACATTAGTAGGATTGGATGGGAGTTTGGAATACAGGAGTGAAACCCTGACACGTTGACAGACATCATAGTTTTCCATCACAAAAATGATATTGGCAAGTAATAGCCCATCCTAATAGTCTGTTCGAACAAATTTTTCTGAAATTTGAGGGCAGGAAATGAAGTGAACGACCTATGTGCATTTCCTGAAAGTGCCCATGAAACAGCTTGAGAGCCGTGATTAGATTCTGAATGTTGACTCATTATATTTGATAATGGAAGTCAAGCAGGGAGTGTGTCGAAGGGGTTGATGGATTTTCACAGCCAATAGTGTTCGGGATACACCGTACCTCCTGATGAAGGAGGTCAAAACAGCTTTAAATACAATTTGTTTTCAACGCTGTAGGATTATTCACTGCTAATTTATCACGTTCTTTATCCTTGAGCATAGACTTCCAGCCATCACTCCTCGGATTGGTACCAGGCCGTGGCTTGTTTAAAGGAAATTCAATTCAGAAAAATAAAACTGTATTGAGACTAACATATAAAGCACAGACACACACATACATAGACCTCAACTATCTTTTTAATACATTAGAGGCTGTTGACGAGAATAACAAGCAGGAATCGGCACAACCACAATTACATGAATGACTCATGTGTGATGCTATCTTGCTGCTGCTATTCAGCAACAGCGTTTGATTGGAAATAAATTGGGCGAGTAAAGGCTAAATCATCAAAAATATTTATTCCACCGTTTCACAGAAATTATCAACTGTGAAATATCAATGATTTTAATTTCATGGGCCAGAAGGAAATCCAGTCAAACCCTCGTGCAGCATCTGGCACCAAGGTCAGTGGTTCAAACATGTGAGACGAAGGCTTACAGTCAAAAAATGGTCTTGCAGGACAGAAATGCACAGCAGATTTTCATATTTCAGACTTTCATATCTGCCAAATAGCAACCACGACTAATAACTGACTGGACACGAAGATGAACGGAATCAGGAACTGTTGTAGATATAAAAACTGCAAGCTAAATCTGTGTAACATATCCCGACATGTGGTCGGTCGGAAATACGCTTCCATGGTTACTCTGTTAGTTATTGTAGTCATTCTGATGATAAGGTGTTATTTAAGGCATAAACAGAGCACAGCACTGTAAATGCTCTATGCTAATAGAGCAATGAAATACACTGATAGCTTTTGATGCTGTCCCTTCGAAATGCTACATCTCCGGCTGACATTTCTTAAATGCCATTAAGAACGCCGTCAAAAAATGTAAACAGGGCAAATACGCTTAAGGGAGGACCGAGTTCTGCCAGGAGGCTCGTATCAGCTATGTTTGATTTCTAGAGAAATGCTTTGTACAGGTTCCTACAAGTTGTTGTGATGATTCCATTTCTGACCTCTATTATAAATTCTTGGAAATATGGCCTTGAGGAGTCGTTCACCACGTAGTCCAGCAGCGTGACCGGAATTAGAGTGGAATTTATCATTTCGGTCGGTCGGTTGAATTTGATTCGGTTTGTATTTCTTGTGAAATGTAATCAGCATTTAAATCTCCCAAAACACCTATAAAAAGGTCAGCTTTTTATACATTCTTTTAATCTGTTCCTTAACACACTAGGTTTTTTCCCCACACAAATGTCATTAAATAATTCTGGGAAATTCCCTGAGCAGAATCAATCTCACAAGGAAAAGAATGTTAATCTTGTGTTGGCTGGTTAGTCTACTAATGTAACAGATAATTACACTCTTCGGAAAAAAAAAATCCCTTCAAGGATTCCGCACTTTTCCACTGCATGGTATCATCTTAGTGTCTTAAAAGCATGCTACATGGAACCCTTTCTAACATGGAGAACACCAGGTCTAGGGTTCATCTTAGAACCTTTAAGGCAACATGCAACTAGGGAATAAGGTTTTTGTTACATATCACAATTAATTTCTGATCAATTAATCAGTTGAGTTCTGCTTTTTTTTTTGCATTTGAATCTTGGCAAAATTATAAACAGGGTGCCGCAAAATCTGGATCCCGTTGGCAATGATTTATTTAAATACAGATATTATAACAAATGCTCAATTTGGTGGCCTTGGACTTCACAACATTTGTGTATATGCTGAATATAAGTTACATGCAGAGATGATTTCCTTCTATAGTGCAATGCCAACGGATCCAGATATTTGGGACACCATGAATATTTATGCAAATGAGGCCTCATCTAATTAAACGAGTGTAAGTATCTAACTAAATAGTAAAATGAGTCTTTGGATTATGTTTGAATTAAAAACTTAATTCTATTTTCTAATTTCTCTCTCCAGTACAGGTATTCAAGAAAACACCACAGAAGGGGGCGGAGCTATATCTTCCTTACACATTTCAGGTAGACGTGGAAGAAATTGACATCTCTACCTGACATGTCACACATTTAAGGTACCCAAGTGGGACAAGTGAAAAACCTTTAATAGTTCTAGAGTGAAAATTAATTTCTCAACTTTAGAGAAATCCAACACAACTGTCCGAGTGTGTGTCTCATATATGGATGTAACATTTACAATAGACATCTGAAGTATTATTAGATATTGTAAAACTGACTTGATTAAAGGAGGCTGAGTTTAATTTCACAATCAACTCGATAAACCCAGCGGAGGACACAGAGGCTTCCCCTACATGCTACGATTCTCCATTTGGCAGCAGCTGAAGATCCGCTACCGCTCCAGTCGGGTTCTGTTTGTTCACCCAGGATTCCACTGGTGCTCCGAGTGTGAGGTGCCAGGCCCCGGGTGTGTTTATGTTGGCAGCTATAGGCAGCAGACTGTGTGTCTGTGGAGGCAGCGAAGCACGCCAGAGGATGTCAGAACGATTTGTAGAGCGAGTGAAGTGCAGCTGGGTTTGAAACATGACAACATTAAATGCTGACCTGAAGTCAGGGTGTTAAGCAGGAATATTAATGGAGGGGGTGGGACTAAGTCCTGTGGTTCAGTGTAAGGTATGCTTAAGGGTTGATTTCTATCCATAATTGGAAGTAATAGTAGTAAACCATTCTTTCATGGTCTTAATGATTTCAGTGTCTACAATGTTACCGTACGTCACAATTTAAACTAGACAAAAAAGAAGAAAACAATCCACTGTCTTTCACATATGCAGCGTTTAAACTGTTTGATTCAAACACTGGTGTGTTTTGCCCAATGGTGCAATCCATTTGGGGAGAGCACAGCTATATGGGACTGTCTCCAACGTGGTTGTAGTTGTAGAAAATGATCTAACGTTAAAGTTTTCAAAATTGGCTCTTGTACTTGAGTCTGCACCAGATCCATTCTGGGCCTAAAGTACTTCATATGGCACTTCTACTATGTGCTATGAAGGTACATCAGTCTTTCAATCAAAGCTGTTCACTTATTTTCCTCCAACAGAGAACGTGCACCAATTTTGCACCTTTTGGAGCATTTCAACCAAAAATACATTGGTCTGAAACCTGAAACTGGAACAAAAAGATCCATCAACAGGGAACAGGTACTTGAACCGGTTCTGTTCAGGATTCTTTAAACCTTGGTGCCAGCTAGCGAACCAGCCCAAGTTTCCACCAGTTTTGAGAGTAACCATTGTAAACTTTTGTTCTGTTATTTGCATATATTTGTCTGATTTATCCTTTAACATTGCATTCTCTGTTGCTGCGCTCTGCTTCCTCTCCAAACCAATGACATGTCCACTGATGGTTCACACTGGAAAAACCAGCTAGTGCTTGAACGATTTGCTTACTCTTTATCTCCAAATAGCATTATGTTTCTTCAGCACATCACTACAGCACTTTTTCATTTTGAAACTGGAAATATCTGCACAAATGACATCATCTGAAGTGTTCACTACCAGTGTTCAGCCAAAACCCAGACCACTGGCTTTCAAGCCTCTCTTTAAGACCCACCAGACTGTCTACACATTTGTTCTATCCCAACTGACAACACATGGCTAGAGAAAATGTGGACAGTCTGGGGGGGACTTGAGGACTGTTATGAGAACCAGTGGACTAGAAAATGGTTTTTGAGTTCAAAACCATGTTTTTTATGGTCATACAGAACTCTCTGTGCGAACGGCTTCCAGCTCAGCATCAAGTGTGTCTTATTCTCATCTGCAAACAAACAAATCATTCCTGGAATTGCACAATCCTTAAGAACAAACCAAAGCTATTATCATTAGACAGTAAAGACATATTCGGTTTCATAAAATCAATATATACAAGACCTTGTGTATGACAAGAACAGAGATAACAGTGATAAAACTTCAGCAGCATTAAACACTGCAGCCAAAAAAAGGTTTAAACTGTGCTTTCTTTCTAGAGAACCTTCTTATCTTGTAAATCTAGGAAACTATCTTTCTTGGGCATTCCTAGAATAAACATTTCCATGCATGAATGTTAAGTCTTGTGGTTATTTCGATGTACTGCAAGCCAGACCTCTCATTTCCTCATTTCCTTCTCGCTTATCTTAGAAAAACCTCTTATTGCACAGGCATTCTTTACACTTTTAGTAATCACTGTCCTTACATCAAGCAAATGTCCTAATCTGATTTCGAACTACAGAACTACAAGCAGTCCTTAAATCTGCCTTTGCTCTTTCAGATACTAAGTCATAACCTGGCACCAGCAGCACAGCAAATCAATCAGAATTACAGGCACAGGTCCAAGTCGCTCAACACTCGATCCAATTTGGAGAATGTGGCCAGCCCAGCATTCCCATTATCTTCTGAGATACGAAGAGGATTGAAAACTAATGAGTACCCAAATCAAAATGCCTGGTCTTGATCTAAGTTGAAGGAGAGATTGCTTTTTAAAGTAGCCTTTCTGTACTCAATACCACACAGAGTTTATTGGCATGGCAACTCAGGCAGTCTCAAACTGGGAGCAGGAATATTTAAGGAAACTGCCAAGACATGTCTGGTGTCTGCAGTTGCTTCTTTAGTTCTGCCATAAAGCTACAAGGCTGATACTGACTATTTAGGATTGTGCCTCAAGCATCCAGTGGTTCAATGGATCCATAGTCTATCCCAGGAGCTCTGAGAGCAAGGCAGGATGGGACCCCAGTCTACCACAATCCACCACTTGTATTTAAATGCTTTATTTGCATTAAAATATATTCCTTTGCAGATAATCGCTTTCCTTACTAAGAGCCATGCCAAGATGAATCAATCACTGTCATCTATACAATAAAAGCAAACCCCAAACTGACCAAAGATTCAAAAACAGATTTTATGCAGGAACAACCAATGCAAACTGGCATGTTTTGTGATGGATCCCAAAACAAACTTACATAGACAATGGCAGAACTTGTGCTATTGAGCACAGTCAGGAACCTGAGATTGAACTCCAAACTCAGAGCTCTGAGGCACCAACGCTACACGGATGGACCCCAGTGATTCATTAATTCTTCATCAGCAGCCACTTCATCCTGATCAGAGTCATGACAGATCTGGAGATTATCCCAGGAACATAGTGCGTGAGGTGCGAATACACCTAGGGCCAACTTAGCACAGGCTATCCACCTACCAGGATGTTTTTGGGAGGTGAGGTGGAAAGAAACCTTAGACCTTAGTGTAAACCTACACAGGCACATTGAGAACATGTAGATCACGACTCTGACAGTAACCCCAACTTAGAATTGAGTTGTATTATCATCTAAATCACTTCTAAGTGATCGATTCCAACTTCAAACTTTAGTCTGAAGCTTGTTTTTTGCTAATGAAAAAAGACTGTGTGATATAAAGGTTAACACTGTTGTTTTTCGACATTATGCATGTCCATTCCTACAGATATCTGTTTGTCAAACATGTCCAAAACCACAGCAGAGACGTTTTCATGGGAAACTGCAGGCAAATGGTGACTTCATGTTACTCTTCCATCCACAGCAATGACTGACCTAGTGACCACTGTCTTGTACTACCAAAAGCCTGGGTATTAAATAGTGTGCGATTCACACCATTCATTTTCCTGAAATAGCTCAAGGGAGAGCATGTACTGCTCAATACTTAATTACATAACAGTGTAACAGGAAACTATTTTTTCCCTTCAGCGACCTATTTTAGGATTTAAGCCTTGTAAAACGGGAATGTAAATTATAACCATGTTATAAATTACTCCTGTGCTTAATTGTGCTTACTTCCCTCATGTCAGTCATGTTACAGGTACGTAAACCTGGAAGCTGGCTTTCTAAAATAGAGAATCCACAAGGGGGATGAAGTTGGATGCCAACTTACCTCCTGGAAAATTGAGTTAATGTTCTAAACTCTTTGAATCATTGACAGCAGCAACAAATCAGTAAAGCTAGTGTTTTACACTGTGCGATTTCAGTATTAGATTATACTCGTACTGTATGAGACAATCCCAATAAAACACTGGGAATTCTAGACCAGCCCTTGGTATAATGTTAGAAATGTTATGCCTAGAGAAAGCACGTTTTAAAGGGTCAAGAAGAAGAATTTGAAGTTGAGGATGCCCATTTTTTAAAGTAACCTTCAGGTAAGAATTATATATAAATAATATATATAAATAAACATTTCATTTCATGTTTCATCTTTATAGTGGTGTTTAGATGAGCATCACAGACAAGAATCGCTCGCACTGAGATAGCTAATCCACCTATGGCATATATTGGGGAAAACATGCGAACCCCGAGGAAACCCCTACAGACACGACGAGAACATACGAAACTCTACAGGCAGTAGAGCTCGGGATCATGATTTGTAGTAACGTTTAAAGATTTGTAGTTAAATAATGATTACTATTTGTCTTCACGTTGATTTCTACAAGCACACAGAACTCACCCCTGTGAATATCCACCTCTCCGTCGATGAGAAGAGAGAGAAGGAGCCCTTTCTTTGCAGCGTCGGCCTGCAAAAAGTACAGACAAAACAGGACGTCGTGTCAAAACATGCTTTTGCTCACATTAGATTTAGCGTTTAGGATCAGAAACCGACGACTGAATTCCTCAATCGTTCTGCTTTAGGGAGCACTTTAACCTCAGGAAGCCAATAACGCTATTGCCATTAGCATACTCCTTTGATGCTAATGGACAGACAGGAGGTTCAACTGTCTGTAAGGTTGAAGGGCATGTGGGCTACATCAAAAGCCGCGCAAGAATGATCCGTGTGTTTACATGTACAAAGGCTTCAAGTCTGCAGAAATTAAAGAGGAGTTCGAGAAGAGCTTGGTGCAGACTTTGATGTCATAGGGGACGATCCTGGCTCATTCAGAAGGCATGTGACCCGAAACGTCAGTGTGGGTTTGACTCAATAACATTTCCCGAAATAAAAGACATTAATATAGACAAACTAAGTTCCATCATTCTTCAGTCATATGACCAAAGACGAGAGTTTATCTTTTGCTATGTTTAAACAGGAGGAGGTGCAGATACAGTTATGACTGTGTTCTTCCTAAATATCAGTACAGAAACACTCAGAATTTTCTCTGAGTGCGTGTAAAGTGGAACCGTGTGGAGTGTTTACATAATATACAAGGCAACAGGAAAATTCTAGTTGGTTTTTTTTTTTTGCTTGGTCACTGGTTTGATTGATGTTTTAGTTAAAGTAAATTATGACCATTGACTATGACACATCTATGCTGACACAATGGTATCTGTTACACCACATGCACTGCTGAACCCCTCGTTCTGATTGGTCAGAAGGTGCTGATTCATTTTCTATAAACAGCAGCTGTGACAAGGAAAATCACAGGTTTATATTAATGAGCTCATTCTAATATGTTATTGTTTCTATAGCAACATCTCAATTCCCTTGGACTTTTAATGGCTTGTAATAAATAGACTTAAAAAATATTGCTATAAAAAAGACAAGTGATTAATTGGTGACGTTTTCTGAAAGGAGATGTTTATTTCGATAGGAATAAACTACTTAAACACAATATAATTGGAAAGTAATTCACTTTGGGGTATTAAAGATCCACTATGGAGGATTTTGAGTGTGTCTATTAGCAGAAGAATATTTATTCCATAATATACTTATAAAATTATTAAGTATGTTCTCATTAGTGTATAATTACTTGTAACTATAAATCATTGTAAGCTTTTTGTAAGCTTAAAATGAGCCTTTTATATCTACAGAGGGAGCGGGTCCACCTCTACAGAGCCGCCATATTGGTAGTCCAGAACAGACAAACCTCTAGAGAGCGCATTCAGCATTTCATCTTTTTACAAATAGCAGCGTGAATCTGGAAGGAAGCACCGGAACGACGACAGTAAAGAAGAAAGGAAGATGACGAAGAGATACAAAGAGGAATTAGTCTTTGCTGGTGCTGGCTAACAAATTGAGAACGCAAATTTTGAAAAATGGAGGATCATGCTTATTATTTAGCACAGACAAGGCAAGGGAGTGTGAATGAAAGGAGTTGGACGTACATTACAGGAACCTGACAGCTAAGTTCTTATACACACTTGCAAGGGGAGGGGTTGGTTGAATTCAGTTGGTTGAATTTTCGATTAAAGCATTCATGTGCCCATCATTCGACACAAGCCAGAAAGCGTATTAACTGCTGTGAATAATATCATCGAACTATTCTAGACCTTGACTAACATTTTAGGTGATGACTGAGTGTGTCACTCACGGCCAGCTCCACTCCCTACTGCTTTCCAAATAAACAAGGCATTTGAGGAATTCCTGAGAGACATGGAATCTTCCGGGAAGGATATATATGGAAAAATATATAACCACCCTTACATCACTTTCAAGCATCTGACTACTAAAAATGTCCTTCAATGAACAACTTCCATACAGGATTCTTCGTCTTCTTCATTGTTTTTTCACAGAACTCTTGCGTTAATGGGCTATTTAGAAGAGCAATAGCGTCAAAAAGTTGATCATATAAAAGATGAAGCAATCAGCGATACATTAATGACTCTTCATTGACACGTGGCATCATTTTAATCGTACAACTGTATAATTCTCTTATTTGATCATTTTGAGAAGTCTGAGTGGTTTCATATTCTGGCACACTCTTTCATTCACACTCACACTCACACACACAGTGCAGTAAGCTCAGAGACCTCAGCCATCTAAAACACAATCACTTCAGCTCGCTAATCCCAGCAGGAGCTTTTGTTTAAGTTCACATTCCGCCCGAGGAGAATCAGTCGGCCTGTTTATCAGCGTTTGAGGAAGCCCCCCCGCTGAGCATTATCCCCCTTCCTGGCGGAGTTCTTCTGTAGATCTTAAGCTGTTTATCCAAACCCTTTATGTGACAAACCAACTAACTTCATCCGACTCTCTTCTGCTGTTACATCAAACGGAAAAGACGCCATGGGTTAAACATTCTCTGGAAAAAAAACCCCATTTTGCATTCCGCAGTCCTGATATTAACAATTTTATTACTGCTCGACTATCTTTGTTTTTACTATTAAATTATATTAATTATAACACTTTTGTTTTTTGTTTTTTAAAGCACCTTTCTCGAGGTCACTTTATATAGAAAACCTATATAAAAGTCACATTTATAATGAAAGGCTTACAGAACTAACAGAAGCTTTACATAAAGAAGGGGAAAAAAATCTAACTAGAGCAGCAGGATGAGGGGTGAGCTGGAAATACCACCTCACAGGTAGGGCTGAGGGGTGAGATGGAAAATACAACCCACCAGTATAGTGCCCTCTGCTATTATTGGCACCTCTAGTAAAGATTAGTATAATGGTTTAGAAAAAAAATCCACCTTTTGGTGAAGTAGCTTCATCTCACACTGAAAAATTTACTCAAAGAAAAACATTCTTTTTAATAGTAACCCTTTTACTAATTGGGGTTAGTAATTATTGGGGGAGCACAATAATTGTGGAGGGCACTGTATATTTATTAGTCAGTTCTTACAGCTATTAGCTTGTTTGATAGAATTGAAAGTTCATAAAATGAGTGCTGAGGAGGTCTGTGAGATTTATTTGATAGTTAAATGTGTTCCTGGCTACAGAAGGTTTGAGAACCTCTGTTTAAGTGCCAGGAGTAGCTCTGTGGCAAACCCGAGAACATTATCACGACGATGAGCAAAATCCTTGCAATAAAAGTTTAATTAAGAAAAAGTCAGTTCTCATTTGGTGGGTTTCCATTGCGGTTTTGCACAAAACAGAAGCAATTTTTTTTCATGTTATGTAATTAAAGCTGGGTTTGTCCCTTCCAATGATAGTCATTCCAAGTAAACAAGGTGATGGATCTCCAAGACCTGATCAGTGTCAGCACGATGATTTCAACCGCATCCACCACATGTCATGTGGCTTTAATGTGAAAAATCTTTCCATTTTTATTTCATCCATCCATTATCTATAGCGCTTTATCCGTCTGGGTCGCGGGGAAGCTGGAGCCAATCCCAGCATCTTGGGGT